>JAZHRO010000036.1:30643571-31850000 GCA_037157565.1 Thalassia testudinum
ACCAAATACCGAGAAGTCATCCATGAAGACTTCAAGGTATTTACCTACTATGTCAGAGAATATGGCTAGCATGCTTCGTTGAATGGTGGTAGGCGCATTACATAGCCCAAATGGCATCCTACAGAATGCGCATGCACCGTAGGGGCAGGTAAAAGTGGTATTCTCCAGATCTTCAAGATGAATGTCCACTTGGTTATATCTAGAGTACCCATCCAAAAAATAAAAAAATCAATTTCCCACTAGCTTTTTGAGGATTTGGTCAATGATTGGGAGAGGGAAATGGTCTTTGTGGTGGAATTCAGTTTTTGATAGTTAATACAAACTCTCCATGAGTTTGCAATTCATGTCAGGATGGTCTCTCCGTATTCAGTCGTAATCATGGTGAGTCCTACCTTTTTAAGCACAACCTGGATGGGACTCACCCAATGGCTATCAGAGATGGGGTAGATGATTCCCGCATCAAGCCACTTGACAATCTCCTTTCTCATGACCTCTTGGAGATTCAGGTTAAGTCTTCTCTGCATCTCGCAAGAAGGTCGTGAGCCCTCTTCGGTATAGATATGATGAGTGCAATAAGAGGGACTTATTCTGGTCAAGTCATGTAGAGTCCAACCAATGGCTCTACGATGATGTTGGAGAACAGAAATCAACTTCGTTTCCTGATCAGAGGTGAGTCGAGAGTTGATAATCATAGGAAACATTTGATTCGAACCCAAAAACACATATTTCAGATGATCTTGGAGAGGTTTCAACTCTAATACTGGGTTATCAGCAGCGAGTGGGGGTTCGGGGTTAGCCTCAAAAGCTAAGGTGGAAGGTAGAGATAGGTCTACATTAGATTCAGACTCCCTAATCTGTGGGGCAATATCTTCTTGCGGTTGAGGAGCTTGGAGAAGTGGGTTCACCTTGGGAATTGGATCCTCAACCAGAGAACCTATGTCACATACTTCTTTGATTGCCCCATAGTTTATTCCATTCTGGGCCTTAAAGATATCATGCTCAATGTTTTGTCCATGAATTTTAACTCAATCTGGTCGTCTTCGCAGTTGATATTCACCTTAGCAGTCGTTAGGAATTGTCTCCCCAAGATGATTAGTGTATCTCTTAGATTTTTAGGAGTATCCATATCCAAGACTACAAAATCAACCAGAAAGTAGAAATCTCGTCCCTAACTAGAACATCCTCGAGAACTCCTCGTGCTGGCTTAATTGATCTGTTGGCCAACTGTAGAGTTACCTCGGTCGGTTTAAGCTTAGCCTCCCTAAAGTGGTCTGGCAGGGTGGTGGGAATTAGGTTTATGGAGGCTCCTAGATCCAATAAAGATCGATCAAACTTTAAATTCCCTATCTTGTAGGAGATCAAAGGGGTGTCAGAATCCTTTGCCTTTTGCAGGAGTTTACCTAAAATTATAGAGCTTACTTGCTTTGACAGTACAATTAGACTCCAATCTTTATTTTGTGGCTTACGCTTTGGTGTATATAGATCCTTTAGAAAATCATGCATAAGCCGGTACGTAGTGGATCACATCCATCAAGGGAATGCTTATTAGGAGTTTCTCAAAGAGCTTGATCAAGTCCTTCTCAAGTGCCATAGGTTTGGATTTCCTATTTCCTTTGGTTAAGGCCTTGGGAAATGGAAGGTCTGTAGGTTTCTCCAAGATTGGTTCAGGTTGTGGGTTTAGGGTGGGTTTGTCCTTGATATCCACTTTGGGTTTAGGTCTTGAACTACTTGGACTAGATTGATTAGGATAAGGTGGGTTCTGGGTAGTTTTGCCACTACATGTAGTGACAGAGTTTAGACCTACTTGGTTTGGATTTGGAGTTTGCAAAAGAGGAGGTTGCTGCTGATATCCTACATATGGAGTAGAATCCTCCAACCCTTCAAGTGGATGTGTAGAAGGGGCCTGATAAATGTAATCTGCTTGGCCCTGATTTGGGTTTGTAACATGTCTCTAGTGTGGCACGATGTTTGGATTTGGTAGAGGTTGGGATGGAAGTGCACCAGAATGGCGAGTCCTAGCCATCTGTGCGAGTTGGTTGTGAACCTCTGTAATTTTTGCATTATGTTGCCTCTACATGGAAGCATTGGTCTTTTTCATATTAGCCAGAGTTTGTAAAATCAGGCTCATTTGGTCTTCCTTACTAGGCTCGATTTGAAAGTTCGAGTTGGGTCTAGAATGAGCGGGCTAATTTGGATGAGGATTTTGTGGTCGGGGTTGGCATTGAGGTATAGAGTTCTGATTATTTCTTGACCACGTGAAGTTCAAATGATTACACCATCTAGGGTTGTAAGAGTTGGAGAATAGATCATTCTGGATGGAGTGTAACTCCTTGTAGGGTTGAGTAGCTCCTGAGTAAATAGAATACAGGGGTTCAGAGATCCCCTAACTAGGGCAGGATGGTTCGGAGTTTCCTCCAAAACTAGGATCAGATGGGGGTGGATAGGCATTCGTCCCTTGGTATGAGTGGTGGTGAATGTTATGCACGGCCTCCCTCCCTGTGGGTGGATGCGCATGCATGCTCTGTGATATGTCGTTTCTCAACATAGTTAATTAAGGTTATTAGTCTTAATTAATTGCATAAAGAATGGACTTAGGTTAACTTGAATTTTTAAATTGTTGTTGTTGATTGTAGTATAGGGTCAAGCTAACATAACATTTTAGATTTTGTTTCTTTTAACTGGTTGAGTCCAAGTTGTTCACTAGGAGACATAAATGTAATTTAATTTACCATTTTTATTCTAATGCAGAATTAAATAATAAATTGATTAATTAAATATATAATTAAATAATACATTAAGCACATGAATAATTGCACATAAGTTTGAACAATTAAAGCATGCAACTATTTCATTATAGAAAAGAAATGTAATGAAAGATTTTTATAATAATTGCAAAAAGAAATGATTATTACATCAAGTGCTTACAAAATAAGGCATAAAAGAAAATGTTTACAAGTGAATATAAATGCCTTTTAACAATAAGCTCAAGCATTCCATCTCTCTCTCAGCCTTCATCTTTCCTTAATCACATGTCTCTTTAAGAAATTAGACAACTAAAATGTTAACATTAGACTTCCATTTAATCAATCAGATGTCTGGTTCTCTCTCTTTTATTTAATCTCAACTCTCCCTCCCTTATTCTTAATTCCTTCTCTCTTCACTCTCTTTTCAATCTCTTAGCTTCTTCTTTCTTTACACTTAACACCTCTTTATTCCCTCTCTTCTTCTCTTTATATTTAACTCTCTTTAAGCCTTCTCTCTCTTTCTCCACATCTTCCCTTAAACTTCTCTTTAACTGTGCACCCAAACCTTTCCACACTAAGCCATTTTTCGACCTTTAACCCACATTTAACACTTAAGAAAAATTATTAATGGGTGACTAGAGCTCTTTCGGGGATACACAATGCCCACTAGGGGCGGGACCTGACCTTACTCGAGCCTAGGCCTAGTTTAATTAGGTGGATTTTAGTTGTTTAGATGTGCACAGTACCAGGCCCAATTAGGCCCACAAATCACGCTCACGCCCACCTGAGCCCACGCACACATAGGTGTGCTCACACGCATGCTTGCACGTGCATGGCATCAGATATGCTCATATAAGTGCGCCCTGCACTGACGACCAAGTGGTCTCAATGCCTTTTGCATTTTATACCCGCGCACACTTCTTGACTTACCGAGGTGGGACTATCAGCAACGGCTCCTCTTCAATGCAGCATCTGTCAGTCAAATCTTCGAGGAATGATTCTAGGTGACTCAATATACCAAATCGAACGTACCGTAGCTTGATTAAAAGCTGTAAGACTCAGCTTTCCAATTCTGAGTTCAATTAGAACTTTGAATTGAAAATGATCCATAGATTAGAGACTTGAACTTAGTACTGTTCACTGTTATCTATGTGCTTTAGAGGAGAAATAAAAGGTCAAATGACCTACAAATGATGAAATACCCTCACTTGAGGGTTATGGAAAGCTTCAAAGAAGTATTATGTAGGGATTGAGAGGGATTTAGAGCTCGGAAGGAGCTTCAGAAGCTCTAGAAGCTTCAGAGCTTCAAAATTTAGGTTCAGAGCTCTGATTCAGACTTGAATCATCCCAACAGATAGTTAAAAACCTCGAGAAGTAACTTAGATCAATTTAGTGCATCAGAAAGAACTGAACTGGGTAGAGATTGGCTTCAAATCTCAACAAAAGCTCCTCAATTAGCTTTGGGTTACAGTGAAGACCCAAACCTTACAGAACTTGGAATCTCTCAAATCCTTCAGTAAATCTTGTCTAAATTAGTTCTAAACAATTCAACATCACAGTAGAAACTAAATTATTCCATTAAATCAGAGCTTAACCTATAAAACCTCAAATTATGCTCATGTTTGACCAAAATTAAGTGGACAGTTGACTTTCTACTAGGAAGAAATTTAGATCAATTTAAAGGTCTAGACAGACTTACATCAACCCTAGGAATCTATTCAACTTCTCAAGATCGAGTTTTGAGAGCTCCTATAGTGGTTTCAGGCCCTGCCTCCTGAACTTCGAATGTGGGTTGTTTGCCAGAGCTCATCAATGATTCTTAGAGTTAATCAAAACCTAGATTAGGTTCTAAATGATGTTCTCAAGCTTCCGAATCTAAATCCAAGCTTTAATCCTTAAAGATCATATCTACTCAGCATTGCCAGAGCTGAGCAAGATGGTGACCTATAGAAGAGGTTAAACATTAAAACACAATTCTAAGTGGTGGAAGCTAATCCTCTACTCAAAACAACCATTTCTGGAGCTTCAAAGAAGCTCTAGAAGGCTGAAGTTCATGATGATGTCCCCGAAGCTCACCAGAGCTCCGGTGACGGTCATTTATGAACACTGGGATGCAAATCTCCATAAAATAGACCAAAAATGGTCTCAGTAGTTTCCTAAGGTTACAAGGAACCTTAAGATCTCATCAATAAAGGCAATTGATAAACAAACATGGATTTATCAAAGAATTCAAAAAATGAACATATTGAGTTCGCATGAACTCATGAATAGCTCTCCCTCTCAATTGAGTGCGGAGAAGAATTTAGAAGGATGAGGCGATGATTTGCGAGTGGTCAATTAGGTGGATTTACTCCTTCTGAGCCGCCATTGACAGTGAGCTCAGAAGGTTGTCATGGTTTTCGACATTTCGTGTGTAGGTGTTATAGAACTAATTAAGGATGGGATCGGGGCCCTGAAGTGATAACTAAGTGACGGAGGGCCCCTAGTGGTTGTGAAATAGTTTGAGACCTCCACCATGGACAGTGGAGGTACTTCGATGAATGTGTACTGGCTTAGGCGTTTAAGTGATAGAATTGAGGAGGGAGAAGGTGAAATGGAATTATGGCGAGGTGAAGAAGATGAGCAGATGATTTGAATCATGAATGAAGGTCCAACGAGGTTGCAGTTGACCTCGCCGGATATAGGGAAGAAAGCAAATATTTTGAGCTAATCTACACCTACTCCTATGATTACTCGCCTAATTAAAGAGCTATGACTACACCTAAGGGTTAAATCTACTTACTTGACGAAGGAGGGGAGGGATCTCACCATTGGCAGGGTGAAAACGAGAGCAAAATTAGACTTTGGTGAGGAGAGCAACTCCAACCGATCGAAACGAGGAGGTTCACAGCTATGGCGTGCTCCAACGCCGTTGGTAGGGCGAAGGAGAGGGAGAGGAGGTGAGAGAAGCAACGCTCCTTGGCGGTAGTGCTTGAGAAAGGGGATGGGCAGATGCCAGAGCTAGGAGGAAACCTACTGAACAACCACAGTGGGGGGAAGGGGGTAGGGGGTCGTTCCTTGAAATAAGAGGTCTCGTGGTCTATTTATAGGTGGCGATGGGGGTCAGGGGTTTGAATTTGGATGGTTTAATGGCTAGGTACATTCTAAACAATGGTCTCGTCTTCGACACTGGTGAGCTTAAATGCCTTGTCTAATTAGGATTTATGACAGATCCAGTGCGTTGGATGAGAAGGAGGTGAGCACAAGTCGGGCGGCAACAACGGTGGTGTTCTGATGTTGAATCGACAGTGATTGGAGGGTATGGAGACCGGTTGTTGTGGACCGTTTGTGGAGAAGATGAAGATGAAGAAGAAGGTTTATGTTCACAGGGGTATTTTTGTAAGAAAAGGACCTGATTGAAAATAAGGACTCGCTTGAAATAAAAATTAAAGACCTAAATGCAAACATTGAGTTTTAAGACTTATTTTAATTTATTTATTTTTCAACTTTATATATATAATTATAAATTAGGTAAATATTATATTTATGCCTTGAAATTACATTTTTTCCCTTTTTAGCTATGTTTATTTAAATGATTAATTAAAAAGGTTAATTACATACTTAGCTTATAATATTAAATAGTTAGTTTAAATATTAAATATCTAGCTAAATGATTATTAATTGAGTCAAAATTATTAATTAAATTATTATTAAGGTTAATTGATATTTAATTTAGTGTTTTTAACTTATGTTGCAGGTCCTTAGTGATTTAACCCTTATAGTATAATTAATCCTGTATTTATTGTATTCTTAGTTAATTAACTAAGGAAACTAGTTAATTAGTGATAATTAGGAGCCATGATGAGTCTCTTATCATACCCCCAAGCCAAAGTTTTGCTAGTCCCTAGCAAAATTAACCAAGAAATATGATGATTTAAGCACCAGGGTGATTAAATAGTTATAAATAATTCTATAGTAGAGGAATGCTTAGGTCAGAAGTTTTTTAATATTCATATTTTTTATTTTTATTTTTAAATAAATATCCATAAATAGATAGAGCATATGTGAGAATCCACTTACTATGGAGTCAAAACCCTAAATACCTTTCAGAAGTACATATTCATAAAAATAGAATCTTGACGGGAATTTCTTTCGAATTAGAACATTGAAAACCTATTTATTCTTTGTATCCACTCTAAACTCTAAAATAAAGAGGTTAAGATAAAAAGGTAACAAGACTCAAAGACTAGAAATTAAATTCTAACTTAAAAATTCAACAGACATAGGTTAATCCTTAAGCTCGTGAAATTTGATTTTTACCAACCTAAGCTTTTGCAAATTAACTAAATACCCTTTATTAATCAAATTCAGAGAAGAGTAAAATCCCTAAACCAACCAGCCCACAACATCAAGGATAGATTTCTAGACCTAGGGTCTTGTCAATCTTTCTCGTTTAGGCCTCAGCCACTAGTCTCCAAAACCCGATTTCTCAAGCTTCGTTGCCCAGTGCAAAGGTTCAGTAGCTATGATTTTAAAACATTCATTCTTGTCAATAGACTCATCCTAAAGGCATCCAAAGTTGCAAAAATCCAAATTTTAAGACATCAATTTCCAATTCAGGTTGTTCCAATTTAAGCCTTTAGCTTGGCCTTACTTAGATTTGGTTGCTTTCTCCTGACCATTTTTTTATCCAGAGGTCAATACTTTAGGTGTATATCTCCCCGGTGGACCACTGGATCTCTTATTCCTATATTTTATCTCCATATTTTTCCAACCCATTTTCTATAGGTTAAAACACTTAGGTTAAAACACCCATATGTAGCGAGGTGTTTTTATTGATGGAGGAAGGGGTAGCATCCATATGTAGTGAGATGCTTTATTTGGTGGATAAAAACTACATAAGCATCCATTTGTAGCGAAATGCTTAACTGCAGGGTGTATATAATTTAATTATTTTTTTTCAATAAATTTAATTTTCTTCTCCTCATTTTTCTTACTAAATTAAATACTCCAAATCTTTTTTCTAGGCGAGTGGCACATCGTTCACCCTTTCAAGAGCAACGCTGTGGTAATCCTTGGACTAAAGAGAATTTAGAATCGATCTCTTAACCTCTGCATTTTTGCAGTCTCAGATGCCAACATGACAATTCTAATGTGTGTGAATTTTAGACACTTAGGTTACTTAGCTCTTAAACCAGAGCGTGGATAGCAAAGCCTTTCACTCTCAGGTCCCTTAAACCATTAGTATCAACCCGCAGGATCTGTTAAGATGTAACTTGCAAAGTCTAGCTGAATGTCCTCGAATGATTAAGCTAACTATAGCCCATTAGACCTTATGGCTAAGAATTCTACCAACTCTTTACTTAATCAACTCTAGGTATCTAGTCTCTTTACTCAACTTGGTGGTAAAAACAGATATTAAAAAATCTGAAGGATCTAACCTAATCTTATTGACTAAGAAAGTTACAATTTAATTACAAAATTTAAGTCTTGTATAAAACTTAATACATCTTAGTTACTCTATTTCAGAATAAAGAGCAGGAAAAACAGATCCTATTAGGATTTCAGCTTTAACTTGAAAAAATCCCATTAAAAATTCGCAAACAAATGTGTTTTGAAAGGATATTCAAGAAAAAGTCCAAAGTAAGGATTCAATGATCTTTATAGTTTACACTATTTACAATGTATATATATATATTTTATTTCTGACCTTAAAAAGAAAATTAAGCTCTTTAAATTACTATTATAAATATTTAAATCTATTTTGTTATTCTTCTTCAATTCTTCTTTAGAAATGAATGTAATCCTCCTATTTATTATTTTTTATCATTTTCAATATATATATTTCTTTTATTTTTATTTTTTATACTTTATCAATTTTTAAAATTTTTATATATTTTTACAAAATTTTTAAATTTTTTGGTATTTTTACATTTTTTTATCTTTTATCTACTGATACACTTAGGGTATTAAGATTTCACTTCACACCCCCCCAAACCAAAATTTACAATGTCCTCATTGTAAGAAGGGTGAAAATGACTCTACACTTCACTTAGTATAAGGTGACGGAAGGAGTCGTATAGAAGAGATCAAAAGACCTCTGTGCAGATGATTTCAAGTTTGACCTAAGTCAGAGTGGTCAGTCGGACTAAGTGCAGAGGAGGATAATAAGGAAGTGATAGATACAGAACAGACTCAAGTGCATAGGTAGATGACAGTGTGGAAAGCCAGAAACAACTATGTACAGGTGTGTGCTAAGTTTTATGCCTTCAGCTAAGTGTAAACCCTAGAGAAAAGCAACTCTTGTAACAGAATAGGTATGGTAAAAAGCAAGGGAGTCAAGGAAGAATCAGCTTAAGAAATAGGAAAACAAAATAAACCAGTCGTAAATAGAAGAGTCAAAGATAGTAAAATCAGATTCACCTGAAAATCTAAGAAAGATATGAATGGATCTTGTGAAAGATAAACTTGATTTGGATTGAGATAAAGATACTAAAGAATGAGGCAAATAGGATAAGTGGGTTCAATGAGTCAAAAGATCAGCAACAAATCAATTTTGATTCTGAATGATAGGTAGATCATTTTGGTACAACAAAGGTGGTTGCTGATGCAGGTTTGGAAGTTCACTGTTGGGAGGTGTAGAGGGTGGGTTTTGATTCAAATCAAAGGCTTGATTAACAAAGTGTACTTGGCCCTGATGTTGCTTAGGATGTGGCAGATTCCTAGGATTCGGAACTGGCTGAGATGGAAGAGTACCCAGTTAACGAGACTCAGCCAAAAGCATGATCTGATTTCGTAAATTAGCCAATTCTATTGTACATTGCCTTTGGATCTCAGCGAGAGCTTCAACATTCTGATGTTGACTCTCTGTAACAGTTCACAAAATCTGATTGAGCTGCATGTCTATTTGGCTCTGAGTAGTTCTGCATACTTACGTTAATGGGCCTCTCATTAGGTTGCTGAGAAGGCAACGGAGGTGGGTTTTGTTGAGTCTGATTCGGATATTGTGGTCTTTGAGATTTCAGACCAAGAGAAATTTTGGTGGTTTCTCCATCCAGGGTTATAGGTATTCGAATATGGGTTTGATCTAGAATCATTCTCCTGGATGGCTTAAAGATTATAAAGATTCGACGTGTTTTCTGCAAAAGAAGTGGGGGAAGAGGTGGGAATGATAGGACAAAGGTCCCTCCTTAGGTTAGTGAATGAGTAGGGAGGAAACCCAAAGAAGAAGGATATCTAGAATCCAGATTATTCATAAATTCCCTCCCTGTGGGAATTTGCGAAATAGGGAAACGTGTGGGATTCTACATAGCGAGAAGAGGCATAAGAGTCTTCATCATGTTTCGGACCTCGTCGAGATGCTTCGCTACGATATCTACTTTTTCCAGTTTCTTAGTTATAATCTCTAAATCCTTTGAACTGGACGGATTCATGATCTCGTGAATGCCCTTGTGATGTGAGTTTTGATGCGAATTTGGATTACCCCGCATGAATTGTGACATAAATGCATTGTTGATTGAGTTTTCTGCCATCCCTTCAAACAAATCTGAGGTGGATTCTTTATCGCGATTCAAAAAATTCCCTCCACAAGAGGCATCGACCAGATTGCGAATGCTTTCTTGCAATCCATAGTAGAAGATGTGCATGAGTTGCCAACGAGGGATGTCGTGATGTGGGCATTTCTTTTGCAATTCATGAAAGCACTATGCTTCATGAATTGATTCTCCTTGGTTCTGAGTGAAAGTCATGATGGCTCACCTAAGGGCATTGGTGTGACCTATAGGAAAGAATTTCTTCAAGAAGGTAGATTCGAGTTCAACCCAAGTCGAGATAGGTTGTGTGATCATGCGGTACCAATAGGTGGCTTTATCTTTTAAACTAAAGGAAGATATTTTCATAAGTAGGATCTCCCAGTTTTGATTTTGAGGTCCAAGGGTTTGAGACAGATTTTTAAGATCTTCAATGTGTTGAAATGGATCCTTAAATGCATAGCCATGAAAGTGTGGGATTAGACCTATGATGTTTGGCTTTAATTCTAGGTCATTTTCCCTAATGGGAATCCTAATACTAAGCTCTACTTGGGCATTAGATGGATTGTAGTAGTCGCGGAGTAGAGGCCTAGGTAAAGGATGAGGTGGAGGAAATCAGGTAGATTAGGACCTGCCTTAGGTCAAGGAGGACGAGCCTGTAAATTCTGAAGAGAAACCATCAACAAATTAATTTGGCTGTTCTGCTTGAGCATTTGCATATTCTAGTTCAGGAGTGCCTCATGGATATCAAAAGGTGGCATCTCCCCCTGACCAGAGGAAGAAGGGATGTCTGGATTCTGATTCTGCAATTGATCCATAGAATCAAACCGATGGTAACACCATCATTAGACATAACTAACTTGAATTAGTTGAAATCAAGTGACAAATGCTCCTGAATAATTGTTTGAGGACTGTAATTCCACGCAAATCCATTTTTAGAAGAAACAATAAAAAGGGTTAAATCTACAGTTTTAACATCACATCACAAATGCATAGTAACCATCGGGTTTGTTAGGGGATAATTGAAGGTCTATTGAGCATTAAAGTTCAAAGAGTGGGTCCACACAGACAGAAATAGGTTTTCACGCATTTCCAGAACTAAAACAGCACACCAAAATCCTAATTTCAATCCTGCTTAATTTGAAGAGGTTTTGGTAAGGATAAAATTCATCTAAACCTCCTAAAATTCATATAAAAAATATTCAAAGAGGTTTGGTACCCTTGGTTTGATCATCTGAACCCATTTTGACCTAGAATAGAGTTTTAGATAGGATTTTACCCTAATTTGGGCTTCTATGCAAATTTCCCAGTCAAACGTGATTAAGACTCAAATCCAACTTCACCATCAGATTCCTTGGGTCCAAATTATGTTATGGCCAAACTTTGGGACCAATTAGAGTTCATCTTAACGTAATTTTCATTTCAATCCCCTAAATCTCTATTTCTTACAATCAGACCCTTAACTTTCAAAAATATTACATTTGGGTCCCTAACTTATTCATCTTATTCACAGACAGGTCCTTGCTGCCATTGTTAGGTCAATCGACCTATAGACCAACTTTGACCATGTGCATCTCGTTCAATCAACATTCAATCTCCAAAATTGGAGATGATCGCAACAAGATCCTCTTCCATCTGAACGTAATCTCAAGCTCGAATTCGAAGAGAGAAGCTCATGCGAACTCAAGATTTTTTCCAAATCTAGAACTCTCTGAAATCGCATTCTCTTGGAAGAATTCTTCCTAAATTGAGCACGCTCGAGCTCTATAAAAGCTTTTGGAAGTTCGGTCGTCCTCCTTAATTCAATCTAAGCCTAAAATCTTCATCTTTCTCTTCCTCTGGCCGTCTCCACCGCAACTCCAGCGACCTCCTCAAAATCCCTTTGTCGCCCTCTGCACGTACGATAGGCAGAGGGAACTTCCTTCCCTACGTCTTCCGCTCCTCATCGTACCAAGTAAGAGTCATCTACCCCATCGTCGTCGCCGCTTCTCACCACGGGAGACTTCATCTCCACCGACACCAGCCAATCAAAGTCGATGCGGATCTCCCCTCCTCTTCATCCATAATTAGGTCCCTTCAACTCCTCTCTCTCCCTAGATTAGGAACCAACCTTCACCTTATCTTTTCGACCGACGTTCACCTCTCTTCCTCTCCATCTTCTTCACCTTTGACGACGCCTCCGACGAAGCCATTACACCGCTACAGATCACTATTCACAATGCCACCACTTCCATTAGCATTGCCTTATCTCACTCACCAAAAACCCTCTACCAATTTCACTTTCCATCCACTGAATGCCCAACTGGACCAACCCACTCACAATCACCTTCTAAGCCATCGTCCAGCCACCTTACACCTTTACACACCACATCGCCTCCACCAACGCACTCCACGCACCCTAGCGATCCTAGTGAACATTTTAATTTTGGTGTTTAGCCCATATTCATGATTTCAGATGTTCGCCATCTCTACCTACTTTCACCGTCATCAACCACCTTCGCCGGCCACCATCAGTTGGCCAACTCCACTGCTACCACGACCTGGAGCTGCGGGTAGATCTCGTGAAGCCTCTTGGGCTTCTAATTCAAGGAAAGAAGTGGAGCAGCTACTTCAATTGAAGAGGAGCACTCAGCTGCATCGTGTGAAGAAGCCGAGGGCACATTTAGTGCCACATCGTGAGTGGAAGAGCTACCAACAGCATATAAAATGGTTTTGTGTCCATGCCTTATCGCCCATGAACATGGAGGTCGGGTCCCCTCTCATGCTTATGCACTCCTCGCTCACCTCACACGCCCGGTGAGCCTGGTCAATGTTTACACCCGATTACCCGGTTACTGTGCATGCTTGCATGCCCAATTAGAGAGATTAGAGGAGAAATTCTAAGGAGGGTGGGGGAGGGTTTTGCACTGTTCCACCTTGAGAAACGTGCCCATATGCTCTATACTTAGCTGTTTCCGAGGGTTGTGCTCTAAAGCCTTATGTTAAGGCTTACTTCTGAGTTATTAAAGCCTTGTACCTTATTCTAAGCTTTGAACGGTTAGGTCGTCTGCCCCTTGTGGCCAACATCTAATGTGATACTATGGCATTATTTTGAGCTGGTACTGTGGACTTATCTGATGTGGATAAATGATTGAAAATTTTGATTAGTTGATATGCTTGGGAAATATGATTAATTAGAGGATCTAATTGGTGATCTAAATCACCATTGTTTTGAGCTTCTATTCTTTTTATCCTAATAATTCTTGAGATACAATTTGAACTGATATTGAATATATTTTTGATTATTGATTCTAATTGCATAACTTTAGTATTGTGCTCATTGATTCATATTGTGATTAGTGTGTGAATTCCATATTTACTCCCTGCAAATGACCTCGGACATAAATTTCTATTTTCTAGCACTCTTATAAATTTAAGTGTTGTAAAAGCATTTTCTTTGACTATACTACAACACAAGCCTCTCTTTCCTCATAACATTGACTCGAACACACACAACACAAACGTAGAAAATGCAGAGAAAGCAAATGGGAAAATTTGCTGCCTCAGTGTAACCGGCCTAGGTAGACCTATTAAAGGAGATACGAGAGGTGACTTCAGAGATCTCCTCATGTGCATAAAATGCAAAAAATGTGCAAAGGTACACTCACACCACTGCGTAAAAATAGCGGCAAGCAAAACCTGTAAACAACGCGAAAAGTGTGTTTTCCTTCTTTTCAAAGGAAAAGATCCTAGGAATACATGTAAAATATTCAGGGATGCAAACAAATAGTATGTCAATCGAATTACACGTCCTACATGTGTCTATGTATGTGCGTATCCTAAGGCTCGAAGGTCTTGGATCGAGACCACTTACTACTGGCTCCCCAAGGCTCTAGTAGTGAGACAGACTTGTTGATCTTCGACCAAAGTCCTAAGAGGTGCAAAGAGGAGAGGTAGAAGTATAAGACTCGTGTGATTCTAGTGATCATACTGTGTTCTTGATGGCATGCAATAGACGTAAGCGATAAAAACCTGCATGCAATCCACAAACAGATATATGTCACGAGTTGTTTAAAATTCCTCTTTTTTAGTTAATATTTTCAATTGATAGAAAGTAGTAACAAATGACCACCTTTTAGATCTTTTCAAAGAAGAATATGGTCTTGCTTTTAGTCCAAAGATAGGGATCTACGTGGGTTTTTCTTTGCATTTTCCCGCTGATACGAGAGCTCAAAAATCCGAGTCAGATCATCAGTTACTAGTAGATATATGTACTCCTAAGAGTGTATGCCTAGTTGTATGCTGCTGCTAGTCAGAAAGATATGTATTTTTGGTATTTTTTATATTTCTAACTACAATGCAACAAACAAACCTAACTATAAACTAAGGAAAAGAAATACTCACAATGGATATGTATAATGAATATGTGGGAATATATAGAAAATAAACCTGCCTTTCTCCTAAGAATACCTATGAAGATGTCCCTGAAAGAAGATAGAAACAAAACAAAAACAAACTAATTAGAAAGAAACTATTTACAAAACTAATAAAAATGATAATGGCGAATATAATTTCCAAGTAACCTCCTCGGCAATGGCGTCATTAAAATGATGACCTTACTTAACAAAATTATGCAAGGGAATGTTTTGGTGAATAAAATGAAGCAAAATACTGCACTTCCCGGCAATGGCGGCATTAAAATGATACGTCTTTTCTTAACATAATTAATTAAGATTATTAGTCTTAATTAATTGCATAAAGAATGGACTTAGGTTAACTTTAATTTTTAAATCGTTGTCATTGATTGTAGTATAGGGTCAAGCTAACCTAAGATTTTAGATTTTGTTTCTTTTAACTAGTTGAGTCTAGGTCATTCATTGGGAGGTATAAATGTAATTTAATTCACCATTTTTATTCTAATGCATAATTAAATAATAAATTGATTAATTAAATATATAATTAAGTAATATGTTAAGCACATGAACAATTGCACATAAGATTGAACAATTAAAGCATGCAACTATTCCATTATAAAAAAGAAATGCACATGAAAGATTTTGACAATGGATAACAAAAAGAAATGATTATTATATCAAGTGCTTACCAAATAAGGCATAAAAGAAAATGTTTACAAGTGAATACAAATCCCTTTTAATAATAAGCTCAAGCATTCCATCTCTCTCTCAGCCTTCATCTTTCCTTAATCAGACGTCTCTTTAAGAAATTAGACAACTTAAATGTTAACATTGGACTTCCATTTAATCAATTAGACATCTGATTCTTTCTCTTTTATTTAATCTCAATTCTCCCTCTCTTAACCTTAACTCCTCTCTTCACTCTTTCTTCAATCTCTTCCTTAGCTTCTTCTTTCTTTACACTTAATGCCTCTTTATTCCCTCTCTTCTTCTCTTCATATTTAACTCTCTGTAAGCCTTCTTTCTCTTTCTCCACATCTTTCCTTAAACTTCTCTTTAACTATGCACTCAAACCTTTCCACACTTAGCCATTTTTTGACCTTTAACCCACATTTAACACTTAACAAAAATTATTAATGGG
The DNA here is from genome assembly GCA_037157565.1 of Thalassia testudinum. Taxonomy (NCBI): domain Eukaryota; kingdom Viridiplantae; phylum Streptophyta; class Magnoliopsida; order Alismatales; family Hydrocharitaceae; genus Thalassia; species Thalassia testudinum. Next base: position 30,659,359 of record JAZHRO010000036.1, read on the forward strand.
TGACTCAATCTCTTTCGGGGATACATAGTGCCCGCTAGGGGCAAGACCAGACCCTACTCAAGCCCAAGCCTAGTTTAATTAGGTGGATTTTAGTCATTTAGATGTGCACTGTACCAGGCCTAATTAGGTCCACAAATCACGCTTATGCCCACCCATGCCCATGCACACATAGATGTGTGCATACTCATGCTCACACATGCACAGGATCAGATATGCTCATATAAGTGCACCTACGCTGATGACCAAGCAGTCTCAGCACCTTTTGCATTTTATACCCGTACGACACTTCCTAACTTACCGAGGTTGGACTATTAGTAGCGGCTCCTCTTCAGTGTAGCGTCTGTCGGTCAGATCTTTGAGGAATGATTTCGGGTGACTCAATGTACCAAATCGAGCATATAGTAGCTTGATCGAAAGCTATAAGCTCAACTTTCCAATTTTGAGTTCAATTAGAACTTTGAATAAAAAATGATCCACAGATTAAAGACTTGAACATAGTACTGTTCGCTATTATCTATGTGCTTCAGAGGAGAAATAAAAGGTCAAATGACCTATAGATGATGATATACCCTCACTTGAGGGTTATGGAAAGCATCAGAGAAGTATTCCGCAGGGATTAAGAGAGATTTAGAGCTTGGAAGGAGCTTCAGAAGCTCTAGAAGCTTGAGAGCTTTGAAATTTAGGTTCAGAGCTCTGATTTAGACTTGAATCAGCCCAACAAATAGCTAAAAACCTTGAGAAGTAACTTAGGTCAATTCAGTGCATTGGAAAGAACTGAACTGGGTAGAGATTGGCTTCAAATCTCAATAGAAGTTCCTCAATCAGCTTTGGGTTATAGTGAAGACCCAAACCTTACAGAACTTGGAATCTCTTAAATCCTTCACTAAATCTTGTCTAAATCAATTCTAAACAATTCAACATCATAGCAAAAACTTAATTATTCCATTAAATCAGAGCTTAACCTATAAAACCTCAAATTATGCTCAAGTTTGACCAAAATTAAGTGGAGAGTTGACTTTCTACTAGGAAGCAATTCAGATCAATTTAAAGGTCTAGATAGACTTACATCAACCCTAGGAATCTATTCAACTTCTCAAAATCGAGTTTTGAGAGCTCCTATAGTGGTTTTAAGCCCTGCCGCCTGAACTTCGAATGTGGGTTGTTTGCTAGAGCTCATCAATGATTCTTAGAGTTAATCAAAACCTAGATTAGGTTCTAAATGATGTTCTCAAGCTTCTGAATCTAAATCCAAGCTTTAATCCTTAAAGATCATGTCTACTTAGCTCTACCAGAGCTGAGGAAGATGATGACCTACAAAAGAGATTAAACATTAAAACACAATTTTAAGTGGTGGAAGCTAATCCTTTACTCAAAACAACCATTTCTGGAGATTTACAGAAGCTCTAGAAGGCTGAAGTTCATGATGATGTCGTCAGAGCTCACCGGAGCTTTGGTGATAGCCGTTTCTGAACACTGGAGAGCAAATCTCCACAAAATAGACCAAAAATGGTCTCAATAGTTTCCTAAGGTTACAAGGAACCTTAAGATCTTATCAATAAATGCAATTGATAAACAAGCATATGGATTTATCAAAGAATTCAAAAAATGAACACATTGAGTTCGCATGAACTCAAGAATAACTCTCCCTCTCAATTGAGTGAGGGGAACAATTTAGAAGGATAAGGCGATGATCTGTGAGTGGTAATTAGGTGGATTTACTCCTAAGCCACCATGGACAGCGATCTCAGAAGGTTGATATGGATTTTGGTGTTTCATGCATAGGTGTTAATAGAACTAATTAAGGATGGGATCGGGGCCCTGAAGTGATGACTAAGTGATGAAGGGCCCCTAGTGGCTATGAAATAGTTCGGAGCCCTCTGCCATGGACAGTGGAGGTACTCCGATGAATGTGTACTAGCTTAGGCATTTAAGTGAAAGAATTGAGGAGGGAGAAGGTGAAATGGAATCGTGGAGAGGTGAAGAAGATGAGTAGATGATTGGAATCATGAATGAAGGCCTAGTGAGGTCGAAGTTGACCTCACTAGAGATGGGGAAGAAAGCAATTATTTTGAGCTAATCTACACCTACTCTTATGATTACTTGCCTAATTAAAGAGCTAAGACTACGCCTAAGGGTTAAAGCTACTTACCTAACACCGTTGGAAGGGTGAGGACGGGAGCGAAATTGAACTTTGGTGAGGAGACCAACTTCGACCGATCGAAACAAGGAGGTTCACAGCTATGGCGTGCTCCAACGCCGTCGGCAAGGTGAAGGAGAGGAAGAGGAGGTGAGAAAGGCAGCGCTCCTTGGCAGTAGCGCTCAAGAAAGGGGATGGGAAGACATTGGAGCTAGGAGGAAACCTACTGAATGACCATGGTGGGGGGATGGGGGTAGGGGGTCGCTCCTTGAAATCGGAGGTCTCGTGGTCTATTTATAGGTGGCTGTGGGGGTCAGGGGGTTTGAATCTAGAAAGTTTAATGGCTAGGTACATTCTAACCATCGACGTCATCTCTAACATCGGTGAGCTTAAATGGCTAGTCTAATTAGGATTTATGACAGAACCAGTGCATTGGATGAGAAGAAGGAGGTGAGCACAAGTTGGGTAGCAACGACGGTGGTGTTCTGATGTTGAATCGACAGTGATTAGAGGGTATGGAGATCAGTTGTCGTGGACTGTTCATGGAGAAGATGAAGATAAAGAAGACAAAGAAGGTTTATGTTCACAGGGGTATTTTTGTAAGAAATGATTGAAAATAATGACTCACTTGAAATAAAAATTAAGGACCTAAACCCAAACATTGAATTTTAAGACTTATTTTAATTTATTTCTTTTTCAACTTTATACATATAATTATAAATTAGGTAAATATTATATTTATGCCTTGAAATTATGTTTTTTCCTTTTTTAGATATATTTATTTTAATGATTAATTAAATAGGTTAATTACATACTTAGGTTATAATATTAAATAGTTAGTTTAAATATTAAATATCTAGCTAAATGATTATTAAATGAGTCTAAATTTTTAATTAAATTATTATTAAGGTTAATTGATATTTAATTTAGTGTTTTTAACTTATTTTGCAAGTCCTTAGTGATTTAACCCCTATGGTATAATTAACCCTGTATTTAATGTATTATTAGTTAATTAACTAGGAAACTAGTTAATTAGTGATAATTAGGAGCCATGATGAGCCTCTCATCACTTTGCCGAGAAGAAGTGGACATTTGGAGTTGGCGAGTCAAATCGTCCAACTTCTTCTCGTTAATGGAGACTTATCCAATCGACTGGCCATTAACTCCCGATCGATTGGTGTGGATAGGTCTTTTGTCACGTGTGTCCCTCTGGTGTTTGTCAATGCACGGGTAGTTCTTCGATTGAATATACCCATAAACTCATTGTTTATGGGGTTCTCGCACATGTTCTCGAGAATCTCCCAAATGGTGTCTTCATCTTTACCCATGAAGTTGCCTCCATAGGTTGCATCAACAAATAATCTGATATGCTCATGGAGTCTTTGGTAAAAAGACTGAACTTGTTCTCATTTAGGAACTCTGTGATGAGGGCATTTCCCCATGAGATCCAGAAAGCGATCCCATGCCTCATGAAGTGGTTCCCTGCATTCTGTGTGAAATGAGTGATTTGGTGCCTTAGGGCATTAGTGTGTCCAATTAGGAAGAATTTCTTGAGGTATTCAGCTTATAAACCCTCCCAGGTGTTGATCGGTCGAGTCAGAGACCGATACAATTGGTAGCCTTATCCTTCAAAGTGAAGGGGAACATCTTCATGAGCAGGGTGTTCCGATTTTGAACCTTTGGCTTGAGAGTCTAGGCCAGATGTTTCAACTCTTGGATGTGTTGGAAAGGCTCTTTAGAGCCCAATCCATGATAGTGAAGGATCAAGTTGATAATATTTGGTTTCAACTTAGTATCAGGTCCCTTAGCCAGAATTTGCACCCTAGGTTCAATTGCCATAGCTACAGGATTGTAGTGATCTCGCATCTGTGGATGCGGTTAGGGGTTGGCCAGTGCATGAATCAGATCGGTAAGAGTCTGCAACTGGTTTTGTAGGTTTTGAATCTCACCCCCTTCATGATCTTTGTTCTCCATGGAATTGGAGGATAGATTGGGTTCAAATGTAGATGGATCATAAGAGATATTGAGTGGATCAGAAATGACTCCAAACAAATTGGTTGGGGTTTGACCTTGATGAGAATGAACCGCTAGTGGAGGTCTCAAGATAGGTCTCAAAGACCTCCTTCTGTACATGCACTATAAAATCAGATGAGGGATTGGAAAATGTTCTGGACTCAATTAAGGCACCCAAAAAGATTGGATGACTAAGGCTGTTTGAGGCAGATGGAACCTTGGATCAAAAATCCACACATCAGGAATTACTTGGGCAACTGAGAAGGGAGAGTCCCACAAGGACCCCTACATGGTAGAGCATCCCCACGGGTTACAAGGTTTCCCCCACCCGACCTTCCTTGTCACCGTGATTCCAAGTAGACCAGAATGTATGAATTGAGACCTAAGTCTACCAATTTTAAACTTGATTGTGCCTTGAATTTCACTTGAATTTAGAATTGATTCAAATTATGACCTAATTTGCAGGTTGTTTGATTCACTAAGTGAACCAACTTCACCTAACCTATCCTAAAATTGAGGATGGAATTTAGGTTAGACACCCGAATCACCCTGTTTCCATTTGCAACCAGGTTATTAGGTCTCAACTTTTGAGGTTCAAATGATCTTAGAGTCCAACTATTAGTGATTAACATGATTTCTACGCTAAAAGTTTTGAGTTTGAAAACCCATCATTGTAGTTGCGTAAGAATCCGTTAATTAGATAATTTTTATTGAAACTCAAAGTAGTCTCGGGTCAAACACGAGGAGGCGAACATTTGATTAAAAACTGCATTGGAATTATTGTCATGAAAGTAGATTAGCTGGTTGAAATTAATCTACTAGCTATTCTACTTAAAGAATAATTAATAGAAGAGAGAGATAGGATAATACAAATAAAGAGAACATAAAGAGATAATAAACAAATGCTTCATAACCATAACATCATGTTCATTACATCTACTTGCTACACTAGAAAGTTGTAAATCTACACTAGAAAGAGATAAAAAGAGAAAGGGGGGTGAGAAGTTACCCTCCTCGATGGCTACTTGGAGGGTGAGCTCCGTTGATGGAGTGCTCGGACAATGGAGATTAGATGTTGGACGAAGGAGAATGAAGTTGGAGGATGGAGGATGAAGCAGGGTGACGTCATGGCGGGATTTGCTTCCCGAACGGCGGTGAGATGACAACTGCAGGATGCTCCATGAAGGGGGTAAGAAGATGGAAAATTATTTTACTCTAGCTTTAATGGAGCATCCTGGGTATGGGACCAACTCGTAGAGCTTTGGAGGGGGTTAGAGAAGAAGAGGAGGGATGAAGAATGAGGTGGTGGGGGTGCCCTTTTTATAGGTGTACAATTTGAGGGCAAAAGGGTTTTTTAGGGGCTTAGAATTAATGCTTGGGTTTTTAGTGACAGATATAATCGTCATTGTAGCCGAACGTTGTTGAAGGTGTGCTTCCATCTCCGCTGTTTGCCTCTGATCTAAGCGCCTATGCTGTGCCACGTGGACGTTGTCTCGCCTTCAGACTTTTCGCACAACTAAGCGTAGCATCGCAGTCAGCCGTTCGATCGTTTGACCGGACAGCTTAAATCGCACCTTGCTTTGCGTTGTTAAGAGGCACATGTTAGATCGTGCGTCAATCAGAGCGTCATCATGGGCATGTGTACGCTCGCCCATCCATGCTACCACGTCGTCACCATTGCAGCCGCTCATCTTCCATCAGGCCTTCTAATTTCGCCCATGCTTTTTCTTCGTGAATTTTCCTGTGGAGCACGCCTCGAATGTGTGCCTCGCATTGCTGAGAGGGCACGCGACTGCTACACTGTGCCTCTGATTGAGTCTCGTTTACATTTTAGTGATCTCTCATCCTAGGTCATTGGATGAAGATCCAACGGCTATGGATGTGTGAGCTTTAGCTTCAGTTGAGAGGAGTGGTAAGCCTTGATGAAATCTTAGCCGTTGGATCGATGATCCAATAGCTAGGATTGATCATGTGGGTGTAGAAGGGTGCTGTGGCCGGTGTTGGGCAGCTGTGATGGCACCACATAGTGCCCAACACACACACCTTGCCTCCAGTGCACGCAGATCCCTTGCATCCTAGTGGCAGTGCACGTGGTGCCCTACACACACATACACTCACATGCAGACACACATAGACACACTCATTCACACATACAAACACCTATACATACATAAATATACATATATTTACACACACACACGCTCGTATACACACAGACACCTACATATATACATATATATCTATATTTATATACATATTCACACTCACCTATTTATATACATATATATAGTTATAAATATATAAATATATTTAGTTACATATAGTTACATATATATATCTATACTTAGATACATACATAGTTACTATATATATATATACACATATACCTACATACTTATACATACATACATACATACATACATACATACATACATACATATATATATATATATACTTATAGATAGTTGTACATATACCTTTATATACATATACATATATACATATAAACATACATACATACATAGATATATTATTATATACCTATATACATATATTCCTCTTATATACACACACACACATCTTCCCATTCATAATACTGTGCACACATCTCATTTTCGCGCATCATATCGCAAGTATATTCGCACCAGTTGCGTATATTTCCTTGATATTTGTGCACATCAAGTCTTCTACCCACACTTCAACACGTTCGCTCCACACCGCACGTGGCATGTAGCTAGGTTAATCCCGTCTTTTTAGACGACGATTGACCTAGCATCGTGCTACATTCCTATTGAATCCTAGATTCAATATTCTACTATCCTATTATTTATTATATAATTATATATACATATCTATATATATATCTATATCATATATATATTCTACATATAAATAAGCTAAGTATTTCAATTCATTTCCATTTTCACATTTCAATTCTGCATTTTTATTTTCTTTTATATTTGCTTTTATTTTATTGCTTAAGAAAAGACAAAAAAATATAAATATATATATTTATTGCTTTTATTTTATATTTTCTTTTATTGCTTTTATAAGGCGCACGGTCTCCCGTGTGGCAAGACCAAATATTATTTTGGCGTGTAGCCAAGGACCTTATTGAGGGTGTGCCTCAAGGACAAGAATATCCAAAAAAAAAATCTAAAATCAAGAAAACCCAAAAATATAATAAGCGAAAGGAATTGATGTGAGTTTAGGAAGTGCAGAAATTGATTAATTTCAAACCTACCTCCTTGAGTTTGACCCTAGCCTAAAAGTGACAATAGTATAATCTAATTCAGCCAAGATAATAAATTTTTGATAAACGAGTGTAGATTTGCTTGTAGGTTAACCACTTCCACTATATACAATTCGACATTAATTTTACCTAATTAAATAACCCAACTTGAGATTTAACACAAGTTTTCTAGTGCCGTTGCCGGGGAGGTGCCATTTGGAGTCAGTTTCTATTCTCTTCTGATTATCTCTTCTCCCTCTCATCTCTTCATGGTTGTTTTTGTTTGCTTTTGTGTAAGTGTACCTGTTGCAAGGAGGAGACATGTACATGAGGTCAGAGATGTGGGCAAATCCGAGTCTCAATTTTTGATTCTTTCTATCACCTCCACCGCCCTTGATTTTCCATGTTTTCGTGCATGAAAAATATGAGAGTCTTGATTCTTGGGTATTTTGTGACACGAAATCATCCTTGCGGTGAATTTAAAATCAATTGTTTGCCACATTTATTTGCCTCATTATTTCGCATTCGGGATCCATATTTTGGCTGGGGAGTCTTGGAGTTGATTTGACTCCAACCCCACCATGACCTAAATTTGCCTTGATTTGATCCCGAATTTCAACCCCAACATATTTATTTTCATTTTTCACACTTTTGGTGGTTGAGCCTTGTGTGGATTATCATTTTGGTGATTGAGAGCACTTGAATTGAAGTGCTTTGGCTCTCTTTCACATTGAATTAAAATTGATTCGTGCATCCACACATAGATATTTCTAATTAAGGAGCCCACTTGCATTGTAGCATGCATTCACCAAATTAAATTGAAGGAGGGTTGTTTGGGCATAGAGAACTTGTATTTTTTGAAAATTTGGAGATTGGTTGAATTGGTAATTAAGTGAAATCATAAAATCCATACTACCTAAGAGCAGAATCCTAAAAGCCATTCACCATCTAAAACTTCAATTTGGGGAGAGTTTTCCATTGCATGCTTGTTTTGCACACATTGAAATCAATGCACTTGGGCATTACCCGTATACAATGCCATTCACATTCCAAAGCACTTGTATCCTATGCCTCTTAATCTAAAATTGGTAATAACTTGACCCTATTAAGGTTTGGAGGTCTAACTACCTACGTGTAGCGCCTACGTGCTGATTTGGGTTCCTGCGTGATATCGGGTGTCTAAGACTAGGGCAAACAGCCCTTCAATTTGGCCCGGTGGTTCCGCGGTGTTCGTATTCGGTTCCGTAGGTTGTGATAGTAGGTAAATTAGATCTTTAGGTCTTAGGGTCACATTTAGAGGTTAGGACCTTGATTGAATTGATTTGTCATCAAGTGCACCTATTCGGCATCATTTTTCTTATCCCCTTCTCTCTTCTCATCACCCCAATTCTACTTTCGGCAGTGCATGTTTGGGAGGAGGTCACAAAACCCTGAACTTTTTGAATTGTCTGATAACTCTAGAAGGGTAGAAGCTGGTGAATCATCCTCCTCCTTAGTAAACATGGCTGCTCGCCCACCCCCAAATCCCGAGGGAGGAAATCGCCTCCTAAATCCACCAGGTGGCCGAGGCACCGTTGACCCATTAACCCACCTCCAGGCCCAAATGGAATTGTATACTAAGCAGATTGAAGCCATTACAGAAACCTTGGAGGAAATGCAGAACCCTCTCGAATGGGAGGAGCCTAGGTCTCTTAGCTCATATAAGAATCCCACTACGACAGAGACCCTTGGGCAGATTCGTGTCCTTGTGGGTGGGGAGGATTTTGAGTTAAAATCGAACGTAACTGGCCTAATTAACTTCCATTACCATGGACTTGCCAGTGAAGACCCTTTTCTTCACTTGGAGGACTTAACCCGTTTAGCTGAAACGATTAAACCAAGATACATTGGGTTGCATATTGTCCTCATGAAAATGTTCCCATTTTCGTTGTGGGACAAAGCAGCGCAATGGTTGTGCACCATTGGGAGACCTCTCCACTCTTGGGAAGAGATGCGTACATCATTTCTCAAGAAATTCTTCCTAATTGGGAGCACCAATGTGCTTCGTCATGCTATTACTTCTTTTACGCAACAAAACAACGAGCAGTTTCATGAGGAATGGGAAAGGTATAATGGCCTCCTTAGGAAATGTCCAGACCACGGTCTGCCTAAGTGACATGTAGCTTAGATCTTCTATTATGGAATAAATGAAACTTTAAGGCAGATTGCAGACGCTTTCTGTGGAGGGAATTTCATGAATAAAGATGAGGATGGAGCGTGTGAACTTTTTGAAAACATGAGTGAGAAGTCTATGAACAATGCTTCATTGTCGCCTTTAATCGGACTAGCACACCTCATAGCAGAGCACGCAAGGTTGACACGAGACCTTCCCATTCATCCATTGACTTAAATTTAATTGTACAAAAATTGGATGAAGTCTCCCTCATTCACAAGAAGCTGGACAAATTCTTGGCCAACCCGACCCGTTCTGTGGCTCACACTTCGACTCCACCATGTCACAAACTCAATCTTTCCCAAGTCAAGCTAATCTCTAGGAATCTCGCACGACTTGCACCATACTTACTGAGTGTTGCGCCAAGTGACTCGGTAAGTAATGTGGATTTGGCTTCCGCTAGCCAGTATTATGACATGGAGGACCAAGCCTCCATGTACTTGGATGTAGTACTGTATGCGGACTCGTCTTCTGAATTCGAAGACATGTTCACCTTGGGGAACAACCCATATTCTGCTACTTATAACCCAGGGTGGCGCAACCATCCAAATTTCGCATGGTCCAACAACCTTCAGCGCTAAAACCCCGTTGGTTGACCAATGCGACGGTTCACTCTCGTCATCCCAAGGGCCTAATATAATCCTTCGACAGATCCACCGTAGGGCCCTTGCGCACCTCAAAAGGATCACGCATCAAGCCCTCTTGATAAATTGATGCGAATGATGATGGAAATGGCTAAGCGCCATGAAGAAAACATGACTTCTCTTCAACACCAATTGGAACAGTAGAATGTTGAGATTAGTCAACTATCCATGATGACTTGATCTCAGGGCACTCTTCCTGTCCAAGCTATCCCAAACCTAGGAAATTTTGTACCTTGTGGTTAGCAACCACAGGTACGACCTTCTTAGGGGCAAGTTCATCATATTTTGCAAGCTTCAAGTGCTCCACCGGGATTTCAAGCTAATCCCGTAGCAGCACATCAACCATATGTCCCTGTTGTGAACCCTCCTCCACCTTATGATCCCACTGAACCGGTGATGTCCAATGAGATTACTACAAGGAGTGGTAAGTAGACCGTCAATCCGCCTTGACCTGATCCTAGTCAATCTTCTTCACCATCCTCTCATTTGGGTTGCGCATCGCATTCTCGTAAGGACGGCATGCCTAAATTGGTGCTAGAATCGGTCCCATTCCCTAAGGCTTTACTAAGGGAGACAAAAGGCAAGAAAAGGAACACGCTGACCTTTGATAATCTGCGTGATCTATTCAAGGATGTTGAAACCAAGGTTCCCTTGTTAGAGGCAATCGACGACATCCCTACTGTTGCTCGTTTCTTTAAAGACTACACTACACTTAGGTGACAGCAAAAGAAAACTAAGAACCCAATGGTTCTCTCGCCTCATGCGAGTTGTGCTATACTGTCAAAACTACCACCGAAGCAGAAAGATCCAGGCACCCCTCTAACTTCATGCAGTAACAAAGGCTGCAATTTTGATCGTGCCTTGCTGGATTTAGGATCTTCCATTAACCTTGTACTGACCATCATGTTCCAAAAATTTGCATTGGGAAATATGAAACCCACCTGTATTACACTGCAATTGGCAGATCGATCTGTCAAAATCCCATGGGGTGTGGTGGAAAACGTGGTGGTTAAGGTCAATAGTCTTTGCTTTCTTATCGATTTTCTTGTATTAGATATGGAAGTTCTTGATTCACTTTCTGATTATTCAATAATCCTCGGTAGACCTTTCTTAGCCATAGCCTGTGCCCATATCGATTGTGAATCGGGCTGCATTGAAATTGCTGTGGGCTCTGAAAAGCTTAAACTTAACATTTTTAAGGCTGTCGGGAATTTTGATTGTGATCTTATCGAGGATGACACGTTTGACAATGACATGGCTATCAGTGTGTGTATCGGATTGGTTGGGACCTATTCAACTTGTTGCGGCATACCCTTGGAAAATCAAGACTTGACTGACTTGTATTGTGACATTTCCCCACCCCTTCCCTTACCCTTATCTCTTCTTTACCAAACCCCTGACGAGGTCCACTCCGCTTCTTATGCCTCGTGGTCTGAGTCATTTCTGGGCTGCTCAGCTCCGATCTACCCCCTTGAAGACCAAAGTGCCCTTCCCTTCCAAATCAGGCGGAAGCAACATTCCACACTGGGACCTTGTTTGTACATATTGATTATTAGGACATGCCTTTCTTGGATTCAGTAATCCAAGATGCCCCTCTCCTTGGCCAACTTGAAGGGCAATTCCCTTCTCCCTTTATTCCTTCTGATCCTTTTGGGATAATTTTATTCCAAGAATTGCTAGATCTTTTCCATCCACTCCTGAGCTGAAAGCGTTGCCTAACACGCTAAAATATGCTTTCTTAGGACCAAATGAAATGCTTCCTGTAATCATCAGTTCAAAATTGTCCAGGGAGTAAGAGGGCAAACTTATGAAGGTCCTAATTGAACATAAGGCAACCATTGGATGGTCTTTGTCAGATTTGCCTGACATTAGCCTCTCCTATTGCACTCTCCGTATTTATACGGAGGAGGAGGCTCGACCTTCCTATGAGATGCAGCGACGTCTTAATCCTAATATGCGAGAGGTCATCAAAATTGAAATTATCAAGTGGCTTGATGAGGGCATCATTTACCCGATCAGCGACAGCTCCTGGGTGAGCCCGATTCATGTTGTTCCTAAAAAGGTGGGACTCACCATCTGTGTCAATGACAGGGGTGAATCCATCCCAACACGCACTCCTACATCTTGGAGAGTGTGTGTAGACTATAGGAAACTGAATACTGCTACCAAGAAAGACCATTTTCCACTACCTTTTATCAACCAAATTTTGGAGCAGTTAGTAGGAAATTAGTTCTTTTGTTTCCTGGATGGATTCTCTGGTTATAAGCAGGTGGCTATTGACCCTCAGGACCAAGAGAAAATCACCTTCACCTACTCCTTTGGCACCTTCACTTTCAAAAGGATGCCATTCGAACTCTGTAACGTGCCAGCTACTTTCCAAAGATGCATGCTGGCGATATTCCATGACATGGTGGGCGATTTTCTTGAGGTTTTTATGGATGACTTTTCGATCTTCAGACCAACTTTTGACGACTGTCTAGCCAGCCTGACCTGCATCCTTCGGAGATGTATTGATGTTAACCTTGTGCTTTCCTGGGAGAAAAGTCATTTCATGGTGCACGAAGGTATTATTCTCGGACATATCATCTCTGAAAGGGGTATCGTGGTGGACAGAGCTAAACTTGATGTGATTGCTGATTTACCCGTACCTAGCTCTGTCTAGCAAATCCACTCCTTTCTGGGTTACGTTGATTTCTATAGGAGATTTATCAAGGATTTCTCCAAGATTTCCAGACCTTTGACGCATCTCCTATCAACCGATATACCTTTTGACATGGGCCCCGATTGTATCCGAGAATTCACGTAATTGCGTGATGCTATCACTAAGGCCCCTATTCTCTAGCTGCCTGATTGGTCCCTCGACTTTGAGCTGATGTGTGATGCTTCTAACCTAGCTGTTGGAGCCATCTTAGGACAAAGGTGAGATAAACACCCCTTTGTGGTGTATTACACCAGTAAGATGCTGGATGAGGCCCAACGTAATTACACGACCATTGAAAAGGAGCTGCTAGTGGTCGTCTTTGGGTTGGAGAAATTCCATTCATATCTTCTGGGCTCTCATGTTACTATCTTCATTGACCACGCGGCCATTCGTCATCTCATGCATAAGAAGGATGCAAAGCCTTAATTGATTCGTTGGATCCTTCTCTTTCAAGAATTTGATCTTGAGATACGAGATAATGTTGGAGCCTAGAATGTTGTCGCAGACCACCTTTCGAGACTCGACTCGGACCATATTAGACTTACCTTGCCTTTAAATGAATCTTTTCCTGATGAGCACCTTCTAGCGATAAATGTGGCAAGTGAACCTTGGTATGCTGATATTGCTAATTATGTTGCTTCTGGCTCTCTTCCATAGGCCTGGCCTAAAAGCCAGGGTGAGCATCTTATTGCAGAAGCAAAGTATTATTTCTGGGATAATCCACTACTTTTTAGAATAGGTGCTGATGAGATAATTCGTCGCTATGTTCCTGACAGCGAGTTCCTTAGTGTGCTATCCTTTTGCCACGATCAGGTCTATGGAGGCCATTTTTCTGGGAGGAAAACTGTAGCCAAGGTGTTGAAATGCAGATTCTTTTTGCCCTCCCTTCATCAGGATGCACACAATTATGCTAAGCGTTGTCCTAGGTGCCAGTCGCTAGGGTCAGTGTCACGTCGTGACATGATGCCCTTGCAACCAATCCTAGTTGGTGAAATTTTTGACATTTGGGAAATTGATTTTATGGGTCCCTTTCCACCATCCAACAGTTTCGAGTACATCCCTGTTGCTGTTGATTATGTCTCGAAATGGATTGAGGCTATTCTCGTACGTCGTGCTGACCATATCATTACCACCAAATTCATTAAAGACTTCATCTTTGCGCGCTTTGGGATCCCTTGAGCCATCATTTCGGATGGAGGAAGTCATTTCACCCATTCATCTTTCGGGCACTCTTGAGGAAATACAGAGTTCGCCATCGTATCGCTTCTCCGTATCATCCTCAAACGAATGGCCAGGATGAGGTTTTGAACTGGCAGATCAAGCAAATCCTCTAGAAAATGGTTTGATCTGACCATAAGGATTGGTCCGACAAGTTGATTGACGCTTTATGGGCGTATCGGACTGCCTTCAACGCTCCCCTTGGTATGTCTCCGTATAAGATTGTCTTTGGGAAGCCTTGTCACTTGCCCGTGGAGTTGGAGCACCGTGCTTATTGGGCGGTTTGCCAATGTAACCTCGACCCAGACCTGTGTGGTTAAGAAAGGAAACTCCAACTCCAGGAATTAGAAGAGCTACGTTGTGAAGCCTATGTCTCTGCCTTGACCTTTAAACAATGAACCAAGGCCTTTCACAATAGCCGCATTAGGCAGAAAGAGTTTGAGCCATCACAGTAGGTTTGGCTTTATAATGCCCGACTCAAATTCTTTCTTGGAAAATTGAAGTCCAAATGGATTGGTCCTTTCCTGGTCTCGAGACCTTTTCCCAACGGAGTCGTCGAGATTGAAGATCCCAAATCTGGGCATAAATTTATGGTTAATGGGCACCGATTGAAATTGTATCTCACTCATGAGCTTGCCCCAGTTGGTGAAATAGTTTCCCTGCTTGAGGGTAACTAACCTGAGCCTCACACTGAGTCCAGCTGGAGACATTAAATTCAACGCTCGTTGGGAGTCACCCCAAAAATCCCTTTCACTCTTCACTCCACATCATATTTCATTCACTTCACTTCACTTCACATCACTTTGCTTCACTTCGTTTTTCACCACCCACCATCCGCCCACCCATCCACCCTGCTCTATACCTTGTTATCACCTTTGCACCAAGACCCTTTTACCTTGTCTACCCCTTTGTGAATGCATATGAGGTCATAGCATGATTTGGCATGGGGGGATGGATAGGCATCCATAGGATCTAGGCATTATATGGATATTCTGCAAATTCTTGACCATTATACATATCCATCTATAGTATATATCTATAGCCTACTTGAAAAATCCATAAAAATTGAAAAATCTTGAAAAATCTTGAAAAAAAATTACAAAACACAGAAAGTTCATAAAAATGGAAAATTTAAAAATTAAAAAAGTTTTCGAAAGTGTTTAGCTATGATCTAAAAGCTGAAGCCAAAAATAAAATAAGTGTTTATGGACATTCAACCTTTGCTTTAAAGACTTTCCTGGCCATGGAAGCTTGATTCGCTCAGGCTTTGGCTTAATACACTCGAGCATTGACAAGATAGACTAGGATCTCTCCTAACTTAGGATGTATTCTTGTACTTGAGTCGTCGGTATAGGATTTGTTGGTTTGCTTCTACTTGGGAGTCTAAGTAACCTTGGTTCACACTACACAAGTCGGGAAAGACCAGATGAACATAAGATCCAACCTTAGTGTTCATTAGGGAAGGTAGAGTCCTTACTTGTGCATGCAGGTAGACTCTTTATCCCAGTTATTAGTCTTGTGTTTAGAAGGAACACTTTTCATCTAAGTTCTCACCCACCAAATAAGTGTGTCTACCAAATAAAGTTGTAGCAAACATACTGACATTTGCTTCAAAAAAAAAAGACATTCTTTTTAATAAGTCAGTATGTTCTCCATATTTCTGTAAACTCTTCCACTAAGAAGTTTTTCAGGGTGCATTACAAATACCCTGTTTCCACCAAATATTCTTTGAGCCACAACACAATAAGAGTTGGGATGAGTCTTTCATCATTTTTAAGAGTTAATTTGAAGACATAAGCTGAAGCTGGGACCAACTTGGACTTAAAACAATACATGAATCCCCAGACTTGGGTCTTAATGTTCATCTGGTTTGTCTTGATCAATCACTAAGCACAACCATGACTTCTTAGCTTTCGAGTTTTGCAAAACCCTCTGAGTCCTGGAAATTATACTTAAGGTTTGAATATCAAGACTCCTTGTTAGTTGAGAGATGGTCTACATTATGTGAGACTTGAGTTCTGGTAGTCTTCTTTGCAATTGGCTCTCACAATGTCCAATTGATAAACACATTAATGTTGCTTCAGAAAAATCTTCAGCTTAAGATCAATTCTAAATACTAATACCTTATTAAATAAGTATTTTGCTAGGGATTAGCAAAAGATAAGCATGGGGGCATGATTGCGTAGCAATTCACGTCTCTAATAAGGCCATTTTATGCTATTTTCTAACTTTAAGCATTTATATTAGATAGCTATGCATGCATCATGCAAATATTTGCATTTGTGCATTTTATGGAGAGGAAGATAGAGAGAGATTGAGCATCCATTCATCCATTCATCCATTTCATTTCCACCTTATTTCCATTCCTATCCCATCACTTATTCCACCTAATAATAGCCTACATTAATTTCCTAACACCTCAAGTGCATTATCATAAATATCCCAAAATTGTCCCCTCTAAAAAAAATCCCGGTAGATTCCCATTAGTGTAGAGGAGACTCTCCGGTGGTTGCAACCACCTCGACGAGGGGACACCACCGCCTAGCTCATTCGTGAGCAGGTGGGCATGGTGGATTCCCATTTTGATTTTTTTTTCTTTCATTGTTTTGTTATTTTGATTTGTTTTTGCTTTATTTCCTTTATCTGTTCATCACCATTGCCAGAGCTTCAAGCTCTGAAGCTCCTTCTAGCTTCATCACCGCGACCACTGCCGTGTGCTCAACCACCTTCCTTGCTTGCCTTTGCACGTGCTTCAACCGTCCAGCTCGTTCACCACAACCTCTACACACACAAACACCTCACCACGCACCATCGTACACCTCAGGTACCCAGTTCGCGCACCACTGCCATGCGCTTCTGCTCCTCACCACTCACCACCTCCTCTCGCTCCAGGCCTACTGCAACCCTTTCCGTGCACCTGCACGCACTCCCCTACCGATCCAAGCCCTCCTACGCATGCCTTCTCCTCCGCTTCCCATGCACAGCTCAGCCGATAGCATCACGAGGTAGCCGGTCGCATTTTTTCCCTTGGCACTGTAGCCACGACCTTACGTAGCTACAGTGCCGTGACCGAGGGCTTCTCACTTATCCAGTTGCCCTGGCTACTCTCTCTCCTTGTCAAGACCTGCTGTAGTCGGTTGTAGAGCCTCACAACCCACTCCTCTCTCAGCGCCTTAGCATGCTATGCCTTCCTCCTACCCTTTGTGAACTTGCACGTGCAGCTCCTCTGTGCGCAGTGCACACCACCCCTGCGCGTTGCGTGCCACCTTGTGCTGCACACACAAGTGTTGTGCACTCACGCACTCAGGCACTCCCTTACACTCACTCACAGACACTTATCATACACACACCTATGCATACATAAATTATTATATATTCACACACACCCACGCACGCTAGTATACACACACATCTACATATATACATATATTCATATATTTATATATTTATATACTTACACATATATATAGATATATATACATATATTCACATATATATATCTTATACTCCTTCCTTCACACACTCACCCCATATCTCCCACTCACAATACAGTGCACATACCCATTTACTGCGCATCATATCGTGGGAATATTCACACCAGTTGCGTATATTTCCCGATATTCGTGCATAACAAGCCTTCTTCCCATACTCACACACGTCCGTTCCACACCGCACGTGGCATGTAGCTCGGTTAATCCCATATTTCTAGACGACGGTTAACCTAGCATTGTGCTACATCCCTATTGAATCCTTGATTCAATATCCAGCCATTTTATTATCTATTATATAGTTATATATATTTATATCTATACCTGTATACCTATATCTATATCATATATATATACACACATATATATATATTCTACATATAAAAAGCTACGTATTTCAATTCATTTCAATTCCGCATTTCAATTTCGCATTTATATATTTGCTTCTATTTTATTGCTTAAAGTTAGACCAAAAAATATATATATAATAGAAAAGATAATTCTTGATTTGCAGGCACACGATCTTGTGTGTGGCGAGATCGGATTTGGGTATTTTAGCATGTAGCCAAGGACCTATTTGAGGGTGTGCCTCAAGGACAACATTATCTCCAAAAAAATCTAAAAATCAAGAAAAATCAAAAAATACAAGCGAAAGGAATTGATGCGAATCTAGGAAGCGCGTAGAAACTGAGTAATTCTAAACCCGCCTCCCTGAGTTCGACCCTAGCCTAAAAGCAACAATCTTAAAATCTATCCAGGTTAATAAATTTTTGATAAATGAGTGTAGATTTGCTTATAGGTTAACCACTTCTGCTATATACAATTTGATGCTAATTTCACCTAATTAAATAACCCTATTCGTGTTCTATTAGGCGTGCGTCAGATCTCGCATCAATCAGAGCATCATCATGTGCATGTGCACGCTCGCCCATCCATGCTGCCACGTCGTCACCTCCACAGCCACTCATCTTTGATCGGGCGATCCAATTTTGCCCGGGCTTTTTCATGGATTTGGCTGTGGAGCGTGCCTCAAACGTACGCCTCGTGTTGCTGAGAGGGCGCCCAACCGCTGTGCTGTGCCTCAGAATGAGTCTCATTTACATTTTACCGCTCCCTCATCCTCGGCCGTCGGATGAAGATCCAACAGCAGAGGATGTGTGAGCTTTGGCTTCTGCTGAGTGGAGTGGCATGCCTTGATGAAATCTCAGCCATTAGATCGTTGATCCAACTGCTGGGATTGATCATGCGGGTGAAGAAGGGTGTTGTGGCCGGTGTTGGGCAGCTGTTATGGTGCCATGTGGCACTATCATGGCCATCCATCTTATTTGCTTTGTAAGTGGTGCCATGGATGTCGGATTGGATCAATTTTTGCATCGTTGGGCTGCGATCATCGATCCAAACCCATCCGTGCGGTTGGATTTGTCATCTGAGGTATGAATTTACACCACCTTGGCCCTTGATCTCTGATCTTTCTCGGATTGCATTTGATGCTACGGAGGTCCGATCGGGGTGATCTCGGAGGCATTGGACTCCGATCATCGCCCTAATTAGATCCATACAATTGGATCTTCAATTCAAGGCCCTGAAATGATCTCGCCCTATCCGCTGACCGTAAAAAGGGAAAATTAACATAAATGCATAATGATGTATGTTATGCAATATTTATAATGCATGATGCTTCTATAGACCTAGGAATATGCATAAAGAGGCATTTTAAGCCAATTAGATGTGTATGCATCAGTTAGGGTTTTGATGATTAATCAATTCAAAAAGGGGCTTAGGTGGCACAAAATGCAAGAATATTTATTTCCTTTTTAGCAGGAAAATGTGCACTAGTCCTTGAAGCCCTAATGTAGAAATCCTAATTTGACTCTATTCCCATGTCCAATTGATTCCAAGGATGGCACCTTGGGTTCAAACAAAAAGGTGAATAGCCCGAGGTGCTTTATGTCCCTAATAGGTGTAAATATCAAGATTGGGGATCTCTAATTAAATCAATCACATTTGAATTCAATCAAATCAAGATAAATTAGGAAGAATTCTTGCCTTGAATGATGATTACTAGAAAAGTAAGGTAGAATTGGATCCTAATTCTGTTGTTTCCCTTTTTGGTCTTTCCAAGAGAGGAGGCGATTATGGAAGAGAGTCAGCTGGTTACCTACCCCTGGAGTGGTTGATCCAAGCTTTGATGATCTTCAATGATAATTTACCTTGAAACAACACAACAAAATAGATAGAGCAAGTTAGAATCAAGTTAGAATGAGTATGACCAGTGGTCAAACTGCACGTTGCTCCTAAGATGGGTTCCTTTGGTTAAAGTGAAAGTTTCAAACCTCTTAGAATATTTTTAAATGATTTTAGGAGGTTTAGATTACATTTATTTCCATTAGAACTCATTTAAATGAAGTGAGGCTATAACTAGGGTTTTTCTCAATAAATTAATTCTTAAATTCCAGAGAACCCTGATTCAATCAGTTTAGGCTCACTTCTTGGGAAATTAAGCTCATTTGACCTATATTAGACACCAATTAACCCCTCAATTAATCTACATTAGTGATTAGGTGTTTAAAATAGTAGAATTAATGGGATTTCCTATCTTCTCTTATTCAGTTCAGAACAAAGTTGTGATCTCTTGATGAATATTAAGGAGTATTTATTACTATAGTTAGGCTAAATTAGGCTCATTAACACCAATGATGGTGCTACCATCACTACCATCCCGACCAGCCCCTAACCCTAGGAACTATCCTAACAACTAGAACCAGAGTAGAAAGCAACAACCTCAAGCTCATGTGATTAATCCTGCACCCCCTACTCCTCCTAGATTCACTCAAATCCTGAATTTGGTTAGCCAAGACCCACTTATTTTTCAAAACCCACCTCAAGGATCAAGCCTTGATTATAATGCCTCTGCTAGCGTTGTTACCCTGATAAGTGGAACTAGAACCTAGGATCTAATGTCTCCTACACCTAATGATCATAAGGACCCTAGTGAACCTGACTTGGTTGACCAATCTGTAGATGATTCTGGCAAGGCTCAGGAACCTATTACTCTTGATTCTGATTATGTCCCTTACCTTAAGGCCTTAGAGAAATCTAGGAAGGAGAAGAAGAAGCTACTTGCTAACAATGAGGAGTTCTTGGATATCTTTAAATAGGTTGAGATTAATGTCCCACTCCTTAAGGCTATCAAGCATATCCCTACTTATGCCAAGTTCCTAAAAGATCTCTGCACTCAGAAGCGTAGGTCTAAATCTCAAGCTAGTTGTGTCATCCTAGAGAACCTTCCTCCTAAAAGAAGAGACCTTGGAGCACCCTTGATTTCTTGCACAATTGGAGATTTTACCTTTGATAAAGGCACTCCTTGACTTAGGTGCTTTAATCAACCTGATCCCAACCAATGTTAATGAAAAATTTGGATTAGGTGAACTTAAATCCACCTTTGTGACTCTTTAGCTTGCTGACAAATCTATCACCAAACCCAAGAGAGTCTTAGAGAATGTTATTGTCAAGGTTAGAGATTTTTATTTTCCGGTGGATTTTATAGTCCTTGACATGAATATACTTGAGGAACTTAGAAACACCCCAATTATTCTTTGGAGACATTTTCTTGCTATTGCCAAGGCACATATTGATTGTGAGAATGGATACATGAAAATATCTTTTGGTGATAGAAAATTACAACTGGATATCTTTAAGGTCAACGAAATTTGAGGATTGTGGGTGTATAGATGATCAGGATGACATAGATGATTTGATGGTTGTAAACCTTATTGAACCCTTTAGAAGCCAACCTGACTAGATCGGTTTAGGAGGGTGATGATTTGCTTGTACCCATTCCAATATTCAACCTCCTGGGACTAATCCTTAAGAAGCCAACCTAACTACAGTAGCTTAGGTGTACCCCTTTCTATATTCAACTTCCTAAGACTAATCATGTGATTGAACCTACTCTACCTACTAATCCTGAATCAAACCAACTTGATTTGAAACCCTTGCCTTCTAATTTGAAGTACAATTTTCTAGGTCCAAATCAAACTCTACCTGCGATTACTAATGCCTATTTGACTCAAGAGTAAGAAGGTAAATTGATTTAGGTCCTAAAAGAGAAAAAGGAGGCAAATGGTTGGACCATTAAGGATTTAAAAGGAATTAATCCTGCTTATTGCACACGTAGAATATTTTTGGAAGAAGAATCTAAAACTTCCCGTGAGAAGCAAAGAAGGTTGAATCTGAATATGTGAGATGTAGTGAAGAAGGAAATAATTAAATGGCTAGATCTTGGAATAATTTATTTGATTTTTGATAGTCCTTGGGTTAGTTCAGCCTAGATTATTCCAAAGAAAGTAGGATTGCCTATAGTGGCTAATAAATAGGGAGAATTGGTACCTACATGGACAACTTCCTCGTGGTGAGTGTGTATTGATTTTAGGAAGCTTAATACAACTACTAAGAGAGATCACTTTCCTCTCCATTTCTTTGATTAGATCCTAGAAAGATTGGTAGGACAATATTATTATTATTTTTTGTATGGATACCTTGGTTATAATCAAGTCGCAATCTATCCCGAGGATCAAGAGAAGACTGCTTTCACTTGCCCCTACGGAACCTTTGCATTCCGTAGGATGCCCTTTGGTTTTTGTAATGCACTAGCTACATTCTAGAGATGTATGTTGGTTGTATTCTCTGAGATGCTAGGTGATTTTATGGAGATATTTATGGATGATTTTTGATCTTCAGGGAATCTTTTGATTCTTTCCTATCTAAACTAGATAAGATCTTTAGAATGTGTAGAGAAGATAATCTAGTCCTTAGCTAGGAGAAGAGCCACTTTATGGTCAATGAAGGGATTGTACTTGGCCATGTGGTCTCTCAAAGAGGAATCGAAGTGGATAAAGGTAGATACTATATCTAGATTACCTCCTCCAACATCTGTCAAACAAGTGAGGTCCTTTTTAGGTCATGTTAGATTCTATCAGAGGTTTATTAAAAATTTCACCCACATTTCCAGGCCTTTAGGCAACCTCCTATCTAAGGAGCAAGCCTTTGATTTCAATGATTCATGTCTCAAGGCCTTTGATCTGCTTCAAACTGCAATTACCTATGTGCCAATCTTGCAACCACGTAACTAGGAGGCTCCTTTTGAGATTATGTGTGATGCTTCTGATTTTGCCACAGGAGCCATCTTGGGTCAGAAATTTGACAAAAAGCCCACATTGATTTATTATGCCAGTAAAACACTTAATGAAGCATATATAAATTATACTAGTACTAAGAAAGAATTACTGGTTGTGGTATTTGCATTGGAAAAATTGTAGGCTTATTCACTAGGATCACATGTTATTATCTACTTAGACTACACTGCACTTAGGCACATTTTAGCTAAAAAGGATGCTAAACCCTTGCTTATTTAGTGGATATTATTATTACAGGAATTTGATTTGGAGATCAAAGATAAAGTTGATTCTCATAATGTTGTGGCTGACCATTTATGTAGAATCCTAATTAAAAACCCTCATTCGGATTTACCTATTTCTGATTCTTTTCTGGATGAATCTATCCTAAACATCTCAAGAGTTTAAACTCCCTTGGTAAGCAGATATTGTGAATTATTTGGCCTCAAGGAGGATACCTAATGATTAGTCTAAACAATAGAGGCACAGATTTTATGTTGAGACCAAATACCACTTTTAGGATGATCCTAGCCTCTTCAGGATTTGTTTTGACTAGATCATAAGAAGATGTGTTTCTGAAAGTGTGCATCATAGCATCTTGACCTTTTGCCACACTTTTGCATGTGGTGGTTACTTTTTAGGAAGAAAATGACAGCAAAGATTTTGCAATCTAGATTTTATTGGCCGTCCATCTTCAAAGATGCTTACCATTTCTCTTGGGCATGTACACGTTGCCAATCAATTAGAAACATGATCCGTAAGGATATGATGCCCTTGAACCTGATCTTCATAGTTGAAATCTTTATTGTTTGGGGGATTGATTTTATGGGACCTTTTATACTTTCATTTGGACACCATTACATCTTAGTAGTTGTTGATTATGCATCCAAATGGATAGAGTCAATCCCGACTCAGACTAGTGATCATAAAGTTGTGAACGATTTCATTAAGAAGATCTTTAGTAGGTTTAGGATACCTAAAGCGATTATTATTGATGGAGGTTCCCATTTTACCCATGCCCATTTTAGGAACCTACTAGCTAAATACAGGGTCACACATAAGATTTCCACACCTTAGCATCCACAAACCAATGGTCAGGTTGAAGTGTCCAATAGGGAAATCAAGACTATCTTACCAAAATGGTTAGGCCAGATAGGAAAGACTGGGCTATTAAGTTAGATGATGCACGTTGGGACTACTGTACAACTTTTAAGAGCCCTATAGGCACATCACCTTACCGTCTTATGTTTGGTAAGGCGTGTCACTTACCCATTGAACTTGTGCACAAGGCTTATTAGGAAATTATGTAGTTTACTATGGATATTGGTCAAGCTAGGAAGCATCGCAAACTTCAACTAACTGAGTTGGAGGAAATTAGGAATGATGCATACGAAAATGCCAGCATTTATAAGAATAAGACCAAAGCTTTACATGACAAATCTATATCCCGAAAGAGCTTTGAGCTTAATCATAGGGTTTGTCTTTTCAATGCTAGATTGTGATTCTTTCCTGGGAAATTGAGGTCTAAGTGGAATGGCCCATATACAGTAACCGACACATTCCCACATAGAGCCATTGAGATTTTTGATCCTAAAACAAGCCATACTTTTAAGGTTAATGGGTAGAGGCTCAAACCCTATGTTAATCACTGTTAAGTTGATTACACTTTTGGACTTCTGACAAAGCTGAACCATGCCTAGTTGAAGACGTTAAACTTAACTTATATGTATGAATTTTAGTTTAGTTTGTAGATTTGCAGCTAGTCGGGTTATATCATTTCTACTTAGATATGTTCGGGTGATTTCTACCCTTTTTATGTTTATAGCATATCATAAGGACATCGCATGAAATAGGCATGTGGGGGTGGATTTAAAGTTTTGATTGAGTTATTTTTATACTAGTCTCCAAAATTATCATAGTCTTCCGTGTCGTGTGTTTTTGTCGACTATATTTTTCAAAAAAAAAAAGTGTTTTTAGAGTTTGAGCTATGAAAAAATTAGAAAATTTCTATTTTGAAGATTTACCGATCTTAGGAAATGTATAGATAAAGTCTTTTCACTTAGACTCTTCAAGTCATTTTTTGACTTAATTATCTTGAGTATTTAGTAAAATACTGATTTGTTTTCTCGAGTCATTGATGAGATTTGAAAAAGTTGAAGTATGGAGTCAAAAGGGTGATAAGTATGTGACTTATCTTCCTACCCTTTGGTTTGACAAGTTTGAGAAGATTAAGCTTTCTACACTTACATGTACACACTGACTTGTCTGTTGGTCGACCTATCATTGAAATCCAGGTAGTCAATAGGACCTAGATTGAGGTATGGGCAGAATGTTGTAGTGGGAGAGCCTCCTCATTATAAGATGTCTAGATCTCAGCCTTGCATCCATGGCTTTCATGCCTTTGTTTAGGAGATGTTCTTGAATGGATGAAGGAGAGCCACTCACCTAGAAAGGTGATTTGGAGTAAAAAATAAATTAGGTCAAGTACAAATAAATCTTGCACCTCACTACAAATGGGTGTTGTATCCAAATAAACCACCTCCTTACATATGGGTCTCACCTTTTTTAGAAAAAAAAAATGAAGGAAAAGTTTAGCAAAAGTTTAATTCAAACCTTGGGTGGGTTGATAGAGTCATAAGACAATACTTTAAGACACAAGTCTTAGGCTAATAGAGTCTCTGATTGCGATGTTGAGTACGAAATCGTCATTGTTTAAGATATACGATATAGTATAGTTGACAAAATCACGCAAAACACTTAAATTTATAAAACTCAGAATCAGAAGTGAGTCTGAGGTCGTTCGCATGGGGCAAATTAGCAATTTCAAACATTGACCATAATTTATCAAGAAAAATATGCAATTATGATCAAAGCATTGCCCAATATAAATCAGAATAATATGTCAATAAAATCAAGGATGAGAGTGCAAAAAGATTGGGTTAAAATGATAATTTGAATCACCAAATTAATCCTTAAGTTTAAACTCACAAGTAATTCAAATAAATGCACAGTACTCTCAACCACTTATCACAGTAAATGCCAAATCAGACGACAACAGTAGCTTACAAGGCACAGGGGCCTTCTTTAAGCCTCACAGAAGAGGCACAGCAGTAGTACCCAACAGAGGCACAAGGGCCTCGCACAAAGCCTGCAGAGGCTTAAGTGTTGAGAGAGGGAGAGGGCATGGATCCCAAGGCAGAGCAAAACCCTCCCCCTTCTCTCTCTGATTCTCTTCTCAATTCTCGAATCGGACCTGGGTAATCGAATCCAATGCCCAGACCTGTGAGGCGTGAGCGCGGGCGAGGGTGTGGACATCACGTGTGAAGCACGTGCGCAGGGGCGTGTGAGGGACCTCACCCCTATGCTCTCGGAGGTGAACAGCTGAGAGTAGATTTTCCTTTTATGTACTATCAGGATTTCGTCCCACATGATGTGGGACTATCCACCCTTGCTTCCTTCGCGTAAAGCTACTCTGGTTGGATCAAGGAATTGGGGCAGTAGCTATAGCTGGTGGCTTCGATTGAGGACCTGGACAACTGCTGCTAGTGGTTCTGCGTCGATTGCGATCTACAGTTGGGTGAGTTGGGGGCTAGAGATGAGCAAACGAGGTCGGAGAAGATGAAGGCAGCGGCAGAGCTTCGACAAACACCTGAAGAAGAAAATACATCCTTGTGGCCCAATTAAACACGTCCAAAAGCTTCGCGAGAACTTGGTGAAGGTGCTCGTGGTGGTTTCGTGGAGGTTGGAAGCCGATGGACTTCTGTCTAGGTTGGAGAGGTAGTGCATCGTGGGAAGTGTTTGATAGAGGGAGCGAGGGACCAACAGGCCCAACTAGGTTGGGGCTTTTGGTCAGTGAAGAATGACGAAGGTGTAGGTGGTCATGGCGTACGTTTTCATGTGGTGTAGCATTGACAAGAGCTCACCAGAGCCCTTGCTGGAGGTGGAGAAGATGGAGTGGGTGCGGGCAATGCGGTGCATGAACCTAGAGTCTAAGGGGTTGTAGAAGATAAATAGGAAGAGAGGAAGAGAAAGGGAGACTTAGAGAGGGAGAAAGTGGATGGAGGCGGCTAGCTATGATGGGCTGGTGTTGGAGAAGGAGAAGTTGACGACGATACGGCGGCGGGGAAGGAGAGGGAGATGGCAGCCACTCTTGCCTGGCGACGGTCGCGAGGATGAGGGGAGAATGTTGAGCCAGTCAATTTGACCGTTGGCTGACTCAATGAAGAGGATGGAGGGGCTCACCGGAGATGAAGGTGAGAACGACCAGAGATGAGGAAGAGAGGTTTTTTGGCTCCAAACTTCGCTAAGGAGCTAGGTTTCGCAAGAGGAACCTATTTAAAGGCATCATAGGGTGTTCTAAGTAAGGTATGGATCTTGGTGAACTCGCAATCTTAGGGAAAAGGATCCCTGCAATTGCAACCATTTGCATGAGGATTCTAGAGCAAATCAAGGTCCAAGACCTGGTCCAATCGATAGAGGATCTCTTAAGGATTCTCCCTTCCAATTTTGGGAGGATTTGATTGAGAATCGAGTGAGAAATCCTCGCTCGAATCTCGGTGGAGGAGCTCCGTTCACACTAATGGAAATAGGGACCTTTTTGCAAAAATGATGATAAAGTTAGGGACCTGATCACAAATATTTCAAAAGTTGGGGTGCTAAATGTAAGAAATAGAGTTCGAAGAGCTAAATTGCAAACTAGGTCAAGATGAACTCTGATTGTGTCCAAATTTTGGTACCAACCTAATTTGGACCCAAGGAATCTAATGCGAAGTTAGATTTTAGTTTTGACCAAGTTTGACTAAATAATTTGCACAGAAGCCCAAATTAGGGTAAAATCCCGTTTGCAACTCTGCTTAAGGTCAAAATAGGTTTAGATGGTCAAACCAAAGATACCACACCCCTCAGAATATTTTTCTATGAATTTTAGCAGGTTTAGATGATTTTTATCCTGATCGAAACCACTTCAATTTAAGCAGATCTGAAATTAGGATTTTATGTGCTGTTGTGGTTCTTGAAATGCGTGAAACCCCATTTCTGTCTGCAAGGACCCCCTTATTAGTCTTTAATGTTCATTTGACCTTCAGTTTACCCCTGGAAAATCTCGTGGTTATTCTGTGTTCATGATATGCTATTAAAATTACAGAATTAACCCTAGTTTCCTACTCTCTTCTTAAATCAAAATGTTATGGGATTATGACCCTCAGATGATTATGTAGGATCATTTATCCATCAAACCAGGCTAAAAGTGGCTAGTTAGGGCCTATGATGGTGTTCCCATCAAGCGATCTGTATTTGAGTTGGTATTCTAGAATTATTGAGTCTTTGACGTTAACATTTTGTATACATTTCCTTTGTTTTGGTGAAAAATCAAGATTGATGATTTTGATTTAGCTTAGCTAGAAACTCGCAAGATGGTTTCCCGTGTAAATATTGCTTTTCAGAATGGTTTTTTCTTAGTGTTTTGCTCGAGATGGAATGGGGGTGTGATATTTCTATATATATATTTACATTAATTATGCTTAACTAATACTAGTCTAAGGGTTAATTAAGGTGAAAAGCATTTGGTTAAGTCAGTATAGCCATATAGGTGCATTGTGTAAATATTACATAATGTTAAGTTTTTCTGTAATTTTTCCCCAATCTATATATGGTAACTTGATGTCTTTGTTATAATATGTGCAGGTACCATGTTTGGAGCAATTTTGATCCTTGCTAATTAGATTTCTAGGATTGAGCTCACTTATGTAAGGGGGATGAGGCAAATTTGGTGGACCCTAACCTATTTAGCAATTAGGCTAGCCTACTTAGAAACCTAATTTTTCCTAACCTAGGACCCACCCACCAAGCCTAATTAACAAGGCTAACTATGGACCTATTTAATAACTTATATTGGTTGGTTAAATGAACCTAATTAGATCCTAAAAACCAAAACTACATTATCTTATCCTCTCCCTTAAAACCCTAAGTAGAAAAACCATAGGATTTATCCCTTAGGTGCCTCCCCCCTTAGGGTTTCCTATGCTTCCTAGCTGTCCCCTTTAGGCTCCCTATCCACCCTTAGATGACCATCATAAGGCCACCATTTAAACCATATCCCTCAGTATAAATAAATCCTAATTAGTGCATATCCCTTCCTACTTAATCTTAGCCATTTAGCCTTCATCCAAAGGCCTAAAATTTCCCTCCTATTGGCCATATGGTCCACTTAACCACCATCCTAGCCTTCCCCAACTCCTTTAATCTACACCCTTCATCTTACCTCCAAATAAATCCTAGCCCATCCCTTAATTCCAATTAAAATAACCTAGACTATCCACCTAAATTTGATCCTAACCCTTGATCCCAACCTAATTAGATCCTAGCCCTCCATTTAAAACCTAGAAAACTCTATAAATAGAAGCCTTCCCCCTTTCTTCTCTTCATTAAGTTCCTTAGCCTTAGAATAAATCCACCATATCCTCACCACCTTCTACATAACCTTCCTTAGAATAGCCTCTCACCACCTTCTACCTCTCAACTCCATGTCTAGATTCTGTTGTAGTCTCTGGTGGCCATCCTTCTCATCCTCTGCCTCTGCTTCATCCTCATCTCCATCTTCAAGGTGGTTGGGTTGCATCAATGAACAAAGCTCCATCTCACCTTTTCTCTCTACTTTTCTAGTTCTTTTCCAGTTGTAGTTCTAGTTAGATTTTTAGTTCTTATTCTAGTAGTTATAGTTGTATTCTTGATATTATTTCTAGTTGCAATGCAAGTTTATTTTTCATCTATATTATTTACAAGTCCCTCT
Organism: Thalassia testudinum; assembly: GCA_037157565.1. Classification (NCBI taxonomy): domain Eukaryota; kingdom Viridiplantae; phylum Streptophyta; class Magnoliopsida; order Alismatales; family Hydrocharitaceae; genus Thalassia; species Thalassia testudinum. The sequence goes on from JAZHRO010000036.1 coordinate 30,688,965, forward strand.
TCTTAGCCCCCTTCTCTATTGGCCTGATTGATTGTGACTTCCATCTTCTCATTTCCTTCTTTACCTTAGTTTGTATTTTCTTTATGGTTTTCATTTAGTTTGAAAAATCCTATGCCTCCCAATGTTCGACTTAGGACTTACCAAGGTCTCAGTTACTTTATCTCTACTTTTGAAAAATTGCGCTACAATGAATGCTTTTTATTACGTAGTGGTTTTCGACAGAAAAGAAGTTGGATTGTGGATTTTGGTGCTTCTATTTGTATTTGGAATTTGGATTTTAGGTGACCAGAAGGCCTAGAGAAGGTGAAGTGCAAATCATGATGGGATTCAAGGCAATGGTTGTAGCGAAAGTCATAGGGACCTGTAGACACAAAATACCCACATGGCACATCTTGTTAGTTAGAGATCAACTCTTTGTACCTTCCATCAAAAGGAACCTTATATCTATTTCTAAGTTAGTTAGATTCAGATATTCTTTTCTATTTAAGCAAACACTTACTATAAGTCATTATTGTAATGTTGTTACTTCTGGTTTTCTTACTCCTAGTGGATTGAGTGAGTTGGATGAATGCGAGTTCATTATGAATACTTCTAATATTTTGATTGAAAATTAAACATCTTCTAAGCACTAGCAGAAATTGCACTGTTGTCGATGGTCCATAGTCGACAGTTTGGGGAATCATTGGCAATATTATTAACCTCGACCACTGTAGAAATAATGGTTGAGAATATTCATTTCGTTAAGTCCCACATTCAATTCAAAGAGTGGGTAGGTGAGACTAGCATTGTTGGTTAGTAACTGTCGACGTAGTTATAAATGTCAATCGTTTTTTAGGAACGGTTGAGTTAAGTCCAATTTTCTAATCGTTGAAGTGAAAATGTTAAATATTTGAGTTGCTTGCTCGATGATTTTGTTAAAACCATCAACGAACGTCAACCTAAATCCCTTATGCGGCCTCGGCTCCCTCCACCTTCCTCCTAAATTAGAACAGTCCCTCCTCCTCACGTGACATCGAGACTCTGGCTCTCCTCCTCATGTGGCCCTTCCTCTTTGTCGTTCACCCCTCCTAAGGTACCTCCACTTCCTCGATCAGCCCTCCTCCTCTGCTCGGCTTCGCGAGTCGTCGGCCATCACCACCATCACCTTGACCACCACCACCTGAGAACCGTGACCACCACCACCTCCTCAATGTGCATAGCCACCCTACCCCCTCCTCCTCCCATCGCCTCTACCATGACCACCATCATCTCGCCTCCTCCCTTCGCGACCACCACCACTTGGAAGATTCATAATTTATTTTAAATAACTCTTTTAAATTGTAGTCCCATATGCATCGAGGTGCTCAGCTTGATTGGGTGGGAGTATATGAGGCCACTCGTAGCAAGCTGAGTCGTTAGGGAAACAGAGAGTGGCTTCATGACACATATTAGCATAGACATGTAAGTTAAATTACAAAAAAAAATTATATTTCATTTCTTAATTAAATTTACATGATATTACTTAATGTAATTTAATTTTTTCAGGATAATATGGTCAACTTAATGCATCCTCTTGAAGATGCTAACTCTGGTACAGTTCAATAGCCGATGTTAGCAGAGGAGGTGTTCTGGATTGTCATGCCACTCGAGCATGGAAGATTTGTGCATAGTGCAGGGAAGAGCAAGACCATTTCCAGCTGGTATGGGAGAAAGAGGGCATTTTCATCTTTAGCTGAGGTAGTGGAGATGAGGAAGGAGATTGTGGCATTACGCCTCTGAGACGAGGAGATGGGGCAGTGGATCGAGGAGTTGGCCACACAAGTCAAAAACTCCGCAATGCAGTTCAAGGAGTTGACTGTGCAGTTACTGCAGTCGACTTAGACTATTCAGGAGCTCTTGAGGATACTTTAACGAGGTCTCGATCACCCCTCATTTAGTTAGTTTAGAGATCATCGTGATGATGACAACGATTTAGGTGGTGCTGGAAGGGTTGGTGCCCCAGCTTGATTCTTGTATTTTCATACATTATTATTTGTACATTTACACATTTACTTTGTAGACATTATTATATTTATGAAATTTTGATTTCGAATGTCATTTTCTCATTTCAAATGAATGCCTTTGTTTTGGTTGTGTGATTCTTGTTTATAGGATTTCAAATTGTTTAGAGGTCTTCCATATAGCTAAAACTTTTAATTAAAATAAATAGACTATTTTCGTCGGTTGTATAACCGATGCCAATATCTTGCCGTCGATGTTGTCATTATTCTCGACCATTATCTAATCAATGAGAATATTAAAATTTCTCATTGATTTTTCCTTAACACTCAAGCATAATGATTTACTTGACTGTTATACAACTAACGAGGATGCACACATTCTCATCTGTTTTAGGTAAATCAACGAGAATGTGCACATCCTTGTCAATTGTAATCACCGTTGAGGTTAACCTTTACCTTGACAGTGGATGTGAAATGGTTGAGAAAAACCTTCCTCCACCGTTTGAAAATGACGAGAAAAACACCCACATGTCGGATGAGGGGTCGGTTTTGTCCTGTAGGTAACGTTGTAAACCCGTCGACAAAACACAACCACAACACAACATTCCTCGACCATATTTTTGACGGTGGAATCATAATCGTCGGCAATGATGAAGATTCATGTAGTGAAGTGTGCAAAGGATAATGTAGATAAATCTATGGTGATATGGCATCAAAGGCTTGGACATTTGTCTATTGATAGGATTAACAGACTGATCAAAGATGAACCGTTGGACTTTCTGAAGGTCCAACCTTTGCCCACTTGCATGTATTGTATTCCTAGAAAGATGTCTAGATCTCCCTTTCTTGGAAAGGGATTTAGATGTGATGACTTGCTATACCTCATACATACTAATGTATATGGCCCACTTAGTGCTACGACTAATGACCAATAGTATTTTTCAGTGTTCACTGATGACCACTCACAGTATGGATTCATTTACCTTATGCATCATAAGTCTAATACCTTTGAAAATTTCAAACAATATCGTGCATTGGTTGAGAACCAAATGAGGTAACGAATCAAAGCAATTGGTCAGACTAAGGAGGTTAATACCTTTCTGAGAAATTCAAGGAATGCCTCAAAGAGAAAAAGAATCATCTTTGAAGTCATGCCACCTAGTACACCACAATTGAATTTAGTATATGAGAGGCACAACCACACCTTCTTAGATATTGCATGGTCTATGATGAGTAAAGAAAATTTACTACTTTACTTTTGGGGGTATGTGCTGGAAACAATGACATACATACTGAACATGATATCAACCAAATCTGTCCATAAAACTTTGCATGAGATGTAGTTGGGAAGGAAGCCTGGTGTAGGAAACTTGCACATTTGGGATTGTATGGCTCATGTTATGAACATGAATCCAAAAAAATTGGAATCCCACACTCTCAAGTGCTACTTTATTGGGTATCTAAAGGATAACAAAGGCTATTACTTTTGTGACCCTAAGATGCAAAGGGTATTCGCATCTAGGAACATTAGATTCCTAGGAGATGAATTTCTTAAAGGTTAATAAAATGAAAGGAACTTATTGAGTCTGATGAGATTAATGATGTTCCTAACCTAGAAAAAAGAGATGAGCCATAACAAAGTGATGCTCCCATTCCACCTAGAAGGAATTCTAGGGCGGTGCATCCACTTGAAAGATATAGATTGCACATCTCAGAGGAGCCTGAGATTGATCCTGCCACATCGGATAAGGCAATAAAGGATCATGATGTGGATAGGTGGATAGACTCCATGCATAGGAATGATGCGAGGACCCTTGTAGATGCTTGATGGGGTAAAATCCATTGAGAGTAAATGGATCTTCAAGAGAAACATGGGACCAGATGGGAAGGTAAACACCTTCAAAGCATGGCTTGTGGCTAAGGGCTACAGTTAGAAAGAGGGGGTTTACTATGAGAAAACATTCTCTCCTGTCTCCATACTTAAATATGTTTGGATATTACTTGCCATAACTGCATATCAGGACCATGACATTTGGCAGATGGATGTCAAGACTTCTTTCCTCAATGGTTTCCTTGAGAAGAACATCTACATGAACAACCTAAGGGCTTTCGAGTAGATGGTGTGGAAATAAAGGTATGCAAGCTAAATAGATCCATTTATGAACTCAAGAAATCTTCTCATAGCTAGAACATCCATTTTGATGAGACCATAAAGGGTTATGAATTTCATTAGAATTAGAATGAACCTTGTGTCTACAAGAAGGCTAGTAGGAGTGCTATCACCATTTTGTTGTGTATGTGAACAACATCCTATGAGTACTAAGAGTACCTAGTGGATCTTATAAGTCTACACTAAAGGGGGGTGGATAGTGTATATAGGCAAGTAATATGCAAATTAAAAATTCAAGCCACACAAGTAAGATATATCACACCATGATTTTATAATGGAAACTCTTTCGGGTAAAAACATTACCTAAGCCTCCCAGCTTAAGATTTTCTGGCTAGTTGACATTAGTCTATCCAGGAGCACACCACTTAACCACAGGGGTGGCACAACCTCTTTACAAAAGCTTTCTTCTCTTTTACACCTGACAAGAAAAGAACAAAGCGGTCTCCCAACAACTTAGGCCCCAAATCAAAATAACTTGAATATAAAGAGATCCAAAATATCCTATGGAACCTCAGAAATATGCAAATCATGGTGTTTGGAGCCTTAGAAAATCATGCTTTAGAAACCATTGAGAATTGGAGTAAAGGTGAGAAGGCACGAGTAGAAGCACTTTTTTGCATTAGAAATGCTCTAAGAGGTGTGCTTTGAAATCAGGGTAGAGGGATCCTATTTATAGGTATTTTCTGGCTAATTTAGAAAGTTTATAAAAATGATTTTGGCCTATCAAAAATAATATTTGGTCTATTAAAATGAATTTTGGTTGATTAAAAATATGTTTTGATTGATTACTGGATGATCAATTAAAAGATGATTTTATCAAAGGCATTTGGTAGATCATTGGATGATTTTGACCATTGTAGCGCAAAATCAGGATTTGACCATTGGATGATTTTGATTGAGTAAAATGATATGTTTGGTCGATCAAAGGCATTTGGTAGATCAAAAGTAAATATTTGGTTAATCAACAGTATTAAAAACTTGGTTTTTAACCTAAGTTTGTTATCTAATGTATGTCAAAATGAAGTAGTTGATATTTTGAGGTCCTTATATATTTCTAGATCCAAGAAAAGTAAAAAGGACAACTCTAAGATTACAATCTTCTTCTTGAATTCGATCTCTTCAATTTGTAATCTTTTCACCATGATTTCACCATGATACAACCTGAAATGCTTAGTATGCAATAAAACATAATTTTTCTACATTAAAATAAGGGTGTCAATATTCTTGCCCTTCTTGATGATAACAAATTATAATTATATATGCATGAAATGCATGACGCATGCTACTTAACAAGATAAATGCATATAGGATATTCTCCACCTTTGTTATTAACAAAAAGTGTAGCATAAATTTTCTCAAGTCAAAACATTAAATCCCCCTTTTTATATGTCAAATGAAATGCATGACATGCTACTTTTATAAACGTTCAAGTGATAATTGAAATATGTATAGATGAAAGATATGCTATTAATGTTCTACATATATAAGAGTTGAAATAAAAGCAGAAGAAACTACATATATATAGGCAAGAATAACAAGGCATAAATGTCAAACCACATATTGAAATGTACTACAAACCAAAAGACAGAAATAAAAGTCTAGAAGAAACTAAGAAAAGTCTCTAGGTTCTCTAGGAATTTTACATCAAAACATCATAATTGACCAAAACCTCAATGCCATATACATTCAACGTAAGCTGGATGTCGAACCCTTTGTCAATATTGTGAAGGTTGGCGTAAAAGCGATGAGAAGCCATGAGATCAACATCCTTGATACAACTACCATGAGTGCCTGTATAAAAGTTCTGATTGAAGAGATGACCAATTTTATGAAAAATGAATTTATCTCTAAGCCTGGGGAAAATGCTCTCAAAATAGTCAAAATCAATTGGCCGACCAGCGTGGGGTGATAATTTAACATAAAGAGAGAAGTTTCGTTTTGCGACGTCATTATTAAAGTAACAATCAAACGTGTCATTGCAAGAGGAGGAAGAAGCATGACGAGTGCATTTAGGAGCCTAATTCGAGTTCTGTTATGTTTTGGTTCATCAAAATTTGAGGTTTGGTCGATCAATAATAAACTCTGGTCAATCAAATCTAGAACTTTTAGGTACTGGAAATGTAGGTTTTGATCGATCAATGTAAAATGGTTGATCGATCAAAACCATGTTTTTGCGAAAAAAAACGTATGTGGAATCGATCAAAAGAAAACAAAATCGGGGTAACGGTCATTAATATGGTCAAGAGTGGAAAGATCAACATGATCACAACATGGAAAGACATAGAACAACACAACATCTCATGTCAAACCATAGAAATATAGAAAAGAAAATGATGGAAGATACAGTGACAAGATTTTACCAAGATCGATTTGGATTGATCTACGGAGGTAGTGGCTAATTAGGGAGGTTGCTTGTGGAGGTGGTGGTTGGTGACGATGAACAATAAGGAGAGAAGGAAGTGGTAGGTCACCGAAGAAGGAGGGGTTTCTTCATTGGCTGACTAAGAGGTGGTCGACGAGGGGGATGATGGTGTTGGTTGAGGGCTTGGTCAAAGGTGGGGGAAGTTTGGTTGATGGAGAGGTGTGCAACTGCTGGGTTTTTGTTTTGATGTTTGTTGAGGTAAAGAGTTAAATGAATGATGGTAAAAAAATGCCTTTATAGGTTTTAGGATCTCTAGGATAGGTAGGAACAAATTAGGAGCCAAGATTAAGGATTTGGGGAATGATTAGAAATCAAATCAAGTTGATTTGATTAGAAAAACACAAATTACGAAGAGGTGCTTTCGCCTAGTTTTGGTTGATCAAATTCAAATTTGGTTGATCATTCATATGGTTTGATTGATAAATCTGAATTTCTAGCAGAGGGAAATTTCTCGCCCAAGCATTGATCAATTAAAATTAATGGTTGATTGATCAACTTTTGAAATTTTTGGAGGGAGTTTTCCTGCTCCAGATTTGATCGGTCAAAAGTCATGTTTGATAGATCAAAGGGAGTTGATCAACCAAGTTGATCTATTTGATCATCAACAGTAGATAAGCCTTAATATCAAGATTAATTCAAAGTTCTTTAGTCTTGTGAGACCTAATTCTCTTCTAAGTGTGATAAATCTATCTTTTGTTAAAGGTTTTGTAAAGATATCAGCTAATTGTTTTTCAGTTTCAACAAAATCTAATAAGATTTCCCTTTTAAGAACATAATCTCATAGAAAATGATGTCTGATATCTATGTGTTTAGTTCTAGAATGTTGGATAGGATTCTTCGACAGGTTAATTGCACTAGTGTTGTCACATAGAATCCTAGTGTATTGAAAACTAAGTCCAAAATCTTTAAGTGTTTGCTTCATCCACAAGATTTTTGAACACGCTAAAGAAGCGACAATGTATTCAACTTTAATTGTGGATAGAGAAACACATTTCTGTTTCTTATTGACCCAAGAGACTAGTGAATTCCTGGGAAATTGACATGTTCCTCTAATACTCTTGCGATTCGTGTAACTTCCCACATAGTCAGCATCACAATAAGAGAATAAGTCAAGTGTGGCTGACTTGGGATAGAACAGACAAAGATCTACAGTGCTTGGTAAATACCTAAGTATTCTTTTTACAACATTAAGGTGTGATTTCTTGGGGTTTTCTTGAAATCTAGCACACAGACAAGTACTAAACAAGATGTCTAGTCTACTAGCTATCAAGTATAGAAAAGAGTCTATCATACTTCTATAAAGTTTTTGATCTACATACTTACCTGCCTCATCTTCCTTTAATTGGGTTGTTGTTGCCATCGGTGTTTCTTTGCCTTTTGTGTTTTCCACGTTAAACTTTTTTAGTATCTCCTTCGTATACATTGTTTACGAGATGAAGATGCCATTGGTTAGTTGATCAATCTGCAACCCTAGGAAGAACTTTAATTTTCCCATTAGGATCATCTCGAACTGATCTTGAATTACCTTCGCAAACTCTTGGCATAAAAGATCATTAGCAACACCGAATACAATATTATCAACATAAATTTGGATTAGAATAAGTTCATTATCCTTTCTTTTAGTGAAAAGTGTTGGATCAACTTGTCCAATTTTAAAGTCATTGTCTAAGAGATAGATTCTTAATTTTTCATACCAAGCTTTAGAAGCTTATTTTAGTCCATAAAGTGCTTTATTTAGTTCAAAAACATGATTAGGTTTTTCTAAATTTTTGAAGCTTGGTGGTTATTTCATATATACCTCTTCTTTACTAAACCCATTAAGAAATGCACTTTTGACGTCCATTTGGAATCTCATATGGGTAGCAAAAGGTAGCATCATCCGAAGGGATTCTAATCAAGCCATAGGTGTGTATGTTTCATCAAACTTAATTTCTTTTTTATTATAGGCTTGAGCCACAAGTCAAGCCTTATTTCTTACTACTTTTCCTAATTCATCAAGCTTATCTCTAAAGACTCACTCTGTTCTGATTATTGATTGAGATTCAGGTTTATGAACTAATTACCAAACATTGTTTCTTTCAAACATATTCAATTCTTCTCACATAGCTACTATCTAGCAATCATCAATAAAAGCTTCTTAAACAAATTTAGGTTCTAATTGGGAGACAAAGATTCTTAGAGCAATATTATTTCCTAAAGATCTATTTTGGACACCTTCAGTAACTTCACCGATTACAAGATCCTTGGGATGATCCTTGGAATAGATTAGATCTTTGGGTAAGTCACTAGCTATGTTATCCTCTAGTGCATTTGATGGATGTTCTAAGATCAAGTCATCATCTTTGCTTAAAGATCTTTCCTTGTGATTTGATTCATTAAACAAAACATGCAGAATTTCCTCAACAGTAGAGTTTTTCTTATTATAGACTCTATAAAGTTTGCTTCTCGATGAAGATCCTAAGAATATTTCTTCATCACTTTGGGCATCAAACTTATCTAGATTTTCCATTATATTCAAGATAAAATCTTTGGTGATCTATCTTAATATAATTCAAATGATGTCTTCTTTACTATTGGTCTAATGGAGGCCCTATTTTGTATATAGCAAGTGGTGTTTACTGTCTCAACCTGAAAATACCGAGATAGCTTTGACTCGCATAGCATTGTGCCTGCACACTCTTGTAGGGTTCTATTCTTTCTTTTTACTACACCATTTTGAGGAGCTACTTTAAGAAAAGAAAATTCTTGTTTAATCCTATAATTTGAGCCAAAATCTTGAAAATTCTAATTCTCAAATTTTCCTCCATGATCACTTCTAATCCTAGTGATAGAATATCCTTTCTTAGTTTGAATTCTCTTTTCAATCTTACTAAATTCCTTAAAGGTAGAATCTTTGGTTCTTAAAAATAGTACCCAAGTAAATTGGGAAAAATCATCAATAATGAGTAAACAATATCTACACCTACTAAGGCCCTTAGACTTAGTTGCTCTAAAGAGATCTAGATGAAGCAACTCAAGTGATTTTGAAGTGTTGACCATATTTTTAGGTTAAAATGAAGTTTTATGAAGCTGACCAAGTTCACAGGATTCACAAATACTTTTCTTTTTAAATGATATTTTCGGCAAACCTCATACTAAGTCATGTTTCACAAGCTTATTTATATTACTCGTGTGAATATGTCTCAGTCGATGGTGTCATAATATTGACATGTCATTCGATGCAACTAGGTAGCTTAATGTAGCAGTTGTCGAAGTCAACAGTGTAGATGTCTTTGAATCTATTTCCAGTTAAGAGAATTTCTCTGGTCCTTTTGTCATCCAATGTCCTTTCTTTGGTTAATTTTAAAACCTTTTGAAGAAAATTTTACTTTGTATCATTTATTAAAAATTTGACTTACACTAAGTAAATTATGCTTTAGCCCTTAACTAAATGAACATTATCGAAAGAGGTTTGAGAGTTACTAATTTGACTAATACCAATAATACGACCCTTGTGGTTATTGTTGAAGGTGACTATGCCACCTTCCTTGTAGTCAAGCTCGAGAAAGAAATCCTCTTCTCTAGTCATGTGCTTGGAGCATTCATTGTCCATGACCCATCTTCTATTTTGGATGTCATCTTCAAGTGCCATGAGCCTGCAGAGAGCTTGTTCACTTGATGTATCTTTTTCATCTGACTAGCTGGAATAAGTGTCATCTGAGGTAACTTGTAAGGCTTTCTTCTTTCCTTCTGATTCCTTTTTTAGCAGGGGACATTCTTTCATCATACGACCCTTGTTGCAGTTATAGCAAATGACTTGGTCTTTCTTTGATTCGTCTTTCTTTCTCCTCCAGTTCTTCTTGTTCTTCAAAAATTTTCTAAACTTTCTTGGAAGCAGAGCAAAATCATCTTCATCCTCTTCTTCTTCCTCTGATCCTTCTGTATCAGTATGAGGTTTTAGCATGATATCCTTCTTCTTCTTTTCTTCACCTTCATGTTCTTCCAGATGCTCTAACTGGACTTCATATGCCATTAAGCTTCCTATGAGATCATCCAGTTGAAGTTGAGAAAGATCCTTTGCTTCTTGGATTGTTATCTTTGTTTCCTAATCACTTGTGAGTGATCGAAGAATTTTTTTTACCAAAGCTTCATTTTTCATTTCTTGATCAAGATTTCTTAAGGAGTTTACGATATGTATAAATCTTATGTATATCTCCTTGATTGTCTTGCCTTTCTTCATCCTGAAGAGCTCATATTTCTGAGTTAGGAGGTTGATTTGAGTCTCCTTGACTTTTGATTTTTCTTTGTGTGTAACTTCCAATGTATTCAAGATTTCAAAAGTTATTTTGCACGCTGACACTCTATTGAACTCTTCTTTAGATAGGCCACAAAAAATAGCATTCATGTTCTTAGCATTGTGAGTAGCTCTATTATTCTCATCAGATGTGACTGCTACTCCTTATTTCTCTAGACGAGTTTATTTGGATGCGATAACATCTCATACCTCATAATCCATAGACTCTAAGAAGATTTGCATCTGGGTTTTCCAATAGTTGTAGTTGGTGCCATCAAATAGAGGTAGTTTTACTGTAGATTGCCCTTCAGCATAGACTTCGGTGAAAGATGACTTTGACATCATTCTGTACTTTAGAGAACTCAAGCTCTAATACTAGATGTGAGTACTAGGTGTACTTGTTGGATCTTATAAGTCTATACTAGAGATGGATGAATAGCCTATATAGGCAACAAATATGCAAATTAAAAATTCAAGCCATACAAGTAAGATAAATCACACCTTGATTTTATAGAGGAAATCCTTTTTTGGGTAAAAACCACTACCTAAATCTTCTAACCTAGGATTTTCCAACTAGTCGACATTAGTCAATCTACTAATGCACCACCTAACAATGAGAGTAGCACAACCTCTTGACAAAAGCCTTCTTCCCTTTTACACCTAATAAGAGAAGAATAATGGTAGGTATCCTTTAATGGACTATAATTTTACATAAAAATATTTAATTTGGAGATTTAAATAAATATCAAACATGCATTACATTGAAAAAATAATTAAAACTCTTGAATTGTCATTTCTGCATTTTTATTGATCTATGTCATTTACATATACTATTTACTTAATACACATTCGTACACTAATTTAATTAAGCATGTTTATTTTTGTACGATTAATTAAAACTTAAATTGAAAATGACATTTTATCATTTTAAATTTACACCATGAAGAGTAAGTAGAAGAATATATTAAATTAAGAAATTACTTAATCTTTATTTTTGATTAATTGTACCTTTGATTCGCTCTCAACCTATTTTTACCACAGCCTCACCTTAACGACGCATCAATTCTCTGAGTTCATTCCCTCTCACCGGCCTCAATCAACTTAATTGCCCCTCATTTTCTCTCTATCACCCGCCGACTTCCCCAATCGTTATTTCTCTTTGAAAAGAAACAAAATGGAGGTACAAAAAGGCCTCCCCCACGACCTTTGAACCATCTCCCCACCAACCACGGGCACCCAACAGAACCGCCATCATTCCCTCACCTTCGTCGCCTTCCCTCTCCCTCACGCAGACATACACCATCCACAGATCGCGAGCCACCGCACCTCCGCTCCACCTTCTCGACCTCGTTGTCCCAACACAGACCGCTAGCCACCGTCTTCCTCGCCCCGGCTGCCACCACCATCGCGCCGACCTTCACGACAGGAGGCGAGACCGCGCGACTCCCCCTCTCCTTCACCTCTCTGCATGCGCAGAACCCACGACCATTGGCCCCTCCACGCTTTCCCTCTCTGCCCGAACAAGAGACCCAACGCTCTCAGACCCAACCACGTCCCTCTCTCTCTCACACACGAGACCACGCAGACACCGCAGCACCCCCTGACGCCGACGCCCAAGACCAGCGCACGACTGATCACCCACATCTCTCTGATCTCTCTCACGCCCACGCAGCAACAAACCACCGTATCCTGGGCCTCCTCACAACCGCGGCCGTGACTGCGACGACTCCTCACCGCCAGCCCCTCTCTGCGTCCACGACCTCCTTGCACCAACTGCGAGCATCCTCATCGACCCCGTCCACCCTCACCGACCTCGACCGCGTGCGCCAGCTCTTCTGTGTCTTCTTCTTCTTCTTCACCTTCAACCTATGCACACCGAAGGAACCCATCGGCCACCACCGCGTAGCCACCTTCTCGACATGCCAACAACCTCCTCTACGCGCCGACAACTTCCTCCGCACGAGCACGCCACCCGCGGCCACGTGCAACGGCTCCTCCGCCCGTAGATCACCGCCGGCTCCCCTCCATCTCCGCTGGTCTCCTCCTCTCCGGCAGGCGACCGACGGCCGTCTCTCGACGCGCTGTCACCTCCGACGTGAAGCTCTCGTCCGACTCAACCTTCGTCGAACTCCTCGGCCCTTGCCATCGGTTCCTCGACGCAAACGGCAGGGAGAAGAACTTCCCTTGTTTTGGGTTGCAATTCTTATTACATTGCATGCTATTGGGAGTGAATTTGGTTGGATTTAAAGGATAAAAAATATTAGGTGATATTGTAGGCTGCTCCTCTTCTTTTCTTTTATCTTTCGTTAGCTTTCTTATTCACTCTCTCTTGCTTTCTCTTGTGATTGACTTGGACAATGAAAATTTCCCGTGATTTTAGGGGAGCATTATTCTTTGATATTGCTGTGAATTTATTAGTGTCTATGCCTTATGATACAACTTGATTTTGTAGTTCAATTTCAGTAATTTTTTATTGAGGATTTACCACCACACGATTTACTAAGATGTATTATTTTGTGATATTATTTTCTTGAAGTGAAAATTTCTCGATCAAATGGCATTGTTACCGGGGAGGCAACAGACACAATAGGTTCACTTGATTTTATTTCTGATTTATTTTGAGGTGCACATTGATCTGATTATTGGCTATTTTTTTGTGTGAGAAATCTGATGAGACGACAGGTGCAGCGACGATGTCGACCTTAAGCAACGCCCACACACACAGAGGGGACTCGAAGAGAGGGAGACCTAGATCCCACTTTCAAAGGAAATTCTCCTTCGTCGCAAAATTTATTTCATTTTAGTCTTCTTGCCCTTGTAGCATCGAGGTTGATTTTCGGGGGTCTGTCCCCACTTTCTTTAGTGACTAGGGCAATTATCTATGGTTCTTTGCTTGCCTACCCTAAAAGAAAAGAAAAACATATTGAGCTGCCTATTTAGGAGTTGCATACTCGTAGATGCGCACATTTAGAGGTAATTGAACAGCACATTAGATCTGATTTGGCATTATGTCCATTATTTGCACGAAGATTGCTGGAGTTAGGTATGCCTTTCTATCTTTGCATCCAGCTCTTGTCATGCATTGCATTGGGATTAAATCTCAAGACCACAAAATTGATTGAATTGACCTAATTTAGTGGTCACCTAATTGAAATTAGGATTGCTTATCAGATTCGACCTTAAAATCAAAATCACATTTGAGCTGATCAAAAGGGACTTGTGTGTGATTCTTCTAAAAAATAAACTAATTTGTGGTGTGATGCACACTTCTGGCACTGGACACGCACACTAGGTATCGCACTGGATCTCAGTCCCTTAAGGCTATAGGCATCGATCTCTTTATTGATGCAGACCTTCCTATTTTACTTTGTCGTGGTGATATTATCCTATGACTAAGTGTTTTGATATTTCAAGGAGGGGGGCACCCCTTAAAGGAACAAAAGGGTAGTTAAAAGGCACCGCATTCGCATTGTCTCAAAGAAAGGGTTCGCCCGACTTGCATCTCTTAGTTCTGTCCTTGGAGTAACTTCTCACTAGATCACTTGAGAGTATCATTGAAGTAGGGTACAGGTCATAGGACACTCAAAGGTTGGCTTAGGCTACGTAATTGCATTGAATACCTTGTTTGGACATCTATATCAACCAATTTAACCTCAACCCCCTCAAAATAGAATTGGTCAGGATCTCAAGTAGCCACTTTCCTCTTATGCCACTTATGTGGGAATGGAGGGACATCGCCTTGACCTGGTTTGAGCTATCTGTTGAGTTGGGGGTTGCACTTACTCAATTGGCAAGAACTTGAAGTGTGATTGGTAGATATTGTATGCTCAGTAGGTGCTCTCTTGAGGGTAGTCTAGTGTTTGATATGGAGCCTGGGAGAATCCTTAGGAGAGCCCACCCGAGAGAAAAGGGAGAAGAGATGGTTGATCAAGGACCAAATCAACAAAGGACCTTGAGAGACTACTTCATTCCGACCAACCAACCCACTCAAGCACTAAAACTACTGGTAGGGGATAATCCATATGAGATCAAGAGCAATATCATATCCTTGTTGCCCTCCTTTTATGGTACTACTAGGGAGGACCCCTATCGGCATTTAGAGGAATTCACCGAGGTCTGCTCCATGATGAAACTTCAGAATTTTACTGACGAAGCTCTGATGAGGACCCTCTTTCCCTTCTCCCTTAAGGACAAGGCAAAACACTAGTATCACACCTTGGATGCAAGGGTGAATGGTTGGCATGCCCTTAAGGGAGAATTCTTGAAGAAATACTTCCCTATGAGTAAAACCAACCACTTTAGGAGGGAGATCATGGGTTTTACTCAATTAAATGAGGAACAATTCCACAAGACTTGGGAGCACTTCAATGACCTGATTCGATTGTGCCCCCATCATCAAGTGACAATTCTATCCACTTAACCTTAGCCTATCAGGATAGAAAACCTTCCATCCTAAAAAAAAAAGCAGAAGCTAGTGAAGATGGGGCAACTCAAAATTTAGCTTTTCAAATCCAATTGTTGAACCAGAACTTTGAAAGACTCATGTTAAACTGTGACATGTTCCCACAATCAGCTTCCTAAGTCTAGGCTCTTTTTGAATGCTCCATTTTCCAAAGCACTCTTCACGCCATTGTTGAGTGCCATTTTGCTAATCAATTCCCTGAATTAGTTTAGGCAAACCTGAATGATGCTCAAGGGTTTCGTCCACTACCCAAGAACAACCCTTTTGGAAACACTTACAATCCTGGGTGGAGAAACCATCTCAATTTCTCATGGAAGTAAGGTGATGCTTCCAACTCGAGGAATTTAAGAGCCCAACCCACCCAACCCTTTAAGACACAACAATTCCTGCCTCGACCTCAGCCCAACAATTTTGAGTTGGATGATCTTAAAGCTATGATGAAGGCCATACAAGAAAGCTAGAGTATGATCATTCAATCTTAGAATAAGGCAATCCATGAAATGCAATCTCAAATTGGCCATCTTGTTGAGGCAGTTAGACAATGTGATCTTGGGAAGTTGCCCAGTTCATCTGAGGAGAATCCTAGGGGTAAATGGCCCTTCATAAGGGAGCACGCTAAGGCTGTGATCATTTTGAGGAGTGGCAAATAACTCTTTAAACCTGAACTCACTCCTACGGTCACCCCTCCTACTAACCCGACGATCACTTACACATCCACCGAGGAAGAGGCACTCGGCCCCTCCTCACTTGAAATAACCCATTCAGAGGATGTCCTTGTTTTGCCCTTGTCTCGCCATGACAACTCCTCCACCCAGAGGCTGAGAGTGCCATTTTTTGAGCACTTATCTGCCCCTGAGGCACCTTTTGCTGGCTCAACTAGAACCAAAGATAAGATGGAAGAAATAATGGAGACATGCAAGGAAGTTCATGTTAACTTGCCTCTATTGGATGCTATCAAGCAAATCTCATCATATGCTCAATTTCTAAAGGACCTGTGTATGCAGAAGAGAAAATCAAGGAACCAGGTCCAGGCTAAGGTCGTCTTACCCGACCTAGTTAGCTTAGTCCTACAATAAGGTACAACCCCCAAAATGAAGGGCCCAGGAGCCCTGTATATCTCTGTGGTCATTGGAAACCAACACATTGATGAGGCTCTCCTCGATCTAGGTGTGGGGGTTAATATATTGCCTAGCTCAGTCTATGAGCTATTAGGAGGAGGTGAATTGAATCCTAATCCTGTTATCCTCTAAGTAGCTGATAGATCGCTGAAGACACCACGTGGGCTTTTAGAAGATATCCTGATAAGAGTGGAGGACTTATTCTTTCCCATCAACTTTTTGACATTGGATACTGAGACATCCAATATGCCCACCAGACCTTCGTTTATCTGAGGGCATCCCTTTTTGGTTACGGCCAATGTGTCCATCAGTTGGAAATTAGGGGCGCTCAAGATGGGCTTCGGGAACTGGAAAATTTGGTTGAATGTGTTTGATGCCTATAAACAACCTGGATTGGAAGATTGTTCCCAAATAGAAGTGATCGATGAAATTGTAGAGGAGACGACACCAGCTCTTGTGTGATGATCCCCTCCAAATCGTCATTTCTAAGGACCATACCCTGAATATTGAAGGAGAGGGTGATATGCTAGAATTAGAAGAGCTGTAGGGTGTCAAAGCCGAGTCCCTCTCCCCACCATAGACAATCAAGGTAGATCCGCTACCGGAGATAGGGACATTGAACATAATTCCCTTGATTCAGAAAGCTCCTGACTTGGAGCTTAAACCACTTCCAGAGACCCTCAGATATGTTTTCCTTGGGCCCAATGACTCTCTCCTTGTCATCATCTCGACTACTCTATCTGAGATGTAGGAGGAAGTATTGATTGAATGCCTAAAATGGCACAAGAAGGCTCATAAGTCCACTTTTGTGGACTATTATTTAGCCTAAGTACTATTTAATTATTTATTCTTAGTTGTTAATTAAGCAAGAGTTATATGGTAATTCACCTTGGCCTGCATTTAATTTTTTGCTTCAATTTTACATTTAATAACATATGTTATGATAATATAATTTATTTGATGAATGCAGGCTAGGTACAAGAATTAGGCATTCATTTTTACTTCTATAAGACGTCTTGGACTTGGATTGGACGTTTGGAACTGCTATCACAAATTCATGGCATTACATTTTTTTAAGATGTCTGATGCTCTAGTTAGACGTCTAAAGAAGAAATCGCCGTGCTTATCTGCTGTTCCAACCACTCGCGATCGTCGCGAGTAGTTGGAGATACTTGCGACTGAAGGAAAAGGAGATTTTTGTTTAAAAAGAAGCTGCATCCACCAAGGATAAGATCTTCATCATCCGCCTTCCCCCTGGTGGGGAACTATCCTTCATCTCCTCCACTGTGAAGGAGGCATGCATCGTGGACTTCAGCGAGAGCACCGTGGTCTCTATGCACCTGCCTCCCGCCTTCATCCTCTTAATGGTTGCACGGTGACAACGTGCGGCCACCACTGCGAACCCCCTCACCGCGCGCAGCACACCATGCACCGCCAGCCTCTCACCACCCTCATCGCGCGCTACACCATCTCCAACCCGCATGTGCACACAGCAAACCCCGCTCTCTAGCTGCATGTGTGCGTAGCCTAAGGTGCACACAACCAGCCCCGCGCACACTGTGTGCACACCCGCGCGCCACCGCCCAGCCTGCTTACGCATCTTCTTCTTCTCCACCGGCAGGAAGAACCCAAGGCAGCCACAGCCACGCTTGCGTAGCCACCCTACGCAGCCAGCCGCATGCACTGCACCGCTTGCCTATGCTCCAGCCAGCGTGCCCGTGCTCCTCGCGTGCGCATTCATGCACGTGCCGCCAGCAGCCATCTTCGTCTTCTTCCTCCCAACAGGCTACCTACAACTCCACCTAAAGAACCCATCAGCCACCGGCTTGCCCCACACCGTGCAGCCCCCTCCGGTCTCCGTTCTCGTTGCCGACACCATTGTTGAGACCCCTCGCTCCCCCGCTTCTCCCCTTCGCTTCGAGCCACCAGTTGACACCCACGCATGGCCTCCTTAGGACCCATCACCGATGTCATCTTCCTCATCTGTCAGCGGCCTCTGGTGACCACTCACCGCCGCACCACCACCGGAGTGCCTCTCCTCCGACCCAGCTCCTCCGACGACTCTTGCAGCCAGTTGCTCCCACTCCTTCACACGAGGAGGAGAGAGGAGAAATCCTTTGTTTCTCCTCCAATTAAAAATTACCACTTTTGCCAATGCTGGTATACTATTCACTTATTTAATGAATAAATTTATTGATGTGAATTTTCATAGATACCCTTTTATTCAGTTGAAATTATTTGGGGTGGAATGTCTCTACTGAATGAGATCGAGCATGTCATACTGATTATAGTAAACAAGCTACATTCTATTAGAGATTAATACTTACGGTGTTTTCCTGTGCCAAGATCACTTGTTAACAAAATATTATATGGTGGTGATTTTGCATCTAAACACCTACATTCTTGATTAATTGGTTAAAATGAGCAGTTATGTGAGAAAAAGAATCGCACGAATTAGCATGCACACCCATTGATTTTCCCGAATAAACGAGACACTATTCACTAGTTTAAATAGGCTAATTCCTCCCTATGGAGATGACCTAACTCTTCGTAGTTAGTTTTGAGAATTATTAAACTTTTTTGAAAAGTGATTTTCTACCACGCGATTACATACAACGACACGTCATTTTATGTTAAAGTTTTCAACGAAAACAAAGATCACTCTTTCAGAGGCCATTGGTTGGACTACAGTAGACATCAAAGGGGTTGACTCAACTCTCTACATGCATCACATTTACATGGATGACTCTGTGAAACCTTTTCGAGATATGCAGAGACGGTTAAACCCCAACATGCGGGGAGTGGTGAAGAAAGAAATCTTAAAATGGTTGGATGCGGGGATAATATATCCTATTTATGATAGTCAATGGGTCAATCCTATTCACGTGGTGCCCAAAAAGGTAGGATTCATGATGGAGACCAATGAAAAAGGGGTGAAAGTCACCACATGACCACAACAGGATGGATGGTTTGCATAGACTGCCACCACCTTAACACCGCTACCTAGAAAGACCACTTCCCTCTACCATTTATTGATTAGGTACTGGAGAGATTGGCGAGGAATAAATACTTCTGTTTTCTTGATGGATATTCTAGGTATAATCAGATTGCCATCTTTCTAAATGACTAGGAGTGCACTACTTTCACAAGTCCTTATGTCACATTTACCTTTTGCTGGATGCCATTTGAACTATGTAATGCTCCAAGAACATTTCAGTGGTGTATGATGTCCATCTTTTCAGACATGATTGATGAGTTCGTAGAGGGTTTCAATGATGAATTTTCCATATACGGCTCATCGTTTTACCACTATCTCTTGCATTTAGAAAAGGTTCTCACCCATTGCGAAGAGATAGAGTTGGTGCTCAGCTAGGAGAAAAGCCATTTTATGGTTTAGTAGGGCATTGTTCTTGGGCATGTAGTGTTGGAGCGAGGTTTAGAAGTGGATAAGGCCAAGGTTGAGTTCATTTCAAAGCTTCCACCACCCACCAATGTCAAGTAGATCCGATCATTCCTGGGCCATGCTGGTTTTATAGGTGCTTTATTAAACACTTTAGTAAGATTTCTAGGCCACTTTGCGACTTATTGGTGAAGGATATTGCCTTCGTTTTCGATACAAAGTGTGCTGAGGCCTTCTAAGTCTTGAAGGAGGCCCTCATAACTGTGCCTATCCTACAAGCACTTGATTAGACCCTCCCATTTGAGTTGATGTACGATGCCTCAGATTTTATCGTGGGAGTAGTCCTTGGTCAGAGGGTTGATAAAAAGCCTCATGTGCTATACTATGCTAGCAAGACCCTTATTGATCCACAGCAAAACTACACTATGACAGAAAAAGAACTTCTTGCAGTAGTATTTGCTCTGGAGAAGTTTAGGTCTTATCTTCTGGGATCTAAGGTTGTGGTGTATATTGATCATTCGGCCTTGATGCATTTGCTTGCTAAGAAAGACACTAAACCTACGCTGATTAGATGGATTATGTTACTTTAAGAGTTTGACCTTGATATCCGTGATAAGAAAGAGGTTGACAATGTAGTCGCCGATCATTTATCCAGGATCCTAGTTGAGGCTTCAACCCCGTCAAGAGACATTCATGACACCTTTCTTGATGAAATGGTGATGGCGGTACAACCAATGACACCTTAGTATGTTGATGTCGTCAACTACTTGGTCACTGGCGAAACCCCCAGTACATGGAATAAGCAGAAGCGAGATAGATTTCTCGTTGACACTAAGCATTATCATTGGGAGGATCCCGAGCTCTTTAGAATAGGCCGTGACCAAGTCTTATGTAGGTGTGTTCAAGAGGAGGAATAACATAGTGTTTTGAATTTCTATCACACTGCATTATGGAGGGCACTTTAGTTCAAAGAAAACTGCGTATAATGTTCTTTAGTTTGGTTTCTGGTGGCTCTCACTATTCAGGGACACACATACTTATGTGGGGGTGTATCGTCGTTGTCAATAGACTGGAACGATCAAGAAATAGGATGAGATGCCCCAGCAACCTATTTTTCCGGTTGAGATATTCGATGTTTGGGGAATAGATTTTATGGGCCCCTTTCCATCATCTCATGGTTATGAATATATTCTTGTGGTAGTTGATCATGTGTCAAAGTGGATAAAGGCTATTCTGACTAGGCCCAACGATCACTCCGTGGTCCTGAATTTCGTTAAGGCCAAAATCATTTCTCGATTTGGCTGTCTAAGGACGATCATTAGTGATAGGGGATCTCATTTCAGGAATGCACACTTCACTTGTCTACTCAAAAGTCATGGTGTCACCCACAAGGTGGCCACCCCGTATCACCCGCAGACGAGTGGATAGTTCGAGGTGTCAGGGAGATCAAATGAATTCTGGAAAAACTGTAAGACTCGATAGGAAAGATTGGTCAAAGAAACTAGATGATGCACTATGGGCTTACAGAACTACTTACAAGACTCTCTTGGGTATGTCTCCCTTTCGTATAGTGTATGGTAAAGCATACCATTTGCCTGTTGAGATTGAGCATAGGGCTTATTGGGCTATTAAGAATGTCAACATGGATCTCAAGAATGTAGGCAAAGTGCTCCTATTAGAACTGACTGAGCTTGAAGAGTTGAGGAATGAGGCTTATGAGATTGCTGAAGCTTACAAAGAGCACACTAAGGTTTTGCGAATAGTGTAAGGTCTATTTGCCTCACTGTAGTGTGATCTAAGTATATGATAACTCGGGAACCCAAAAGATATGATCTAAATTTTTCCAGGGCAAATACTACTGCTAGTAGTTCTTTCTCAGTAACTGTATAGTTATGTTGAGCCTCATCAAGTGTTTTGCTAGTGTAGTAGATGACCACGGGCTTCCCCTCTATTTTCTGCCCAAGTACTGCTCCTCCAGCATAATCAGATGCATCGTACATAATCTCAAAGGGTTGAGACCAATCAGGGGACTGCGGGATAGGTGCTTGGGTCACTCGATCACATAGGATTTCAAACACTTGAGTGCACTCCTTGGAGATTTCAAAAGGGACATCCTTAGGTAGAAGATTAGTGAGGGGGCACGCGATTTTCGAAAAATTGGGAATGAATCGATGGTAAAAATCGACGTCCCCTGAGAAGGATCAGATGTCTTTGACCGAGCTAGGCATAGGGAGTTTGGAAATCAAATTCACCTTGGCTTGATCAACCTGGATGCCTTTTTTAGAGACGACATGTCCCAGGACAATTCCCTCTCCTTTCCAGGAAAGAACCAAGTTCACATCGATGCACTGCTTGAGGATTTGGACCAAGTGCAGGAGGTAATCGCCAAATGATTCACCAAACACCTAGAAGTCATCCATGAAGACTTCAAGGTATTTACCTACAATATCTGAGAATATGGCAAGCATGCACCGCTAAAAAGTAGCAGGTGCATTGTAGAGACCGAACGGCATCCTTCGGAATGCGTATGTTCCGAAGGGGCAGGTGAAGGTGGTCTTCTCTTGGTCCTCGGGATGGATTGCGACTGATTAGCCCATAGTTGTGGGTTATTTAAGTATTTAAGTGCCTACACATTAGGTTAATTCTAACATTTATTTAGTATAAATTAGGATGTAAATAGATTAATTCATAGTTTTAATCTAATTACATAATCCATACATTGCATTCATATCTTAAGTGCATTTAGAATTAGCTTAGAATAGCATTCATCTAATTAGATAACTAATTAGGTATATTGTTTTTATTAACATAGAAGTTGAGGGTCTATACATAAATAACCCTAATATTTTAATAATATTTGCTTTATTCGTCTTCTTTCAGAACGGCTGGCTGCCGCTCCAACGCCCGGCTGCTGCAGTGATGAAGCCATTCAAGGGGGAGCGGATGTGGTGGATCTGGTCGGCGGCTGATTTCAAAATTGTTCAAGACACTATAAAAGGAGCACGGAAGCTGCCGCCTGCAGGAGGCCTCCGCCACCGACTCACCACTGTGCAGAGAGATCCTCTCTCTTCCACTCCACACTGCCGGCCTCTACCGTGGCGGCGAGTCTCCACCACCGTGGGCGTGTGGTGTGACAGGCCACACCGCCATCCGGAGCTCGCCCGCATTACCGTGAGCACCTTAGCGTGCAACTCCCTCGCCGTCGTCGCCGACCACCGTCACCAACCTACTGATCAGCCACCCTCTCAGTAACTTAAGACGTCTGGGAAATTTCCCAGACGTCTGAAGTTACCCGCTCACTTCACCGCACACGCCTGAAGTCGCCTGCAGATCCCTTCCCGCACCTGCAGAACCTTCAGCGCACCCACGTCCGTCAACCTTCAGCTCAAACACGCACAACCGCCTGCAGTCCACGCCATTCACCACTGTGTCTGCAGAACCGCCAGCAACCGACCTCTGCGCCCTCCACCGCTCACCGGCTGCTGACCTGCGCACGCCTGCAGATCAGCCCGCGCTCTCCTCCAACGCCTGCAGACCAGCCTGCAGCATCCTCCAACAGCCGTCTGCAGCTTCCACCGCGCAAGCCAGCGCCCGCCTGCAGACGCCCGCCTGCAGACCACCGCGCGCCAGCGCCCTCTGCAGACAACCGCCTGCAGACGCCCGCCTGCAGACCACCGCGCGCCAGCGCCTTCCGCAGACTCTCCGCGCGCCCACGCACAGCCACCTGCAGCACCTCCGCCGGAGCTCGTCCGGCCACCTCCGGCCGCCGCGCGACTCGCCGTCACCACCGATTCGAAGCCCTTGATCCAAGGGACCTCCGCCGAGCTTCCCGCGCCCAGCCATCGGCTCCTCGTCGCGCAAGACAACGGGGAAGAATTCCCCTGTTTTGCTACAGTAAAGCATTGATTAAAATTTACATTTTCTGCCATTGCCAGATTTTATTCATATTCTATTCACTCTGCATTGCGGAAAATATCCTGTAGTTTATCATAATTGCCATTTCAGCATTATTTCTTGCTTAAACCTTAATCTAAAGGCAATCTTGGCTTGGTTCTTGTCCAAATTGACTCCGAACAAACATTTGCCTCCCTGTGGAAACGACCCGCTCCTCTGCGAGTGGTTATTTCTTATTAAAAATTGATTAGTCGATTTTTCCACCACATTAAACTACAAACGACTTAAAAGTGAAAGATCGACCCGATCAAATGGCGCCGCTGCCGGGGAGGCAACAGACGCAATAATTTCGCCTAATTTTATTTTGATTATTTGTCAATTGCACAGAGATTTGACCATTCATTATTTTCTTTTCTGTGCGAGAAATTATGTGCAAGAATCAGCCACTGTGAGAGGCGACCCTTGACGTTGCCAGACGAGAAGTGGACAAGCAATTTTGAAAGGAGGAGAAGGACGAGGACGCGACGGACACCACTGTATTTAATCGCTAATTTAATTAGAATAGAATTAAGACTGAAGACTTAATTTTTCATTACAGTTAGTTTGAAACCCTTGTTCTGGGGCATATTTTGAGGGTTTGTTCCCTGATTTTATTTTGGACCCGTGTTGGGTAATTTTTGGGAGCCTGTTCCCTTTTCTTTAGATTTAGGTTTATTTTTTTTATTATTTCTTTTATTTGCTTGTGCATAAGTAGTTCTAAAAAAAATAGAAAAAGAAAAAAAAACGAGCTGCCTGCTAGAAGCTGCCTGCCCTAGGACGAACCATTTAGGTCTGTATGAGCAGCCTCTAGATTTGCTTTTCTGCATTGCGTACATTTTTGCATCGAAGATCGCTGGAGGCAAGGTACGCATTCTCTTACTTTGCATCCTATTTTTGATCACGCATTGCATTTGGGATTTAATGCGAAGACCACCTAATCTGTACTGAATAAATCTAACAAGTGGTCACATTTTTTTTTAGAAAAAGGACTAATTAAAGAAAGGACATTTTAAAAACCAAGGATTTCATTTTCAAACTTGGCGTGCGATTCAAAGTTTAAAATCTTTTACGGTGTATGCACACTTATTTCACTTGCACCACGACACGCTTCTAGACACTCCTTGGTTTGGAAATACTAGGACAAGAGCCCTCCTTTCGTTGGATTTTGAAGTGTTCGGAACTTGAGATCAAAGGTTTTGTAAATCCAAAGAGGGGGATACCCTGTCACGGATTTTTGGGGGTAGTTGAGGAGCACAGCGAAAGCACAGCTTCAAAGGAAGGCTTAGGCCTACTTGCATCCCTCGATCTTCCGTCTTTGGATTTACTTGACCATTTGAGATTTAGGGAAGAACACCTAAGCTCCAACTAGGTCTTTTTAGGCGAGCCGTAGGTCGACAATAGGCACGTAAATTGATTGAACAAATTGTATTGTCACCTGCAATCTGACTTAAAATCAAAAGCCTAAATTGGGAAAGACCTAAAAGGTCCTTTTTGAATTGTGTCTTGCTTGGGGAATTCTGATTGAAGTGTGAGTTAGAATGGACCACATTGATTTTCATCCTTTCACATCTTGCCCACACCCTCACCCCCACTTTGCATTCTTCGATCCCAGACGCCAAGATGGTCCATTCCTTGATGGACATAATGACAATCATTGGGATCCGTTTTACTCCTATTATAGGAGTATTGGCCTAGTTAAGCCCCAAATTAGTGAGCAGAACTCAGGAGCGGGATTTGCTTTGCCCAATATCCCACATACCAAAGAAATACCCAACCCACCCTCCCTGAAAACTTATAATGGTTGGACAAACACTCCTGGGTACTATAAGCCTGAGCCTGACTTCTCTTATGATAAAAATGACCTCTCCTCTTTGAAGATGGAAATACAGAAAATGCAAAATGAAATGAGTGAATTGTTAGGAGAATCTTTGAGAGCAGGCCAACAAGAAAGAGATGAAATTAGCCACCCAATCTGCCCCATTGATGATGACGTACACCCCTCTACAATAGATGCATCTCCCGTGGGAAAGCTACCCTTTAAGTTGAAGGGAAATTCTGGGGAGAATAGCTACTTTTCGAGGATCGATTTTGAAACCTCCCCATTAGATGACACTTCCTTGAGAGATCTACACTTTAGGTGGGAGGAAAATACACATGAAAGTAGCTATGCATTGGATGAAGAAAGGTGGCAACCCGAGGAAGATGATGATAAGGTTGAGTATCCACCTGAATTATATTGGAGTCAAAAGAAGGGAATGATGGTGCCATTGGAAGACCTCGACCCAGATGATAGTATTTTCGTGACATTTGATGAAGTGGGTCAAAGTCAAGTTGTTAATCCTACCCTCCCTTCTGATCACGATATGGAACTCAAACCCACCCTTAGGGAACCTAACCCTAAAGAAATTGACCTATCTGAGGAGTCTGATGTAACCAATGTAAATAATTTACCTCAGATAGAGCACCCTAGGGGATCTGCTGAGATATTAAATGATTCTAGACCTCGGGTACATGATGAATTGTGTGATGAGGAGGAAGACGAATTATATGAGGAACCTACATTCAAGATTTGGAGTGACACTAAGGGTGATTATGTCTTATTTGAAGAGTTAGCCCCTGAGGATGTCACAAATTTGACCAAATTAGGTTTCCTTGGCACACCCATTGATGATATTTCTCCTCATGATAAAATGATGGAAAATTTGGAAGCAATTTCTAAGATTTATGTGGATTCACATATAGACTCCGGGGAAGATTTGAGTAAAGAACAAAAACCCGGGGATGACATTAATAGAATAATCCCTAGATCTGTTGCTTCCAACCTGCCTTCATTCACTTCGAAGTCACCCTCTGATTCTCTTATATCTGAAAGCAAAATTGTGACTCCTGATGAAGAGCAGGAAGATCCACGTGATGGTGCAAGGAATGTTAGGGATGAAATTGAGGATTTAGAAAGAGTGTTTGGGATGGACACCAAGCTGATTAAACCCAACCTAGATCTTATGGCCATCCCACAACCTCGTAACTTGGACACCCTAGACGATCCTTGCCTTAGAGAATTGCTCATTTTTGTTCTGACTAGGGGCCTTAACAGACCAATATTTTCTGTAATGGAGTATCGGGTATGGATTGATGATTTCTTTAGTCAGTCCATTACCCTGGGGGTTTATCTCTATATCATTCCTTCCCCATTCTTTTTGGAGGATCCTTGTCATCCTACCCCTACCCCTTTGGAGGTTATTTTAACTGTTTATCCTTTAGAACCTCTTCTGGTGACCTGGGAAGATTTCATTCCCATTTTAGTTGGGCGAGCATTTGCTATCGGGATTCATCATCAGCTCGCCAACATCCTAGGTTACCTATTTTCTAGGCCAACTTTGCTTTCCTCATTTTTAGGGCCTATTTCTGCAATTCTTGAACCTGATTTGCAGGTTCTTCGGCTATTCAGCCCAGCTTTGACCCAGGTAATATCCTTCTATGCAATGAGGACATTGCAGATTTTAGGCATGGGGGGGTGTACTTGGGGATATACATAGCATAATTGCATACATTTGTACATAAAAAAAAAAAAAGGTTTTGAGCTTAACTGGCTAAGTCCTGCATTCTTAAGCAAATCAGAACTCTAGCGTAGACTAAATTAATTCTAGGGTCAAACTTTAGAAGCTAAATAAGCTACTAGCTTTAGACCTTTAGGGTCCTTTGTGGACTTAAAAACTTAAGTAGGAGTTAAGTTGCGGACCATTCTTCAAGAGGTTGAGGAAGGGAAGCTAGGGTTTGAGTTAAAAGGTGGGGTAGTACCTGGAGTCTTATTCTACCTTTTGGTTTACAGGTCCTGGTAACCCAAGCATCCAAATTTTTCACACTTGGTCTGGTAATTAACTTAATTTCTGAAAAGAGATTTGGTTCTCTTAGTTTTGGCTTAAGAGAGGCTTGAAAACACATTTTGATTGGAAGAGTTCCCGCCGCAGGAGAGGTCGAGTATATACTCACCTTGAGGATGCGATGGTAACATATTACCTCCTCGGCGCTTGTCTCTTAGGATATCCATCCTACTGGGGGCATGTAAGCGCATTGCGCGGTTCAGGTACCATGGGCGGCCCTATCTCGAAGTGCCGATTGCCATAGGCCTGAATTCGCTTAAGAAATCCATGGGCGATACTATCTCGAAGTGTCGATTGCCAGGAGTTCTTGGGGTCGTTATGGGCGGTGCTATCTCGAAGTATCGAAAGCCAGGCACCCTTCGAGGTATGGTAATGGGGACAATGAATCCGACACAGACCGTGTTGATAGCTGATCTGAGGTTAGACTTAGAAGAAAAAAAAAAGTATATATATTAAAAAAAAAAAAAAAAAAAAAAAATTCCTTTAACTCAAATAACTCGGACCAATGCACAAGCACGGATGCTTTAATCTCAGGGATCAATAAACTTTAGGGTAGAGTCAGAAATCAGGGAAACTTGTGCTGGCAACTCGTCTTTAGCCGACCTAGTCTGTAACTTAGCAACTACTTAGGAACCTTGGGTTTAGAACCTGAACTTAATATGCTTCTGAAGGAAGACTAAGTGAGTTGACTAGTCTACTTAGAGTGCTAGGTTTCGCTTAATTTTGCTAGGGACTAGCAAAAACTAGGCATGGGGGTATTTGATTAGCCCATAGTTGTGGGTTATTTAAGTATTTAAGTGCCTACACATTAGGTTAATTCTAACATTTATTTAGTATAAATTAGGATGTAAATAGATTAATTCATAGTTTTAATCTAATTACATAATCCATACATTGCATTCATATCTTAAGTGCATTTAGAATTAGCTTAGAATAGCATTCATCTAATTAGATAACTAATTAGGTATATTGTTTTTATTAACATAGAAGTTGAGGGTCTATACATAAATAACCCTAATATTTTAATAATATTTGCTTTATTCGTCTTCTTTCAGAACGGCTGGCTGCCGCTCCAACGCCCGGCTGCTGCAGTGATGAAGCCATTCAAGGGGGAGCGGATGTGGTGGATCTGGTCGGCGGCTGATTTCAAAATTGTTCAAGACACTATAAAAGGAGCACGGAAGCTGCCGCCTGCAGGAGGCCTCCGCCACCGACTCACCACTGTGCAGAGAGATCCTCTCTCTTCCACTCCACACTGCCGGCCTCTACCGTGGCGGCGAGTCTCCACCACCGTGGGCGTGTGGTGTGACAGGCCACACCGCCATCCGGAGCTCGCCCGCATTACCGTGAGCACCTTAGCGTGCAACTCCCTCGCCGTCGTCGCCGACCACCGTCACCAACCTACTGATCAGCCACCCTCTCAGTAACTTAAGACGTCTGGGAAATTTCCCAGACGTCTGAAGTTACCCGCTCACTTCACCGCACACGCCTGAAGTCGCCTGCAGATCCCTTCCCGCACCTGCAGAACCTTCAGCGCACCCACGTCCGTCAACCTTCAGCTCAAACACGCACAACCGCCTGCAGTCCACGCCGTTCACCACTGTGTCTGCAGAACCGCCAGCAACCGACCTCTGCGCCCTCCACCGCTCACCGGCTGCTGACCTGCGCACGCCTGCAGATCAGCCCGCGCTCTCCTCCAACGCCTGCAGACCAGCCTGCAGCATCCTCCAACAGCCGTCTGCAGCTTCCACCGCGCAAGCCAGCGCCCGCCTGCAGACGCCCGCCTGCAGACCACCGCGCGCCAGCGCCCTCTGCAGACAACCGCCTGCAGACGCCCGCCTGCAGACCACCGCGCGCCAGCGCCTTCCGCAGACTCTCCGCGCGCCCACGCACAGCCACCTGCAGCACCTCCGCCGGAGCTCGTCCGGCCACCTCCGGCCGCCGCGCGACTCGCCGTCACCACCGATTCGAAGCCCTTGATCCAAGGGACCTCCGCCGAGCTTCCCGCGCCCAGCCATCGGCTCCTCGTCGCGCAAGACAACGGGGAAGAATTCCCCTGTTTTGCTACAGTAAAGCATTGATTAAAATTTACATTTTCTGCCATTGCCAGATTTTATTCATATTCTATTCACTCTGCATTGCGGAAAATATCCTGTAGTTTATCATAATTGCCATTTCAGCATTATTTCTTGCTTAAACCTTAATCTAAAGGCAATCTTGGCTTGGTTCTTGTCCAAATTGACTCCGAACAAACATTTGCCTCCCTGTGGAAACGACCCGCTCCTCTGCGAGTGGTTATTTCTTATTAAAAATTGATTAGTCGATTTTTCCACCACATTAAACTACAAACGACTTAAAAGTGAAAGATCGACCCGATCAGCGACCTGATTGTATTCTGAGTACCCATCCAAAAAGTAGAAGAATCGATTTCCTGCTAGTTTTTCGAGAATCTGATCAATGAACGGTAGTGGGAAATGATCCTTCTTCGTGGAGGAATTGAGTCTTTTGTAATCAATGCAGACTCTCCATGAGTTTGCTATACGGGTTGGTATGGTTTCTCTGATTTCAGTCATGATGACGGTGATCCTTGCCTTCTTAGGCACAACTTGGATTGGGCTCACCCATCGATTGTCGGAGATTGGGTAGATGATCTCTACATTTAACCACTTGATGATCTCCTTTTTTACGACATCCTGCAGATTTGGATTTAGGTGTCTTTGCATTTCACGGGATGGTGGTCATGAGCCCTCTTTAGTGTAGATGTGATGTATGCAATATGAAGGGCTGACACTAGTCAGATCATCGAGAGTCCATTCAATGGCTCTTCGATGCTGCTGGAGAATAGAAATTAGGCATGTTTCCTGATCAGGTGTGAGTCGGGAGTTGATAATCACTGGAAATGTATGATTGGAACCCAAAAAGATGTACTTGAGATGATCGGGAAGAGGCTTTAATTCCAAAATCAGGTTGTTAGTAGCAGCGGATGGTTCAGGGTGGGTGTCGGGAGAAAAGGAAGGAGCTATGGGTGTGTCTAGGTTGAGTTCGAGCTCCTCTAATTGCAAGTTTTGATCCTCTTGTGGTTGATCAGAAATAGTTGGTTTTTCCTTGATAAAGTCGTCAACCACAGCTTCGATATTGCAAATCTGTTCTATGACTCCACAATTAATTCCTTGTTGGGCCTTAAAGATGTCGATCTTTAGTGTCTTGCTCCCAAATTTTAATTCAATTTGACCCTCCTCACAATTGATATTGTTCTTAACAGTGGCCAGAAAGGGTCTCCCCAATATGATCGGTGTATTCTTCACATTCTCAGGAGCATCCATGTCTAAGACGATAAAATCCACTGGAAAATAGAAATCACGTTCCCTAATTATGACATCCTCGAGAATTCCTTTTGGTGACTTAATTGATCGGTTGACTAGTTGTAAAGTCATTTTAGTTGGTTTAAGCTCAGATTTGTCGAAGTAGTCTAGTAGGGATGTATGTATCAAATTTATGTAGGCTCCTAAGTCTAATAAAGCTCGGTCAAAACGTATATCACCAATTTCACAGGAGATTAGAGGGGTGCCTGGGTCTTTTGCCTTAAGGCGGGAGTTTACTCAAAATGACGGAGCTGACTTGTTCTGACAGTACGATTGGATTCCCGTCTTTGGTTTGCAGCTTACGTTTAGGTGTACACGTCTTTAAGAAATCGTGCGTAAGCCGGTACGTGGAGTATTGCATCCATCAAGGGGATGTTTATATGAACCTGCTCTAAGAGCTTAACTAGGTCCTCCTCAGGTGCCATGATTTTGGTTATCCTTTTTCCCTTGGTCAAGGCCTCGGGATATGAAACCTTAGATGGTTTTTCTAGAATGGGTTCAGGTTCTTGATCTGGGATAGAGGTGTCCTAGATGACTATCCTAGGGTTAGGGTTTGTATTACCAGGATGGGAGTGGCTTGGATAAGGTGGGTCTTGTGTTGTTTTGCCAGTACGAGTAGTAACAGAATTTAATCCCGCTTAGTTCTAGTTTGGTGTGGGTAGAATAGGTGTTTGCTATTGAAATCTCAAGTATGAAGTTGAAGCATCCATCCCATCAGGTGATGGGGCAGAAGGGGCCTGATAAACAAAGTGAGCTTAGCCCTGGTTTGGGTTCATAATGCACCTCTAGTTTGGCACGTTATTCGGATTAGGCAAAGGTTGTGAAGGAAGTGCACCAGGTTGGTGAGGATTTGCCATCTGGGCAAGTTGATTGCGAACTCTGTGATCTCGTCTCTATGCTATTTTTGCATAGCATCATTCATCTTCTGAATGTCAGCCAGAGTCTGAAGGATAAGAGTCATTTGATCTGTATGAGTCGGCCTAGATTGATAAGTTGGGTTAGGGGCTAAGGTGGTTGATAATGACGAGGAGCTTGTGGTCGAGGTTGATATTGAGGTCTCTGATTTTGATTATTGCCTGACCACGTGAAATTAGGTTGATTTTGCCATCCAGGGTTGTAAGTGTTGGAGAATGGATCATTCTGAATGGTGTTGATGTCCTCGTAGGTCTGAGGAACCTATGAAAAATCAGAATACGAGGATTCAGAGTTTCCCCAACTAGAGTAGGTGGGTCTAGAGTTTCCTTTGAAACCAGAATCAGATGGGGGTGGATATGGGTCCATCCCCTGAGAAGGTCGGTGTTAGATGTTGTGCACAACCACCTTGCCAGAGGGTGGTTGCGTGAACAGGTTTTGTGCAGAGGTGGCTCACTGCAAGTGTTGAGTTAGCTCATCCACCTTCTTCTCAATAATAGAGACCTTGTCCAGATGACTGGCCATCAGTTCCAAGTCGATGGAAGAGGAGAGGCCCTGCGTCTCATGTGCTCCATTTGGATTCACCAATGCACGGGCATTCGTCCGGTCAAACATGCCCATGGATTCATTATTGATGGAGTTCTCGCACATATTCTCGAGAATCTCCCATATGGTGTGTTCGTGTTGACCCATGATGTTTCCTCCATGGGTTGCATTGATGAATAATCGAATATCTTCATGGAGTCCATGGTAAAAAGACTGGACTTGTTCCCATTTAGGAACTCTGTGGTGGGGGAACTTTCGCATGAGATCCAGAAAATGATCCCATGCCTCGTGAAGTGGTTCTTCTACTTGTTGTGTGAAATGTGTGATCTGGTGTCGTAAAGCATTTGTCCAACAAACAGTGAAGATCTTTCTCAAAACCTCGGATTGAAGTTCCACCCAGGTGTTGATTGGATGCGTTTGGGTTTGGTACCAGTGAGTAGCTTTATCCATGAGAGAGAAGGAGAACATTTTCATGAGTAGAACATCCTGATTTTGAGCTTCTAACTCGAAGGTCTGTGCTAGATGCTTGAGTTGCTTGATATGCTAGAAAGGATCTTCGAAATTATGCCCATGGAATTTGGGAATGGCATGAATCATGTTGGGCTTGAGTTCAGTGTCAGGTCCTCCAACAGGGATTTGTACTCGAGGTTCGATTGCCACCGCAGCGGAATTGTAGTCATCTTGCATCATTGGACACTGCAATGGGTTCAAAAAGGCTTGGAATAGATCATTGAGGCGCTGAGGCTGATTTTCAAGATTATTTTCTTCAGCTGCTTGTGCCATGATGATGGATGAAGGAGAATCAGGTTCAAATAAATTAGAAGAGATATCGATTGGATTGGGTTGTTGCACAAACAAGGAGGTCGAGGCTTGGCCTCAACGTGAATGAGTAGCTAAAGGAGGCCTCAAGGATGGTCTTAGAGACCTCCTCTCAAACATGCACTAATGGAGTAGATGAGAGGTAGAATGTGATGGACCTAATCAAGATACCCAAAAATTTTGGATGACTCTAGAGGTTTAGGGCGGATGATACCCCTTAGTCAGAAAGCCGTCCACCTGAGAATTACCTGGGCAGCCAGAGAGGGAGAGTCCCGCAAAGATCCCTACACAGTAGAGTGCCCTACGGGTTATAGGGTTCCCCCACTCGACCTCTTTTGTCACTGATGTTCCAGGTAGACTAGAATGGGGACTTGACCTCTTAAGTCTACCAGTTTTAATTAAGAACAAGGGTGCTTAGGATTTCACTTGAACTTTTAAGATGTTTTTGTGAAAAAGTGACCTAATTTGAAGATTGGTTAACCCAACAAGGTGGGTCAACTTCACTTGTATTGTCCTCTTGAGAAATTTAGGTCCTTTTAGTGTTCAAATGAATTTAAGAGCCTGATTTTTAGGTTTTTGCTTGAATAGATCAATTCAATCAAGGTCTAGGCACACATTATTTTGGAGAGATAAATTCTTGATTAAGCAAGTGTATCTCTAAAACCCTAAACTGGAATCCTTAATTGGTTCTAATTTAGTCCAATTTAGTATGTCAAAATGTGGTACCTAGGGCTTAAATAGGAATTTGATAGCCTTAGATACCTTAGCTTCAAATGGGTGCAATGATCAGGGTTTGAATGTTTGTCTAAATAGAATGTATCAAATCAGGCAACTTGATGATTAATCTAAGAATATAATGCAAGTGGGCCTAATTAATTTCTTCCTTTTTCAGCTTTTTCAGATTCAGGGGTTTGGAAGAAGGTAGATGGAGTTTACCTGCCCCTGGAGTGGTTGATGCATGGCTGATCTTCCTCAATGGATCCCCTGAAATAGATCAAAGTGAAAAGAGATAGAGCAAGTTAGTATTGACTCAGATATTGCAACCAAGAGATCTAAATTACGCGTTGTTCCTCGGTAACAGTGCCAAAATGTTTACGAGGGGAAATCGAGTTCTTAAAAACTACGTTATAGTATAGTTGAAATCGCTTTGAAAATAAATATATTTATTACTCGAATTTTATGTCCAAGGTCGAACACAGGGAGCAATATGGAATTCAAAACTCAAGATAGCAATTCGAATCAGAAAATATAAGAGAATGTAACTAAAATAATGTCAGATATCAATGTGTAAAAAGAATAGAGTAAAATGGTGATTTAAATCACTAATTACTCCTTACAAATAACAATTAAATCAAAGCCTTAAATAGATGTGATCAAATATATCAGACGGCTCAAACAGCTTATGCTACAGTGCTATTTAGAGACTCAAGGGTCTCCCTCTTCTTCTTCGTTCTTTCTCTGTGCTTCTCCTTTTCTTCTTCTTCTCTTTCTCTTCCTATGCAGCTTCCTTCTTCTCCTTTTCTTCTTCATCTTTTGCTCAGTTCTCCTTCTTTATGTAGAGGGGGAAGATTCCTAAAACAGCTAAGTGTCGACCATTTCTCCCTGCAGCAAAACCCCCTGCCCCTAAGCGCTATTGCGTCGGCTCGGATAGGTTGTATTAATATGGTGAAATTATCGTTGAAGTGAGTATAGTGGTTAACCTAAATCGAGCCTAACCATCTTTTTACAAAATTTTTAACCTGGCTTACTTAATTTTATCTTGGTCACTTTTAGGCCCAGGGTCGAACATAGGGAGGTGGGAATTAGAGGTGAATAAGTTTCTACGCCTTTCCTACAATGAATCTCTTTCTTGCATTTATTATGTTTTTGGTTTTTTTTCTATTTAAGATTTTTTTGCTGATAATTTTATCCTTGAGGTACACCCTCAAAATCAAGTCCTTGGCTTCGAGCCAAATTGTTCTTGGCTTTGAGCCAAATTAGGGTTCCAAAAACTGGTCTTGCTATTCGCAAGATCGAGTACCTACAAAACAAGGATTATCTTTTCTCTTTTACTTTTTTTTTTATCTTTTTAATAGCAGGAAACACAAGAGAAATAGAAACTAGATCGATTGCTTATAAAGAAATAAATATAGTTCATATATATATACAGATATACATATAATATATATATATAGGGGTGGGGGTGGAGGTGGAAATGGCATGTAGCACAGTGTCAAGTTGATCCACGTCTAGAAAGACGCAACCAACAGGATGAAGTGTTGCATGGAGTGTAGGATGGATGTGTGGGAGTGTGTGTGGAGAAGCTTTCTCTATGCGAGTATTGGGGAATATCAGCAACAAGTGCAGATATTCCCGCAACATAACGCGTGGTGGAGTGACTAGTGCATAGGGATACAGGTAGGTGATATGAATGTAAATATATATATATATATGTATATATGTAAATATATATATATATATATATAGGGTTGTAATTATATAGATGTATATGTAGTTATGTATATATATATATATAGATATGTAGATATATATATAACAATAAAGATATATATATATATATGTATATAAATATAAGTATATATAGGTGTGTACAAGTGAGTGTGAGTGTACAAGTGAGTGTGTGTGTGTACTGGAGAGTATGCAAGAGAGAGAGCTGGAGAGTTTAAGGCGTCTGGTGGCTGTTGGCATCGTCTGATGGCCCAGGCACAGGTGCAAGCACGTGCAGGCGCAGACACGTTGAAGGGACTATGCGCAGGTGCTGGAGTGAGTGCGCAGTCCTTGCGTTGCGCGTAGGCTGGTGCGGGAGTGCAGCGCAGCACACTGCGGCCTGGTGCAAGTGCGGTTGCAGCCGCGTGCGCGGGCGCTGGAGCGAGCGCGACCGTGGACGCGGGTGCTGCACTAACTGGTTGGAGGCGGTAGCGGCGAGGAGAGAGAGCGCGTGGTGACCAGATAAGTGAGAAACTCTCTGGTCACCGCACTGTAGCTATAGTGTCGCGCAGAAATGCATGAACAGTAGCTTCAATGCTGCGCAGCTTGGACAACCAGTTGTAGCCGATTCTGCATGCGCGGGCACGCTGGAAGGCGCCTGCACACGCGGAAGGAGCTTGCGGCCGGTTGCTTGCGTGCGTGCGGGGCTGCTGCTGCTGTGCTGTTGCTGCTGCTGAGCTTCAGAGCTTAGATCTTCGGCAATGGGGGGAAGGTGTTGAGCGGTGGAAACAGGGAGTGAACCCACCATGCCCACCTACTCTTGGATGAGTTGGGTGGTGGTGGAACTCACAGTGGTGGTCGTGGGACCACTGTGAGCCTGCTCCTACCTGCACTGTATCTCTTTAGTGGGAAGAGGTGCTGTGTATGGAGGGTAGAGGGGAGGAAGATGGCCTGGACGAAGGTCTACGGGTGTTGTCTATTCTAGGCTCTCCCTCGCAAGGAAGAGGGCAGGGCTTTTTAAAGAAGGAAAAGCCTGCCATAGCCATGCTCTGGCAGAATAAGTTCCACCATGCTACAGGCAGAGGAATGGCGCGAAGAGAAGCCAGCCCATGCCCTGAGCCGTGCAAGGGAGAAGAAATTCAAAGCAAAATAAAAAAAAGAGAGGATGGTGAAATTGTGATGCAGCACTTGAAGAAGATGTTATTTACATGGCCAATTATTCACTCTCCCCTCTCAAATGCATGCATGTGTCAATTTTACAAATGCAACTATGGCTACCTAATATGCAATGGCAATGCTAAGAAATAACACAAGATGGCATTTTTATTGGTGTATTTTTGCTGTGCAATCATATCCCCGTGCCTATCTTTGCTAGTCCCTAGAAAAACATTTTGTATTGCATTTAGAAATGATCTTAAGTTGAAGATTTTCTTCTGAGGCGACATAGGTGTGTTTATTTGTTGGATATTGTGAGAACCAATTGTAGAGAAGACTACCAGTACTTTAAGTCTTACGTGACATAGACCGTCTCTCGACTAACTTGGACTTTTGATATTTAAACCTTAAGTACGATTACCAGGACTCAGAAGGTTTTTGCTGTACTCCAGAGCTCAAGAGATTATGGTTTGTGAATAGTGAAGTATCAAAACTGACCAGATGAACATTAAGACTCAAGCCCAGGGTTTCACGAATCTTTAAGTGCAGGTTGGTCCCAGTTTCAACTCATGTTTTCGGATTGACCCTGAAAAAGTTGATAGAAAACTCAACCCTCATTTTTTTTTTGTGGCTCAAAGAATATATGGTAGAAATAGGGTATTTGTAACTTTACCTTGAAACATTTTGAGGAAGAAGAATTTACAGACGTTTGCGAGATATACTGACTTATTTGCGCAGTTTTTTTTTTTGAAACAAGTGTCAGTATATCTCTTACAACTTTATTTGGAGGAGCACACTTTTCTTTTGGTGGGAGAGTTCCTTTTTGGTGGAAAGAGTTTCTCCTAAACACAAGACTAAAGCCTGGGATAAAAAGTGTAGCTGTGCGCACAGATAAGGACTCCACCTTCCCTAATGAACACTAAGGTTGGATCTTATGTTCACCTGGTCTTTCTTGATATGTGTAGTGTGAACCAAGATTATTTAGGCTCTCAAGTAGAAGCAAACCAACAGATCCTGTATTGATGTCTTAGGTACAAGAATACATCCTTGGTTAGGAGCGATTCTGATCTATCTTGTCAATGCTCAAGTGAATTAAGCCGAGCCTGAGCGAATCAAGCTTCTGTGGCCTGGAAAGTCTTCAAAACAATGGTTGAATATCCATAAACACTTATTGTATTTTTGTTTTAGCCTTCATATCATTACTAAACACCATTTTTTTTTTGTATGCTATGTACATATTTATAGATGGATGGAAGCTGCATGATACCATATAACACCCAGATCCTATAGATGCCTATCCACCCCCCCATGCCAAACGATGCTATGTCCTTATATGCATGTAGGGTAGAGTAGAGGAAGGTCCAAGGATCAGGGAAATGAGAGTTGAGGTGCAGGGTATATAGCAGGGTGGTAGGATGGGTGGTGAAGTGAAAGGGTGCGAAGTGAAGTATATGTGACAGTGGAGGAGCGTTGCTGAGGTGCCTCCCAACGAGCGCTGAATTTAACATCCCTTGCTGGACTCAGAATGAGGCACGACATTAGTTACCCTCCAGCAGGGCAACAGTTTCTCCAACGGGGGCAGGTTCATGAGTAAGATAAGGTTTTAAATGCTGCCCATTGACTGTAAATTTATCCCTAGATTTGGGATCTTCAATTTCAACGGCCCCGTTGGGAAATGGTCTCAAGACCAGGAAGGGACCAGTCCATTTGGACTTCAATTTCCCTGGAAAGAATTTGAGCCGGGCATTGTAAAGCCAAACTTGCTGAAATGGCTCAAATTCCTTTCGCCGAATACGGCTGTCATGAAAAGCCTTAGTGCGTTGCTTGAAAGTTAAGGCAGAATCATAGGCTTCATGACGGAGCTCTTCCAGCTCTTGGAGTTGGAGTTTCCTTTCTCGACCACACAGGTCTGGGTCGAGGTTACATTAGCGAATCGCCCAATAAGCACGGTGCTCCAACTCCACAGGCAAATGACAAGGCTTCCTATAAACGATTCTATAAGGAGACATACCTAGGGGAGCCTTGAAGGCCGTTTGATATGCCCAAAGTGCGTCAATTAGCTTGTCGGACCAATCCTTACGGTCAGGCCAAATCATTTTCTGGAGAATTTGCTTGATTTGCTGGTTCGACACCTCAGCTTGGCCGTTCGTCTGAGGATGATACGGAGATGCGATACGATGGTGGACTCCATATTTCC
Organism: Thalassia testudinum; assembly: GCA_037157565.1. Taxonomy (NCBI): domain Eukaryota; kingdom Viridiplantae; phylum Streptophyta; class Magnoliopsida; order Alismatales; family Hydrocharitaceae; genus Thalassia; species Thalassia testudinum. The sequence continues at coordinate 30,728,021 of JAZHRO010000036.1, forward strand.
TCAGAAGTCCTTGAAAAAAACCATGGGTAAAGTGGCTTCCTCCATCCGAGATAATGGCTAGAGGGATCCCAAAGCGTGCAAAAATGTGGTCTTTGACAAATCGAGTGGATATGACATGGTCAGCATGGCACGTGGGAATAGCCTTGATCCATTTCGAAACATAATCAATAGCAACGAGGATGTATTCGAAGCCATTGGAAGGAGGAAATGGACCCATGAAATCGATTCCCCAAATGTCGAAGATTTTCGTAGCTAGAATGGGTTGTAAGGGCATCATGTCACGACGTGACATTGACCCTAACGACTAGCACCTAGTGCAATGTTTGGCATAATTGTGTGCATCCTGGTGAAGGGAGGGCCAAAAGAAACCACATTGCAACACCTTGGCTGCAGTTTTTCTCCTAGAGAAATGGCCTCCGTAGGCCTGGTCGTGGTAGAAGGATAGCACACTGGGGAATTCACTGTCAGGAATACAGCGACAGATGATCTGATCAGTACCTATTCGAAAAAGAAGTGGATTATCCCAGAAGTAATACTTTGAGGCTAGCACGTGGAAGGGAACCAAAAGCAAGGTAATTGGCAATGTCGGCATACCAAGGTCCACTGGCCACATTAATTACCAATAGGTGCTCATCGGGAAAAATCTCATTGATCGACAGGGTAAGTCCAATGTGGTCAGGGTCCATCCTAGAGAGATGATCAGCTACAACATTCTAGGCTCCGGCCTTATCACGGATCTCAATGTCAAATTCTTGGAGCAGAAGGATCTAATGAATCAGTCTAGGCTTGGCATCCTTCTTGTGCATGAGATGGCGAATGGCCGCGTGGTCAGTGAAAACAATAACATGCGAGCCTAGAAGGTAAGAGCGGAATTTCTCCAGCCCAAAGACGACTGCCAGTAGTTCTTTCTCAGTGGTAGTATAATTACGCTGGGCCTCATCCAACGTCTTACTGGCGTAGTACACCACGAAGGGGTGTCTATCGCGTCTTTGTCTCAGGATGGCTCCGAGTGCAAGGTCGGAAGCATCACACATGAGTTCAAAGTCGAGGGACCAATCAGGTGGCTGGAGAACAGGGGCCTTGGTGACAGCATCACACAGCTGCATGAATGCTCGTATGCAGTCGGTGCCCATATCAAAGGGTACGTCGGTCGATAGGAGATGAGTTAAAGGTCGAGAAATCTTGGAGAAGTCTTTGATGAATCTCCTATAGAAACCGACGTGTCCCAGGAAGGAGCGGATTTGTTTGATAGAGCTAGGCATAGGTAAATCAGCAATTACATCAAGCTTAGCTCTGTCAACCTCGATACCCTTGTCGAAGATGATATGCTCGAGAATAATTCCCTCATGTACCATAAAATGACTTTTTTCCCAGGAAAACATGAGGTTCACATCAATACATCTCCTAAGGATACGGGTCAGGTTGGCAAGACAGTCATCAAAAGAGGATCCAAAGATCGAAAAGTCATCCATGAAAACCTTGAGAAAGTCACCCACCATGTCATGGAATATTGCCAGCATACATCTCTGGAAAGTTGCTGGCGCATTACAAAGTCCGAACGGCATCCTTCTAAATGCAAAGGTGCCGAAGGGGCAGGTAAAGGTGATTTTCTCTTGGTCGCTGGGGTCATTTGCCACCTGGTTATATCCAAAGAATCCATCCAGGAAACAGAAAAATTTATTTCTCGCTAACCGCTCCAGGATTTGGTCAATGAAAGGTAGTGGAAAGTGATCTTTCTTAGTTGCAGCATTCAATTTCCTATAATCTACACACACTCTCCAAGATGTAGGAGTGCGTGTAGGGATGGATTCACCCCTGTCATTGACATGGATGGTGAGTCCCGCCTTTTTGGGCACGACGTGAATTGGACTCACCCAGGGGCTGTCGTTGATCGGGTAGATTATACCCGCATCCAACCACTTAATAATTTCCTTTTTAACGACCTCCCACATGTTAGGGTTGAGATGTCGCTACATCTCGCAGGAAGGTCGAGCCTCCTCCGTATATATACGGTGAGTGCAGTAGGAGGGGCTAATGCCAGTTAAGTCTGATAAAGACCATCCAATGGCTGCCTTGTGTTCCATAAGGACCCTTGTTAGTTTGCACTCTTGCTCCCTAGTCAATTTTGAACTGATGATTACGGGGAGCGTTTCATTTGGTCTCAAGAAAACATACTTAAGTGTATCAGGCAACTCTTTCAGCTCGGGAGTGGATGGTGAGAGATCTAGCATTTCTTGGGACAGGAGTGTCCCAAGCGGATCAGAAGAAAATAAGTCAGGAGGAAGAAGTTGGCCCTTAGATTTGCCAAGAAGAGGGGCATCTTGGATAGATGGATCCAAAAAGGGATAGCCCTAGTGAGTAGTATTTGGGCTCAAGGTCTCAGTGTGGAGTTGCAGTTCCGCCTAATTTGGCGGGAAAGAAAGGGCAATCCGATCTTCAAGAGTGTGGACTAGCGGTGAGTAGCTTGAATATGACTCAAACCATGAGGTATGGGAAGCGGAGAAAACCTCATCAGAAGTCTGGTCAGGAGAAGGTACGGGAGAAGGGAGGGATGGGGGAACGTCACAATATCTGTCGGTCAGGCAATCGTTAGTGTTCAAAGGCAATCCATAGCAGTCAGAATAGGTCCCAATTAGTTCGATACACGTGCTGACGACCATGTCCTCATCAGATGTGTCATCCTTGATGCAATCGCAATCAAAGTTCTTGGCTGCCTTGAAGATGTTAAGCTTGAGCTTCTCAGATCCAACGACAATCTCAATACAGCCCGACTCATAGTCGATATGGGCGCGGACTGTGGCCAAGAAAGGTCGACCAAGGATGATTGGACAATCAAAAAGTGAGCTAGGAACTTCCATATCCAAAATAAGAAAGTCAATAGGAAAATAGAGACTGTTGACCCTAACCACCACGTCTTCCACCACACCCTTTGGTATTTTGACAGAACGACCTACCAACTGTAATGTGACAGGGGTGGGTTTCAGATTTCCTAAGGAAAATTTCTCAAGCATGATGGTTGGTATAAGATTGATGGAAGATCCTAGATCAAGCAGGGCACGGTTAAAATTGTAGCCTTGGATGTTATAGGAAATTAGTGGTGTGCTCGGATCTTTCTGCTTCGGTGGTAGATTTGATAATATAGCACAACTCACATGAGGCGAGAGAACCATCGGATTCTTTGTTTTCTTTGACTATCACCTCAGTGTAGTGTAGTCTTTGAAAAATTGGGCGACAGTAGGTGATAGACGACTTTTCGCTTAGCGTTATAGTATTTAAGTGGTGGAAAAATCAACTAATAAAAAATAATAAAAATAACCACTCGCAGAAGAGCGGGTCATGTCCACAGGGAGGCAATGATGCAATCAATACTTTAATTATTTAATGTTATTTCAGATAGTGCGAAATCCCTTTTCAAATTGGACTTAAAATGTGAAGGAAAGTAGATTTGCAATAACCTAAAAAGTTAAGGGTGTAAGTGCAGTTTTCCCTCACAGAAATCCTCAATAAAGTTAGGATGAATTAATGAGGTTTTCACGTGATGTGTACTAAAGACAATTAGTACTTAAATCAAGTCCAAAATCAATCTTTAAACTAGCCAATATCAATACCATGCAATTAGAAAGAACTATGAATGCTTGAATGCAATTCTGCCACAATATAATAATAATAAAAAAATGAAATTGGTGGCAATGGCATTGAATGTAATTTCTAATTAAGATGGAAACAAAGCTTTATTCCTCTCTCTTCCTCGTGAGAGAGAGAGAGAACCGCGGGGGTCAATGCAGGGCTCAAGAGGACGGCGAGGTCAAGAGCTTTCCGACGGTGGCAGCGGCGGCGGCGGAGGTGGCCGGAGCTGGCCGGCGGCGGTGGCCAGAGCTCCGGCCTGTGGAGCAAGAGGGCGGCTTCTGCTGCGGCTGTTCGAGCGGCGCGCGTGCGCGCTGGTGCGAGGGCCAGTGCTTGTTGTTGCGGTTTGCAGGTGGTTGGCGGTGCGCTGTGGAGAAGACTTGCAGGCGTGCGGGTGCGGCCTGGCAGGGTAAAGATGCAGCGCTTGCGAGTGCTTGAAGGTGGAGCGGTAGGTGCTGGAAGGAGGAAGCGCGGGCTGATGGTGCAGTGCAGCAGGGGGCGCTGGTGCGGGCAGTTGGTGAAGGCGCGTTGGAGGAGAGGCGCGGGCTGGTGCGTGAGCGCCTGCAGTGGCGTGGGGCTGCAGGGAGGTGATGGGTGCACGGGTGAGATCTGCCTGCAGCAGGAGGCGCTGGTGATGGCATGCGGTTAGGAACGCCTGCAGTGAGGCGCTGGATATGGCGTGCGGGTGCGTGCTTGAGAGGTTGGGCACGCTGGAGGAGAGGTGCGCTTGTGTGCGAGCGCCTGCTGTGGCTGGATGAGAGAGTGCGTTGTAAGGCAGGTGCGGTGGAAGCAAGGCCGGCTGGAGATGAGGGGCGCACTGGTGTGCGTGGGCAGAGAGGGTGCGACGTCTGATTTGCAGGGGGCTGGAGCGGGCAGTTGGTGAGCGGTGCTTCTGGCAGGAAGAGGCGCACGGGCGGAGGCGTGCGCATTAGTGAAGGTTTTTCCCCGCAAGGGGGAAGAGGACACAGTGCACACTGCTGGATCACAGGGTTCGCCTTTTCCACGGTGAAGCAGTTCCCCACGAGGGGGAAAGATTCTCTCTGTGCACGCCTCCTCTTCTCTTTTTAAGTCCTCTCTCTCCCTCCGTGCGTCAATCGAGGGGTTTGCAAATCCCTTTCTGTTTTTGGCCGGTGATCGTTGGAGAGGATTACCCCAATGTCCGGCAGGCGAGGGGGGAAATAGCTGCGGCGGCTGTTTGGGGAAATTATCCCCCCACCCTTGTTCTTTCTGGATTTTATTACCTGCATATAAAAATAACAAACTAATTAAGTTATAGAATGTTATAAACTCAAATTATAAGGCATACAAATATTCTATAACTTAATTGCCATTATTAACACACCTAAACTATACGATTAAATATACTTAGGCTTAATATTAGTCCATTTTAATGGACTCATCAAATACCCCAATGCCTAAGATTTGCTAGTCCCTAGAAAAAATGAATAATAGAAGTAATCAGATGACTTCTTCTTTTCTTATTTCAAAACTTTAGAAATCCAGACAAATGTGAAGTGCTGATAACCTAGGTAACAAATCCAAGTGAGAGAGCCGATTTGCATTGGGAGTTCATACATTACCCTTGGCAAAAATTTCTGTCGAGATAGGCAACGAGTTCCTTCAGGGATAAAGCAGACGATAATCTGTAATTTGACCTCGGTGTTTGGCTTTTGTAGGAGATATCAAATGGATTTGTATTTGGTGGCACACACTCAACTGGTGCTACATATAGTCTCGTACTGTAGACTCTAGCTCTCTAGACTATTAGACAACTCTGAGAGAGGCTACATAACTGTGCTCTCTTAATGTTCCTGGGCACTCTCTCTTTTCTTTCTTTCTGAGATCATGAATCTCGCCAGAATTAGAAATTATACTCACTATTTGGTGGCCTCACATGGCATCTACACTTCAATTAAAGTCCTAATAACTCTATACCTAAGTTAGAGTTCTCAACCAGTATTCAGGCGATCAGAAATACTAGAAGGTAGGTATGGGTCATATTTGGTGGAATGCGATAGGTGTTTGCTGCCTCAGAAACAGTGTTACATCATACACTTGGACCCCTTTTTTTTTGTAATATAACTATTTTTTTTTTCTTCTTTCTATTTCTTCTTTTTCTTCTTCTTTTCTCTCTCTCTCTCTCTCTTTTATTTTATTTCTTCTTATTTTTGTTTCTTTTTCAATCAACACAACACGATACAGACTTTTATTTACGAGGCATTATTAGGGATGATGATGGTCAAGAGGAAGTTGTGTGGCTTATTGGTGGAAGTGCCTATTCTCGGCACCGGGAGAGAATGGATAGGACAGGCGTATTTCTGACCTTTGACACTATTACCCTCCTTCAGCTGAGGACTCTATGAAGGACGGTCGTAACCATCCACCATAGTTATAGCTTTATTAAGACTCAATCTCTGTGTATCTGCCTTATTTCGTGACTCTCAGGAATTCACTCAAAGTACGCACCCAGGAACAGAGAGTGAAAACTACGCCTAACTCTAAAGTATCATCATCTAATTATCCATAACTTAAGAGTCCTTGCACTAGACTTAGCGCACCAGTAATCTCTCTACTTCTTCTCACAAATATGAGGTGGATTTACTAGAAGATAGTATGCCTGACTCTCTATGAATTGTTCAAGGGTTCAGTAGACTACAAATGCTCATTGGTTTTCCTCAAGGATCCATTACCAAGTCTACGTACATGTGAAATAAATGTACTGGATTCTAAACTTAAGAAATAATTTAAGAAGAAAAACCTCCAATGACAAAGGTATTCTGCTAGGGACTAACCCAATCAGCTCAAGAAAAGAGATTTTTTTTTTATATGCTAACCTAAATGCATGAATGCACCTAAAATGCAAATGCACTCCCCCATGCCTAAATCCTACAATGTCCCCATTGTAAAATTAAAACAGGAGGAGAAAGGAAAGAAATCACCTGACACAGTTTGCTGGGTTGCCTCCCAACAAGCGCTGCATTTTCTATCAGTAGCCAGACTTATAAGGAACCTGTAAGTCAGGTTCCAAACAGAAAAGGTTAGGCCCTAGGAATATGCGTAACAGTGCAGGCCTAGAAAATAGGTAACCACGGATGTTGGTGAGCTGATGATGCAATGTAATTCCAAATGCTCGCCAGAAGATATGAAAGCGAAAGACCTCGTTGGCTACCTTGGGAGGTCTAGGGATGATAAATGGAATATGAAAAGGGACCTCCCGAAACGGAATAAGTTGAGGATAACAAGGGTCCTCCAAAGTAGGACGGGTTTTAAAATATATACACATAATTAGTTCAAACGCTTGAATGGCGAGAGTAAAAGTACAAGCATCAATCCATACTCGCCATTCTATCCTAGGATGTACTGGCCTGATATAGTCTCCAGAAAGAATGTACATGAGCAGAGATCTGAGCCAAGGATCGGTTAAGGAGTATAAGGGTTGTTTGTAGTGTTGGAAGGTAATGGTTAAGTCCAATGAAGGCTTAGTTGGTGTTAAGTCCAATTCCAACAATGATTTAGATTGTGTACACTCCCTAACAGTTGTAGACAACTTCAAGTTATCCTGCCTGGCATTAATGATCGGAGTCATATTTGAATCAAGGGTAGACTCCAAACTACAACTTTTTGATGGCAGGGTCAAAATGTAAGAATCATTATCATTCAGCTCATCCCCAGATTCATTTGGTTCACTGGAATATTTGTCTGGGTGTATCTGTGATTCCTTAGGAGTTAGATCAGTATCCTCAATTATTTCTAAGGGAGGATCAGTTTTAATATTTTGGAGGAAGTCTATATCATTGAATTCGTCATTCTTCTCGGGGTATAAATCCTCAATTGACATATTTTGTTCCCGAGAGTCTCCCATAAACTTCTCATTATTTTGTTTGTCCTCCTCTAATATCAACTCCTGTTTTGATGGAGGATGGCTCTCAAAAGAAAGGAGGAATCTGGATTTAATTATATTATTTCTACCCTCTGGAGGTAAATCCTCAAATGATAAATAATTCTCCTGTGAATCACTCTAGATTTTCAGTCCAGGTTCCTCTATTAGGGTATCCTCATCCTCTGAATTAGACTCTTCATAACCTTGAGACCAGAATTGATCATCCTTTATTCCCTTAGGGTCACCTTCATTAGGTGCATTTAAATCCTCAGGATATTGAATGATAGGTGTTGATTCCCTAAGTGGAGGGTCAGGAGTAGGCTCACTAAGAGTAGAATGAGAATCCACCAAATAATCAAGAGGGGAAGTGATAGGAACAATAATTTTCTCTTGCTTTTGACTCCAATATAGTTCAGGTGGATAATCACTATGATTGTTGTCCTCTACCGCATCTCATTGGGAGAGTCTAAGTGATCGCTACATGAAATTGGATCCCTATTGTTATTAAGTACCTCAAAATTATTTTCATGATCATGATCAGATAGGTAGGGATCAGGATTATTGGGAACCGTGTAGCTAAGTTGTCTTATTTCTTCATTTAATTGTTGACTATTCCTCAACATCTCCCCCATTGATTCCATTATTTTCTTTTGTTGTTTTTGCATTTTTATCATAAAAGAGGAGAGGCTACTATTATTAGGTTGGGGAGGATAGTCAATTTCAGGCTCTGGTTGCCTAGGGGTATCAGTCCAACCTCGATACTGAAAATCATGAAGGGTGGGAGGGTTGGGTGTTTACATGGAAGTAGGGATTTCAGGATTGGAGAATCCCGCTCCTAGGCTCTACTCAAAAGTGGGAGTTATCAAGCCAGTACTCCCAGGGTAAGAATGAGAATGATCCCATGAATTATCAATATACCCATCAAAGGATGGATACGCTCGGAGCATGGGATCCTGATTAAAAGATGGGAAGTATTGACTCTGATAATCTGAATGATAGGAGTAAGAATAATCCATTTCCTTAAGCAAAACAATTTTAACTCTCTTAGGCTTTAGTAAAATTCAGCAGAAAACTTCCTAGAGAGTTCTAATGTCAAAGCAAACGCAAATTCAACGGGATCTATTTTTAGTAGATTGTAGGTCTTAGAGTTATATGTTTAGTTGGTGGCCAAACAAGTTTTGCAAAAATTACGCTTCCTAGGCCAACCTTCGCTGGTGCCTATAACCTACTCGCAAGGGATGGAAGTCTCAAATCGAGCCCACACACGAGGAACCGAAGTAACTTGGTGGATAGGCTTGTTGATTTCCGACTAACTTCCTTTGTGGTGCAAAAGAGGAGAGGTAGAAATTTATCTAGTGACCTTATGTGAGGTGCACAGTGTCTCAAGTGTGCAAGCATACGATCGTGTTTTGATTTTTTTTTGAAATTCCGCAAACAGGATCTTTTTGCACACAATTTTTAGTCACAGATTTTAAAGTCCAACCTCTTAACAGTCCCAATTTTTTTTTTTTTTAAAGTGACCACTGAATTAATTTAATTCAAGCAATTTAGTGGTCTTAGATTTAGGTTCAATGCATATGCATGACAAATAATTAATGCTCAAGAGAAGACGTACCTTACTCCAGCTTTCTTCGTGCAGTAATGAATGCAGTGCAATAAAAATAAACTAGATGCTGCTCATTCAGTCCTAGATGATCGTCCTATAGATATGCAGCTTCTAGTAGGCAGTTCGATTATTTTATTTTATTATTATTATTTTTATAATAACAAATACACCTAATCTAACTAACTAACAAACATGCAGTTCAAACAATCCTAGAATCTAAATAAACGGGAACACGCTCCCAAAAATACGCTCCCTCATACAAGAGCGATAAGAAATGAAATGGTACTGGGAACACGTTCCCAAAAAATACCCAACAAGGGTCTAAAAGACAGTAATTAACTTCTAATGTCTATTTGACTAAATCTAACTAAAATGTCTATCTAACTAAATCTAACTAAGATCCACTGACTAAATCAGAAATAGGCTTCTCCGTAAGCCTAAATACGTGAGATCAAGGCCCACGTGTTCCTGTTGTCGTCCTCCAGGTGGCGTCAAGGTCCACCAAAAAGATCGTCTCCGCCGTGCGCATTGTTCACGTTCAAAGTCGTCGCTTTGCTGCGCCTCGTCGCCGTGTCAGATTCCTTGCAAAATAATCAAAATGATTAGATAATTTCGCAACTCAAAAGATTCAAAAATAATAAAGTAAATCTATTACGTCTGTTGCCTCCCCGGCAATGGCGCCAATTTTGACGGTCGACTTTTCGCTTAGCGTTATAGTATTTAAGTGGTGGAAAAATCGACTAATCAAAAATAATAAAAATAACCACTCGCAGAAGGGCGGGTCGTGTCCACAGGGAGGCAATGATGCAATCAATACTTTAATTATTTAATGTTATTTCAGATAGTGCGAAATCCCTTTTCAAATTGGACTTAAAATGTGAAGGAAAGTAGATTTGCAATAACCTAAAAAGTTAACGGTGTAAGTGCAGTTTTCCCTCACAGAAATCCTCAATAAAGTTAGGATGAATTAATGAGGTTTTCACGTGATGTGTACTAAAGACAATTAGTACTTAAATCAAGTACAAAATCAATCTTTAAACTAGCCAATATCAATACCATGCAATTAGAAAGAACTATGAATGCTTGAATGCAATTCTGCCACAATATAATAATAATAAAAAAAATGAAATTGGTGGCAATGGCATTGAATGTAATTTCTAATTAAGATGGAAACAGAGCTTTATTCCTCTCTCTTCCTCGCGAGAGAGAGAGAGAGAACCGCGGGGGTCGATGTAGGGCTCAAGAGGATGGCGAGGTCAAGAGCTTTCCGACGGTGGCAACGGAGGCGGTGGCCGGAGCTCCGGCCTGTGGAGCAAGAGGGCGGCTTCTGCTGCGGCTGTTCGTGTGGCGTGCGCTAGTGCGAGGGCCAGCACTTGCTGTTACGGTCTGCAGGTGGTTGGCGGTGCGCTGCGGAGAAGACTTGCGGGCGTGCGGGCGTGGCCTGGCAGGGTGAAGACGCAGTGCCTACGAGTGCTTGAAGGCGGAGTGGTAGGCGCTGGAAGGAGGAAGCATGGGCTGATGGTGCAGTGCAGCAGGGGGCGCTGGTGCGGGCAGTTGGTGAAGGCGAGCTGGAGGAGAGGCGCGGGCTGGTGCGTGAGCGCCTGCTGTGGCGTGGGGCTGCAGGGAGGTGATGAGCGCGCGGGTGAGAGCTGCCTGCAGCAGGAGGCGCTGGTGATGGCACGCGGTTAGGAACGCCTGCAGTGAGGTGCGGGATATAGTGTGCGGGCGCCTGCTTGAGAGGTTGGGGCGCGCTGGAGGAGAGGCACGCTTGTGTGCGAGCGCCTGCTGTGGCTGGATGAGAGTGCGCGCTGTAGGGCAGGTGCGGTGGAAGCAAGGCCGGCTGGAGATGAGGGGCGTTCTGGTGCGCGCGGGCAGAGAGGGTGCGGCATCTGATTTGCAGGGGGGCTGGAGCGGGCAGTTGGTGAGCGGTGCTTGTGGCAGGAAGAGGTGCACGGGTGGAGGCGTGTGCACTAGTGAAGGTTTTTCCCCGCAAGGGGGAAGAGGACACAGTGCACACTGCTGGATCACAGGGTTCGCCTTTTCCACGGTGAAGCAGTTCCCCACGAGGGGGAAAGATTCTCTCTGTGCACGCCGCCTCTTCTCTTTTTAAGTCCTCTCTCTCCCTCCGTGCGTCAATCAAGGGGTTTGCAAATCCCTTTCTGTTTTTGGCCGGTGATCGTTGGAGAAGATTACCCCAATGTCTGGCGAGCGAGGGGGGAAATAGCTGCGGCGGCTGTTTGGGGAAATTATCCCCCCACCCTTGTTCTTTCTGGGTTTTATTACCTGCATATAAAAATAACAAAATAATTAAGTTATAGAATGTTATAAACTCAAATTATAAGGCATACAAATATTTTATAACTTAATTGCCATTATTAACACACCTAAACTATACGATTAAATATACTTAGGCTTAATATTAGTCCATTTTAATGTACTCATTAGTAGGTATGTGGTCGATAGCCTTTAACAGGGGTACCTTGATTTCAACATCCCTGAATAAATTACGCAGGTTATCAAAGGCCTGCATATCCTTTTTCTTTCGTTTTGGCTCCCTTAGTAGAGCCTCAGGGAATGGGACCGATTTTGGCACTAATTTGGAGGTATCATCCCCTTGCAAATGCGATGCGCATCCTGAATGAGAGGGCGATGAAAAAGATGGGCCAGGATCAGGTCGAGGCGGATCGACGGTTTGCTTACTGCTCCTCGTAGTAATCACATTGGACGATGCCGGTCCAGTGGGATCATAAGGCGGAGGAGGGTTCACAATAGGGACATAAGACTATGGTGCTATAGCGGGATTAGCCTAAAATCCTAGTGGAATGTTCGGAGCCTGCAGAATCTGTTGAACCTGCCCCTGAGAAGGTCGTACCTATGGTTGAGGACCACGAGGTACGAAATTTCATGGGTTGGGAACAGGTTGGGCTGGAAGAGTGCCCTGAGATCGAGTCGCCATGAATAGTTGACTGATCTCAGCATTCTACTGCGCCAATTGGTGCTGAAGAGTGGTCATGTTCTCTTCATGGCTCTTTGACATTTCTATCATCATTCGCATCAATTTTTCAGGAGGACTTGATGCATGTTCTATTTGCGGTATGCAAGGACCCGATGGTGGATTTGCCATATGATTAGACTGGGCCCTTGAGATGACGGGTGCAGATGGTTGCATTGGCCCACCCGCAGGGTTTTGGCACTGCGGGTTGCTGGACCATGCAAAGTTCGGATGATTTCGCCACCCTGGGTTATAAGTGGCAGAGAAAGGGTTATTCCCCAGGGCGTAAGCATCTTCTATGCCAGAAGACGAGTCTGCATGTATGTATGCATTCGAGCACATGGAGGCTTGGTCCTCCGTGTCAAAATACTGGCTAGTAGAAGCCAGATCCACATGACTTACCGAATCGCTCGATGCGACACTCGGTAAGGAAGATCTCACGGGGTTTCTGGAGATAAGCCTGGTGTTGGAAGAATTAGGATTGTGACGAAGTGGTGAGGTGGGGGTGTTTGCCATAGAACGGGCGGGATTGGCCAGAAGCTCGTCCAACTTCTTGTGCACGACGGAGACTTCATCCAATTTCAGTGTGATAAGGTTAAGATCAGTGGATGAATGGGAGGGTCCCGTGTCAACTTCGTGAACATTACGGGGCAGGCTGGTATGATTAAAGGCGACAATGGAGGCATTGTTCATTGAGTTCTCGCTCATGTTTTCAAATAATTCAAATGCTCCATTCTCGTCTTTATTCATGAAATTCCCTCTGTAGGAAGTGTTAGCAATCTGCTTCAAAGTGTTATTTAGCCCATAATAGAAAATCTGGGCTATATGCCACTTAGGCAGGTCGTGGTGCGAACACTTCCGGAGGAGGTCATTATACCTCTCCCAAGCCTCATGAAACTGTTCACCGTTTTGTTGCGTAAAGGAAGTTATAGCACGGCGAAGCGCATTGGTTCGCCTGATTGGGAAGAATTTCTTGAGAAATGCTATTCGCATCTCTTCCCAAGAATGGATGGTTCTCCCAAGGGTGCGTAACCATTGCGACACTTTATCCCGCAATGAAAACGGGAACATTTTTATGAGGATAATAGGTAACTCGATGTTTCTTAGTTTAACAGTTTCAGCCAATTGGGTTAAGTCTTCCAAATGGAGAAAAGGATCTTCACTTGCAAGACCATGGAAGTGGAAATTAATCAGACCAATTATGTTGGGTTTCAATTCAAAATCATCCCCGCCCATGGGGACCCGAATTTGTCCTATGGTCTCTGTAGCAGCGGGATTTTGATAAGAGCTAAGAGACTTAGGCTCCTCCCGTTAGGGAGGGTTCTGCATTTCCTCCAAGGTTTCCCTAATGGCTTCAATTTGCTCATTATACATTTCCATTTGGGCTTGGAGGCAGGTTATGGGATCCATGGCTCTACCACCTGGTGGGATTTGAATGTGGTTTCCTCCCTCGGGATTTGGGGGTGGGTGTGCAGCCATGTTTGTGGAGGAGGATGACGATTCAGCTTCTTTCCTAAAATTATCAGACAATTCAAACAATTCTGGGTTTTGTGACCTCCTCCCAAACATGCACTACCGCAGGAAGAATTGGGGGGATAAGAAGGGAAATGGAGATGAGAGAAATGACGCTGCAAAGGTATACTTGATGAAAAATCAAGGCAATTAAAGTCCTAACCTCTATAGTGTGTCCTTAGACCTAAAGATCTAAGTTACCTACTATCACAACCTACGGAACTAAATGCGAGCACTGTGGAACCATCGGGCTAGATTGAAAGGCCTTTGCTCCAGTCTTAGACACCCGATAGCACGCAGGAACCCTCACCAGCACATAGGCGTTACACGCAGGTAGTTAGACCTCCAATCCTTAGTAAGGTCAAGGTGCTACCAGTTTTAATTAGAGGCTTAGGATCAAGTGCTTCTGGAATGTGAAGGGAATTTTTTACGGGTAATGCCTAAGTGCGTTAATTTTATCAAGTGTGTAAACCAAGCATGCAATGGGGAAATCTCCCCGAATTGAAGTTTTAGATGGTGAATGGTTTTTAGGATTTCAGCCTTAAGTAGTATGGATTTTAAGATTTCGCTGAGTTACTAATTCAACCAATCTTCGGGTTTTGAGGAAATACAAGTTCTTCTATGCCTAACAAACCCTTCTTCAATGTGAGTTGGTTAATTCATGCTAAAAATGCACTGGGCTTCCCTAGGTGGAAATTTCTATGTGTGGATGCACAAGTCAATTTTAAGTTAGTGTGAAAGGGAGCCAAAGCACTTCAATTCAAGTGCTCCCAATCACTAAAATGATGTTCCACACACAAGCTTCAACCACAAGATAATGTAAAGAGAAAATCAAAGTGTTGGGGTTGAAGTATTCGGGATCAAATCTAAGGCACGTGAAAGGTCGTGGTGGGGTTGAAATCAACTCAATTCCAAGTCTCCCCACCAAAAATGTGATCCCAAATTGGGGATAAATGAGGCAAGGAGGGATGGCAATCAATTTATTTATTCTTGCCTCAAAGAATACTTCACACGACGAAAGATTCAAGAATCACGATTCTTGGATCTTCGCTATGCGAAGTTTGGCGGGAAATCCCAGGGCGGTGGGAGTGATGGCAAATAATCAAGCAAGTGATTTTTAATCCACTTGCCCCAAGAAATCCCAAGGAGTTTTTTTCTTAGGGTTTTTTTTTTTATTATGGTGACAAGTTACCTAAGTTGCTAAGATAGAGACCTACCTTTTCAGTAACGTGGGCGAAGCTCCAGTGCGGTGCCGGCGACTTCACGCTCTCGTTCCCGCCTTGGATCTGCCCACGTCTCCGACTTCCTCTGCTTGCCTCTTCCTTGCAACTGGTTCACCTGCACACTAACAAACAAAAACACCCGTGAAGAGAAGGGTGTGAGAAGAGAAAATTAAAGGAATGGAGTAGAAACTTACCTCAATGCGTACCTCCCCGGCAACGGTGCCAGAAAAAGGTGCGTCGGCTCGAATAGGTTGTGTTAATATGGTGAAATTATCGTTAAAGTGAGTATAGTGGTTAACCTAAATTGAGCCTAACCATCATTTTATAAAATTTTTCACCTGACCTACTTAATTTTATCTTGGTCACTTTTAGGCTCAGGGTCGAACTCAGGGAGGTGGGAATTAGAGGTGAATAAGTTTCTACTCCTTTTCTACAATGAATCTCTTCCGTGCGTTTATTATGTTTTTGGTTTTCTCTCTGTTTAAAATTTTTTTGCTGATAATTTTGTCCTTGAGGTATACCCTCAAAATCAGGTCCTTGGCTTCGAGCCAAATTTTTCTTGGCTTTGAGCCAAATTAGGGTTCCAAAAACTAGTCTTGCTATTCGCAAGATTGAGTACCTGCAAGACAAGGATTATCTTTTCTCTTTTACTTTTTTTTTATCTTTTTAATAGTAGGAAGAACAAAAGAAATAGAAACTACATAGGTTGCTTATAAAGAAATAAATATAGTTTATATATATATATATATATATATATATATATATATATATATATATATAGGGGTGGGGGTGGAGGTGGAAATGGCGTGTAGCATAGTGTTGAATTGATCCACGTCTAGAAAGACACAACGAATAGGACGAAGTGCCACGTGGAGTGTAGGATGGATGTGTGGGAGTGTGTGCGTAGGCGCTTTCTCTATGCAGGTATTGGGGAATATCAACAACTGGTGCAGATATTCCCGCGATATAACGCGTGGTGGAGTGACTAGTGCGTAGGGATACATGTAGGTGATATGAATATAAATATAAATATATATGTATATATGTAAATAAATAAATATATATATATATATAGGGTTGTAATTATATATATATATATATATGTATGTAGATATATTAGCATAAGTATCTATGTATATAGATATATATATATGTATATATATATATATTATATATATATCTATATTTATACATATATATATATCTATATATATATATACATATATATATATATATGTATATATATAGATATGTATATATATATATAAATATGTATATATGTATATATATATATATGTATATATATATATATATCTATATATATATATCTATATAGATATATATGTATGTATATGTATATATATATAAGTATATATAGGTGTGTACAAGTGTGTGTGAGTGTACAAGTCAGTGTGTGTACGAGTGTGTGTGTGTGTGTAATGGAGAGTGTGCGAGAGAGAAAGCTGGAGAGTTTAAGGTGTCTGGTGGCTGCTGGCGTCATCTGATGGCCCAGGCACAGGCGCAAGCACGCGCAGGCGCACTGAAGGGACTACGTGCTGGTGTTGGAGTGAGCGCGCGGTCCTTGCGTCACACGTAGGCTGGTGCAGGAGCGCAGCACAGGGCGCTAAGGCTTGGAGTTGGTGCGGTTGCAGATGCGGGTGCAGGCGTTGGAGCAAGCGCGGGCGTGGACGCGGGCACTGCGCTGACTGGCTGGAGGCAGTAGCGGCGAGGAGAGAGAGCACGCGGTGACCGGATAAGTGAGAAACTCTCCGGTCATCGCACTGTAGCTACAGTGTCGCGCAGAAACGCGTGAATAGTAGCTACAGTGCTGCGCGGCTTGGACAATCGGTTGCGGCTGGTTCTGCGGCGCGGGCGCAGTGGAAGGCTCCTGCGCACGTGGAAGGAGCTTGCGGCCGGCTGCTTGCATGCACGCGGGGCTGTTGCTGCTGCTGGTGCCATGCTGCTATTGCTGCTGAGCTTCAGAGCTTGGATCTTTGGCAATGGTGGGAAAGTGTTGAGAGGTGGAAACAGGGAGTGAACCCACCACGCCTTCCTGCTCTTGGATGACCTGGGCGGTGGTGGAACTCACAGTGGTGGTCGTGGGACCATTGTGAGCTTGCTCTTGCCCGCAGTGTATCTCTTCAGTGGGAAGAGGTGCTGCGTATGGAGGGGAGAGGGAAGGAAGATGGCCTGGATGAAGGTCTACGGGTGTTGTCTGTTCCAGGCTCTCCCTCGCAAGGAAGAGGGCAGGGCTTTTTAAAGAAGGAGAAGCCTGCCATAGCCATGCTCTGGCAGAACAAGTTCTGCCATGCTGCAAGCAGAGGAATGGCGCGAAGAGAAGCCAGCCCATGCCCTGAGCCGCACGAGGGAGAAGAAATTAAAAGCAAAATAAAAAAAAGAGGATGGTGAAATTGCATGGCAGCACTTGAAGAAGATGTTATTTACATGGCCAATTATTCACTTTCCTCCCCTCTCAAATGCATGCATGTGTCAATTTTACAAATGCAACTATGGCTACCTAATATGCAATGTCAATGCTAGGAAATAACACAAGATGGCATTTTTATTGATGTATTTTTGCTGTGCAATCAGCTATCTCTCTTTCTCTCTCTGGGTCACGCTCTCCCAGAGCCTTCCACAGTACCGGGTAATTGGGTTTCGGGCCTAGAGCGCACTTGGGTCCAGGGTTGCAGGCGTGATTGCAGCCGAGGAGTGGAATGAGTTAGGCGGGTTGGTTTTGCGCCAGGCAGGCCCGTGGGGGATGGGATCACAGGCGAGGCGCAGGTGAGTAGGTGAGCGGGGCATCACCCCCAGTGTCTGAGGCAAACAACCTTAGACATAAATTCAATTTATGCGTGGTTGGCCGCTTGTGAGTTTCCGATGTGGGACTATCTGTGTCCCTCTTCTTCGCGCATCTGCAGCAGCACATCCCTCTTCAGTTACCTCATCTAGCAAGGTCAATGCATCCAATTGACCACCTGGGATTGTGCGTGAGATGTTTTCGCGTGACCTGGGGCTTCCACTAGAGACTGTCAAGCTTGGAGTGAGCTTTAAGCAAGCTCGAAAGTCGGCTGTAATGGCGGTGATGGTTGAAACCTGAAATCCACGAATACGGGAGCTAAGCCCTAGTTAAAACATTCTGGAGGGTCGTTGGTGAATGAGGAGCACGGTGGTGGTGGTTTTGTAGCATGGGAGTAGGTGTAGTGGCCGGACAAGGTCGAGGACAATGATGGAAAGGTGGGTTGTTCGGGGGCACTGAGGAGACGCCAATAGCCTCAATTACCAGAGGGCTTTTGCTCTTTGAGACACGGTGGAGGTGTAGGGATGGACGGTAGCCAAGTTGGTGGAGTGTAGTGGCTGTGCGAACTCGCTGGAGGTACGCCGGCAAGGTGGAAGACGGAGGACGTTAGGGCAAGTCGACGATCGAAACGGAGTTGCGAATGTTCTGGAATGATAAGTGGAAGATGAGGCATTGATAGGGCTAGCTAATGGATGAAGTAGGGCAGAGGCGACGCTGGTTATGGTGTGGTCGGCGCTAGGGACGAAGGTGCTCCGGTGAGGGAAGGTCAGCGATGATGGAGATAGAAGCGCCCGCTGGTATGGCGTGACACGGAAGAAGGCGAGGAAGGAGAATCTACTGCTGGTATTGTGGTCAGACGACGAGGAGAGGCAAGGAGGGTCACCGGAGCTCAAGGAGCCTTTTGGTTGGGTTAGGAGAGAAGAATTTAGGGGAGATCCTGGTCGAAATTGAGCTTGGGGAGTTCTGTCTGATCTGGGCTTTCTTTTATAAGGCTTAGGAGGGGATCCTAAGCTTGGAAGCCAAGCTTCCAAGCTAGGAATTGTCACCAGAGTAGGAAACCCAAATCTCTCATGCTTTCGCATGAGAGATTGGGAAGGTTATGGGGCGTGGGATTTGGCTTAAAAGGAAGGGAATTCCTTGATGAACTTTCCTTTCAAATTTGAAAGGGATTCGTTAAGGAATCAAGGAGTTCTTGTCATTTCAAGGTCACCGGTGCTTTTAGAAATAGGAGTAATGGTGGAAGGGACCTATTTGTGAAGACAATGGCAAAGTTAGGGGTCTATTTGTAAAGATTTTGAAA
Source organism: Thalassia testudinum (assembly GCA_037157565.1). NCBI lineage: Eukaryota > Viridiplantae > Streptophyta > Magnoliopsida > Alismatales > Hydrocharitaceae > Thalassia > Thalassia testudinum. The sequence continues at coordinate 30,746,958 of JAZHRO010000036.1, forward strand.
GTTAAGGACATAAATGTAATCAGACAAGACCAATTTACAAACTAGGTCAAGACAAATTCAGCTTTGGTCCAAATTTTGGTACAAACATAATTTGGACCTAAGGAATCCAATGGTGAAGTTTGATTTTAGTTTTTATCGTGTTTGATTGGGTAATTTACGTAAAAACCCAAATTAGGGTAAATATTTGTCTGAGACTATGTTTTGGGCCAAAACGGGTTCTGATGGTCAAATTAAAGATTCCAAATCCTAGAGAATATTTTTTTGTAAATTTTGGAGGGTTTAGGTGAATTTTATCCTTACCAGAACCTCAGTTAATTAAGCAGGTCTGCTTTTAGGGTTTCAAAAGTCATTTAATTCTCAAAACAAGTGTAAACCCTTTTCTATCTGTTCTCACCCACTTGTTATCCTGTCAAGACCATTTGACCCTCAATTAACCCTTGAGAAAACCTGTGGTTGTTGTGTATTCAAGTTATGATGGTAAAATTACAGTTTTAACCTTGGTTTCTTATCTTTACCTCAGAATGGTTATGCAATGACTTATGGCTCTCTAGCAGTTATGTAGGAGCATTTATTCACTTAATTGGATCAAAATGAGCTAGTTATTGCTCATGATGATGTTCCCATCACAATCTCTTCCTTAGAAAAGAAATTCTTCCACCTTCTTCCACCACCTTCTATGTAGAACACCAAGAACTCCATCATGGCCATCCACCCTTAGTTCCACCCTCTTCCACCAAGCATTCCTGTACTAGAAGTTGATGGGAACACCATCATGAGCCATAAAATAGCTCAATTTGATCTGATTAAGTCTTTAAATGCTCCTACATAACCTTTAGGAGGTCATAATTCATTGCATTAGCATTCTGAGAGAGACAAGAAACCAGGGTTAAAACTATAGTTTTACCATCATATCATGAATGCAGTACAATCACAGGTTTTCCCAAGGGGAAATCAAGGGTCAAATGGTCCTAAAAGGCTAACAAGTGGGTTAGAATAGATAGAAAAGGGTTTGCATGTATTTTGAGAATTAAATGACTTTTGAAACCCTAAAAACAGACCCACTTAAATAACTGAGGTTATGGTCAAGATAAAATTTACATAAACCCTCTAAAATTCATAGAAAAATATTCTCTAGGGTTTGGAACCTTCAATTTGACCTTCAAAACCCGTCTTGACCCAAAATAGAGTCTCAGACAGATATTTGCCCTAATTTGGGTTTCTGCATAATTTATCTAGTCAAAATTGGTCAAAACCTAAATCTAAATTCATCATTATATTCCTTAGGTCTAAATTAGGTTTTTAATAAAATTTGGGCCCAATCTGAGATCATCTTGACCAAGTTTGCATTTTGGTCCAGTCAGACTCTTTCTACCTCATTCAGACACTTAACTTTTAAATTTTCTTACAAATAGCCCCCCAAATTCTTTGTCTTCTTCACAAGCAGGTCCCCAAGTCATTTTTGCAAGGTTAAACCTTCACCGTCGAGTTTCTAGTGAGGATTTCTCGCTCGATTCTCAATCAATCTCTCCCAAAATTGATACGGGGATTCCTTGGGAAGTTACCTTCCATTTGAGCCATTCCTTGGGCTCTAAGCTTTTCCCAAAAGGCCATGTGAACCTTTCAAAGGTTAGGGTATCCTACTTCGCAAGCACCTTCCAAGATTGAAAGGTTCTTTCCAAGCTTGGAATGGCTTCTATGGCCTATAAAAGAGACACCATCGCACAACCGTGCATTTCAGCAAGTCTTGACCCCTGCTCCGGTGACCCCCTTGGATCTACCTCCTCCGACTGTCCAGCCATCAAATTGGATGGCCTAAACTCCTCTCTTTATCGCGACCCTTCCCAACTAAAGGGAGGGCGTTCCTCCATCTACATCGCCGTCACCACCTCGCCGCTTCTTCCATCTTCCTCGGCTCTGGTCGATCAACACCAGAGCCCTCTGCCTCCCTATCCTCTCACTAAGCCCCTCTTTAGCTCTCTCTCTCTTTTTATTTCACTTTGCCACTCTCTACACATACGCATGACCACCGCTTCTCCCTCACCGCACTTCATCTTCTCCGCCTCCAGCGAAGCTCCGGCAATGCCTACACACCGCCCCACTGCTTGAAACTTGCCGCTGCCACCTCCATCATCCTCTGGCTAGTTTCATCTCTGCTAGCCACCTACACGCACTCTCAACTCCACGCTACACCCACCATCACATTCGTCGTGATTCGGCAAAGGTCCTGAAGTGTTTTAACTTGGCTGCAAGGTCGTATTCTTCCGTTCAGGTCTTCATTGGAGCACTGCCATCGTCGTTGCCATCTCCACTCGTTCTTCAAGCTCCAGGCCACATTCGCCCCAGGTGCTACACTCAGGAGATGCGGGTGACCTTCAGGACCCCTCCTAGGTCCTTGATTGGGGACGCCAACCTTAGCATCTACATTAATTGAAGGTGTCTTCACCGCAGGCGTACGCAAAGAAGGAAGGACATATAGTCCCACATCGTGGGTTTTGGAGCAGAAGAGGCTACATAAATTATTTTTCTGCTACAGCCTTATCGCCTTAGACACAAGTGGTGAGGTCCCTCACACCCCTAACATGCCTCATCCGCGATATCGCCTCCGTGGACCTGGTACACCCAACCAGCCTAAACCCACACCTCGGCTACCACCCTTGCTAGTAGCCATTGTCTCGGGTACGCTCTTGCCTGAATCCGACTACCAGATACTATGTGTGGCCTTGGGAAGGCAAGAAAGAGAAGAGCCCAGAGAGAAAGGAAAGAGAGCGAAGGGTTGGGGGGTTTTGCTATTGAGAATAACGGCTGACACTTAGCCATTTGAAGAAGGATCGCCCTCTGTGTGTGAAGAAGAGAAGAAGAGGCACGTAGAGCTAAGGAGAAGAGACAGAAGCCAAAGAAGAAGAAGGGGAGTTGCATAGGAAGAAAGGCAGAAGAAGAAAAGTGGAAGAACAGAAAGGCAGAGAGGCAAAAGAAGGAAGAAGGAAAGAAGAGGAGCTGCACAAATAGAGAAGCAGAGAAAGAAGAAGTGAAGAGGAAGAGTTTAAGAAGAAGAAAGAGATTTCTTTAGATTGTTACTTGATATTGTGTCTGATTTGAGCTTCTTAATTGATATTATGCATCTCTTAACTATCATTGTGAGGAGTAATTGGTAATTCAAATCACCATTTTACTCCATTCTTTTTACAGTATTGGCATTAGCTTTCACTGATATATCATTATTGCTTGAAGTTTCACTATAAATTGTTCATACTATGCTTAAATTGCAATTTTGAGATTGAATTCCATATTGCTCCCTGTGTTCAACCTCGAACTTCAAATTTGAGTAATAAATTTATTTGTTTGAGCGCTATTTAGGCTATATTACAACGAAGCTATTTTAAAACATCGATTTATCACTCGAACATTTTGGCGCCGTTGCTGGGGAACAACGCACAATTCAGATCTCTTGATTGCAATATTAGGTTGGATTCTAACTTGCTACATCTCTTTTGATTATGATCTATTTTAGGGACTCACTAAAGGAAGATTGGCCGCACATCAACCACTCCAGGGGTAGGTAAACTCCATCTACCTTCTTCTAAAACCCCTGAATCTGAAAAAGCTAAAAAAGAAAAAATCAATTAGGGCTACTTGCATTATATTCTTAGACAAATCATCAAGTGCCTGATTTGATACATTCTATTTAGACAACATCCAACCCCTGATCTATGCATCCATTTGAAGCTAAGGTATCTAGGGCTATCACATTCTTGTTTGAGCCCTAGGTACCACATTTTGACAAATTAAATTGGACCAAATCAGAGCCAATTAAGGATTCTAGTTTAGGGTTTAAAGATACACTTGCTTAATCAAGAATTGATCTTTCCAGACAATGTGTGCCTAAACCTTGATTGAATTGATCTATTCAAGCAAAACCCTAAAATCAGGCTCTTAAAATCATTTGAACACTAAAAGAGGGACCTAAATTTCTCAAAAGGACAATACAGGTGAAGTTGACCCACCTTGTTTGGGTTAACCAATCTTCAAATTAGATCACTTTTCACAAAAACATCTTAAAAGTTCAAGTGAAATCATAAGCACCCTTGCTCTTAATTAAAACTGGTAGACGTAAGAGGTCAAGTCCCCATTCTAGTCTACCTGGATCATCAGTGACAAGAGAGGTTGGGTGGGGGAAACCATGTAACTCGTGGGGGCGCTCTACCGTGTAGGGGTCTTTGCGGGACTCTCCTTCTCTAGCTGCCCAGGTAATTCTCAGGTGGACGACTTTCTGACTAAGGGGTATCATCCACCTCGAACCTCTATAGTCATCCAAAATTTCTTTGGGTGTCTTGATTGGGTCCATCACATTCTGCCTCTCGTCTACTCCATCGGTGCATGTTCGGGAGGTCTCTAAGACCATCCTTGAGGCCTCCATTAGCTACACATTCCCGTCGAGGCCAAGCCTCAACTGCCTTGTTTGTGCAACAACCCAATCCAATTGATATTTGATCTGATTCATCTGAACCTAATTCTCCTTTATCCATCATCATGGCACAACCAGCAGAAGAAAATAATCTTGAAAATCAACTTCAACACCTCAATGATCTATTCCAAGCCTTTGTGAACCCACTGCAGCATCCAATGATGCGAGATCACTACAATCCTGCTGCGGTGGCAATCGAACCTCGAGTACAAATCCCCGCTGGAGGTCTTGACACTGAACTCAAGCCCAACATGATTCATGCCATTCCCAAATTCCATGGGCGTAATTCCGAAGATCCTTTCTAGCATATCAAGCAACTCAAGCATCTGGCCCAGACCTTCGAGTCAGAAGCTCAAAATTGGGATGTCCTACTCATGAAAATGTTCTTCTCTCTCATAGATAAAGCTGCTCACTGGTACGAAACCCAAACACGTCCAATCAACACCTGGGTGGAACTTCAATCTGAGTTTTTGAGAAAGTTCTTCCTTGTTGGTAGGACAAATGCTTTACGACCCCAGATCATGCATTTCACACAGCAAGCAGGAGAACCGCTTCACGAGGCATGTGATCATTTTCTGGATCTCATGCGAATGCCCCCACCATGGAATTCCTAAATGGGAACAAGTCCAATCTTTTTACCAGGGAATTCGTGAGGATATTCGATTATTCATAAATGCCACCTGCGGAGGAAATATCATGGGACAACACAAAGACACCGTATGGGAGATTCTTAAGAATATGTGTGAGAATTCCATCAATAATGAATCCATGGGCATGTTCGACTGGACGAATGCCCGTGCATTGACAAATTCAAACAGAGCACATGAGATGCAGGGCCTATCCTCTTCTGTCGACTTGGAACTGATGGCCAGCCATCTGGACAAGGTCTCTATTATTGAGAAGAAGGTGGATGAGCTAACTCGACACTTGCAGCGAGCCACCTCTGCGCAAAACCCGTTCGCGCAACTGCCCTCTGGCAGGGAAGCTGTGCACAACATCTATCATCGATCTTCTCAGGTGATGGACCCGTATCCACCCTCATATGATTCTGGTTTCGGAGGAAACTCTGGACCCACCTACTCTAGTTGGGGGAACTCTGAACCCTCATATTCTGACTTTTTCGAGGTTCCTCAGTCCTGCAAGGACCTCAATGCCATTCAGAATGATCCATTCTCAAACACCTACAACTCTGGATGGCGTAATCATCCTAATTTCACGTGGTCAGGAAATAATCAAAATCGGAGACCTCAATATCTGCCTCAACCATAAGCTCCTTGTCCATATCAGCCACCTCAGCCTCAACCTAACCCAACTTATCAATCTAGGCCGACTCATGTAGATCAAATGACTCTTATCCTTCAAACTCTTGCTGACTTTCAAAAGATGAATGCAGCTATGCAAAAATAGCACAAAGATGGGATCACAGAGGTTCACAATCAACTTGCCCAGATGGAAAATCCCCACCAACCTGGTGCACTTCCTTCACAACCTCTACCTAATCTGAATAACATGCCAAACCAGAGGCATGTTATGAACCCAAATTTGGGCCAAGCTCACTTTGTTTATCAGGCCCCTTCTACTTCATCACCTGATGGGAATTCGATTGTACTGTCAGAGCAAGCCAACTCTGTCATTTTGAGCAAACTATCGCCTAAAGCAAAAGACCTAGGCACCCCTCTGATCTCCTGTGCAATCGGTGATATACAATTCAATCGAGCTTTATTAACTTAGGAGCTTCCATAAATTTGATACCTACATCCCTACTAGACTACTTCGAGGAATCTAAGCTTAAACTGATAGAAATGACTTTACAGCTAGTCGACTGATCAATTAAGTCACCAAAAGGAATTCTTGAGGATGTCATAGTTAGGGTACATGATTTCTATTTTCTAGTGGATTTTATTGTCTTAGACATGGATGTGCCTGAGAAGGTGAAGAATACACCGATCATACTAGGGAGGCCCTTTCTGGCCACTGCTAGGGCCAATATCAATTGTGAGAAGGGCCAAATTAAATTAAAATTTAGGAGCACGACACTAAAGATTGACATCTTTAAGGCCCAACAAGGAATTACTTGCGGAGTCATAGAACAGATTTGCGATATCGAAGCTGTGGTTGATGACTTTATCAAGGAAAACCTGACTATTTCTGATCAACCACAAGAGAATCAAAATCTGCAATTAGAGGAGTCCAAACTCATAGCTCCTTCCTTTGCTCTCGACACCCACCCTGATCCACCCACTGCTGCTGACAACCCAGTTATGGAATTAAAGCCTCTTCCCGATCATCTCAAATACGTCTTTTTGGGTTCCAATCAGAAGTTTCCTATGATTATCAACTCCTGACTAACACCTGACCAGGAAACACGCCTGATTTCTATTCTCCAACAGCATCGGAGAGCCATTGGATGGACTCTCGATGATCTGACTAGTATCAGCCCTTCATATTGCACACATCACATACACACCAAAGAGGGCTCATGACCACTATGTGAAATGTAGAGATGCCTAAATCCAAAGCTGCAGGATGTTGTGAAAAAGGAGATCATCAAGTGGCTAGATGCTGGGATCATCTACCCGATCTTCGACAGTTGATGGGTGAGTCCAATCCAAGTTGTGCCTAAGAAGGTAGGGCTCACCGTCATCACGACTGAAATCGGAGAAACAATACCAATCCGTATAGCAAACTCGTGGAGAGTCTGCATTGATTACAGAAAACTCAATTCCTCCACGAAGAAGGATCATTTCCCACTACCGTTCATTGATCAGATTCTCGAGAAACTAGAGGGAAATCAATTCTTCTGCTTTTTGGACCGGTACTCCGGTTACAATCAGGTCGCAATCCATCCTGAGGACCAAGAGAAGACCACCTTCACCTGCCCCTTCGAAACATACGCATTCTGAAGGATGTCGTTCGATCTTTGCAATGCACCCACTACTTTTCAGCGGTGCATGCTTGCCATATTCTCAGATATGGTAGGTGAATACCTTGAAGTCTTCCTGGATGACTTCTCGGTATTTGGTGAATCATTTGATGATTTCCTCTTGCACTTGGTCCGAATCCTCATGCGGTGCATTGACATGAACTTGGTTCTTTCCTTGGAAAAGAGCCACTTCATGGTACCTGAGGGAATTGTCCTGGGACATCTCATCTATAAAAAAGGCATCTAGGTTGATCGAGCCAAGGTGAATCTAATTTCCAAACTCCCTATGCCTAGCTCGGTCAAAGACATCCGATCCTTTCTGGGGCACGTTGGTTTTTACCTTAGATTCATTCTCGATTTCTTGAAAATCGCACGCCCCCAGACTAATCTTCTATCCAAGGATGTCCCTTTTGAAATCTCCGAGGAGTGTTCTTAGGCATTTGAGATCCTTCATGATCGAGTTACCCAAGCACCTATCCTGCAGTCCCCTGATTGGCCTCAACCCTTTGAGATCATGTACGATGCTTCTAATTATGTTGTAGGGGCGATACTTGGGTAGAAAATAGACAGGAAACCCGTGGTCATCTACTACACTAGCAAGACACTTGATGAGGCTCAGTGTAACTATACAGTTACTGAGAAAGGGCTGCTAGCAGTAGTATTTGCCCTGGAAAAATTCAGATCATATCTTTTGGGTTCCCATGTTATCATATACTCGGATCACATTGTAGTGAGGCACCTCCTTGCGAAGAAGGATGCAAAACCTCGACTAATCCACTGGATCTTGCTGTTGCAAGAATTAGATCTCTAGATTCACGATAAAGTAGGAAAACAGAACGTGGTAGCTGACCACTTGTCCCATCTTCCTTCTTCCATCATCGACCCGTTTGGTCCAATCACCGAGCATTTTCCAGACGAGCACCTGCTAGCCATTCACAATCTCCCATGGTTTGCTGATATTGTAAACTAGTAGGTTATGGGGAAAGTTCCGCTAGATTGGCCGACTTCCAAGCGGGACAAATTGATTGTCGAGGCCAAGTACTATATCTGGGAGGAACCATACCTTTTCCACATTGGCAATGATCAGGTGACCCGAAGATGCATTCCTGATGACAAGGTCAATGATGTTATATCATTCTGTCATGACCAGGCCTACGGTGGCCATTTCTCTGGGAGAAAAACCGCAGCGAAAATTCTCCAGTGTGGGTTCTTTTGGCCCACGGTGTTGAAAGACGCACAGACGTATTATAGGGGATGCAGTAGTTGTCAGACCCTCGGTAACATGGGCCCGTGGGATATGATGCCCTTAAACCCGATTATTGTGTGTGAAATCTTTAACATATGGGGAATTGATTTCATGGGACCCTTTCCCGGATCTAACGGCTTTGAATACATTCTACTCGTTGTTGATTATGTCTCTAAATGGGTCAAAGCCATCCCCACGAGAACTAGTGATCATAAAGTTATCCTCTGATTTATCTAGGAGAACATCTTTACCAGATTTGGGGTTCCTAAGGCCATCATCAGTGATGGTGGGTCTCATTTCACCAATGTGCACTTCCAGTCCTTGATAAAAAGTACGGGGTGTAGCATCGTATCTCGACTCCTTACCACCCCCAGACTAATGGACTGGTATAACTATCGAATCAAGAGATCAAGAAGATCCTTCAGGTCACTGTTCGACCTGATAGAAAAGATTGGTATAATCGCCTTCCAGAAGCCTTGTGGGTCCATAGGACTGCCCACAAAACCCAATTAGGCATGTCTCCCTTCAAATTAGTGTACGGTAAGGCATGTCACCTTCTCGTCGAGATGGAGCACAAGGCTTATTGGGCAATACAGAAGTGCAATTTGGATCTAGTGAAGGTTGGAATACACCGCCGGTTGCAATTGAGCGAGATCGAGGAACTACGCAATGATGTGTATGAGAACTCGCGTATCTACAAAGAGCGGGTTAAAGCCTTCCATGACAAGCACATTGTACGAAAATCTTTCCACCCTGGTTAGAAAGTTCTACTCTTTGATGCCAAACTCAAACTTTTCCCAGGAAAACTCATATCAAAATGGACAGGACCATTCTTAGTAAGACGAATCTTTGGAAATGGAGCTATTGAAATCAGCCAACCTAGCCTTGATTCAGAACCCTTTGTTGTGAATGGTCACCGACTCAAGTCATTCATTGAACTCATCGATACGAACAAGGCTGAGGTATCTTTTGATCTCCATTCTCCCTGAGCTTATTGCGCTCGGCTGATGGCGTTAAACTTAGCGCTTAACGGGAGGCAACCCGTCATCATTTTGAAAAAATCGAAACCCTTCTTGACACATCTTATGCTGAACTTATATTGCACTTTAGGGTTCGTCCATTAGAACAGCCAACTCCAACTCTGATACCCGTACTCGAGTTTGAAATCGTCCACAGCAGTCACGCCGGCCCATCCACCCACCCAAAATCTATTCTAATGAATGATCTTAGCTGAACTCGAGCCCACCTAATTTACAATGAGGACATTATAAATCGTAGGCATGGGGGGTATGAAGGTGCAAAACATTGTGAAAATCACTTTACAAGAAAGAGTTTCATCAAAAAAAGCACATATTCCAGAAGCCAAAAAGATAAAAAAAAATTTGAAAAAAGAACAAAAATAGGAGAAAGGAGGAAATTTTGAGTGAATTGATTACATATCATTTTTTAGGAGAAAAGGGGAGGAGATAAAAATGTCAAAAAGGAGCACAATTTGAAAAGAAAAGAAAAAGAGATAGTCATTAGTAAAAAATTAAGGAATTGACTTAGTTCTAGACCAAAACAGAAACAAAGAAAATGAAAGATAAAAAGCGCTAAGAGAAGAAAGAGATTAGTGTGAACGTTGATCTTAGGTCTCTTGGACTACGATCCTAGGCTTAAAAATTCAAGTATCCGCTAAGATCTGGTAGTCCTCAATAGGTTGGGGGAAATGCAAAGCTTAAGTATTAGGTCTAAGGCTTAGGGATTATTTGGCCTCGTTAACTGACTTTTGGTTTACGGGACTCGGTAACCTAAGCACCCCAATTCACACACAGTCTGGTTCAGTGCGCTTAAGTATCAAAATCAAGCAAACACGTTAAATATGTTCTGAAAAAGTTACCTAGATTAGGAGTGGCTGATCAACACAAGTTGATTTAGATGAGTTCTTGGTGCGGAGAGGTGGGAAATTCCCCTCGAAGATGCGCAATAACATATCGTCTCCTCAGTGCTTGTCTCCGAGGATATCTAAATATCCTACTGGGGGCATGTAAGCACCTTGTGTTGGTTCAGATGCCATGGGCAGCATTACCACGAAATGTCGATTGCCAGGGTCTGAATTTAGCTACAGAACGCCATGGCCAGGATTATCTCGAAATCTCAAAAGCTAGAGTTTTGGGGGTTGCCATGGGCAGTGCTATCTCGAAGCATCGATTGCCAGGGACCCTGTGAGGATTGACGGTGGGAACTAGGAATCTGATACAGACTGTGTTGTAAAGCTAATCCGAGGCTACAAATAAAAGGGAAAGAGAGAGAAAACTCTCCAAAAGCAAAGAAAAATTCTTCTGTCTCTTATAAAGACGCACTGCAAACTGAACCTAGGCTAAAACATGTTACAAGCACGGGTGCTTTAACCGCGGAGTTCAACGAACCTTAGGTTAGTTCCTGTGGGCCTTAGAAACCTTCGCGGCAGACTGAGGCTAGAGTTGGTCAGGTCCGGATCTTGGTTGGTACTTGAGTACCTCTAGGCCTACCATCAACATTTTGACCTAATCTACAAAAGAAAGCACACATTAGATTTCTGAGCAAACAAAGGCATATGGTCTAGAATTAAAGTTAATTCCATGAGATTTTACTAAGGGACTAGCAAGAGCTAGGTATGGGAGTATGATGGGAACACCATCATAAGTCATAAACTAGCTCAATTTGATCTGATTAAGTCTTTAAATGATCCTACATAACCTTTAGGAGGTCATAATTCATTGCATTAGCATTCTGAGAACATGACAAGAAATCGGGGTTAAAACTATAGGTTTACCATCATATCATGAATGCAGTACAATCACGGGTTTTCCCAAAGGGTAATCAAGGGTCAAATGGTCCTAAAAGGCTAACAAGTGGGTTAGAACAGACAGAAAAGTGTTTGCAGGTATTTTGAGAATTAAATGACTTTTGAAACCCTAAAAACAGATCTGCTTAAATAAATGAGGTTCTGGTCAGGATAAAATTCACCTAAATCCTCTAAAATTCATAGAAAAATATCCTTTAGGGTTTGGAACCTTCAATTTGACCATCAGAACCTATCTTGACCCAAAATATTGTCTTAGACAGAAATTTACCCTAATATGGGTTTTTGCATAAATTACCTAGTCAAACTTAGTCAAAACCTAAATCCAACTTCATCATTAGATTCTTTGGATACAAATTAGGTCTGTACCAAAATTTAGGCTCAGCCTGAGATCATCTTGACCAAGTTTGCATTTTGGTCAAGTCAGACTCTTTCTATCTCATTTAGACACTTAACTTTTGAATTTTCTTACAAATAGCCCCCCAATTTCTTTGTCTTCTTCACAAGTAGGTCCCCACGCTATTTTTTGGATGGTTAAACCTTCACCGTTGAGTTTCGAGTGAGGATTTCTCGCTCGATTCTCAATCAATCTCTCCCAAAATTGATACGGGGATTCCTTGGGAAGTTACCTTCCATTTGAGCCATTCCTTGGGCTCTAAGTCTTTCCCAAAAGGCCATGCGAACCTTTCAAAGGTTCGGGTATCCTACTTCGCAAGCACCTTCCAAGCTTGAAAGCTTCTTTCCATGCTTGGAAGGGCTTCCTATGGCTTATAAAAGAGACACCATCGCACGACCATGCATTTTAGCAAGTCTTGGCACGTCTATTGGCCTAAAAACCCCTCTCCGACCACCGAAGACCCCTGCTCTGGCAACCCCCTTGATCTCCCTCCTCTGGCTGTCCAACCATCAAATTGGACAGCCTAAACTCCACTCTTCATTGCGACCATCCCCAGCTAAAGGGAGGGCGTTCCTCCATCTACATCACCTTCGCTGCCTCGCCGCTTCTTCCATCTTCCTCAGCTTCGGTTGATCAACACTGGAGCCCTCCGCCTCCCTATCTTCTCGCTAAGCCCCTCTTTATCTCTCTCTTTTTATTTTGCTTTGCCACTCTCTGCACATATGCAAGACCACCGCTTCTCCCTCACCACACTTCATCTTCTCCACCTCCGGCGAAGCTCTGGCGATGCCTATACATCGCCCCACTACTCGAAACTTGCCGCATCTACCTCCATCATCCTCCGGCCAGTTCCGATTCCGCCAGCCACCTACACGCACTCTCAAGTCCATGCTACACCCACCATCACATTCGTCGTGATCCGACAAAGGTCTTGAAGTGTTTTAACTTTGCTGCAAGGCCATATTCTTCCTTTCAAGTATTCACCGGAGCCTTGCCATCGTCGCTGCCATCTTCGCTCGTTCTTCAAGCTATAGGCCACATTGATTGGGGATGCAGGTGACCTCCAGGACCCTTTCGAAGTCCTTGATTGGGGATGCCAACCTTAGCAGCTGCATCAATTGAAGGAGTCTTCACCATAGGTGCACGCAAAGAAGGAAGGACATAGTCCCACATTGTGGGTTTTGGAGCAGAAGAGGCCGAATAAATTATTTTTCTGCTATAGCCTTATTGCCTCAGACACAAGGGGTGAGGTCCCTCACACCCCTCACGTGCCTCGTCTGCGATATCGCCTCCGCGAACCTGGTACACCCAACCCGCCTAAGCCCACACCTCGGCTACCACCCATGCCGATAGCCCTGGTCTCGGGTACGCTCTTGCCCAAATCCGACTACCTGATACTATGTGTGGCCTTGGCGAGAAAGAGAAGAGCCTAAAGAGAAAGGAAAGAGAACGCAGGGTTGGGGAATTTTGCTACAGAGAATAACGGTTGACACTTAGCCATTTGAAGAAGGATCCCCCTCTATGTGTGAAGAAGAGAAGAAGAGGCACATAGAGCTAAGGAGAAGTGACAGAAGCCAAAGAAGGGGAGCTACACAGGAAGAAAGGCAGAAGAAGAAGAAGAAAAGTAGAAGAACAAAAAGGCAGAGAGGCAGATGTTGAAGGCTCGAATTGCTATGCTAACGTGTTTAGTTTCAAAACCTTGTCGTTGTAGCTTGAAAGCGAAGAATTCATGTTCAACAAATAAAATTTATACCGAAATTTGAATTCCGGGTCGAACACAGGGAGGCTACGTCGATCTATATTCGCAATTATATTTTTTTTTTAAATTTTTGAAAAGCGAGGCGATATAATTACAATGAAGCTATTAGACTAAAAGGAAGAGAGAAAGAGAGAGAGAGAACATGCATTTAATCTTTCAAAATGTTTATACAATCAAACCAAATAATAATTACACTAGAAAGCGGGAAATTAGCTACACTAGAAAGCAGGAAAATTCTACACTAGAAAAGCTGTAAAGAAGAATGGGAGAGAGAAGTTATCCTCCTCGACGATTGCTTGGAGGATGAGCCAGACGGGATGGCGCCTGGACAAAGGAGGACAGAGTAGGACGAAGGAGGACAAAGCAGAAGAACGGGAACAGAGCAGCACGCCGTCGTCGTCGTAGGATCCACTTCCGAAGGGGGACGAAAATTTGGACTTTATCTTGAGAGGAGCATCCTAGGTGTCAGACAAGCTTCTCTTGAGCTTTGGAGAGGTAGAGAAGAGAAGGAAGGGTTGAGAATTTCGTGTGGAGGGGGTCTCCTTTTATAGTTGCAAGGAGTGGGGGCAAATTAGTCATTACATCTTTAAAACATTAAATAAGGGGTCTTTAGTGACGGATAAAACCTTCGCTAAAGCCCCAACGTGGGCATAGTGGGTGCTCCCCACGCTTGCCTCCTCAGCTGGTCACTCTCAACGCCCGCTGCACGTTCATCCATCCACAGCCGTGTGATCATGAGATCGGACGATTGTGATTGCGCCTTCCCCGCTCGCTGTGCGCCCGCCCCAGCACGTGCGATGGTGCCTTCCCGCCTCGCGTGAAATAGTGCGTGGCCGCTATTAAAAGATCTAAGCTGCCCGATCATGATCCAACGCACGCCCGCGCCCTTTGCCCCTTCGTTGCGGCTCGAACCCGTGCCTTGTGAACGCGGAGCGCCTCCCGACCGCTGCGCTACGGGGCGCGGATGGTCGAGCGGACGTTTTTAGGCGCAGCCATCCACAGCCGTTGGATCGAGATCCAACGACGAAGAGAGGGCAGATGCGGAGGCTTCAATGGTTGCATGTGGGCATTTGGGCGGCTGAGATGGTGCCACGTGGCACCATCTTGGCCGTCCATCTTCTGGATGTTGTAGATGGTGCCACGGATGTCGGATTGACTCGATTTTTGCGTTGTTAGGCTGCGATTGTCGATCCGAATTCATCCGTGTGGTCAGATTTGTCATTTGAAGTGCAGATTTACACCATCCTGGCCCTTGATCTTCTAGGGTTCCTCGATCACTATCTGATGCTACAGATGCCTGATTAGGGCGATCTTGGAGTCGTTGAACTCCAATCATCACCCTGATCACATTCATACGGTTGGATCTTCGATCCGAGGACCCGATAAAAAGTTTGTCCTATCCAAGCACATAAAACGAGATAATTAACCTCCATTTTATTCAAACTACTCTAACTGCAAGATGATGCATGTTATGCAATATTTATAGCATGCAATGCAATCCTATGCTTAAGAACATGCATAAATGGACATTTTAAGTAGTGTAAATGTGTTTACATTATACCCCCATGCCTATCTTTTGTTAGTCCCCAGCAAAAACTATATGCTATTTATAAAAGAATTAGGTTGGATTATTTGGGTCTGAGTTATTTTCAATCATTAAGAAATTATCTACTTAGGATCTGAACTTTCAAAGACACAACAGTGCCCGAGTATCTGCCAAAATGCAGACCGCCTCAAACCCTCGCCTTATTCAAAGAAAAATTTCCTTTTTTTCTTTTTACTCTTTTCTAATTTTTTTGGATTTTCAAATTTTATGGTTTAAGAGTAGCTTTCTACGGCCATTCAACTCACCCAAGATTTGATGAGAACCCTAAGTTTTAAGCATCTTATTGTGATTGTGATAGACTCATTGACCGACAATTAAAATGGACTTCGGATTTCGATGCCTCTAGGTGACCTAAAAAGAATTCTGCCTAAAGGTGTATCTTTACAACCGGTAGCTTTCTCCCTACTTTTATTTTTTTATGGGGTCAACACAAGGGTGAATCCAGTGTATATCTCCCTGGTTTATTCTACTTCTCTGCTTCTTCCTAAGTGTTTTGGGAATTTTTTTAGTGCATTTACTGAGCTGGGTTCTGGACAACCGGTCGAAGAGCTATTACCACCGACAACTTGCTAGCCAAACTCGTGCGGCGAAGTGTGGCTTATTTCTTTTTTTTTCTTTTCTCCTTTTCTTTTTGATTTTTTTTTTAAGTAGGTGGCTTCCCTGGTCTAAGATTTACCTAAAGGCAGTAGAAAGAGAATGGTCCAGTGATTGGGCTCTGGACAACCTACCTATGGGCTGTTACCCACGATAACTTGCTAGCCATATCACCCTAGATTCCGATAGAATCGTCGAACAACGAGTCAGTGCAAAGAAAGTGTGTAGATGCTTAAAACTCAGAAATTCCCTCAAATCAGAGGGTGGGTTGATAAGTCGTGTACTTATCACCTAAACTTATTTATTCCAATTACGCTAGAATTAAGATGGCGAGGACTCGAGAGACAAATCCACATTTTAGTGGATACACGGGCTAATTAAGTCCAAAGACCTGAAGGGTCTTTGTATTCAGATCCTAATGTAAAATTTCTTAAGATTGAAAGTCCTAATGTCCAACTAATCCTTCCTAATTTTGGTTTTTTTTTATATAAATAAGAAGAGAAAAACAAAATTACATGAATTTCACAAAGCTGATCAAATGATTCAAAAATGAATCCACCCCCCCATGCATAGCTGATGCAATGTCCTCATTGAAAAAGAGACATGAAAGAAAGGGTAGAATATGAAAGATGTCAACTGAATATGAAGCTCGTATTAGCCTTGTGTCATATGTACAACTGCTGAGTTTAATGCTATCAGCTAGGCGAAGTCCAGCCAAAGAAGTCACAGAATGGCTAGAGCAACTGAGTCTGAGATGGGTTTTGGAAGAATACGGTCAACAACAGGCTTCAGACGTTGACCGTTGACTTTAAATGTGTTACCCGTCTTTGGGTCAAAAATCTGAACGGCACCATTTGGAAAAATTTGATCAATTATGAATGGGCCATTCCATTTAGATCTAAGTTTGCCAGGAAAGAGCTTAAGTTTAGAATCGAATAACCAGACCTTCTGGTTTGGCTCAAAGCTCTTGTGGGAAATCAATTGATCATGTAGAGCTTTGGTCCGAGCCTTGTAGATCTTGGCATTCTCATAAGCATCATTTCTAAGCTCCTCCAACTCAGATAGTTGGAGTTTCCTGGTCTTCCCAGCTAGATTCAGATCTAAATTGCATTGTTTGATTGCCCAGAATGCCCTGTGTTCAATATCTACGGGTAGATGGCATGCCTTTCCATACACCAAACGGAATGGAGACATGCCGATGGGCATTTTATATGCCGTACGGTAGGCCCAAAGAGCGTCCTCAAGCTTTTGAGTCCAATCCTTGCGATCAGGCCTAACCATTTTTTGCAGAATATCCTTGATCTCTCGATTGGAGATCTCGGCTTGTCCATTCATCTAAGGATGGTAAGGTGTGGAAATTCGGTGATTAACCCCGTATTTGGCCAATAAATTCTGGAATTGGGCATTAGTAAAATGAGTGCCACCATCACTGATGATAGCCCTCAGAATCCTGAACCTATTGAAGATATTTTTCTTGACAAAATTGATGACCACCTTGTGGTTATTGGTTTGGGTGGGAATCGCCTCAATCCATTTGGACACATAATCAACAGCAATAAGAATGTACTGATGTCTAAATGAAGGGATAAAGGGTCCCATAAAATCAATGCCCTAAATATTGAAAATTTCGACAGGAAGAATAGGGTTTAGGGGCATCATGTCTCTCTTAGTTATGCTCCCGAGTGCCTGACATCGAGAACATGACCATGAAAAATCCTGGGCATCTTTGAATAAAGACAGCCAATAGAAGCCAAATTACAAGATTTTTGCAGTCATCTTTTTCATGGTATGCATGGCAGAACTCGAGTATACTGTTGAATTCATTCTCCGGTATGCATCAACGAATAATCTGATCAGAGCCGATGCGATACAGTTCAGGGTCCTCCCAGAAGTACTATTTGGCCTCAGATTTGAGTCTATCCCGTTGTTGCTAGGTCCAATCCTGGGGGATTTGACCAACAGCCAAATAGTTAACAATGTCAGCAAACTATGGGGTGTGGACACCTAAAACTGTAAGAATAATTTCATCCAGAAAAGTGTCAACAATCGGAATGTCCAGACAAGAAGAATCACCTAGGAGTCTTGACAAATGATCCGCGACCACATTTTGTACCCCAATTTTATCCTTGATTTCAAGATCAAATTCTTGAAGAAGAAGAATCCAATGAATAAGCCAGGGTTCAGCATCCTTTTTAGCCAAGAGATGTCTCAAGGTCGAGTGGTCGGTATAAATGATAACATGAGACCCTAAGAGATAAGCCCTGAATTTTTCCAAAGCAAATACTACAGCTAGTAATTCTTTTTCAGTAACAGTGTAATTCCTCTGGGCTTCATCCAGAGTTTTACTAGCGTAATAGATGATAGAGGGCTTTCGATCAATTTTCTGACCCAGGACAGCCCCGACCGCGTAATCAGAAGCATCGATCATGATCTCAAAAGGGGTTGTCCAAATTGGTGGTTGCAAAATTGGAGCACAGGTGACTGCCATTTTCAGGAAATCAAATGCCTTTCGGCATGATTCGTCAAAAACAAACGGCGTTTCTTTGGCAAGAAGATTGCTCAAAGGACGAGCAACCTTCGAGAAATCCTTGATGAATCTTCGATAAAATCCCACATGACCAAGAAATAATCGGATTTGTTTAACAGATGTGGGAGGAGGAAGTTTAGCGATAGCATCAAACTTAGCTTTGTCCACTTCAATTCCCCGCTCAGAGATTACATGACCCAAAATGATGCCCTCTTGGGTCATGAAATGACTCTTTTCCCAGCTAAGGACCAGTCGTGTCTTGATACATCGCTTAAGAATCATTTCCAAATTAGCCAAACAAGAGTCAAATGATTCTCCGAAAATAGAGAAATCATCCATGAAGACTTCCATAAACTCTCCCACCATGTCAGAAAATATGGCTAGCATGCACCTTTGAAAAGTCGCAGGTGCATTGCATAACCCGAAAGGCATCCTACGAAAAGCAAAGGTTCCGTAGGGACAGGTGAAAGTAGTTTTTTCCTGATCCTCAGGATGGATAGGAACTTGGTTGTATCCCGAGTAGTCATCAAGAAAACAGAAGTACTTCTGCCCAGCTAATTTTTCCAAGATTTGATCGATGAAGGGTAAGGGAAAATGATCCTTTTTAGTGGCTGTGTTCAGTTTCCTGTAATCAATACAAACCCTCCAAGAGGAAGCTGAACGAGTTGTGATAGATTCTCCTCTCCCGTTAGTCACAACGGTGATCCCAGCTTTCTTTGGAACAATCTGAACGGGACTTACCCAGGGACTATCAGAGATTGGATAAATAATTCCTGCATCGAGCCACTTGATGATTTCCTTTTGACCACTTCTCGCATATTTTGATTCAATCTCCTCTGCATCTGGTGAGAAGGGTGGGATCCATCTTCCAAAAATATTCTATGATTACAGTAAGATGGCTCGATCCCCCTGAGGTCCTGAATGGTCCAACCAATTGCCTCCTTATGTTCCTTTAGGACCTTGATCAATTTAATCTCTTGCTCCTTTGTCAATTTAGCACTGATAATCATAGGGAGCGTATTCTGAGGTCCTAAAAATTGATATTTCATATTCTCGGGCAATGGTTTCAATTCAAGCTGGGGTAGGTTGATGATTGATGGTAGGGTAGATGCTGAAGATTCAACAAGAGGAAGAGGTTGTGAGTGAACAAAATCAATAACCTCTTCCGAAGATGTTAGGTTAGCCATAGAGGGTTGCGGGTCAAATTCATCATCCAAAGAGGAAGTTTCAATTGAAGAAACTGTCAAACAAGTTTCAATATTATCATTATCCTAATCAAGTTCCTCAATAAATCCACAATCCTCAAATTTATTGATCGCCTTAAAAATATCCAATTTCATTCGTTGGTCCCCAAAGGCAATTTCCATGCTACCGCTTTCACAATTAATGTTGGCCTTTGCGGTAGCCAGGAACGGACGCCCCAGAATGATGGGCGTGTTCCTCAGATTATCAGGTACATCCATGTCAAGGATAAGGAAATCTACAGGAAAATAGAAATCCTTGACCTTAACTATAACATCTTCAATAATGCCTCACGGGTTTGTGACCGAATGGTCCGCTAACTATAGCATTACTGAAGTTGGCCGAAGTTCACCTAACCCAAACTTCTCGTAGAGAGAAGTCGGAATTAGGTTGATGGATGCACCCAGATCCAAAAGTGCTCTATCAAATGTGTAATCTCCGATAATGCAAGAAATCAAAGGAGCACCAGGATCTCTCTTTTTCTGAGGGAGGTAGTGCAGGATAATAGAACTAGCCTGCTCGGAGAGTACCACCTTCCTCGGAACAGATTCTCTCGACTTACGCTTTTGTGTACATAATTCCTTTAAAAATCTTGCGTAAGCCGGTATGTGCTTGATAGCATCAAGGAGTGGGATATTGATTTCAACATTCTTAAATAGATTCAGAAGCTCCTCATTGCTATCAATAGACTTCTTTGATTTGGTTAAGGCTTCAGGAAAAGGAACATGAGTCAGATGTTTGGAATAAGGTTCCTGAGCCTTGATTTCTCCTCTAGAATTCTCCTCTCTCTCCTCAGGTTCTTCAGGATTCAAAAGATCAGAATAGTGTGGTTGTGGATCCTGAGTCTTCTTACCACTCCTCAAAGTTACAGAATTTGCAGGAGCATAAGAATTTGGGTCTTGGGGAGGGTTAGGAAAGATTGGAGGGGCTTGATTGACCATGAATTGTTGATTTGCAGAAGAAGAAGAAGACGAGGAACCCTGCTCAACCACCTGAGCATGTGCGTGTGGGTCCCTCTGATTTTCGTACCCTTGGGCTTGATTGCCCGAATTCATACTATTTCGTGGGTTGGGTACGGGTTGGGATGGTAGAGATCCGGGTTGACGAGAGTTAGCAATGAGCCCGGATTGCAAGTTGTCCAGCGAGTTTTTCATTTACTGCATGAGCTGGAGCATGGGTCCTTGCATCTCTACCATTTGACGGTTCAAATCAGCCTGCCCTATGGGTTGACGGGCATTCCAAGCTGGCTGACTGACCTGATTCAGAGGCAATTGAGTATATACTTGACCCTGACCCATTGGTCATTGCGGAGCATAATTGCTGGGTCGGAATTGGGTCTGTTGCCCCAGATTTTTCCAAGAGAAGTTAGGGTGGTTTCTCCAACCTGGATTATAGGCATTCGAGTAGGGGTTGGATCTAACATTCTCTTGTACAGCGCAGACATCCTCATAAGGTGAGGATGGAGAGAAAGAAAGGGAAGGATCAGAAAAACTGGGATGAAAGGCCCCATTTTGGAACCCGTGGGGTTCCGAAAAATGCTGACTCACAGGTTGAGCCGCATCGAGTTGATTCACGAACTCCCATCCAGAAGGAGCTCGTGAGGAATGGAATCCCGAATTTTGGGATTGAGTGGATCGAGAATTGTTTATAGAATTGCTAGCCATCCACTCTTCCATTCTTTTAGTAAACAAGTCCACCTTATCAAGTTTGTTACAAATCAATTCCATATCAAATGAATGAGAGTCATGGACTTCATTGACATTTGATCTGGGCTGCTGGGATCGGTTAAAAGTATCCATGGAGGCATGATTAATTGAATTCTCACTCATTTCCTCAAATAAATCATGTGCACTATCTGCATCTTTATTAAGGAAATTGCCTCCGCAAGAAGCATCCACATGATTTTTGAGTTGCTCAGTCAACCCATGATAGAAGATCTGCACAAGTTGCCATTTCGACACCTTGTGGTGTGGACACCTCCGCAATAAGTCCTGGAATTGCTCCCAGGCCACATGAAACTGCTCCCCCGGCCGTTGGGTAAAGGTAGTGATTGCCCGTCTCAAAACATTGGTATGTCCGACCAGGAAGAATTTCTTCAGAAAGGTCGATTTCAACTCATTCCAAGTTGTAATTGGTCTTCCTATTGTCCTATACCAATGCGCGACCTTATCCCTAAGAGAGTGGGGGAAGAGCCTCATGATCATTTGCTTCTCGTTTATGTTTCGAGCCTTGGTGGTCTAGACCAAAGTGGTCAAGTCCTCCAAGTGCTGAAACGGACCTTCGGAGCCAAGCCCATGATAATGTTTAATCAGGCTTAACACTTGGGGCTTGATTTCTACGTCACTGGCTGGAATCTGGATGCTGGGACGTTCCCTATAATTTGAAGGATCGTAAAAATCCTTCAAGGGCTGAGCGCCCTGCATTCTCTGGAACCATTCCTGCATTCTCTGCATTTATTCCAGCTGCCTTCGAAATTCTTCCTATGGATTTCCAAGCAGAGGAGGCTGTTGTTCGGCCATGGGATCAAATTGACCAAAATCCAACTTGTGCCTCCTAGAATGTTCTAATGGTCCTTCCAATCGGGGATTCAATGACCGTCTTCCTAGCATAAACTAGGAGAAGGTCGGAAGGACTGGGGATAGGGACCCTACAGCACAACAAAACAAGGCTGTCCTTAAGTGGGATAGCTTAAGGATCTACTGACTCCCAAAACCTGCCTTAAGACTGTAAATGATTTACTCTACTTGCGTCTGTTTAATCCAACCAGTTAGAAGGAGGGACTAGGGAGAAGGTTCTTCCTTTGGCTTTCACCTCCGGTTCCTAATGTACCCCCCAGCCACGGTCGTTTGACGTTACTCCCTTAGCTAGACATCAGATTAATCAGTACAAGTAGGTTAATCAAAAACAATCTCAGACTAGGCCCTGAAGAGCGAATCAGACCTTAAGGCCAACGTCTACTCAATTTTATTAAGGCCTGGGATTGTGGTGCTTATGGAATGTGATGGGCCCTTAAAATGGGTTGTGCCCTTAATGATTGATTGAGATTTGTGTAAGTGTGTGCACAACCAGGGTTTTCAAGTAAGATTATTATGATGCGTGAATTTTAATGTTCAAGTCTTGCTTAAGTAGCTTTTAGGGTTTCAAATATTTGGATTGCAATCAAGTTTCTAGGAAAACTAAGTTGTAAAACACGGGTGAAGATCATTTTCCTTTAAAATCAGAAAGAAAGTGGAGTGCCTGAAATAGACCTAGATTGAAAACCCTAAAGAGGAGCTACTTGATGAGTTGGTTTTAAATAGAGTGGTGCGGCCTAAACAACTCAAACAATTGGCCAAAAATGTACCACTAAGTTAGGCACTCAAAGATGGTTAACCTAGAATGATTTCTACTCTTTTATGTGTTGCTTTGTGTGTACCAGTTCCACAGATCTGAACTCGGTTGAGTTGAAACAAATCAATTTGATTAAGTGCCTTGAATGTGGGTGTGTGTTGTGTGTTTGTTGAAAATTACCCCACAAAATTATCTTTTTGTTATTTTTTTATAAATGAGGGTGGAATGAATGTGAGTGAAAATCCAAACAACCAAATTATTCCTAGGATTTATGCAAACACCTAAGTTAATTGGAATTTGGATTTAATGTGGCGAATGAAATCTATGGAGGGAGAAAGAATGGAGAGCACTTACAGTCGTCTTCAACTGCACTTTACTCCAGTCTACCGCTTGTTGATTCCTTGATGGAGGTCTCTGCAAAACAATAGACACAAGAGAAAGCAAGTTAGAAAACAATAAAGTGCAAGAAATGCGAAGAAAAGATCGGAAATCGTTGCCTCCCTAGTAACGGCGCCAAAATTTTGGACTTACGAATTGCTACACTAATGTGTTTGGTTTCAAAACCTTGTCATTGTAGCTTGAAAGCGAAGAATTCATGTTCAACAAATAAAATTTATACCAAAATTTGAATTCCAGGTCGAACATAGGGAGGCTACGTCGATCTATATTTGCAATTATATTTTTTTTAAAAATTTTGAAAAGCGAGGCGTTATAATTACAATGAAGCTATCAGACTAAAAGGAAGAGAGAAAGAGAGAGATAGAGAGAGAGAACATGCATTTAATCTTTCAAAATGTTTATACAATCAAACCAAATAAAAATTACACTAGAAAGTGGGAAATCAGCTACACTTGAAAGTAGGAAAATTCTACACTAGAAAAGCAGAAGAATGGGAGAGAGAAGTTATCCTCCTCGACGATTGCTTGGAGGACGAGTCGGACGAGACGACACCTGGACGAAGGAGGATGGAGCAAAAGGAAGGACGAAGCAGAAGAACGGGAACGGTGCAGCACGCCGTCGTCGTCGCGGTATCCACTTCCGAAGGGGGACGAAAATTTGGACTTTATCTCGCGAGGAGAATCCCAGGTATGGGACAAGCTTCTCTTGAGCTTTGGAGAGGTAGAGAAGAGAATGAAGGGATGAGAATTCGTGTGGAAGGGGTCTCCTTTTATAGTTGCAAGGAGTGGGGGCAAATTAGTCATTACATCTTTAAAACATTAAATAAGGGGTCTTCAGTGACAGATAAAACTATCGCTAAAGCCCCAACGTGGGCGTAGTGGGCGCTCCCCATGCGTGCCTCCTCAGCTGCTCACTCTCAACACCCGCCACACGTTCATCCATCCACAGTCGTCCGATCGCGAGATTGGACGGCTGTGATTGCGCCTTCCCCGCTCGCTGCGCGCCCGCCTCAGCGCGTGCGATGGCACGTTCTCGCCTCGCGTGAAATAGCGCGTGGCCGCTATTGGAAGATCTAAGTTGCCCGATCATGATCCAACGCACGCCCGCGCCCGCTCGCCTGTGCCCTTTGCCCCTTCGCTACGGCTCGAACTCGCGTCTTGTGAACGCGGAGCATCTCTACCGCTGCTCTACGGGGCGCGGATGGTCGAGCGGATGTTTTTAGGCGTAGCCGTCCACTGCCGTTGGATCGAGATCCAACGGTGGAGAGAGGGCGGATGCGGAGGCTTCAATGGTTGCATGTGGGCGGTTGAGATGGCACCACGTGGTGCCATCTTGGCCGTCCATCTTCTGGATGTTGTAGATGGTGCCACGGATGTCGGATTGACTTGATTTTTGCGTCGTTAGGCTGCGATCGTCGACCGAATTCATCCGTGCGGTCAGATTTGTCATTTGAAGTGTGGATTTACACCATCCTAGACCTTGAGCTTCTAGGGTTCCCCGGTCACTATCTGATGCTACGGATGCCTGATTAGGGCGATCTTGGAGTCGTTGAACTCCAATCGTCGCCCTGATCACATCCGTATGGTTGGATCTTCGATCCGAGGCCCCGATAAAAAGTTTGCCCTGTCCAAGCACATAAAAGGAGACAATTAACCTCCATTTTATTCAAACTACTCTAAATGCAAGATAATGCATGTTATGCAATATTTATAGCATGCAATGCAATCCTATGCTTAAGAACATGCATAAATAGACATCTTAAGTAGTGTAAATGTGTTTACATCAGCAGAAGAAGAAAGAAGGAAAGAAGAGGAGTTGCACAAACAGAGAAGCAGAGAAAGAAGAGAAGAGGAAGTGTTTAAGAAGAAAGATATTTCTTTAGATTGTTAATTGATATTGTGTCTGATTTGAGCTTCTTAATTG
This sequence comes from Thalassia testudinum, assembly GCA_037157565.1. Taxonomy (NCBI): domain Eukaryota; kingdom Viridiplantae; phylum Streptophyta; class Magnoliopsida; order Alismatales; family Hydrocharitaceae; genus Thalassia; species Thalassia testudinum. The sequence goes on from JAZHRO010000036.1 coordinate 30,772,190, forward strand.
ATATTGTGCATCTCTTAACTATCATTGTGAGGAGTAATTGGTGATTCAAATCACCATTTTACTCCATTCCTTTTATAGTATTGACATTAGCTTTCATTGATATATCATTATTACTTGAAGTTTCATTATAAATTGCTCATACTATGCTTAAATTGCAATTTTGAGATTGAATTCCATATTGCTTCCTGTGTTCGACCTCAGACTTCAAATTAGAGTAATAAATTTATTTGTTTGAGTGTTATTTGGGTTATATTACAACGAAGCTATTTTAAAACACCGATTTATTTCTCGAATAGACATCCTCCTTTGCATCCTCTCCGACTCTGTCGACGGATCTCTCCATTGCCGTGACTGTGCTCCTAATCTTCTCTTGCTTTCTTTCTATTTGTTCTAGTAGAATAGAATCTAGTTTATGTCTCAAAACTCTAGTTGTAATCATTTTATAGTATCAATAAAAGTATTTTTTTATGATCTCTAACCCTTTCTCTCTCTTTCTATTATCTTAGTTAGTATTAGTGCATATTTGCTTTCGCTTGCATACGCGATTTCCTATTCTTGTCTCCTTATGTTTGACCCAGACTCCCTATCCAGTTACTTTATTAAAATTGATAGCGATTCTACATTCTACAATGAACTTTAATTACTTATCGTGTAGTTCCGCTGTCAGGTTTTAGCACTATTGCTGGGGGGCAACAGATTTCGCTTATGTATTTTCTTCCATATTTTGCATTCATGTCTCTAACTTAATTTTCTCTATTTCTCTGATTGTGTGCAGGATTTCACAGTTACATGGGATCTCATGGACAAATGGTAGAAACGAAGCAAAGTGTGGGTAGAGACATCGAGGTAGGTTTCGCATCTTAGTTTAGGATCATTCGTGAAACCTAAGTTAGATTTGCATTCTAGAAAAAAAAAACTTCTCATTTGTGCATCTATATTAGGTGTATATATTGATCCTTAGGATAGTTATTCGTTTGAGTTGTTTGCATTAAAAAAAAAAATCTCTTTGGTGGATATCATCCCTTCATATCCTCAAAATCATCTTCCTAAAATTTGGGTTGCCAACTAATTCAAGTTTCAAAAATCATTTCCCAAATTAATATTTGTCAAAAAATTATAACATTTCTCCTCAATGTAGTTATTGAAGTCAGGAAGATTGTGTTCAAATTTAGTACTCATATGATGAATATTCAATTTTTAAAAACTTGCGAACTACACTAATATCCATCCTGATTTTTCTTCCTAACTTTTGAATTATGAAAATCATAGGAATTTTTATACAACTTAGATTAACCTAAAATTTGTGGTTTTGGATTTTTGTGGTAATTGAGAACCAAGAAAAAATATGAAAATAATATTTTGAGGTACGACACTATTTGATTCACAGGAAACACTAATTGGGGGTCTTTTTTGACTTTTGGACTCTAGTACACAAAAAAATCTAAAATAATTATTTTTAGGGACTCAAAATTCTTGAAAAAATAGTTTTTGGATTTCCTATTCAATGTTGTTTGAGAAGCCATAGTTTCTTTGTATTGGGCTACACCACTTGAACTAATTAAAAGTGATTCATCTTCTAGAAGCTGCTTGCCTAGGTTAAAATTCTTGGGATTTTCAATTAGGCACTCAATATTTTTTTGAACTCTAAAGGAAATATACTATCATCCGTACTTGCAAAACATTTTGTGTGCCTTCATACTCATCATGAGCCATAACTAGCTCATTTTGACCCAATACAAAGGATAAAAGCTCCTACATATCTCAAGGAAAGGCTTAACTCAGAGAATTCTGAGTTTGAGAAGAAAACCAGTCATAAGGGGTAAAAGTGCAATTTTACCAGTATAATCTGCATACAGGGTAATTCAGGGCCCAAACACAGGTCAAAACAGCTTAATAAGAATAAAAGTGGGATGAGATGATCTAGCAAGGGCTACAGCACTTCCAAGGAACCAAATGATAATCTGTAACCCTAAAACAACCCACTTCAATTCACAAGGTTCGAGGCAAAGTAAAAATAGAATAAACCCTCTAAAATTCATAGAAAAATAATCTCTAGGGTTTAGAACCTTCAATTTGGCCTTTAGAACCCATTTTGACCTACATTGAGAACCATGCCCAATTAATAACTTAATTTGGGTCTTTACGCAAATTGACCGGTCAAACAAGGTTTAATATGAAAATGAAATTTACCATCAGATTCCTTAGGTTCTAATTAGTCATGTATAAAAACTTGAGCCTAAGAAGAAACCTCCTTGACCGACTTTACACTTTGGTCCTCATATATTTACTCTTTGGCCCTCAACTTTTGAACCCTCGCATTTAGGCCCCTAACTCTCCTTCGTTCTTTGCAAACAGGTCCCTCCTGCAAAACCCTGCCAGCACCATGCTCCGGCGACCTTGCGCGGAGCATGGCGCCGCGCAGGGTGAGGTGGAGGACCTGGCATGTGTACCGGGGGTGCCCTGCGTCGTCAGCCGTCGCAGGAGCACCCCCATGGTCATTGCAGCCCCCCATACCGGCCGTGCGAACGCACGGACGGTATGGGTTCGTATTCCGACCATGCTCCGGCGAGGGAGACACGTCGTCTCCCTCCGCCTTCCTCCCTGCTTCAACCCTATAAATACCCCCCGCCGCTCCACCGACCAAAGCAGCCTGGATCTGACGGAGAAAACCCCCAATTTTCCTCTCTTCTCACTCCGGCAGACGCCCACCAGCTCCGGCGGTTCTTCCTCCTCCTCCTCTTCGCTCTGCCGCAATACCAGCAGCAGAGATTTCTTCCCCTGCTCTTTCCGCGTCGCGCAATACCGGCGCGCGCTGCCTCTGCCCCGTCGTCACCGCCGTCCTCCCCCCACTGGGCATCGTCTTCTCCGGCGACAGTCGATACGACTGTCGCCCTGTTCCTCCCCCTTCGTCCCTGCAGTTAAGTTAGACTTACTCCCCTTCTCCTCCTCTTTCTTTCCCCGCTTTCGATTTAGTCAATTAAGCCCTCTACCGACCCTGTTCACCCTCATCCTCTCCGCCTCCGACCACCCTCCGGCGAGCCGCTCCCATCACCTCAGCGACCCACACGGCTCGCCGACCACCGCAGAACTTCCGCCTCCTCACCCTGATCCTCTTCCGCCCCTCCACTTCCCACCAAACACCCTCTGCAGACCCACCGAACACACCCACTCCCTCGCTCACAGTTTGACCTAGGACGACCCGACAGCTCCATCTCGCCCCCTGCAGACCCCCTGACCACCTTCGCCGTGCCACGGCGAAGGTCCCCCGCCTGTCTGATTTGGCCGAGAGGCCGTGCTATTGATTTCAGGTTCCAGGCCTTGACCGCCATTGGCGAGGAAGCTCGAAGCTTGCTCGAGGTTGCTCCAAGCCTAGATATCCCAGGTTGAAGAGCCACGGCCAGCGCGGAAGAGTCTTGCGCACACACCCCGGCCCTCAATTGGAGTTGCGCGCCTCAACAGCTGTTGCAATTGGAAGCGCCATCCCTGCTGCAGGCGTGAGAGAAACGGGTGCGCGGATAGTCCCACCTCGGAACCTCTCGAAGGCGCGCGGACACATAAATTGAAAAACTGCCTTATGCTGTTTGCCTTAGTTACCACGGGGTGAGGTCCCTCTCACCCGACCCGACCCGACTCGGCCTCGTCCGTGACCACGCTCCGCGGACCTGGCCCGACCCGAGTAGACTGACCTGCACTCCTCGCCCACCACACACGCCGGTGGGCCTGGACCCGGGCCTGACCCGAACCCGATTACCCGGTAGCGCTCTGGGAGAGCTTCCGAAGAGTGATTTCAGAGAGAGAAATACGCGGGGGAGGGGGGTAGAGTAGGTTTTTGCCTCTTGACGAATAAACTCTGAAGTGTGCAGGCCAAAGAAGAAGAAGCAGACCCGCTGAAGAAGAAGGAGCTGCTGCACTGTAGCGAAGGCATTGTTAAGTCGTCTCAGCACCGGGGCAGACGACGGAAGGTCAGCAGCCAAAGAAGAAGAAGACCCGCTGAAGAAGAAGGAAGAGCAACGGCCATCGCGAAAGAAGAAAAAGAGAAGTCAAGGCAGGTGAAGACAAAGAAGAAGAAGGAATGAAGAGAAGCAAGAAGCAAGAAAAGAAGAAGATGATCTGACGAAAAAGAAAGAAAGGAAACAAGAAGAAGAGCACGAGGGGAAAATCTGAAGAAAGCAGAAGAAAAAGAAGAAGAACAGGAAGAACCAAAGACAAAGAGGAAGAAAGAAGAAAAGAAGAAGAAGCCAATTTTTCATCTCTCTCTCTCTCTCTTTATTTTTGTAATAGAACTTGTATATCTCTAGAATACAACTTGCTCCCTGAGTTCGACCTCGGGAACTCTTTTATTTTTCCGAGTAAAAAATTTTATATGATACGTTGGTAACAACCGGCTTTACTACAACGATATAACACAAACCGGTCGAACCGACGCCTCATCATTTTGGCGCCGTTGCCGGGGAGCAACGGCTATTCTAGAGGTAAACATTCCTGTTTCTTTTAAGTTCTGATAATCTCCTCTCTTTTGTGCAGCTACAGGAACTCAAGAAGACAAGCAACCACACCAAAGACAGGTAAATTTTTCCTCTCACTATTAACCCCTAAGCTCTAAAGAGGAAGAAAAGAAAAGAACAAGCAATATAGGGCTAACCTGTCTTCCATATTTAGTAACCATAAAAGTTGCATGTTTTCAACTCATTATTTCTGCACACTATTAAGGGTATTTAAGGGCTAACACATTCTTGCTTGAGCCCTAATTACCCAACAAAGAATTAACTGGACCAAGTAGAGCCAACCTAGGATCCAACACTAGGGATTTAGAGACACACTCCTTAAGCAAGAATTGAGAAAACCAAATGAAGTGTGCCCAAGCCCTTGTCTGAAAATACCTATTCAAAGAAAATCTAAAACAATTGGCTCTCTAAACACTTGAACCCTAAAAGACAGGACCTAAAAGCTCTCAAAGAAAACAAGAAGTAAAGTTGACCCCTTGGGTCAACCAACCTTAAATTAGGTCACTCCTTGCACTTAAAAGACTAAAGTTCAAGTGAAAACCTTAAGCACCCTGATCTTAAAATTGGTAGACTTAAGAGGTCAAGATCCCCATTCTGGTCTACCTGGAACCGCAGTGACAAGAGAGGTCGGGTGGGGGAAACCCTGTAACCCGTGGGGACGCTCTACCGTGTAGGGGTCTTCGCGGGACTCTCCCTCTCTGGCTGCCCAGGTAATTCTCAGGTGGACGATCTTTCTGATCAAGGGGTCCATCTGCCCCGAACCTCTATAGTCACCCAACAATTTTTGGGTGTCTTGATTGGGTCCAGCACCTGCTTATCTCATCCAGCCCTTCAGTATTTTTCAGGAGGTCCTTGAAACCTCCTATAGAAATTCACTCTTCCCGAGGCTAAGCCTCGGTTCCTTTGTTTTTGCAGAAATCATTCACATAGCCCCTCTTTCCTCTGATTCTGAACAAAATCCCCTTCTTCCATCTTAATTCAAACTTTGATTCCACCACCAGATCCAATTATGCAGCCTAATCACCTAGCAAGACTACCATTCAAGAAACCTGAATATCGGAGATCTATGAAAGATAAAATGATCAAGGATGCCATAAGATTCTATGAAAAAGAAGAAAAAACCTCAATAGGAGATATTCAGGTTGATGTCCCAACAACCACATCCTTCATCATAAACTGTGCCCAAATTCTATTAACTGGAATTTCAAAAGGATCAACCCGAGATATGCTCATGACAGGATACATTGAGATGGAAAAATTACACCAATCTGAATACCTTCAATGCTTGACAAATCCTGTACTTTGGGAACAACACCAAGATGCCCTTATAAAACGGGTAGAAATGATGAAATCAGTAGAACAAATTATCAACCAGAAATACCCGTATAAACCAGAAACAGAGGATGAACCATCTTGGAACAGTATTAAGGAACAATTCAGTTTCCCAGATCTCGGGATTGAGGCACAAAGTGGTTGTAAAATCCCAACCCAGATAGAAGACAATGTTGAATTAGGTTGGGATATTGCAGGAGAACACAATGCTGAGCCAACCCTAGGCCATAAATCACCAAGCTTAGAACTCCAAGACTCCTGCAATAACAAGATTAGAATTGAACCTCTGGAGGGTATAAATTCCGCCCCTTGTTTTGATAAGGTAACCCTCGAAGGTTATTCAGACTTAGGTTCTAATAATTCTACCCACATCCTAAGCCTAGAACCTAGATCTGAAACTTATTGGGAAGATTATGAGGCCCCTTTTGAGAAAGATCAAATTTTTACAGAATATGATTCCGGGCCTCTATTTAATGAATATCCCTCTCCAACATCCTCAGGAAATCTGATCGATTTTTCAGAAAACATGCCAATTTATGATACAGAAACTGAGGAGTTGGATGAGCAAGGTTTTAATGGGGTCTATCCTACCAGCTTAGAGCTTGAACAGAACATCTTTTTGAGCCCAGAAGTGATATATAGGCTAGAACCCAATCAGGCTGCTGATTCCACATCTGATGATTTCTGCTGTGGTGGAATTCATGATCATTTTCGCCAACTCTCCGACAATTCCAGATCTGACTATAATTGCGGAGAGATTCCCCTTCCTGAACACGCCAGGCCTATCTACGACCTCAGTTCACATGACTCTGACTCTGACTTTGACTCTGAGGTCCTGATTCCCGAGATCACCGATAACACAGAATCATTCCTTTTCGATCCTCAGGAACCAAAAACAGAAAATGCCAAGAGTGATTGCAACCCAGAATCCAAATTTTTTCTCGAATCCGATTTCTTTCATCCTACAAACACTCTTCCGGCATTTGATAGTTACCCAGAGGACTCTCTACAGAAAATCACCTATCATCTGTTTCTAGAAGAGCCCTCGTACACAATGGCCACCTCATCCGCACACACAGAACGGATCAAAACCTCTTCCAAACCCCGACCCGCAACCGGACTCAATTTCTATGCTGATTCACCTCTCACCGAGCCGATTGCATTTCCACATCGGGTTTCGAACATTGATCAGACTACATACCATGCTCTATCATTCTCTGATCACCCCTGTAGGGTTCCTGCATCAACCACTGATTATCCTACGGGTCCCTACTCTAACCAGGCTGATTCGGCACAGCCAAACCCTGCGTTTACACTTCCACATCCATCTGAGCTTCATAATTTCTGGTGGGCTCCACACCTTTTTATCCACATCTATCAACCCACCAGATTGATTGGGTTTGGGCTGCATCATCAGCCTGTTGATCTGAACAAGCACCTGGTTGGACCAACCAGGCTCTTAATCAAGGTGCTTGTCTTACAAAACTCTGCTGAGTTGACCATCCCCTCTCCATCGCATTTCCCGCTTGGCTGAAGGCATCAAATTTAGCGCTCAACGGGAGGCAGCCCGTCATTCTCTTTGAAAACCTGAAACTTGTTCTGACAGCTTTTTGCACTTGAAGTTCACACTTTAGGACAGCCGACTCCACCTCAGGTGCTTGCATCTGAGATTAGAAATCGTCCGCAACAGTCACCCCGACCCATTCACTCATCAAAACAGCTATCCTAATGTATGAACTTAGTCGAATAGAAACCCCTAGGTTACAATGAGGACATTGCAAATCTTAGGCATGGGGGGGTATGAAAGTGCAAAAACTCGTAAGAAAAGGTTTCAAACAAAAAAATTCACATATGCCAAAAATACCATAAAAATTAAAAAATTTTCAAAAAAGAATAAGAGGAAAAGAGGAGAAGGAAAATTTTGTGAAGGAGAGAAGAAACAAAATGAAAAAGGAGCACAAAATTATAAGAAAAGTTGATAGTCATTAGTAAGGAACTAAGGAATTAACCTAAGTTCTAGACCTCATTCAAGAAAATAACTGAAAAGTGCACAATGAGATTAGTAAGAATGCAAACCTTAGGCATTCTTGAATAGACTCTTAGTACCCATTAAGATCTGGACACTCCTCAAGAGGTTGAGGAAAATGAAAAGCTGAAGTATTAGGTCTAAGGCTTAGGGAGTATTCGGCCTCGTTAACTAATTTTTGGTTTACGGGACTCAGTAACCTAAGCACCCTAATCTCACACACAGCCTGGTTCAGTAAGCGTAAAAATCAGAATCACGCAGAAGCGTCGCAAAAATCTGAAAAGAACACCTAGAATAGGAATGGCCGATCAACACAAGTTGATTTGGACGAGTTCCCAGCGCGGAGAGGCGGGAAATCCCCTCGAAGATGCGTAACAAAATATCATCTCCTCGGTGCTTGTCTCTTAGGATATTTACATATCCTACGGGGGGCATGTAAGCACTCTGCTGGTTCAGATTCCATGGATGGCATTATCTCGAAGTGTCAATTGCCAGGGTCTGGATTCGGCCACGGAATACCATGGATGGGATTATCTCGAAATCTCAATAGCCAGGGTTCCGGGGGTTGCCATGGGCGGTGCTATCTCGAAGCATCGATCGCCAGGAACCTTTGAGGATTGATGATGGGAGCAAGGAATCTGATACAGACCGTGTTGAAAAGCCAATCCTAGGCTAGAACTAAAAAGAAAAAGAGAGAGAAAACTCTCCAAACAGAAAAAAACTTTCTATCTCTCTCTTACAAAACGCACTGCGAACTGGGCCAGGGCTAAAATCATTTCAAGCACGGGTGCTTTAACCACGAAGTCCAATAAACCTTAGGTTAGTTCTTGCGGGCCTTAAAAACCTTTGCTGAAAGACTGAGGCTAAGGCTAGACAGATTTGGATCTTGATTGATACTAGAGTACCTTTTAGGCCTATGGTCAGCATTCTAACCTAATCTATGCTCAAATAAAAAAGGCACTTATCTAAAACCATTGAAAACTTCATGGTCTAGAACAAGGGTTGAAACCTTAAGTTTTTTTGCTAAGGGACTAGCAAAAGCTAGGCATGGGGGTATGATGAGAACCTCATCATGAGCCATAACTAGCTCATTTTGACCCAATACAAAGGATAAAAGCTCCTACATATCTCAAGGAAAGGCTTAACTCAGAGAATTCTGAGTTTGAGAAGAAAACCAGTCATAAGGGGTAAAAGTGCAATTTTACCAGTATAATCTGCATACAGGGTAATTCAGGGCCCAAACACAGGTCAAAACAGCTTAATAAGAATAAAAGTGGGATGAGATGATCTAGCAAGGGCTACAGCACTTCCAAGGAACCAAATGATAATCTGTAACCCTAAAACAACCCACTTCAATTCACAAGGTTCGAGGCAAAGTAAAAATAGAATAAACCCTCTAAAATTCATAGAAAAATAATCTCTAGGGTTTAGAACCTTCAATTTGGCCTTTAGAACCCATTTTGACCTACATTGAGAACCATGCCCAATTAATAACTTAATTTGGGTCTTTACGCAAATTGACCGGTCAAACAAGGTTTAATATGAAAATGAAATTTACCATCAGATTCCTTAGGTTCTAATTAGTCATGTATAAAAACTTGAGCCTAAGAAGAAACCTCCTTGACCGACTTTACACTTTGGTCCTCATATATTTACTCTTTGGCCCTCAACTTTTGAACCCTCGCATTTAGGCCCCTAACTCTCCTTCGTTCTTTGCAAACAGGTCCCTCCTGCAAAACCCTGCCAGCACCATGCTCCGGCGACCTTGCGCGGAGCATGGCGCCGCGCAGGGTGAGGTGGAGGACCTGGCATGTGTACCGGGGGTGCCCTGCGTCGTCAGCCGTCGCAGGAGCACCCCCATGGTCATTGCAGCCCCCCATACCGGCCGTGCGAACGCACGGACGGTATGGGTTCGTATTCCGACCATGCTCCGGCGAGGGAGACACGTCGTCTCCCTCCGCCTTCCTCCCTGCTTCAACCCTATAAATACCCCCCGCCGCTCCACCGACCAAAGCAGCCTGGATCTGACGGAGAAAACCCCCAATTTTCCTCTCTTCTCACTCCGGCAGACGCCCACCAGCTCCGGCGGTTCTTCCTCCTCCTCCTCTTCGCTCTGCCGCAATACCAGCAGCAGAGATTTCTTCCCCTGCTCTTTCCGCGTCGCGCAATACCGGCGCGCGCTGCCTCTGCCCCGTCGTCACCGCCGTCCTCCCCCCACTGGGCATCGTCTTCTCCGGCGACAGTCGATACGACTGTCGCCCTGTTCCTCCCCCTTCGTCCCTGCAGTTAAGTTAGACTTACTCCCCTTCTCCTCCTCTTTCTTTCCCCGCTTTCGATTTAGTCAATTAAGCCCTCTACCGACCCTGTTCACCCTCATCCTCTCCGCCTCCGACCACCCTCCGGCGAGCCGCTCCCATCACCTCAGCGACCCACACGGCTCGCCGACCACCGCAGAACTTCCGCCTCCTCACCCTGATCCTCTTCCGCCCCTCCACTTCCCACCAAACACCCTCTGCAGACCCACCGAACACACCCACTCCCTCGCTCACAGTTTGACCTAGGACGACCCGACAGCTCCATCTCGCCCCCTGCAGACCCCCTGACCACCTTCGCCGTGCCACGGCGAAGGTCCCCCGCCTGTCTGATTTGGCCGAGAGGCCGTGCTATTGATTTCAGGTTCCAGGCCTTGACCGCCATTGGCGAGGAAGCTCGAAGCTTGCTCGAGGTTGCTCCAAGCCTAGATATCCCAGGTTGAAGAGCCACGGCCAGCGCGGAAGAGTCTTGCGCACACACCCCGGCCCTCAATTGGAGTTGCGCGCCTCAACAGCTGTTGCAATTGGAAGCGCCATCCCTGCTGCAGGCGTGAGAGAAACGGGTGCGCGGATAGTCCCACCTCGGAACCTCTCGAAGGCGCGCGGACACATAAATTGAAAAACTGCCTTATGCTGTTTGCCTCAGTTACCACGGGGTGAGGTCCCTCTCACCCGACCCGACCCGACTCGGCCTCGTCCGTGACCACGCTCCGCGGACCTGGCCCGACCCGAGTAGACTGACCTGCACTCCTCGCCCACCACACACGCCGGTGGGCCTGGACCCGGGCCTGACCCGAACCCGATTACCCGGTAGCGCTCTGGGAGAGCTTCCGAAGAGTGATTTCAGAGAGAGAAATACGCGGGGGAGGGGGGTAGAGTAGGTTTTTGCCTCTTGACGAATAAACTCTGAAGTGTGCAGGCCAAAGAAGAAGAAGCAGACCCGCTGAAGAAGAAGGAGCTGTTGCACTGTAGCGAAGGCATTGTTAAGTCGTCTCAGCACCGGGGCAGACGACGGAAGGTCAGCAGCCAAAGAAGAAGAAGACCCGCTGAAGAAGAAGGAAGAGCAACGGCCATCGCGAAAGAAGAAAAAGAGAAGTCAAGGCAGGTGAAGACAAAGAAGAAGAAGGAATGAAGAGAAGCAAGAAGCAAGAAAAGAAGAAGATGATCTGACGAAAAAGAAAGAAAGGAAACAAGAAGAAGAGCACGAGGGGAAAATCTGAAGAAAGCAGAAGAAAAATAAGAAGAACAGGAAGAACCAAAGACAAAGAGGAAGAAAGAAGAAAAGAAGAAGAAGCCAATTTTTCATCTCTCTCTCTCTCTCTTTATTTTTGTAATAGAACTTGTATATCTCTAGAATACAACTTGCTCCCTGAGTTCGACCTCGGGAACTCTTTTATTTTTCCGAGTAAAAAATTTTATATGATACGTTGGTAACAACCGGCTTTACTACAACGATATAACACAAACCGGTCGAACCGACGCCTCATCAGGAACCTTGCTTGAATCTATTATCTCGTTGAAACCTTAAAATCCCTTTCTAAACAAGATCAATCCTAAAAGTCATTTCATCCTAAAAATCTTGTTTGAGGACCTTTGATTGTGCACTTCACTTGTGACATCAATTTTAAGGGCAACACCCTCTTAACTCCCATCACATTCCAAAAGCACTTCAAGACTAATCCTAAAATTGAGTAGATGCACCCTAGATAGACTAATCTACTTGGTAACTTGAAATTAGATTGGGCTAAGATCAATGCCTTGTCTACTTGGGCCAATTGGTGACAAGAAAGGTTGGTGCAGTAACTGCGTTAACCTCTAGTGGTGTTCCACCATGTGGGATGTCTTAGGAGGTCCCTCCCTTTTGGCCAGCTAAGTAATTCAAGGGTTGGTCTAACCTAGTCGTATTTTGGGGAGCAAGGATTAGGTCTAATTAGGGTTTACACTATAAGGACTAGCTTGGTTGTTTATATTGTGAGGGTGGGTATTCTCTCATCTGTTTCCCCTTGCATCTCCTATGCTTCTTTTATTTATGCTTGGTAGGAGATCACTTAATCCTGAGTTAGTTGAACCTCTTGAGAGGAACCCTAGAAGGAGATCTGATTTTTCTGATTCCTGTATGGCTAATTCTAGTAAGGGTAAGATGCCTGAGATTCTTGATATGTCTGAGATTCCTAAGATGCCTGAGATTCTTGAACGACTCGAGATCCCTGAAAATCTTAAGAATCAGAATCTTGACCCTCTTGCTCTAATCCAAGCCCAGATAACGCTAATCATAAAATTCAACAGAATCAAGTCCAATTGATTATGTATACTCTAAACCAAATCCAAGAACCACCACCTCAACCACCACTGCCACCACCACCCAAGTCCCTTAGAGACTTTTATGACCCTTCTACGACTCACGTAGAACATTTTGTTATGGTCCTTGAAGGGGGAGATGATTTTGAAAACCCGATGTGATTAGCCTAATCCAGAGTCTTTTTGATGGGAACTCTAATGAAGACCCCTTCCAGCACCTTGAAGATCTAGGAAGACTTGCTGAGACCATTAAACCTAGAAATGTGAGCCTAGATATTGTCTTAATAAAGATGCTTCCCTTCTCCATAGGGGATAAGGCAACACATTGGTTCAGAATTATAGGCAAATCGATTGTTACTTGGGAAGAGCTGAGAAGCTCTTTCCTTAAGAAATCTTCCCTATAGGTAGGACTAATGTTCTTAGTAGAACCATAACCACCTTTTCATAACAACCAGGGGAATAGCTCCATGAGGCTCGGGAACGGTTTAATGAATTATGAAGGAAGTGTCCACACCATGAGGTTTCTAGTGTTAATACCTCTGTTTTGATGAAATAAAATTATGTTTTATTCTGAACTAATCTTTTAGGATCACGCTCGCACAAATCAAGTCAACTATCCTCCGCATGGATCAAAGTGAAGATTATCTTTAGTCAATGTAATTCTTTTATATTTCTTAAGTTTAGAATTACTGTAAGGAACCTCAAGATTAAAGACAAACATTTCGAAGTCATAAAATAAACATCTAGATAGTATTGATCGACCAAAATATTAGAATTAATCGATCAAATCAATTGATCAATCGAAATAAGAATATTGATTGACTAAATTAGCCTAAAGGTCAAATTTGATTTTTCTGCAATTGATAGACCAATTAAATATTTGATTGATCATTGATCGACCAATTAAGTAAATTGATCGATCAAAATGAAAATTGATCGACCAATTTGGTTCGAATGATTTTTCTCAACATTCCAAAAATACTCCATTTTCACCTATAAATAGGGCTCCACACCCCTCATTTCAAAAAACATATTGAAAAAGATTTCAAAGAAAAAGAGTGCTTCTACTTCAATTCTTACTCGTGCTTTCATACTCATTCTACTACGCTCTCCAAAAGAATGATGCTTTGTGCTTCTGAAAAGAAAACTCAATTTTTATATTTTAATTCCTTGAGGTTCCATAGGATTAATTTTTGTATTTCATTTATTTCTTCCATTTAGATTGTTTGGATTCTTTGTGTTGGAATTCCCAACGTTGTTCGTGACTTCTCTTTGTTGGTAAAAGAGAAGTGGTTTGGAAGAGGTTGTTCCACCCTCGTTCAAGTGATACGTTAGTGGATTGACTAGTGTTGCCTAGTCGAGAAAATCCTAAGCTAGGAGGCTTAGGTAGTGGTTTTTACCTGGGAAGAGTTTCCATTATAAATCTTTGTGTATATTGTGGGATTATTTTTTGTGCCATATCTTTTTACAATCGACATCACTCTTGATCTTGTGTTTGTGGCCAAGTAAGATCTGCAGGGCACCCTCATTTGGTATCAGAGCCTGACCGTGAAGGAGACGTCACACCTTACCTTCACATGGCCACAACAAGTTTTATGGAAAGACAATCATTTTTCCAACCACCACTATTCAATGGATCAGATTATGGTTATTGGAAGAGAAGAATGCAATTTTTTCTTGAAGCAATGGATGTTGAGATTTGGCATATCATTGAGTCCAAATATATTCCAAAGAAGAAAAGAGAAGAAGGGTTAATGAAGGAAGAGAAGAAGAAAGCAAAAAATAATGCTAAAGCCATGAATGCACTATTTTGTGCATTAACAAGAGAGGAATTTGACAAAGTTGCTTCATGCAAAAGTGCATATGAGATATGGAACTAGTTCTCTATCATGGATGAGGAAACCAATAAAGAAAAAGTAACATGGGATGGTTACAACTCAAGTTCGAAATCAGATGTCGTGGAAGAAAACTATTAAAATGGAGTTACTCATCTATGTCTCATGGCGCCAACAGAACCGAGCGAAGAAGAGGTAAATTCTGACCTTACTTTAGATGAATTATTAGATGCATATCATGATTTATACAAATTGTCTAAAAGATTAAAGAAGGAAAATAAGGAACTTAAGGATAAATGCTCAAGTTTAGAAAATGAAAAAGATGCTTTATTTCTAGATTTAAAAAATAAAAAAGGGGAATTAAATGAAATAAGAGTTGTGAATATAGAGTTCCATGAGAAAGTAGAAGATCTCAAGGAACAATATATTCACTTTAAAGACACACTTAATGACCTCAAATATTCTACTGGAACATATGTAGAAAAAATGAGGACATTAAAAAGAGAATCAAAAGAAGATTAGGCATGCATTTTTATATCAAAAGGCCAATAGAAGAGAGTCTAATGGACCCTCTAACTTGAAAGGAATTAACAACCATGGACCATAAAGAATATGGGTATCGAAAAAATTCGTAGAAAATTGTGTTGCAGGTTATGGAAAAGATCGACATGGAAATTACAATTGGAGAGGCAACTTTCAACAGGCCAACAATCATCAATTTGGCTATGAAAGATGGTGGAACCAATAATGTCAATGGATGCTAGATTTTTGGTGGAGACCCCCTCCACCTGGCTATTGCTATTTGGTATAACTCCTTATACCTTAGCAGGTATGATTCCTAAAACTAAATCTTTATTACTTGCTTAGTTATAAATAAGTTTTTAATATGAAATTGACTAAGCATTGAACTAATTAATTTGGGATAGCAACTTGATAGGGGGAGAAGAATAAAGAGAATCAAACCTTGATAAGGGATCATTATTTGAGGTGGAGAATCAAGATCACTTTCTTAGTAGCATTTAGATAGTATCTTTATCTATGTTGGATTGTATAACTCTTACTCAACACTTCATTTTATTTTGATATAGTTACTGTGTTAGACTATTATGAATTTCATCATCTCCTTATCATGAACTTAATAATTTTCATATGATTAATTTGACATCATGCTTAATAGAATACTACTTGAAAAAGGGGGAGAAAAATGTAAATTTCATTCTTAGAATTTTACTTGTTTAAGTATGATTAATAACAAGTCACTTGAGATATATCTTTTTTTTAATAACAAAATGGGGGAGTAAAATGTGCATGTTGATAGGGGGAGCAATTCTAAAGTAATTATTTATTTTCTTGCATGCATAATTATAATTTTGTTATCATCCAAAAGGGAGAGAATGTTAATACCTTTGTTTTGATGAAACAAAATTATGTTTTATTGTGAACTAATCTTTCATGATCACACTAGCATAAATTAAGTCAATTATCCTCCACGTGGATCAAAGTGAAGATTATCTTTAGTCAATGTAATTCTTTTATATTTCTTGAGTCTAGAATTACTGTAAGGAACCTCAGGATTAAAGATAAACCTTTCAAAGTCGTAAAATAAACATCTAGATAGTATTGATCGACCAAAATATTATAATTAATTGAAATAAGAATATTGATCGACCAATTAACCTAATGGTCAAATCCGATTTTTCTGCAATTGATCAACCAATTAAATATTTGATCGATTAGCAATTGATCGACCAATTAAGTAAATTGATCGATCAAAATGAAAATTGATCGACCAATTTGGTTTGAATGAGTTTTCTTAACATTCCAAAAATGCTCCGTTTTCACCTATAAATAGGGCTCCACACCCCTCATTTCAACACACATATTGAAAAAGATTTCAAAGAGAAAAAGTGCTTCTACTTCAATTCTTACTCGTGCTTTCGTGCTCATTTTACTATGCTCTTCAAAAGCACGACACTCTGCGCTTCTGAAAAGAAAACTCAATTTGCATATTTTAATTCCTTGAGGTTCCATAGGATTAATTTGTGTATTTCATTTATTTCTTCCATTTCAATTATTGGGATTCTTTGTGTTGGAATTCCCAATGTTATTTGTGACTGCTCTTTGTTGGTAAAAGAGAAGTGGTTTGTAAGAGGTTGTGCCACCCTCATTCAAGTGGTATGTTAGTGGATTGACTAGCATTGCCTAGTGGAGAAAATCCTAAGCTGGGAGGCTTAGGTAGTGGTTTTTACCTGGAAAGGATTTCTACTATAAATCTTTGTGTATATTGTGGGATTATTTTTTTGTGCCATATGTTTTTACAATCGATATCACTCTTGATCTTATGTTTGTGGCCAAGTAAGATCCACAGGATACCCTCACCTAGGTGGCACCTACCCTAAATTTTCTACCATGGTTTGAATGATAATCTTAGAAATTTTGCGGATGCTTCTTGTGGAGGAAACTTTTTGAATAAGGATGAAGAGGGTGCTTTTGAATTATTTGAATCTATGAGTGAGAACTCTGTGAACCATGCTCAATGACCACTTTTAACAGGTCCAGCCAACCCCGTGGTGGAATATATGAGGTCCAAGTAATTCGAGCTTACTTGACATGGACATAATAGCTAAGAAATTGGATCGAATGGAAGTGGTGGATAAGAAATTGGATGAACTCATCAACCACTCTAAGAAACCTCTAGATATATCCCCACATGCCTATTCTATGGATAGGGGAACACTGATTGCACCTACACTACCCTAAACTCCCTTGGGAAAGGAGTTTGTGAACAATCATGACTTGGTTCAACCTGTGACCCCATTGAACCTAGAATAGATATCTAATGCATTCCAGGGAGGGGCCTTTGTCCCCTCCTATCCTAATTACTTTATCCCAACTCTTGGTACACCCTCTGGCTATGAGGACGTACAAGCTATCCAGGGCTATTCCAAAATGGACCATTATTCTAATTATTACAACCTTGGATGGTGAAATCATCCTAATTTCTCCTGGTCTAGATAGAATCAAAAGCTAAATCCAAATCAAACTAGACCAGCTGCTAACCCGTCCTCCTACAATCAAGGTCACAATAGTAGGTCAACCTATAATCAACCTAAACCTGTTGAAGGGCGAATTTGTCAAATTTTAGGAAAGAGATGCTTGCGTCATAGTATACTCGACAAAATCGCTTTACAACATTTAAATTTATAAAGTGCTCAAAATCAAGGAATGAGTCTAAGGTCATTTATAGGGAGCAAATATGCAATTCACACACTAATCACAATATGAATCAATGAGCACAAGATAAATATATTCAATTAATATCAGCCATCAAAGATATATTTAATATCGGCCCAAATTGAATCTCAAGAAATCATGGGATAAAAAGAAATTCAAACCCTAAAAGAATGGTGATTTAAATCACTAATTATATCCCACATTTAAGCACATGAAATCAACCAATTCAAGTTCACAATTTCACCAAATGTTCCAACGGTGTTTAGAACCAATCTCTTTACTACAGAAAATATGCCTTAAATAAATGCATAGTATCAGTTGTCAGCCAATCGATCCAGACGACTTAAAGTTGCCAACCCTCAGCATAAGGCCTTAGAGACCTCAAGGATTATGCCTCAACACAAGGCTGCAGCACATAGCCATCTCAGAATGGCTAAGTGTTGGGCACGTTGCACGTATACCAAGGCAAAACCACCCCTTACCCTCCTTAAATATTCCTTCCACCTTTAAATCAGGTAATTGGGTATATAAGCGGGTAATCGGATCAGGGTAGGGTCTAGACCCGTGTGCATGTGGGCACGGGTGAGGAATGTAAAGGCTGAGGTGAGAGGGACCTCACCCCTCGGTGTAGAGGCGTTAAGGCCTATGCATAATTTCTTTATATGCATTGGAAAGATTTTGTCACGGACGATGTGGCACTAAGGTGCCTACCTATTCTTTTGCGAGCTGAAGCTAAAGATTTAGGATGCAATCGCTGCTACTACTGAGCTTCTTCCTTTGATCTAGGACTTGGAAAGCATTGTGGAGTTGAGCCACATCGATTGATGGCAGAATTAGCACGGATGGTAGCTGGAGAGAGGCAGTCGGTCTTGAGGAAGACGGAGGCGAAGAAGGTGCTTCGGTAGAAGACCTATGACAAGGACATAAGCTAGACGCCCTAGTTAAATAGCTAAGAAGCTCCACCATGGTGAGGTGGAGCTAATTGTGGTGGCAATTGGGTGAATGGTGCCGTGTGGTGGCTGGAGGGTGAAGGGGTGAACGGTGAGTTGGTGGGTTCTCCGGCCGATGATTTATGTGAGAAAAACCCTCAATTTCTTAAGAGATTTTGCTCCCCTGAATGTGGGCGAGCTTATGGACCTGATGAAGCGAAGTTTTATGGCATGGATTGCCAGCACAAACTCACCGAAGTTTTCACCGGACCTGGGGAAGATGGTGAGGAAGCGAGGTGGTTGTCGGTTTAATTGGGGTTGGAAGGGCTTGGTTCTAACCTAGAGGAGGAGAGAAGGGGATAAGAACTACTTATGGACAAAGGGGATGGGAGACTCGCACCGACGTGGTTGGCCGGTGCTGAGCGAGATGAATTCTCCATTGAGGGAGAACGGCAGCAACGACGGGGAAGGTGGCTCTTACTATGGTTGTATGATCTAAAATAGACTATGCAATCTGATGGCTATGTGCACAAACAAACTCAATACGAATATTAGTAATAACAAAAAATATTTGCACAAATTGCAATCACAGAAATGGACACAAGATGTATAGTGGTTCCCCACTCACTTGGGTACTCCACTACCTAAGTCTCCCAGCTTAGGATTTTTAACTCGATTCCCTCAACCCTGAGAGAATCAATTTACTAAATGAGGTAATCAACAAGTTACCTCAACCCAAGTATAAGAATGGGTTATCACAACCCAACGAGAAGCAAGCTCAAATACAGAATAAGAATTGGTGTAAGAAAGAGAAATCTTACAACAAGAATACCTAAGCCTCTCAAGAATAATTAAAATGAAATACCAATTGGAGAGCCTAGAAAGGACGTGAATCGCTTCGTAGATGCGTGAGGAAAACACGTTGTTGATCTTTCAAGAATGTAGAGAGAGTGAATGCCAAGCTTTTTCCTTTTCTCTTGAAAATATGGTGGAAATTTGGAATTCAAAGCTCTAGAATTTTCCCTTGTATATCTTGTGTGCAAACAAAGAGTCCTAGAGTCTTTTTATAGAGTTAGGACCTTAGTAATACGTCTACTAGACGTTGGGGTTTAAATCCCAACTTTCATATTGCTAAAATAAATTTACTAGCAGTTCAGATTTGAACCAACGGCTAACTAGTACCGGTACTAAAGTATGAGTACTGGTACTAGTGACATACTATTTTATGTTTTAAATAAACTTGTCACAGACAATACTTATTGGTACTGGTACTAATCATGAGTATCAGTACTCGTTGCTTCCAGATTTGGGTTTTAAATACTTAACACAATCTGTAACCCACTTGTACCTGTACTCGTTGCCTCCAGTACCTGATTTGTACCGGTACTTGTTGCTTCCAGATTTGGGTTTTAAATTCTTAACAGAAATCTGTAACCCACTTGTACCGATACTAATCATGAGTACCGGTACTTGTTGCCTCCAGTATCGGTACTAATCATGAGTACCGGTACTCGCGGGGTACAAGTTTATTTTTTTGAAAAAACCCAAACCTGTAACTCACATAAATACAGGTACTTGTGGGTTAACAAGTACCTTTTTAAACATAAATACAATAAGATTACTAACTTATTTTTGCAAATACTTTAAACATTAAAAAACTATCTTTTAAACAATACATCATTTGAAATAAATCGAATGATTGTAATGTTTATCCTAATTTATCTCTATATGATTTTTACGATTTAACTCTTGTTTCCTTGTTAAGAGACATACATTCTAAGAATAAAATGAAAAAAAACTCCAGATGATCTTTTATCATCAACTCCTTGTAGTCTTGCCTTCTTGCCATAGTTCAATGTTTGCCTTGATCTTTACCTAAATATGAAAAACACTCAATTGCAAACATTAATCTATAATAATTTTATTAACACCAAAACAAGATGTGGAACAAGGTTCCAATAATCTCCCCCTTGTTATTGTTGACAAAACTATCTTGTAAGTAGATGATTATAGAAAAAATAATTTTTAGCAATGTTATATGAAGGAAAATTATTTAATTTAATCCTCCCCCTCAATATATGATCCCCCTAAAAATATTACTATTTGCTCTTAATTTTTCTCTCCCTTTTTGTCAATCACAAAAAAATGAAGGGGTAAAAATTACCATGCCAAAAAAAAAGAAATTACCAGTAGTAGTATGATGAATGTGGATACCAAGCTCCACTATCCCATCTTTCTTGATCTTCTTGTAGTTTGTAGAATGGTCGAAGTCCATTTTTCGCCTTGAACACCCATTGATCGTGTTGATCCCAGTGATCTAACCCTGTAAAATAATGTAAAATATTGTTTCTAGGTACCCATTTTCTTGTGGGTCCTTGTGGGTTAGTACCTTTCAAATCCTAAGATTTATAGACCTTCTTTATGTTTGATCTATAACTCTTAGGACTTTTAGCCTTTTGGTACATCCATGCATACCTAGGTGTATGTGATTTAGTATGTGTATTCTTTTTACTCTGAAATTTTGATTTTCGAGTTTCAGAAAATTCAGTATTTAACCTAGTTGTTGTTTTGAGATTATTTAAAGTTCCCTTAAAATGCTCATAAATATCTTTTAGCTCTAATATCTTTGCATGCAATTGATTATTAGTCTCTTTTGACAATTCTAATTCCATTTCTAAACATGATTTGTCTCTTTCTAATGTTTGATAATCATTCTTTAAAACTTTATTTTCCTTTTTAAACATCTTAGCCTTATGATTTAACTCTTCATAGGTTTCTAACAATTCATCAAGAGTGAAATCAGAATTTACCTTATTTTTCGTGTCTTCCGTAGTGGCTACCAAGCAAAGGTGTGCGACCTCATTATCATCGGAATCGATGTCCATGTCGAAGTCGCTATCATTCCACGTCGCTTTAAGAGCTTTCTTCTTCTTCTTGTTCATTTCTTTTGTGTCTTCCTTCTTGTTTATAGGTCAATCCTTTCTCAAGTGTCCCTTTTTCTTGCACTCATAGCAAGCAACATTAGTTGAAATTTTATTAACTTACTTACCTTATTTTTTGAGGAATTTCTGGAATTTCCTTGTTAGCATCTCCATCTCTTCATCTTCGGATTCCGAGGTGCTTGAGTCTGAGTCCTCCTTAATTGCTCTAAAAGCAATATTCCTCTTTTTGCTTGACATCTTCTCCTCTTCATTCTTCTTCATGTTTTCTAGTTGGACTTCCTAAGCCATAAGGCTACCAACTAGATCATCCAAGGGGAGAGTGGAGAGGTCATTTGCTTCTTGGATGGCTATGGTCTTTGGAGCCCAATCACTTGTAAGAGATCTTAGGATCTTCCTTACAAGCTACTCTTCCGTGAACTTCAATCCAAGGTTCTTTAGGAGGTTAACTATTTCCCCAAACCTTGTGTACATGCCTTTGGTCCTTTCTCCTTTTGTCATCCTAAAACACTCATAATTTTCCGTTAAAATCGAGATACTAGTTTCCTTTACCTTGTTGGTCCCTTCGTAGGTGATTTGAAGTGTTCTCCATATCTCATATGTTGACTCGCATGTCGAGATATGGTTGAATTCCTCCCTTGACAATGCACAATAAAGTGCATTCATGTCCTTCTCATTGACGACAATCTTCTTTTGATCTGCCGTCCCTGCTACTCCTTCTTGCGGCTTCAGATCTGAGTATCTCTCTTGATTGAGGGTCAACGACTCCTCATCCATCGCCTTAGGGAAGACTTGCATCCTCCTCTTCCAATACCCATAGTCCGTCCCATCCAAATAGGGAGGACAGGTGGATGACTGTCCTTCGGTGCACCTTGAGGTTGATGCCATTGCGAGCAAGATTTGTTATGTCTTCTCGCAACTTGCTCTGATACCACCTGTAGGATCTAAAATATACTATGCAATCTGATGGCTATGTGCACAAACAAACTCAATGTGTATATTAGTAATAACAAAAATATTTGCACAAATTACAATCACAGAAATTGATACAAGATGTATAGTAGTTTCCCACTCACTTGGGTACTCTACTACCTAAGCCTCCTAACTTAGGATTTTTAACCCGATTCCCTCAACCCCGAGGGAATCAATTTACTAAATGAGGTAATTGATGGATTACTTCAACCCAAGTACAAGAACTTGTTATCACAACCCAACGAGTAGCAAGCTAAAATACAAAATAAGCACTGGTGTAAGAAAGAGAAATCTTACAACAAGAACACCAAAGCCTCTCAACAATAATTAAAATGAAATACCAATTGGAGAGCCTAGAAAGGACATGAATTGCTTCGCAGATGCATGAGAAAAATACGTCGTTGAACTTGTAAGAATGTAGAGAGAGTGAATGGCAAGCTTCTTCTTTCTCTCGTGAAAATATGGTGGAAATTTGAAATTCAAAGCTTTAGAATTTTCCCTTGTATATCTTGTGTGCAAACTAAGAGTCCTAGGGTCTTTTTATAGAGTTAGGACCTTAGCAATATGTCTACTAGACGTTGGGGTTTAAATCCCAACGTTCATATTACCAAAATAAATGTACTTGCCGTTCAGATTTGAACCAACGGTTAACTGGTACTGGTACTAAAGTATGGGTACCGGTACTAGTGACATACTATTTTATTTTTTAAATAAACTTGTCATAGACAGTACTTATTGGGTACTGGTATTAATCATGAGTACCGGTACTTGTTGCTTCCATATTTGGGTTTTAAATACTTAACACAACTTTGTAATCCATTTGTACTGGTACTGATCATGAGTACCGATATTTGTTGCCTCCAGTACTGGTACTAATCATGAGTATCGGTACTCGCAGGCTACAGGTTTGTTTATTTGAAAAAATCCAAACCTGTAACTCACATGTACCAGTACTAAACTTTAGTACCAGTACTTTTGGGTTAACAAGTACCTTTTTAAACATGAATACAATAAGATTACTAGCCTATTTTTGTAAATAATTTAAACATTAAAAAAGTATCTTTTAAACAATACGTCCTTTGAAATAAATCGAATGATCGTAATGTTTTATCCTAATTTATCTTTATACGATTTTTACGATCTAATTCTTATTTCTTTGTTAAGAGGCATACATTTCAAGAATAAAATGAAAATAAAATAAACTCCTGATGACCTTCTATCATCAACTCCTCCTTGTCGTCTTGCCTCCTTACCATAGTTCAATGTTTGCCTTGATCTTCACCTAAATATGAAAAACACTCAATTGTAAACATTAATCCATAATAATTTTGTTAATACCAAAACAAGATGAGGAACAAGGTTCTAACAGTGGCTGGTGAGGAGCGAAGGAAGGAGAGGAAGGTATTGGATTGGTCAATTTATCCATTGGTCGGCCTGAGGAAGGATGAGAGGGTGCTTGCCGGAGCTTCGGTCGGAGGAGGCTGGGGAAGGAAGGGAAGAAGGTTCTTGGTCTCAAACCTAGCTAAGGAGGATGATTGAAGATGCGTGAGCTTATATAAAGCTCAAACTTGAGCTCTAAATCAGAAAAGGAGCTCGATTTGCTTGGAAATTAAGGCAAAAGAAACCCATGGATTTTGTGGGTTCGCTAGGGCGTAATAGAGTGAATTGGATGCCAAGATTTTACTCAGACAATTCTCTACAATGTGAACACCAATCCCACCAAATTTGGTGGGATTTGAAGTTGATTTGATGAGATTTTGAGATGGTCAAAGCATGCCTGTAGGTCAGTTGACCTATCAATGGCAGTAGGGGTATTTCTGCAAAGAAGATGAAGAAGTTAGGGATCCATTTGAAAGGATTTTGTAAAGTAAGGGATTGAGTGTGGGAAATAGAGGTTTTAGGGACTGAAGTGCAAACTAGATTAAGATGGACTCTGATTGGGCAAAAATTTTGGCCTTAACCTAATTTGGACCCAAGAAATCTGATGGTGCAGTTGGATTTGAGTTTTGACCACGTTTGACTGAGCAATTTGCACAGAAGCCTAAATTAAGGCAAAATCCCGTTTGAAACTCTGTCCAAGGTCAAAATGGATTCAGATGGTCAAACCAAGGGTATAAAACCTCTTAGAATATTTTTCTATGAAATTTAGGAAGTTTAGATGAATTTTATCCTGAGCAAAACCTCTTTAATTTAAGCTGATCTGAAATTAGGATTTTAGTGTGCTGTTTGGTTTTTGAAACGTGTGAAACCCTATTTCTATCTGTGTGGATCCACTTATTGGACTTTAATACTCATTTGAACTTAGATTAACCCCTGACAAACCCCATGGTTACTCTACATTCATGGTGTGATGTTAAAACTGCAGAATTAATGCTTTTTAATGTTTTCTTCTCAAAATGGATTTATGTGGAATTATAGTTCTCAGGCGATGTAGGAGCATTTGTGACTTGATTTCCATTAATTTAAGTTAGTTATGGCTAATGATGGTGTTACCATCATACCCTTATGCCCAACTTTTGTTAGTCCGTAGCAAAATCCCTTGGAAAGAACTAAATCTCTAGACCATGCTTTGATATTTAGATGCCTGATTTGTGTCACTCTTTAGAAATTAGATCAAAATGCCAACAATAGGCCTAGAGGTACTCAAGTACCAGCCAAGATCCAGACCTGACGATCTTCAGCCTAGGTCTGCCGCGAAGGTTTCTAAGGCCCACAAAAACTGCCCAAAGGTTCGTTGACTCCAGCGGTTAAAGCACCCGTGCGTTATATGTATTGTGTCCAGGTTCAGTTTGCCAGTGTATTTTTGTAAGAGAGAGATATAGAAAGATTTTTCATTTTGAGATTTTTCTCTCTTTACCTTTTATTTCCCTAAATCTAGCCTTGAATTGGCTCTAAACACGATCTGTATCGAATTCCTTGTCCCCATCATCAATTCTCGAAGGGTCCCTGGTTTTCGATGCTTTGGGATAGCATCGCCCATGGCAATACCCAGAACTCTTGGCTTTCGACACTTTAGGATAGTGCCGTCCATGGCGTTCTGTAGCTAAATTCAAGCTCTAGCGATTGACATTTCAAGATAATCCCACCCATGGCACCTGAACCAGCATAAGGTGCTTACATGCCCCCGGTAGGATAGTTAGATATCCTAGGAGACAAGCACCGAGGAGACGATATGTTAATACACATCTTCGAGGGGAATATTCCACCTCTTCGTGTCGGGAACTTGTCCAATCAACTTGTGTTTTCAAGCTGCTCTTAAGTTGGATCTTCGAGACGACTTTTCAAAACAAAACACTTTTGGTATGATTTCCTTATTAAGAGCACTAAACCAGACTAGTGTGTGAATTTTGGGTGCTTAGGTTACCAAGTCCCTCAAACCAAAGGATAGGCAACAGGACCAAATAATCCCTAAGCCTTAGACTTACTGCATTCTCTTCACACTTTCCTTAACCTCTTAAGGATTAATTTGGATCTTAATGAATACATGAGTGTTTAAACCCTAAAACAAGCCCAAGAGGCCTAAGATCGGCACTCTTACAATCTCCTTGTCTCTAGCATTTCAGGGCTTAGTATTTCTTTTGATTTAGTCTAGAATTAAGTAAATCCCATAATCAATTACTATGACTATCATTTTTTTCAATTTTTGCTCCTTTTTCACATTTTGTATTTCCTCCTCTTTTCCTCCTCAAGAAAGATTTTCAATCATTTCTTAAAAATTTTCCTCCCCTTTCTCCATTTTTTTTTCATATGTATTTTTTTGTGAGAACCCCTCAGAGAATTGAATCCCATTTGTGTTTTGCACTTTAACACCCCCCATGCCTAAGTTTTGCAATGTCATTGTAAACTAAGTGGGTGCGAATTCATCTTTGTTCAAGGTTTAGAAAAGGGTCAAAGGGTGGATGAACGGGTCAGAATGATTGTTGCAGATGATTTCAAGCTTTAATATAAGTACCAAAGGTGGAGTTGACTGTTATAAGTTGAACTCTCAAGTGCAGTAGGAGTGTAGCTCAAAAGGATGATCAGAAGGGTCTCAGGCTTTTGGAATGATGGGTTGCCTCCTGTTAAGCACTAAATGCAATGCTGGGAGAAGGGGTGGTCAAATCAAAGGAGTTTTGTTAAACAAGCACCTTGATAAGTAGCCTAGTTGGTCCAACCGGGTGCTTGTTCAGATCAACAGGCTGATGATGCAAACAAAACCCAGTTAGTCTGGTGGGTTGATGGATGTGAATCAATAGATGTGGAGCCCACCAGATGCTATGTGGCTCGAGAAGATGTGGAAATGCGAATCGTGGGTTTGGCTGAATTGGTTCAGCCTGATCAGAGTAGGGGTCCTCAAAAGATAATGGATCAGTAGAGAATGTAGGA
This sequence comes from Thalassia testudinum, assembly GCA_037157565.1. Taxonomy (NCBI): domain Eukaryota; kingdom Viridiplantae; phylum Streptophyta; class Magnoliopsida; order Alismatales; family Hydrocharitaceae; genus Thalassia; species Thalassia testudinum. The sequence goes on from JAZHRO010000036.1 coordinate 30,798,937, forward strand.
ACCCTACTGGTGGGATAAGAGAAGGATGAAATGTGATTATCAGTCTGATCAATGTTCAATTCCCGATCAAAAGATGGCGGTAAATCATATGCAACCGGATTAGAGAGCGGTGAGTCAGAGTAGAAATTGATTTCGGTGGCAGGTGGGGGTTGGGATTGAATTTTGAAAGGATCTGTGACAGTTGTGGCTTCTTCGAAATCAGAGTGTGGTGTGGGCTCTTCTAGAAATGATTTAAAGATAGGTTCATCTAGAGAGTCTTCATGTTGCTCATCTAAATTAAATGTAAATGCCTGGAGAGTGCTTATAGGATCATGGAAATCTAAGTCAGTGAAAGATTGAACTTTAAATTGTAGACACTCTCGACACTTACTATTTGTAATTCCTGCCGGTTACAACAGAATGATTCCAACTCAATAGAATAGGAATTTGAACCAATGATCTTGGGATCAGGTACCTCAGAATCAGAGTCAAAGAATGGTTCATGGACACTGAGGTCGTAAATCGGCACGTAATTGTCTGGAAGTAGAGGTTCTCTAAAGTCAGAGTAGGATTTGAAATCATCAGAGAATCTACGAAAATCAGTTTCTGAACCTGATTCCAGATTGGGATTTCCACCATAGAATAAATCATGATGCATAGAATCAACAACCTGACTTGGATCTAACCTAATCTCAAATTCCAAGCTCAAAGTGGTGTCCTTATTAGGCAAAGGCTTGTGTTCTTGGCTTTTAGGGTAGACCCAATCAAATCCCAATTCTTCCAACTCCTTTGAATCTGTATCGTAAATTGGTGTGACTTTCAAAAAATCAATTTGTTCTTTTGAGGAGTCTGGAGAGGTACAATCATCAAATATAGGCCCAGAATCACAGTTCAGATTAAATTCAGATTCTCATCACATTGGGCCTCATGATCATCCCAAATAGGCTCAAATCTAGATTCTAGGTTAGGGTTAGGAATTGGGTCACTCTAGAATCTGGACATGGTTCTATTGGGATGTTAGAATCACTCTCGAGGATTACCTTAGCAGGATAAGGTACGGGAATTACATCCTCTAGAGGTTCTGATTCAAGCTCACTATAGGTGTTTGGGAAATCAAGTCATGATGGACCAGCTTCATGGCTCTCTAAGGCTAGTACATATTGGGAATACTTGCAACTGGATCTGCCCAACCAACATCAAAATCAGGTATGTCCTTTTGGACAAAATTTGAATCAGATTCCATTTGGGTTGGGGGTCCACAACAACCTCAATTTTCTAACCCGAGCTCTGGGAAATCATATTGATCTTCAACATTGCTCTAAGATGTCTCATCAATTTCTGAATGTTGATATGGGTATTTTTGATCAATGGTCTATTTCAACAGATTTATCAAATTCTCCCATTTCTCAATGTCATCTTAGTGCATTTCCCAAAGTAGTGGATTTTTCAGATATTGGAGATACTCAAAACTATGCAATCTCTCTAATTCAATGTATCCTGTCATGAGAATATCCTGGGATGAACCATATATCATTTGTGTCAACATTAGTTGGGCATAGTTCACAATGAAGGTTGTTATTTCTGACACATTAACCTGAACGCTTCTAAATGGATTTGAGGTTTTGTAATATTCATCATGATGTCTAAGAGCAGCCTCGATCATTTTCTCTTTCATGCTTATTTGGGATTCAGGTTTATTGAAAATCTTTCCTATGTTGTCAAGTTGCATTTTCAAATCAAGTGGTGGATCAAGATGTAGAATCAAATTCAGGTCCAGATCGAATTGATCAGATCAAATCATATTTTCCCTAACAAGATCAACTCTAGTGGAGGCCTCTAGGTCAAACCTAGGACCTTTCCTGTGTATGTGCTCTAGAGAATAGATGAGGGACTGGATGTTTATTAAACCCAATCAAGGCACTCAAAGATTTTTGGATGACTAAGGCTATTTTGAGGTGGATGATACCTCTGAATCAGAAATCCACACATCTGAGAATTACTTGGGCAGCCAGGAAGGGAGATCCTCGCAAAGACCCCTACATGGTAGAGCGTCCTCATGGGTTACAGTGTTTCCCTTACCCGACCTTCCTTGTCACTGCGGTTCCAAGTAGACCGGAATGTGCGAATTGAGACCTTAAGTCTACCAATTTTAGTCCTAATTTGTGCGTTGAATTTCACTTGATTTAGAAGTTGATTTAATTTGTGACCTAATTTGGAGGTTGATCGGCCCACAAAGTGGACCAACTTCACCTGACCTATCCTAAAGATTGAGGATGAAATTTGGGTCAAGACCCAAAATCTCCCTGAATTGACTCTCAGGTTATTAGGTCAAAAATTGTAGGGTTCAAGTGAATTTAGAGACTAATTTTAAGGTTTTCTTGAATAGATCAATTCAGACAAGGGCTTAGGTAGCACACAAATGCTGGAAAATCAGTTTCCTTTAATGCAGGCAAATGTGTACTAACACTTCACAACCCTAATTGGCTCTATTTCAAGTCCAATTTGATCTCAAATGTGGCATCTTGGATTTAAACAAGAAAGTGAGTAGTCCAAGATGTTGAGAATTTAAGCGTAAATCCCTAATAGGTACAGGATGGGGATCCTTAATCAAATTGTCTAAGGCATCAATCAGATATAAATCAAGTTCAGAAATTAAGAATCTTTGCCTTTAAATGATGATTACTAAACAAAATAAGGCAAGTGAATCCTAATTGATTTTGTTTCCTTTTTCTCTTTCCCAAGATTAAGAGTTGATTAGGGAAAAAGAGAAATTTTACCTACCTCTAGAGTGGTTGATTGCACGGAAGATCTTCTAGTGATGTACCTCACAAAATCACAAGAAGAACAAATAGGGCAAGTTAGTAATCAGCTCAAGCAAGAAAGATAAGATCAGTAGTGAATTGTGCATTGCTCCCCAGCAACGACACCAAAATGTTGAATGGGCGAATTTGTCAAATTTTAGGAAAGAGATGCTTGCGTCGTAGTACAGTCGACAAAATTGCTTTACAATATTTAAATTTATAAAGTGCTCGAAATCAAGGAATGAGTCCAAGGTCGTTTGTAGGGAGCAAATGTGGAATTCATGCACTAATCACAATATGAATCAATGACCACAAGATAAATATTTCAATGAATATCAACCATCAAAGATATATTTAATATCAGCCCAAATTGAATCTCAAGAAATCATGGGATAAAAAGAAATTCAAAGCCTAAAAGAATGGTGATTTAAATCACCAATTATATCCCACATTTAAGCACATGAAATCAGCTAATTCAAGTTCTCAATTTCGCCAAATGTTCTAGTAGTGTTTAAAACCAATCTCTTAACTACAGAGAATATGCCTCAAATAAATACACAATATCAGTCGTCAACGAAGCGATCCAAACGACTTAAAGTCGCCAAGCCTCAACATAAGGCCTTAGAGACTTCAAGGATTAAGCCTCATCATAAGGCTTCAACACATAGCCATCTAAGAATGGCTAAGTGTTCGGCATGTTGCTTGCATACTGAGGCAAAATGACCCCCCACCCTCCTCAAATATTCCTTCCTCCTTTAGATTGGTATTCGAGTATATAAGCAGGTAATCGAATCAGGGTAGGGTCCAAACCCATGTGCATGTGGACATGAGTGAGGAGTGTAAAGGTTGAGGCAAGAGGGACCTCACCCCTCGATGTAGAGGCATTAAGGCCTGTGCACAATGTCGTTATATGCACTAAAAAGGTTTTGTCGCGAACGATGTGGCACTAAGGTGCCTGCCTCTTCTTTCGAGAGTTGCAGTTGAAGATTTAGGATGAAATCGCTGCTACTACCGGGATTCTTCCTTTGATCCAAGACCTGGAGAACATCGCAGAGTTGAGCCACATCGATTGATGGCAGAATTAGCACGGATGGTAGCTAGAGAGAGGCAGTCAGTCTTGAGGAAGACAGAGGCAGTGATGGTGCTTCGGTAGAAGACCTGTGATAAGGACACGGGCTAGAAGCCCCAGTTAAATAGCTAAGAAGCTCCACTGTGGTAAAGTGGAGCTAATAGTGGTCGCAATTGGGTGAACGGTGGCGTGTGGTGGCCGAAGGGTGAAGGGGTGAATGGAGAGTTGGTGGGTCCTCCGATTGATGATTTGGGTGAGCAAAGCCCTCAATTTCTTGAGGACTTTTATTTCATTGAATGTGGGCGAGCTTATGGACCAGATGAAGTAAAGTTTCATGGCGTGGATTGCTGGTGCGAACTCACCGAAGTTTTCGTCAGACGTGGGGAAGATGGTGAGGAAGGAAGGTGGTTGTTGGTTTAATTGGGGTTGGAAGGGGTTGGTTCTAATCTAGAGGAGGGGAGAAGGAGATAAGAACTACTTACAGATGAAGGGGATGGGAGACTCGCACCGGCGTGGCTGGTTGGGGCCGAGGGAGTTGAATTCTCCAATGAGGGAGGACGGCAGCGACGATGGGGATGGTGGCTCCTGCTGTGGCTGGCGAGGAGAGGAGGAAGGAGAGGAAGGTATTTGGCCGGTCAATTTGTCTGTTGGCCGGCCTGAGGAAGGAGGCATGGGTGGTTGCCGAAGGTTCGGTCGAAGGAGGCCGAGGAAGGAAGGGAAGAAGGTTCTTAGCCTCAAACCTAGCTAAAGAGGATGGTTGAAGATGTGTGAGCTTATATAGAGCTCAAACCTAAGCTCTAAATGAGGAAAGGAGCTTGATTTGCTTGGAAATTAGGATACAAAAAACCCACAGATTTTGTGGGTTCACTAGGGCACAATAGAGCAAATTAGAAGCCAAGATCTTACTCAGACGATTCTCTGCAATGTGAACACCAATCCTGCCAAATTTGGTGGGATTTGGAGTTGATTTGATGAGGTTTGGAGATGGTCAAAGCATGCCTATAGGTCGATTGACCTATCAATGGTGGTGTTCATAACATCATCATCAGCCATATCTATCTTTAATTAGTCACAATCAATTAATAAATGCTCTTACATAATCGCCAAAGAGCCGTAATTCACTGCATATCCATTCTGAGAGATAAACATGAAAATGGGGGTAAAACTGCAGTTTTAATAGAATATGTTAATTGCATAGCAATCATGGGGTTTCTTAGGGGTTAATTAAATGTCAAATGGTCATAAATGTCTAATAAGTGGGTTCATGCAGACAAAAATGGGTTTTTACGCATTTTGAGAATTAATGGACATCTGAAACCCTAAAAACAAACTTGCTTAATTAACTGAGGTTTTGGTCAGAATAAAATTCACCTAATCCTTCTAAAATCATAGAAAAATATTCTATAAGGTTTGAAACCTTTGATTTAACCATTGGAACCTAATTTGACCTAAAATATAGTCTCAGATAGATAGTTACCCTAATTTAGGTTTCTACGCAAATTAATCAGTTAAACTTGGTCAAAGCCTAAATCCAACTTCACCATCAGATTCCTTGGGTCCAAATTAGGTTTGTACCAAAATTTGGGCCCAATCAGTGATCATTTTGACCTAGTTTGCATTTAGGTCCAGTTTGATTCTTCTCTCACTTAAACCCCTAGCTTTCAAAATTATTTATAAATACCCCCCTAACTTCATCATCTTCTTCATAAATAGGTCCCCGCCTCCTTCAGACTCCTAAACTCAACTTCGAAGACCTTCAATCAAGGAGTTCTCCATGACTTCTCGCCCAATCTCCTCCAAATTTGGAAGGGAGACTCCTAAGAGATTTCCCTACTATCTAAACCTAGTCTTGGGCTCTAATTCTTTTTCAATCTCCCATGAGAATGCATGGGAGATGTGGGTTTCCTATTGTGCGAAGCTTTCAATGTTTCAAGCTTGGTTTCCAAGCTTGAAATGACCCCATGAGCCCTATAACAGGACCCACAATGCTTAACCGTACTCCTTAGCTAGGTTTGGGGCCAAAAACCTCTTCTAAACCCTATCTCTAGCCCCTCTCTGACCAAGCTCCGACGGTCCTCTTCATTCTCCTTCGTCTGTGACCCCAACCGTCAAATTGGAGGCATAGCTATCCTCCCCACCTTCCTCCAACGGTGGCCGATCAAAGCCTCATCGCCCCAGGCCTCTTTCCTTGTCGCCGTCTCCCTTTGGAGAGTTCATCTTCTCCGTCGCCGGCCTACCAACACCGACGCGGACTATACCCCCTTTGTCCAATTAGAGTAGATAGATAAGTTCCCTTAGTTCCCTAGGTTTTATCCCTCTATCAAAAACCCAAAAACACCCCTTGACTTAACTGCCATCCGTCATCTCCCTCACCTCTGGCCACCCCTCTGGTGAGTCCGCCCCACCTCCACAACCCACGAAACAACTCACCACCACTTCCTACACCTCCACCACATCACCACCATCAAAAGACCTCTACTATTTAGGGCTATTCACCCCTCCAAACGCCTGTCGACCAACCCACCTTTGCACGTCCTTCTTCGTCATCGACCGACCACCACGCACCTCCACAACCAACGAAATCACCGCCACCACACTCACTACACCACGGCAAAGTTTATGAGCTATTTTAATGTGTCCGTGAGGCCGTTTGCATGAGTTTCAAGTTCCACCATCGCTCCATCCTTGCCACCATTACCGCCACCATATTCTTCGTGTTTGAGGCCATGCGAACCGTAGGCGCTACCTCCAGGACCCGCGCGTTCATCCTAGGAACTCGCCCAGGTGGTTAATCAAGGACCAAGCCATTTGTAGTTGCCTCAATTGAAGACTCCTTCACCTGCAGCCACACACAAAAGAGAGCCATGGGATTAGTCCCACCTCAGAAACACAGAAGGCAGTGACAGCACATATATTATTTTTGTGTCTAAGGCTATTTGCCTCAAGACACATGGGGTGAGGTCCCACTACACCCACGCACATCCGACCCACTTAAGCTTTCACTCCTTAGCTGCAACACCCTTGCCCGTAGCCCTGGACCTAGGTACGCGATCCGAATACCCGATAAGCTTGGTTTAAGAGAAAGAGAGGAAGAAGGCAGATAAAGAAAGAGAGAGCGGGGGAGGGGTGGGTTTTGCTCTTGAAGGACTTGAGTGACACTTAGTCACTGTGAGCTGAAGGAGAAGGCCCTGAGAAGAAGAAGCTAAGGCAGAGAAGAAAAGAAGAGGCCAAGAAAAGAAAGAAGAGAAGAAGAAAGAGCAAAGAACAGAATTGAAGAAGAAAGAAGAGCACTATAGCAAGTCTTGGTTAAGTCATCTGATCCATATATCAGACATCTAATCACTATTCCTTTATTTGAGATCATTGAGTAATTGATATACATATGCTTAGACTAATAATTGGTGATCTAAATCACCATAGTTTATCTTAGTTATCTCGTTGGTCTTGAAATACATTGAGCTTCATTGAATACTTAATGTAACAGATTAATATTCATTGAATATCTTTATAGTGCTTCATTTATTGTGCTCATTTAGATTTTAATTGAGATTAACGTGTGAATTCCATATTCGCTTCTTGTGTTCGACCTCGGACTTCATTTCTAGATTTTTGAGTTATAAATTTCATTTGTCGAGCGATCGATTGAGGATTTTGCACTACAACGATGATGACTTAATCTTAATCCCTTCTAGATTGCTTCAACATTTTGGCATTGTTGCTGGGGAGTGTGCCTCGGCTAGATTGAGGCGCTCGACAAGGCTCGAACATGCAATACCTGCGTTGCCCACAAGGGAGCGATCGCTGCGCTGAAGCCTCGACTTTGTCGCACGGAGGGATTTGGCGTGCGCGATCGTTGCCGTTGGATTATGATCCAACGACCTAGATTGCTCGTGCCTTTGCCTTCATAAGTGTAGCTGCGGGTCCATAGGGCTGATTGGGAGGCTGAGATGGCACCACGTGGCGCCATCTTGGCCTTCCAGCTTCTGTGTGTTGTAGATGATGCCACGGATGTTAGATTGGACCGATTTTCACGCTGTTAGGCTGCAATCATCGATTCAAACCGATCCGTGTGGTCGAATTTGTCGTCTGAAGTGCAGATTGGCACCATCTTGGCCCTTGATCTTTAGGCTTCCTCGGTCTCTATTTGGTGCTACAGATGTCCGATCAAGGTGATCTTGGAGTCATTGAACTCCAATTGTCACCTTGATCAGATCCGTATGATTGGATCTTCGATCCGAAGCCCCGATGAAAAGTCACCCTATCCCTGACCATAAAGGGAGACAATTACTATACAATTTATACAACTCGACCTAAATGCGTGATTATGCATGTTATCCAATATTTACAATGTATGATGCTAATGTGACACTAAGAACATGCATTAATAGACATTTTAGCTATTTAGATGTCTGTACATCAATGGATGAAGTTAAGAGACAATTGAGACAATTAATGGAAGCTAGACAACAAGGATCCCTCCCATCCCATCTTGTACTAAACCCTAGAAACCTACAAAATTGGACTAACTTTCAAGGGTTCCATCAAAATCAGGGGCAAGCTCATGTGGTTAATCCCACCCAGATTTCCTATTCCTCAACAAGCTCCTATCTTGCCCAATCCTCCTTTGGGTATGAACCCTAATGCCACTGCTAATTCCACTACCCTTAGGAGTGGTACAACCATATCGGACCCTATGCACTCAAATCAATCAACCCACCGGGATCCTGATGAGCCTACCCTAATTAATGTACCTAAGGAAGAAGAAGAGGCTCAGGAATCTTTGATTAAAATTCCTAGTCATGTCCCATTCCTTGAAGCCTTAAAGAAAGAAAGGAAGAAGAAAAACTAGACTAGCAACCAGTAGCTTCTCAAAGTTTTTAAACAAGTCTATATTAATATCCTGCTCCTCGATACTATCAAGCACATTTTAGCCTACGCTAAGTTTTTGAAGGAAATATGCACCCAGAAGTGTAAGGCTAAGATTGAACCTCTTAAGAAGGTGGTCCTTTTAGAACAAGCTATCTCTATACTTCTAAAGGACCTACCTCCTAAGAAAGTAGACCCAGGAACCCCCTTGATTTCTTGCACGATTGCTGACTTGGCCTTTGATAAGGCCTTAATTGATTTGGGTGCCTCCATCAACCATTACCCACACAAATCTATGCTAAGTTTGGACTCTGGGACCTTGAACCTAGTTCTTTGCAAATTTAGCTGGCTGACCAATCTATAAGAAGTCCATGAAGAATTTTAAGAGATGTTATTGTTCGGATAAATGTTTTCTACTACTTAGTGGACTTTATATTTTAGATCTAGAGATTCCTAAAGATTTAAGATGGGCTCCACTTATTTTAGATAGTTCATTCTTAACAAATACAGAGGCCCTGATTGATTGTAAAAATGGAAATATACAAATAGCCTTTAGGGATGAAAAGATGAAATTAGAACTTTTTGAGGCTATTGAGGACTCTAATGAAAGTTGTAGGCTTATTGAAGAACTTAGGTAGGTTGAGGGTCTAATTGAAAATATCTCTTTGAAAGACTTGGAATTTGGGTATTCTGATGAATTTGAATATGAGGCATTTCTTTAAGGATCAAATTTTTGATAATTCCAAAGTTGAAAGCTTTATATTCAATTTTGAGGTAGAATTTGAGGAACATAATAGTGAATCAAGATATGAGAGATTTCTTATGATTCTAAAATTGAAAAATTCACATTTGACTTAAAGGAAAATTCCTTGCTTGAAGAGGTGAAGATCAAAGATTTCAATTTAAACTTGATGAGCCTTCAATGACTAGCTTCACCTTTACATCAGATCTGGATGAGCCTGAACTTGAATAATTGTCTATGGAATTTGATTTCATATTTGATGTAACCAAGTCTAATTTTAGCATTGATGATTTGAAAGACTTGGACTTCAAGGAAGAAAGAGAGGAGGTGGTGGAACTAAGAGAAAATTTTTGGGGAAATGATACCAAGGATCTAAGGGTTCCTTTACTATTGAAACATCTAGCTCTTTCTAAGGATCCTTATGACTTAAGCAAAATTGATTTCGTTAAACCCAAGATAGCCCAACACCTGCACCCTCACTTCAAATTTCTTTACCATTGGGCTCAATACTTTATGAATCACACTTCTTTTATATTTGAGTTACCTACCTACAGTCCCAATGCACCTCAAATCCTTAGTACTGAAAGCCATTGGTTATGGCTTTTCATGATTTATCTATCTTACACCTGACCTAATGGAGTGGGGCTACATCATCAGTTGATTTACTTGTTGGGACAAGTCATATCTAACTTCTTTGATTATATCTTTTATACACCTTACACTAGTGGGGACCAATTGATTAATATTTCTCTATGAAAAAATAAGGTTAGCTGATTGAAATGCATATAGCTGTAGACATAAAATTCAGTGGTTGTTGGGGTGCAAGCCAATGAATTAGGTTAGCTTATATTTAATTTGTTTGATTTAGGTTTCGAGATAAGTCAGCTATGTTTGCTAGAACTCTCAAGTTATCAAGTGATATCTATCTCTTTTTTATGTGTATTGCATGAAATAGGCAGGGGGTAGATAATCCTTTGAGTCATTTATTCTTCCCTAGAATTTTATACATACCATACCATAGTTTTCTTCTTATATTGTATTTTTTAAAAAAAGAGAAAAAGGAAAGAAAAGTTCTTAAAAAAAATATAAAAAGGAAAAATCAGTGTTTTTAGAGTTTGATCTACAAAAAAAGTTGAATTGCTTCGATTTTGAGGATTTATCGATCTTAGGAAAAGTACAAACAAAGTCTTTCTTCTTAGACTCTTCAGGTCGTATGCTGACTTAATTATCTCAAGTATTTACTAAAATTTGGATTTATTTTCCTGAGTCTTTGAAAGGATTTCAAAAAGCTAAAAGTATTAAGTCAAAAGGGTGACGAGTGAATGACATATCTTTCAACCTTGTGGTTTTGATAGTCTGAGTTCCAAGCATCTTTACTTGCACATTGCACTGACTCGTCTTCTGGGCAATTTTGTTGAGTCCTTAGTGGTCGATAAGATTTAGTCTTAAGGAAAATAGATCTAAAGGACTTTGCTGAGTTTCTAGCTCTTAGGATTGTTTCTGTTTGTAAGGGAGTACATTTAGAATAGATGAAGGAGAGCCACTCACCTAGAAAAAGGATTTGGAGAAAAAAAAAATTATCTTTAGCCTTTGAAAAATTAGGAGAACAAAAAACACACATTTCTTTACCAAATAAAAGCATCTCACTACATATGGATGCTACCCTTTCCATATCCAGCCAATAAAAACACCTCGCTACAAATGGGTGTTAATCTTATAGAAAAAAAACAAACTAAAAAATGTAGAGGAAAAAAAATAGGAATAAGAGACCTAAGGGTCCAGCCGGGGAGATATACACCTACAATGTTGACTTTGGGATAGAAAATGGATGAGGAGAAAGTTGCCAAATCCTAGTATGGCCTAACTAAATACGGGATTATCCCAAAGAAAACATAGAAATATTCTATGCCTTATTGTATACTTGGAGTCAACATAGTTGCCCATCTAAGAAGTCACATTAACTCACACACAAGATGCTGGTTTCTCACATTCAATTTGAACTTTGGGTGGGTTAACTTAGTCAGAGAAAGTCACTTAAGCGACCTAAGTCCAATGGCTAGTAAGATTCTAATTTGATTCGGGCAATTCAGATTTGAGTCGATACTTTAGAACTGCTGAATCTTTATCGTTAAGGTTTTCTGTATAATTCCTTTGCTTTGGTGAAAAGTCGAGATTGGAGATTTCTTATTTGAAGTAAGCTCAAAACTCGTAATTTTGTTTCTTGTGTAAATATTATTTTCTAAGTTTGTCAATCTCTATTTTGTTCAAGAACTAACAAATGATAGACATGGGGGTATGATATTACTATATGTATTTACATTAGTTATGCTTAACTAATGCTAATCTAAGGGTTGAATAGGGTAGAATGCATTTAGTTAGGTTAATTTGGACATATAGGTGCATTTTGTAAATATTTCATAAGTTTGGGTTTTTATGCAATTTTACCCAAAATTACATCTAGTACCTTGATGTCTTTTGTGTGACATCCGTAGTGAGCTCACTTGGAAGAGGGTTGAGTCAATCAGACGCGAGCCCAATTAACCCTAGGTCTAGCCTAATTTAGGAACCTAGTTAACCTTAGCCTAGAGCCTAATTACCTAACCTAATTAACCAACCTAAAGGTAGCCCATGAGCCTTAATTTTATGCCTAATATGGCTTGCCAAAACTAGGTCCTATCCCCTTGATGAGTGGCTACTCATCATAGCTAAAAGGCTGAAATTAAGCTAGACACTAAGCAAAACAATATCAAATTAACATATAAAAAGGGTTAAGTGTGGGAATTAAAGAAAAGACCTAAAACTTTTAATGTGTGTTAAAACCTCCTAATTAGGTCACAAAAATGAGATATTCTGAAAACTAAAGAACAAATGATGATCCATGCATCAATTGAACACATAAACAAGTTTGAAAAGATAAATCAGAAGTAAAATCAATGTCTTAAATGTTCAATTAAGCACATGTAAAAATTTGAAAGCAATTGGACATCATTTAGGCTTAGAAATAAATAGATTACAATTAGGTCCTTCATGCATTACATTTCTACCCTTCAAAACTCCTTCTTGGACCTTTTTGCAAGCCGCAGGGACCCTTCTGTATGACTGCAAGGCCCTTCCAGTTATAGTTCTTTTCACTTTTGGACCTGCACGCTATTCTTCTACCCCTTCGTTCAAGGGTCTTCCTGCAAGTTTTCCCTCATTTCAGAGAGAAGCCTGTGTTCTTCACGCGCACTGTAGCACGCGAAGAACACAGCCATTCTCGACCGTCCATCGCACTTTTGATCTCGATCTGCGGCTGGATTCTATTGGAACCTTCGCGCGACTCGGTGCGTGCGTTCACCTCTCTTCCCAGATCACATCTGACGGTCAGATTTCCCTCTCGACTCGCCCCGCGCTCTACTCATCTCATCCTCACCGCCGGCCTAATTTTGATTAACCTCACCCTTGCGGTGATTCCAGTCACTGAGCTGCTATTTAAGCACCTCAGTGGTGTCGTGCGCAAAGGATCGCTCCCTCCTACATCTCTTAGCGATCAGTTCGTCCACTCCAGTCTCTCCTCCTCACCTAGACCCTGATTTCACAGCCACCGGCTGTGGAATCATCGCCTGCTCTCGACCCTCCTCGTCGCTAAGGACCTCGTAGCACCTAAGGACGACCCTGGAGTCTCACTAGCAGACTCTTCCCTCCGCTGGAGTCACCCTCCTCCTTTCTTCCTCCTTAGCCGCCGGCTAAGGACCCATAGGTCCCATTCTTCCTTTTAGTTTAGGTTTTTAATTCTGCACAAGTAGTGTTAGATTTAGTTTGCAGTAGTTTAGAATAGATTTAGTTTTAATTGTTAGTGTTTAATGTTAGCTGTAGTTAGATTAGTCTTAGGAGTAGAATTAGTATTAGATCCCCTCCCTCACCTCCTCTGATCAGTCCAGATCAGAGGGGAAGAATCATCTGTTCATTGTTCAATTTATCTCCCTCTTCAGGTTTTGTTTTTCCATCATCCAAATTCTGATTCTTATTTTTTCCCTTTTAACGATGAATTTTTCATCAATCACCCACACATCCTGACCCAATTTCAGATCTGATGGCGCACTGCCTCAGATCTGAAAGTGGCATCACAAGCACCATTTGGGGCTTCTCACTCACTCCATTTGTTTCACAAAAGCCCCTCTGTTTTAAATGGACTGCCTCAGTTTGTCAGAGCACTTTTGATTTGGATTTTAAAGGATTTTTACTCTCTGAAATGTTTTGACAGATCTGACAAATTGAAGGGATTTTTGGTTTTCATTGTAGGCAAGGATTCTGAGAAGCTCTCTGATGACAGAGAGCCAATCAGAAGAGCCTCTCATGATTCTGAGTATACTTTGTTTTGAATGCATTCGCCAGCTTCCATTAAATTTCCTTAATGCATTCTTAGTCTCTTTTTGCTATTTCAGAACTGCCATACACTATTTGTGTTGATGATCATTTGTGTATGGTGATTCTCTAACCTAAGGAGTTTTCCATACTCCTTAAGGTTGCAAGAAACTGGGATTGTGTTTCTTTGGTTTTAATTGATCGAGCTAAGTCTTCCTTCATGCTGTCTATGGCATTAGGAAGACTAACTCAATGCCATTTGAATGTTGATCTGAAAGGATGCTTCTGATAAGGTTTTTCCTAATGAGTATTTGAGCCGAATTTACATGAGATTTTTGTGAGATTTAAACCCCTTTCAGATTTGGATTTCATCTCTTCAATGTTTAGTTTGTTTTGAATTTAATCTTATTCCCAGTTATACAGCAACATGCTGCATCTAGCAGCTACATTCCCCTCTTCTCTAAACTCCCTTCTTCCCTCATTTCCTAACTTCCTACTAAAACCTAATCATACTTATTTTAAAACTGTAAATATACCTATCCATAGTATTATAACTATAGCATACCAGTTAGATACATAGTTATACTGTAAATATGTATAAAACCTGTACAGAAATTCATATACATATGTAATCTATGTAAAAATATGTATATATACTAATCTATTATGTATGTATTTACTGATTTATGTATATATGTATGTACAGATTTATATTTACTTATTTAGTAGCTAAGTTAATAAGTTAGAGCAATAATCAAGTAAATAAATCTATAAACTTGGGAATATATATATATATATATTAAGTAATTTAAGTTAGTCAAAGTATAATTATACCTAGTATAACTTACTGTAACTTAGTTTAAATTTTAAACACCCAGAACTGCTATTTTAGCCTAAATAAAACATAAATAAATTCGTAAAAATACAATAAAAATATGTATTAAATACTTAAGTATGTAAGTTAAAACTGTTTAAGGTCAATTAGACCATTTACTAATTATTTTATAAGTAATTAACTATTTAATCACCTAAATCAACCTGTATAATCAGCCTAGTTTAGCGAATTTATTTGTATAGTAAAAATATTTAAAATTCAAAATTAATTAATCAATTATGTAGCATTACGTAAATATTTTATTTACCATATTTTATTTTATTTTTTTTAATAATTTATGGCCCCCAAATCGAGGGCCAAAAACGCGCACAGACGCAGCTGCGTCTGATTTCCAGCGCACGATGTGGCGCTGGAATAGCGCCACATCGTGTGCTGCAAACCAAACGCAGCCATATAAATATAATTTATGTTATAACTTAAGCAGTCGTCATGGCGCAGGGTGCCCGAAAAACTACCTGCTATGTCTGGTCTGATTACCCGATGTGTGCTGAACTTCGATATGTGTGTGGGGCTGGCGGCCCGAGCATGTGCGAGCTTTAAGGCCATTGGGCTGAGGCCTGACGCTGAGATTGAAAACGTAACTAAGCCATCTAATCTGAGATTAGGGCGCGCTTAGTAGAGGTCTGGTCCCACCCTTAGGGTGCTGTGTATCCCTCGAAAAGCGCACCCGCTAATTAAGCACATTTTACACTAAGGACGTTAGCCTAACCCCGTCTCCACCGCAGCCTCTGAAATACCACACAGAAGAAATTGAAAGGACAGACAACTTAAGAGAAGGAACACACGAGATAACAAGGACAGAAAAGACTTGCTGTACATACAACAGTAGAATAAGTAATATACATACGTATAAGTAAACCCACATAATTACTAACAGAATAAAACGACACTATAATACGTCGCTAAAGACCTCAGTTTGCTTCTTTAGGTTGTATATAGTGTTTTCTGAGATTTAGCGACGTTTATATCTGTCACTAAAACTGATATATATGTCACTATAAATAAAAGACTACTAAGTTAAGTTTTTACACTATGGTATCCTAATGTAGTATGAACTAACATATTAGTATTAATAGTATAACTTGTAAATACATAGTTTAGAGTATAATAATAGATTGTTTGATGCTTGTTCATAGTTAGTATTTTTTGCAAGCACTTCTTAGTAAGTAGGTAAATAAAACATTCATTCATTCTTTAAATGTAAAGTTTCTTTTTGAATAAGAAGACAATTTCGGAGATAATCAAAGAGTGACCGAATTAAATTCAATAAATTGCCTCCCAGAGAACGACCTGGAACAAAACCAGTAAAAATTAGATAAATAAGCAAATGATAATAATGGTTGTAATGACTGGTACTCACCCATACTCACCACTATACGACATCCTTAATGTTATATTATACACCCTATACTACAACGACATGATCATAACAATAATCATTCATCATCATACAACCATTGTGTTATATACACATTGTAGATCATCGGTGTCATTGTTATCATTGTCATACACCCATTACACCAACAACCATTTTTAACACCATCATTATTTTGGCGCCGTTGCCGGGGAGGCAACGCTCTTTGCACCAAAATTTTCTTTTTATTCTTTTGTATATAGAAATTCTTTATTTCATTCATTCATTCATTGTAATTGCTTTTATTTTCCATTGAATTAATTGTGTATACATTCTTTTAGTCATTTACTAATCATTTGTTTTTCCACAGCACTTGAGGAGGAGTGTCGTCTTCCTGGTGGAGTCGCTGCGCTCCAGATCCGTCTTCCTGGTGGAGTTTTGCCTCGAAGTAGCTGTAGGATTTTAGTATTAGTTTTAGTATAGATAGTTTTATGTTTATTGATTAGGAGCAATTGTTAGTCATAAGTTGTGAGAGCTTGTTCTCACACAATTTTTGTAATAATTCTGGACTATCTGGAATTTATTTCTTTATCTTCTTAATTTCTTTCCTTACTTTTGAATTGCATATAAAAATTTTTTCAAAAAAAAAAAAATCAAAAAAAATAAAAAAGACCTCATACTTATCTAGCAGCAGCATAACCTTAGGCATCCATTTTTAGGATTGCATTTCATTCCTGCTAGATTTTAATTCAAGTCAAATCTGCATTAGAAGATTGCTGGAGTCAGGTACGCATTTCTTACCTAACTCTAACTCCTGCCATATTTGCATTTGACTTAAAGTTAAGAAGACCATTACTTGTTCTGAATTTATTAAAAAGTGAAACGAGCAGCATAGAAAACACATTTTAATCACTTCAATCAAATCAAAAGGAGATATTCAAAATTGGGTGAAACCATGTTTGAGATTTTAATCGCCTTGTGTTGAATGTTATCGTGCACACAGCACGATCACTTAAGGCCACAATACACGGGTTTCTACCTCATCTTTCTGCAACCACAGGATCTGGATTTGCACGCTCAGTCTTATCCAGATTCCCAGTGGATTTTAGAGGTCTGCACATCGCTAGGTTTATCTTAGGATGCGTACAATTGTTTGAAACAATTGCTTGCATACAACATAATTTTGCGTAGCAGCCTCTAGGAAAAATTTCTCCGATTTGTTTCGATTGATTGGTCTTTCTTGAATTGAGATTTTATTGGGATTCTTCTGTTTTATTGTGAACGTTAAAAATTTTTTTCCCATTGAGTTGGATCGAATTAGAGTAAACGGGATTTCAAAAAAAAAAACAACTCAATGGAAGGTAGGAGATCCCAAAACCCAGAACTTGTACTCCCCTTGGGTACTGCTACCCAAGCTACTGCATCATCTTCTTTGCCTTCCACTTCTAATCCCTTACCTCCTGAGTCTCAAAATACTTTTCACAATCCCCCTCGCCAAGAGGATGATCCTGATTCTTCACACTTTGAGGATTTTGAAGAACTTCCTCCAGACTTAGTTGCACATCCTCTACCACAGCAACCACCTATCCCTAGGTTCCAACCTCCACCTTATCCTAATCATCCTAATCCACCCCCAGAGAGAGGACCTATGCCTCATCTTCAGCACCTTTTCGATACACAACTACAAATGAATACCTTAACCCAACAGGTGCAACAGCTAGCTCAAGCTGTTAATCTATTAGCTAACCCTCAACCACAACCACTTCAACCTAGAAATCCTCAGGCACCACCCCAACCCCGTAGACCTCAACTACGGGATTATTATAATCCCGCAGTTGCCCAACCAATGCCTGTGGTACGTTATCCCAATGGGGGTCGTGCTGCTGAACTGAAGCCAAACATTATAGCACTCATTCCTCACTTCCATGGACTTGCTTCTGAGGACCCTTTTCAGCATTTAGAGGAGCTGAAGAATCTTGCCCAAACTTTGGGTCCGCAAGGACATGATTAGCACACGCTTTTGATGAAAATGTTCTCCTTTTCATTAAAAGATAAGGCAGCCTTTTGGTTTAGAACACTTGCACGGACTACACCTATAGATTCCTGGGCTTCTTTAGAACATGAATTCTTAAAGAAGTACTTTCCTGTAGGCCGCACTAATGCCTTAAGGCGTGCCATCACCACCTTCACCCAGAATTCAGGAGAACCTATGCACGAGGCTTGGGAGAGATTCCATGAGCTTTTGAGAAAATGTCCCCACCATGGTGTCCCACGCTGGCAACAGGTCCAGATCTTCTACCATGGGCTCCATGATGACACACGGAATTTTGTAGATGCCGCTTGTGGAGGCAATTTCCTATGTCGGGACGAGGACTCAGCCTTTGAGCTCTTTGAAGGCATGGCCGAAAACTCTATTAATAATGCTTCAATGAGCGTGTTTAATAGAAAGTCCTCACATTCCCACTCACACACGGGGGTACATGAAGCCCAATCCAGTAGCAAAGACTTAGAGATAGTGGCTAGTCAACTGGATAAAGTGGGCTTAATCGAGAAGAAAGTAGATGAAGTATGGAAATTTCTCTCAAAACACCCATCATCTTCTTCTCAGTTTCCCACAGGGAGGGAAACTGTGAATAACCTTTCTGTGACACAAACTGCATTACCGGATTTTCCATTTCTATATCCTTCACCGGTTGGAGGAACCTTTGTTCCTCCCTACACTGACTTCCCTGCACCTTCTGGAGCTTCGGAGGAGCTCCATGCCATTCACAATGATCCTTTCACACAAACCTATAACCCTGGATGGCGTAATCATCCAAATTTCTCGTGGTCGGGAAATTCACAGAGACCTCCTTTTCAACAACCTTCTGCACCACCATTGCACAACCCGATCCGAGCACCACCTCCACAATCACACGGATATCCACTGCGTACCTACCAACAACCCCAACCCAGGCCCACCCAATACTCTCAATCTGGGCCTACACGAGATGACCAGTTGGGGTCTATCATGAAAGCTCTTGCTGATATGCAACAACAGAATATTGCTATGCAGCAGAGACAGGATGCGGCCTTAGCTGAGATGAGAGCCCAGCTATCATACTTGACGGAGTCCCGTCAACCACATTCACTCCCATCCCAAGCACAACCCAACCCTAGGAACATACCTGCTCAAAGGTATGTCCAACCTAGACCAGCACTGCAAGACCAAACACATGACATTTCACAACCAGTGCATAACACTGAATCGACATGATCTTGAGACTTTTTGATAATGGAGCTGTTGAGATGACTGAACTTGACAAATCTGAACCCTTTATTGTTAATGGACAAAGACTGAAACCTTTTATTGAGCTGCATGATCTTAGACTTGTCAATTCCACCATCTCGCTCCTACATTTTGAGCTACCAACTAAGTTTCTCCTAGCTGAAGGCGTTAAACTTAGCAAACACCTACCCTTGTATATAGCTGTTTTACACCTTTCTTACTCTTGCCTTTTATTTGCATATAGTGTCTACCCTTGCATTCTGAGCATATATTCATTGACACACATGTCGTGCATTTCACTTCCTAGCCCGACTGTTCACTCTGATCCTAGATCAGACTTAAAATCGTCCGCACAGAGATTTTATCTCCTCATTCCGACTTTCTTCCATCACCCAGTCTAGGATAGTGAAAAGCAGAGCATGCATTTGCATCCACCCTTTCATTCAATGAGGACATTGAAACATTTAAGCATGGGGGGGTGTAAATAGTAAACCATTTAAACCAAAATGCAATTGTAGACACAACTATAGTACATATAGTATTATCAAAAAAATTATATACTTCAAAAAAAAAAAAATGAAAAATTTTGAAAAAAAAAAATTACAAAGCTAAAAATACAAAAAAATAACAAATCAGAAAAATTCCAAAAATACAATAAGGGACATGTACTTAATTGGTCAAGGAGGACATTAATTTCAAGAGGGGAGGGAGAGAAAAAGAAAGAAAAGATAAGTGATCTTATAGCTGAAAAAAAAAAAAAAAAATCTTCTCTGAACCACAAATACAATAAGGGTTGGGATTGAATACCATCAATTTTTGAGTCATCCGAAAGCATGAGCTGAAGTTAGGACCAACCTGGACTTAAAAAGAAGTGAAACCCCGGGATTGAGCCTTAGAATTCACCTGGTTAGTCCTGACTTATCACAAAGCACAGCCATAACTTCATAGCATTCTGAGTTTCTGTAAAACCCTCTGAGTCCTGGAATTCGACTTAAGGTTTAAATATCAAGAGTCCTTGTTGGTTGAGAGATGGTCTATGTCATTTAAGCCTCGAGTTCTGGTAGGTTATCCTCAGTAACCAGGTTCTCACAATGTCCAAAAACACAGTTGGTTTATTGAAAAAATTTTTCAGCTTAAAGATCATCATAAAACACTTAAAAATTTTTGAAAGAAGAAAAAGATATCTTTACACACTTACCTTGCTGATACTTAAATTGCCTTACACTTCAACAGATTGTTTGCTAAGGGACTAGCAAAACGTAAGCATGGGGGTATGATGAGTGGCTACTCATCATAGCTAAAAGGCCGAAATTAAGCTAGACACTAAGAAAAACAATATCAAATTAACATATAAAAAGGGTTAAGTGTGGGAATTAAAGAAAAGACCTAAAACTTTTAATGTGTGTTAAAACCTCCTAATTAGGTCACAAAAATGAGATATTCTGAAAACTAAAGAACAAATGATGATCCATGCATCAATTGAACACATAAACAAGTTTGAAAAGATAAATCAGAAGTAAAATCAATGTCTTAAATGTTCAATTAAGCACATGTAAAAATTTGAAAGCAATTGGACATCATTTAGGCTTAGAAATAAATAGATTACAATTAGGTCCTTCATGCATTACATTTCTACCCTTCAAAACTCCTTCTTGGACCTTTTTGCAAGCCGCAGGGACCCTTCTGTATGACTGCAAGGCCCTTCCAGTTATAGTTCTTTTCACTTTTGGACCTGCACGCTATTCTTCTACCCCTTCATTCAAGGGTCTTCCTGCAAGTTTTCCCTCATTTCAGAGAGAAGCCTGTGTTCTTCACGTGCACTGTAGCACGCGAAGAACACAGCCATTCTCGACCGTCCATCGCACTTTTGATCTCGATCTGCGGCTGGATTCTATTGGAACCTTCGCGCGACTCGGTGCGTGCGTTCACCTCTCTTCCCAGATCACATCTGACGGTCAGATTTCCCTCTCGACTCGCCCCGCGCTCTACTCATCTCATCCTCACCGCCGGCCTAATTTTGATTAACCTCACCCTTGCGGTGATTCCAGTCACTGAGCTGCTATTTAAGCACCTCAGTGGTGTCGTGCGCAAAGGATCGCTCCCTCCTACATCTCTTAGCGATCAGTTCGTCCACTCCAGTCTCTCCTCCTCACCTAGACCCTGATTTCACAGCCACCGGCTGTGGAATCATCGCCTGCTCTCGACCCTCCTCGTTGCTAAGGACCTCGTAGCACCTGAGGACGACCCTGGAGTCTCACTAGCAGACTCTTCCCTCCGCTGGAGTCACCCTCCTCCTTTCTTCCTCCTTAGCCGCCGGCTAAGAACCCATAGGTCCCATTCTTCCTTTTAGTTTAGGTTTTTAATTCTGCACAAGTAGTGTTAGATTTAGTTTGCAGTAGTTTAGAATAGATTTAGTTTTAATTGTTAGTGTTTAATGTTAGCTGTAGTTAGATTAGTCTTAGGAGTAGAATTAGTATTAGATCCCCTCCCTCACCTCCTCTGATCAGTCCAGATCAGAGGGGAAGAATCATCTGTTCATTGTTCAATTTATCTCCCTCTTCATGTTTTGTTTTTCCATCATCCAAATTCTGATTCTTGTTTTTTCCCTTTTAACGACGAATTTTTCATCAATCACCCACACATCCTAACCCAATTTCAGATCTGATGGCGCACTGCCTCAGATCTGAAAGTGGCGTCACAAGCACCATTTGGGGCTTCTCACTCACTCCATTTGTTTCACAAAAGCCCCTCTGTTTTAAATGGACTGCCTCAGTTTGTCAGAGCACTTTTGATTTGGATTTTAAAGGAGTTTTACTCTCTGAAATGTTTTGACAGATCTGACAAATTGAAGGGATTTTTGGTTTTCATTGTAGGCAAGGATTCTGAGAAGCTCTCTGATGACAGAGAGCCAATCAGAAGAGCCTCTCATGATTCTGAGTATACTTTGTTTTGAATGCATTCGCCAGCTTCCATTAAATTTCCTTAACGCATTCTTAGTCTCTTTTTGCTATTTCAGAACTGCCATACACTATTTGTGTTGATGATCATTTGTGTATGGTGATTCTCTAACCTAAGGAGTTTTCCATACTCCTTAAGGTTGCAAGAAACTGGGATTGTGTTTCTTTGGTTTTAATTGATCGAGCTAAGTCTTCCTTCATGCTGTCTATGGCATTAGGAAGACTAACTCAATGCCATTTGAATGTTGATCTGAAAGGATGCTTCTGATAAGGTTTTTCCTAATGAGTATTTGAGCCGAATTTACATGAGATTTTTGTGAGATTTAAACCCCTTTCAGATTTGGATTTCATCTCTTCAATGTTTAGTTTGTTTTGAATTTAATCTTATTCCCAGTTATACAGCAACATGCTGCATCTAGCAGCTACATTCCCCTCTTCTCTAAACTCCCTTCTTCCCTCATTTCCTAACTTCCTACTAAAACCTAATCATACTTATTTTAAAACTGTAAATATACCTATCCATAGTATTATAACTATAGCATACCAGTTAGATACATAGTTATACTGTAAATATGTATAAAACCTGTACAGAAATTCATATACATATGTAATCTATGTAAAAATATGTATATATACTAATCTATTATGTATGTATTTACTGATTTATGTATATATGTATGTACAGATTTATATTTACTTATTTAGTAGCTAAGTTAATAAGTTAGAGCAATAATCAAGTAAATAAATCTATAAACTTGGGAATATATATATATATATATTAAGTAATTTAAGTTAGTCAAAGTATAATTATACCTAGTATAACTTACTGTAACTTAGTTTTAATTTTAAACACCCAGAACTACTATTTTAGCCTAAATAAAACATAAATTCGTAAAAATACAATAAAAATATGTATTAAATACTTAAGTATGTAAGTTAAAACTGTTTAAGGTCAATTAGACCATTTACTAATTATTTTATAAGTAATTAACTATTTAATCACCGAAATCAACCTGTATAATCAGCCTAGTTTAGCGAATTTATTTGTATAGTAAAAATATCTAAAATTCAAAATTAATTAATCAATTATGTAGCATTACGTAAATATTTTATTTACCATATTTTATTTTATTTTTTTTAATAATTTATGGCCCCCAAATCGAGGGCCAAAAACGCGCACAGACGCAGCTGCGTCTGATTTCCAGCGCACGATGTGGCGCTGGAATAGCGCCACATCGTGTGCTGCAAACCAAACGCAGCCATATAAATATAATTTATGTTATAACTTAAGCAGTCGTCATGGCGCAGGGTGCCCGAAAAACTACCTGCTATGTCTGGTCTGATTACCCGATGTGTGCTGAACTTCGATATGTGTGTGGGGCTGGCGGCCCGAGCATGTGCGAGCTTTAAGGCCATTGGGCTGAGGCCTGACGCTGAGATTGAAAACGTAACTAAGCCATCTAATCTGAGATTAGGGCGCGCTTAGTAGAGGTCTGGTCCCACCCTTAGGGTGCTGTGTATCCCTCGAAAAGCGCACCCGCTAATTAAGCACATTTTACACTAAGGACGTTAGCCTAACCCCGTCTCCACCGCAGCCTCTGAAATACCACACAGAAGAAATTGAAAGGACAGACAACTTAAGAGAAGGAACACACGAGATAACAAGGACAGAAAAGACTTGCTGTACATACAACAGTAGAATAAGTAATATACATACATATAAGTAAACCCACATAATTACTAACAGAATAAAGCGACACTATAATACGTCGCTAAAGACCTCAGTTTGCTTCTTTAGGTTGTATATAGTATTTTCTGAGATTTAGCGACGTTTATATCTGTCACTAAAACTGATATATATGTCACTATAAATAAAAGACTACTAAGTTAAGTTTTTACACTATGGTATCCTAATGTAGTATGAACTAACATATTAGTATTAATAGTATAACTTGTAAATACATAGTTTAGAGTATAATAATAGATTGTTTGATGCTTGTTCATAGTTAGTATTTTTTGCAAGCACTTCTTAGTAAGTAGGTAAATAAAACATTCATTCATTCTTTAAATGTAAAGTTTCTTTTTGAATAAGAAGACAATTTCGGAGATAATCAAAGAGTGACCGAATTAAATTCAATAAATTGCCTCCCAGAGAACGACCTGGAACAAAACCAGTAAAAATTAGATAAATAAGCAAATGATAATAATGGTTGTAATGACTGGTACTCACCCATACTCACCACTATACGACATCCTTAATGTTATATTATACACCCTATACTACAACGACATGATCATAACAATAATCATTCATCATCATACAACCATTGTGTTATATACACATTGTAGATCATCGGTGTCATTGTTATCATTGTCATACACCCATTACACCAACAACCATTTTTAACACCATCACCCCTAGAAAAGCAAAACCTAAATCAAATCCTATTCCTAATCTCGAATTTCGTAACAACCTAACACATATCTAGTATTTTGTCCATAACTTGTGCATTTTAAGTTCAAATTGAGTGATTCAAGTTGCATTAGAAAGCTGATTTTGAGGGCAACAACTTTACCTTTATATGTATTTCAAAATTCAAAACAAAATAAGGCCAAAAATTCGATGCAAGTGAGGTTAATCCTATAAGGCTGTTGCAACAACCTTCATCCAATCCCAACAAAAACCAAACATTATCTCCATCCATTTTAGATCCAAAGGTCCTTATCCTACCTATCCTAAACACCTCTTTAGATCTAATCTAGACAATCTAAAGCCTTGATCTTAGGAAACCTAAAGCAACCAATAGGAAGCCTCCACCATTCCTACAAATACAGCTAAAGTCGACCCCCCTTGGACCATCACTTCCTTAGAAATGAAATTCCTCCACCTTCGTCAACCACCTTCCAAGTAGAACACCTAGAACTCCACCATGGTCATCCACCCTTACTCCACCCTCTTCCACTGAGCATTCCTCTACTGGACGTCCTCCTCTGCATCCTCTCTGGTTCTGTCGACAAATTTCTCCACTACCATGAATGTGCTTCAGATCTTCTCTCATTCTCTTTCTATTTGTTCTAGTAGAATAACATCTAGTTTATGTCTCAAAACTCTAGTTGTAATAATTTTCTAATATCAATAAAAGTATTTTTTTATGATCTCTATCCCTTAGTGTCTTTCTCTCTATTATCTTAGTTAGTATTAGTGCATATTTGCTTTCGTTTGCATTGTGTTCGACCCAGACTCCGAATTTGGTTACTTTATTAAAATTGATAGTGATTCTACATGCTACAACGAACATTAATTACTTATCGCATAGTTTCATCATTAGTACCTTGCCAAAACCCCCTTCAAATCCTAAGAAAACATAAAAAAATCTTTAAAATATCAAAAATTATAAAATAAGAAAATTAAGGGTGGTGGAACCCTTGAATCCTTTTGGTTGCATGTTTGAATCACTTTTCCACCATTTTCTCTTCATTGGTGTTCAATTTTTGAAAATCCAAACTTTGTCGAATTTGAAAAATCAAGTTCAAGCACAAAAGAGCTTCCAAAAATTCTCAAACTATGCCATTTAAAGCTCCTTTGAGTCTATAACTTAAGTTTCAAATTTCTTAAAATCTGACAAGTAGCTAATTTTTAAAATTTTAGAATTGAACAGGGGTCAAACCCTAATTCCTTACTACTTTCCTACTATTCTAGAATTTTTAAAATTTTTTTACTTAGATTTGAATGAAATTTATATTACTGGAATCCTTGAGAAATTCTCTACAAAAATATAAAATTTTCAAATATTTTCAAGCCATTTGAGAATTCTGCAAAATCAATTTTTTAAAACTATCATTTTTGGATTTTGACACCTATGTAGAAAAAAATCTCAAAAACCATCAAACGATTTTGAAAAATCTTAAAAAAATCATTTTCAAAATCCCTATTTGATTTTCTTTCCATTAGTAGTATTTTTTTTATCTTGTTTGGACCACCACTTATAAAGATTAAGTGAAATCTATTCATTTCTTAGGAGTAGCATACTTAAGATTTCAACATTAGGCTTATTTTCTCTTTTGCTAGTCATAAACCCAAAGGAATTAGATTTCACCAACTCCAAAACTTGTTTGCAATTATTTGTGTGACACTCAAAACTTGTTTGAAAACTTAAAAAGAGAAAATCATAAAATAAACATAAACATATCAAAATTCTAAAATACTCATTAGTCCATTGTTTGTAAAAATCATTTGTTTTGGCATTGGGCATCACTCCCATCCAATTTTCACACACAAAAAAAGATTAATCAAGGCAACTACCCCAACAACGCCCATCACAAAACCTATGCACACACGCATCCTAAGCCTAATTAATACTGCTAGCAACTTGACCCTTAAGGGCTTCATCCATTCTTGATTTGATACACATGTATCAAATCACTTGCAATAGGCTACAAATCCTTACATTAACCTGGTATCTAAGTTGAGTGGCCGCACCAAACGGTTGGGTATGGATTTATATAAGCCCCCAGTGACATTCCTAGGACATGCTTGGGCCCAATCCTTCCTTATGTAGCTTGACCAGGTTAATTAAGAAAGGATAGCTTATCGTAGGTTTTTTTTGGTATACGGGTAACCAAGTCTTTGGTCATTAAGGAGCCACCCTTAAGGCTTAGATTTTTTATTGTTTGTGCGCACACAAAAATTCTCTCATCCCCTTCCTTCTCTCTATTTCTTCTATAAGTGTATGAACGAGTGTTGGTCCCAAAAGCTGCACTTGGAGGGACCAATTGATTTCGTCCCCTGCACAAAAGATCTTCATTTTTCTTACATTCTTCTTCTTCTTTTTCAAGGAAAACAATGGAAAACAACCAAAATTGGTTCAAAAACAATTCTGCCTCCCCCTCTCACTCACAACAACATGAACTAACCCTTAAAACCTACTACTTGACATTCCCATCCGTAACCTTCATTATGAAATACCACCTAGTGCTGAGATGGCAAACCCCAAGAATGAGAATCCCCTACTCATGCTGGTTGAGCAATTGCTCAACTTTAAACAAATCAACAACAGTTGGCTAAGACAGTGACTAACCTAGATAACTAGATACAAAATCCACTCCTAGAGGAACCTACCATACCTTTAAAGGATTTCTGTGATCCTTCCAATTATGAGGAAAGACCTGGGGTGATCATACTTGAGGGAGATTTTAAGATCAAACTTGTTATCGTGAACTTGTTTAAACATTTTCATGGCCTACCCAAGGAAGACCCTTTCAGCCACCTCGAGGAGCTGACCATGCTCGACCAAACTATCTGTTCCTACAATGTGTGGGAAGATCTATGGCATATGAGACTCTTCCCTTTGACCTTAAAGGAGAAGGCCATCTACTAGTTTAGTACTGTAGGTAGACACATTACTACCTAGCCTCAACTAAAAAGTGTTTTTTTTTTTGAAAAAATTCTTTACTATAGGTTGTACTAATGCCCTACGTCGATCTATTACGACCTTCCAACAAAAACATGGTGAATCTCTAGATGAAGCTTGAGAAAGGTTTCAGAAGCTCTTGAGAAGCTACCCACATCACAAGGTGCCACTCTGGCAACTCGTACAAATCTTTTATCATGGATCGGAGGATCAATTAAGAAGATTTGTTGATGCTTCATGTGGTGGCAATTTTCTAAACAAGGATGCTGATAGTGCCTACCAATTATTTGAAGAAATGAGTGAAAACTCATTTAATCACACTTCCATGAAAATCCACACAAGAGGGGGGGTGATTTGTGCTAAAAATAAAAATTTAAGCAAATAAAATCACACCACAAAAATCAAACCACAAATGGACACAACAATTTAGAGAGTAAACCCAACCAGGGAAAACCTCTACCTAGTTATCCCTAATTGGGATTTTGCCCTTGCAATTGTAAGAAAACACTAACCCAGACCACAAATCCGAGGGTGGTGTACCTCTTGTATAAAATCACTTCTTGGACAACCCCAAGAAGTCTTTTGTTCACCCAAAATAGAGAAAAATGGGAAGCCTACAACTTAGGCACCAACAATATCAAAATTAGAATATAAAAGTACAACAAGTCCCATAGAGCCAAGATTGAGCGTTCAAAATAGAACTCCAAAAATACTCCCTTAAACTTTCCTTTTTTGAAATTGAAGTGAGTAGCAGTTAGGAAGTGGAGTAGAAAACCTTTCGTTGTTGAAGAATAGCAATTGATCATTGCTTTGAACTTGATTTGTAAATCTCTAGAATGATGGAAATATTGAGCAAGAGAGAGAGTGTTGTGTATGAAACTGTTAAGCCATCATTGAATATTTATAGAGAGTGATTAGAGGCTTAATAACCACCTTAGATTTGAGATCAAATGTTTAGAATTCAAATAAAAGTGTGTAATTTTGAAAAGAAATGATTCGGTTAAAAAAATCTTGAAATTAATTAATTAACACTCATATTAGTTGATTAGCGCACTGTAGCTAATGATTAATGAAGAAATAATTAATCGATTAGTTTTTGCACAACTTAGTTCAGCCAAGAACATGAAACCCAAAATTAATCGATTAACTGATTTTCTTAATTGATTAGCCCAATTCCAGAGTGTCATGTTGGGTTTCTAATCGATTAATTTTTAGATTCAATTGATCTTTTCATATCCAGTACAAAGAGCTTGTGTTTAGGTCTGAAATTAATCGATTAACTATTTTTCTTAATCGATTAATTTTCCATTTTAAATGTTGAATAATTTGAAAAGGATGTCTTTTCAAAAAGATGTTATTTCAAACTTATAGCCAACCTTCTAGATGACCTTCAAATGTTGTTAATCAATTAATTTTGATTATTTTTTAATTTATTTTGAATTTCTAAGTGATTAGAAGAGTGTCATGTGTTTTAGTGTGGTGCATTGGCTCTTATACAAAGCTTTTAGAAATCATAAAAACAACATATATAGCTCCCTTTGACTTGATGAAGTCTTTAAAAGTTATTGCTTGAACCTTGAGACTTTCTTGAGCTATTCAACATATGTAATACTTCTTGCTTTCTTAATGTTCATCAAACTATGTAGCTTAGTCTACAATTATCTTCATCATGATTTTTATTTCATGCATCTTTCATGTCTAAGTATAACTCTAAAATACCAAATTAGATCAAAATACCTTATTTTATTAACATCAAAATTTGGTTAACTTAGTGCTTTGCACTAACATCTATGAGCAGCTTTGGAAGAAACACTAACCCGCAAATTGGTGTTCATGGGATAGGCACTCACAATTAATCTACCCCTGCGACTTAAGACGACATCCAAATGATAGCTCAAAGACTTAACCAAATGCAAATTCACCAAAAGAAAATCAAGCAAAGACGTAATTTTCAAAAATTCACTCCACCCCGACCACACCTAACCTCCTAAAAAGAGAAAACTTGCATCATGTCGGCGCAGTCCCTATTGGGAACAATTTCCCCCTCAAGGTAATACCAGATTTAGCTGAGACTTTTGATTATATGAATCCAAATTCTTTCAACCCAGACACTGAAATCATTTTCGCTCTCCAGGAGTATGTTAGAAATAATCCCTCCATTTCATACAATGAAAATTTGAGGAGCCACTAGAATTTCTCCCAAACAAATACTAACCAGATTCCCTAACAAAAATAAAGCCAATTTGGAATTTATGGGCAAAACCAGAATTCATACCAACCTGGACTATTTCAAGAAGATATCAATACTTAGGTTATGACAACCTTGCAAGGAATGCAAAATCAAATGACTGAAGTAACCCGAGTTATAATTAATTTACAAAATCAGATCAGGGTTATACCAGATCAAAGATCTATAGGGAACTTGCCCTCACAACCCTTACCCAATCCCAATAATCAAAGGAATCATTATTAAGGTGAAAATAATCATGGACAACCTCCCATCCATCCTACACCTCAATATCCCCTGCGTTTCCAACAAAATGAGGCCCCCCAATCTCCTCCTAGAAATAATCATACTGCAAATTTTGTAACTTTATGGAGCGGTAAGACTACTTAAGATCTTGGGCCTTCTCATTCAACACATGGAACCCACCCTTTTCAAATGCAAGTTGACTCCACACCCACCCTAACTTAGGAAAAGAAAAAGATTTAAAAGGTAAAGACCCTATTCCCTTCCCTCAAGCCTTAAACTCCACTAAAAACAAAAGAAAGAAGACTGGGCCCACAAAGAAGGAACTCATGGATCTATTGGGCAAGTAGAAATCAATATCCCCCTCCTAGATGCAACCAAATACATTCTTACTTATGCAAAATTTTTAAAGGACCTTTGTACTCCCAAAAGGCAGACCAAAAACCTAGGAAGGGTGATCCTTTCTGAGACAATAAGCTCTGTGGTCCAGAGCAAGCTGCCTCCCAAGAAAAAAAACCAGGCACCCCACTGATTTCCATTGTCATTAATGACACGACATTTGATCACACCTTGGTTGATTTAGGTGCCTCCATTAACCTTATCCCCATTGTTCTATTTGAAGAATTCTAGTTTGGTGAATTGAAGCCAGTTGAAGTGACATTACAATTGGCAGATCGATCTGTGATTAAACCTAAGGGAATTGTGAAGGATGTGATCATTCGGGTCTAGAATTGTTTATTCCATGTAGATTTTCTAGTCCTAGACATTAACATACCTGAGGCCCTAAAGAATGCCCCTATCATCCTTGGAAGAGCTTTTTTGGCCACCGCTAAAGCTAATATTGATTACAACTTTGGAAAAATGGACATTACTTGCGATGGTTAGACAATTACTTTAGATATTTTTCAAGCTTCCAGGAGATTCCATGAGCTTGATTTTCTTTGATGACCCATGCTCTGAAACAGAACAATTGGTGGAAGAATCAATGCAATTTGGGACCTATTTTCCTTTGAGTACTATTCATGAACCAGATTTTGATGACTCAAATTCCAAAATGGAACAATTAATTAAAGAAACAATGAACATTTCACATATGGGGACCTATTGTGCCTTAACTAACATTCTTGAGTTAGTACATCCTCCCATCCTAGATTCAACACATCTACTAACCATCAACCATTCTAACCCAACTACTACTTTGGATCTCACATTTGAACTCCCCAAGTCTGCCCCACATTTAGAATTGAAACTCGTGCCAGACTCCTTAAATTATGTTTTCCTTGAACAAGATCCGACTATGCCCCTAATTATCAATTCTCATCATTATGGGGAACAAAAGGAAGAATTGATTGAAGAGGATATCCAAGTTTCCAACTACCTCCATGTTATTACCAAGCCTTGCTACACACTACGTCCAGCTAAAAAGGCATAAAAGGTAACCCTTGTTGGGAGGTTCCCAACACCAATTTTGTTGTTTTCCCATTTTTACTGTATTTTGCATCATCACATGTTCTAAAAGTCCATGATCTAAATCTCGACCATTCCTTCCCAGGTTATATCTTTTACCCTTTCTTATGCATGAAGACATTACATATCTTAAGCATGGGGGATATTTTAATTTAGGTAAAAAATTTTATGTTTTTCAGAATCTAAATTTTGACATCTTGCATATATTTTCCATTTTTTTATTTTTAAGGATTTCAAAAAGTCAGGACTAAAATTGTACTTTTATCAACAAAGGTACTGCATGGGATTTATTGTTCGCTAAACTAAGGGATAGATTTAAGGATCTTTGGGTTAGACTTTTTAGGATTGAACTAGATTTAGATGATTAGCATATCCCTTAAGAACTTGATTTGTTTTGAATCCTTGAAAATAACTAACCCTTGGACACCAGTTACCAGTAAGAATAGTACTTAGTTTTTGACCTAAAAGTTTGGATACTTTTTTAAAACCCAAGTGACAAACTCTTTTACTTATTAGAAGGCCTACAAAAAGAAAATAAATATGAAAAACCAACCCCCATTGTTCATCTTAAAAGGAAACTCAAAATAGTTTGATTGGATGAGTTCTTGCCAATGAGAAGGAGAAAAACTTTCCTTCTAGGAAGTGATGATAACATGTCACCACCTCGGTGCTTACTCCATATCAATATTCATATCTATACATGGAGCTTATAAGCACATTTTGCACTTCAGGTGTCTCGGACGGTACTATCTCGAAGCATCGAAGAGAGCCTGGATTCATTGGGAGTTCCTCTCATGGTGTCACGAGGTGTTGGGGTGTAGTCTTCCTAAGAGGTGCCTTGGATGGTGCTGTCATAGCATTGGAACAAGGGCCTCTTCAAGGATCAGTGATAGGGATAATGATTCGAAAGTAATTTTGTACTAGGGATAATCCAAGGCTACGTATTGGGGGACAAAAACAACAAAAAGATAAAAGATTTATAAAAACAAAAATACCTATTTGCCGACTATCACAAAACACTGACACTTGGCATTTCATGAATACACAAACTCAGGGTCAAATTGTTGAGTTAGGAAAATTCAAACTGCGAGATGGGATTCTGAGATCATTAAAACAAAAGGGGTGAGGCGATTGGGTTCTTGGGTAGGTACGCAAATCTTGATTTTTTTAGCCTTAAGATCCAAGAGAAAATCGTAAAGTTTTCAAACAAATGTCATACCTTTTCTTTTCAAAATCAACCAAGGTCTTGTAAAAAATTTCTCCTTAAAACAAAAAAATCAGTTTTCGTAGTTTTCAATAATACTATTTTGTAAAGTAAGTTTTGCTAAGGATTAGTAAAAGCTAAGCATGGGGGTGTGATAAACTCCTGCTTATCATCATTCTTAAGCATATTTCACACCTAATTCCTAAGTATTTCACACCCCATAATAGTATTAGGCATGCATTAGGCATTTTTGCATTGTTAGGAGTCATGCATGATGAGCTGTTATTTTTGTTTGATTTGGTGCATTACATGTTTGTCATGAGTGCGAGATATTTATAGATCATCTAAACCCTGGTAAACTAAAGAGAAAGGAAGAAAATCTACTCAAAAGAAGTCTCCAGCATCACAAGAGTTCTTTGAGCTCCCTTCTTAGCTTCAGTCAATTCCTTTTAGTTCCATTTTAGCTACTGCCAGCTCAACTTACTTCTACTTAGCTAGTAGCTCCTAGTTGGCTAGCTAAGTTAGTTGTTGAGTCCTCATTCGGCTCCACCTCAGCTCTTCTCAGATACATACTAGCTCAAGGCAGCCCAACCTATCTCCTTTTGGTTACTATCTCGCAACTAGCTAGCTAAGCTAGTTGTTGAGTCCATGGCAGGTACAACTCAGGTCCCCTCATCTACCCTCAACTCCATCTTAGCTTAGCCTAGCTTAGCCTAGCTTTACTTAGCTACCAACTCTAGCTAGCTAGCAAAGCTAGCTACTTAGCTCTCCTCCTATATGTCCTCCACCTAGTTGCCTAAGTCCGCCTTACTCCCACCTAAAAATGGCACCACCAAGGCCCCCCATTTTTCCCTCCAAAATAAACCACAACCACCCTCTTCACACCTCTTCATTTTCCCTCCAAAAACTACCATGCAACCCTTCATAATTGGCTCCACCTATGACTTGTAATCACCACCAAATTTGTGCCAAAATCAACCAACTACATCCAACCATTCATCCTACAACTACCACCATCCTAGTAATTGGTTTCAGCACCAAAAATTCCCACAACCACCACTCTTCTAGAAGCCATAGTTGGTGCCAACATATGGTGGCATCCTTCTAGGGTTGGTGCCAACTTATGCCATCCTTTCACCACCATAACCACCCCTACTTCATCCTATAAAAGACCCCTATAACCACCAAATAAAACCCATCCTTGGCCACATTAATTCTTCCTCCGAATACATCCACCATCAACTTAGGAAGATAGGTTGGATGTTGGGTCTAGGAGGGAAGTCTACCACCCCCCTCTAGATTCCAATACTCCATTCTATCTCCCATGGTGCAAGGCCAAGGAGCACAATAGGAGGATGACTAGGTAGAGGAGGAAGGGTGGTTGTCCACCCTTGATTCATCTTGAGGAGCAACATCACCATTGGAGCAGGAGGAGCATCTTCTTCAAGCTCGGGAGCAACCGAGCTTGGAGCGAAGACCAACTCTAGCACCACTTTTTGATAATACTACTACTTTTTCTCTTCTCTTTTGTATTTCAATGTTGTAGTAGTTAAGCTTTCTTGTATGTGGGAATTACTTGAGTGGAACTCTTCCATACAAGTTAGCTTCCTAATTATGATACTTGTGTGGGCTCATCTTTATAAAATTTTATTTTCCTTTCAATTTTTGTGTCACTTAATTTCATGCTTCTTTCATTTTTGTAGTGCACTCACTTCCTTCCTAAGCAGCACTTGCCTAGGGTGATCTTAGAAAGGTCAGGTTTCGCTTTTATATTTTGAACTTTCACTTAAGCTTATTTCCATCATTTGTTGCTCCGTATTTCAAAACCCTAAAAATTGCAATATATAAAAAGCAAAAAAACAAAAATAGAGAAGATTTTAAGAGAGTGAGAGAGAATTTGATCATCTTCATAACTAAAGTTGCCTCCTTAGACGACCCTAGATACTCCATTATCTAGGAATATAAATTTAAAAGATGATCAGATTTATGTGTTGTAATGACTTAATTCATATCTTTTTTGAAATCATGCATTTTTCGTATCAGTTCACAAATTGAGGAATAGGTGTTCTCGACGAGATGGGTCTCATCAACCTGTTGAGAATAAGGGTTTTCTTCATACTGAGATTTATAGTAGGAGGCACCTCACATTGGGATGTTGTTCTACGCCACTCACAAGGTATATCGCTACCTCATGGGACCATGAAATAGGAGAAAATTTTGCCTTCCCTTGTAGTTCTAGTTTAAGGTGCTTTAATTTAATCATGATCAATGTTGGGTATAGAATCAATCGTTGGTTTTGAAAATTTGAAATGCCTAATTTTATGCTTTCATAATGCTACTAGTTGATCTGATCAACTCCCTTTAGAAACAATATCCCACGTTTCCTTAGTAGTGAGTGCCTTCATCTTAATACCTGTAGCAACCACCCACTTGGGGTCCTAGGAAGCCTCCTAATAAGTACATGAGAGAATATTACTATAAAGAGCCTAGGAAAACTATTATGCAGAACAATCCAAATGGACAGTAGAAGTATAATGCAACATGGAATGCAAAGTACAAAATCTGATTGATTTCCGCAGTGCAATGGGCCTATCATCACTCCTACTGTGGTTCTCTGCATGGGGGGAAGGAGCATCCAAAGCAATGATGGAAGAAGGCACATCATGTGACGAGCTATTCCCTACATCAAATATTGGGGAGACAAGAATAGGTATAGGTGAAAGCATATTTGGTGGTGTACTCCTCTACTAGACTTGAGATTGGAATTGGGTTGCCTGTCCCTCAGTGTAGAAATAAGAAACCTTCTGAAAGAATTTCACATCCACAAAAACATGATAAATGCTGGCAACCTAATCATAGCATTGATATCCCTTCTGCATGCAAGAGTGCCCCAAGAAGACACACTTAGTAGCTTGAGGTGAAAGTTTATATAGGCTTCTAAAGTTATGAACAAAATAGACATTGGCAAAGGTATGAAGGGGTAGAGAAAATAGGTCCTTGTCAAGATAAAGTAGTTTGAATGGTGTATTAAATCCAATGATAGATGAGGGAACTCGATCAATGAGATAAGCCGTTGTAAGAACCGTAACTCCCTTAAAAGGATTTTGGCACGCTAGTGGGGATAGGAGTGTCTTAGCAATATCATGAATGTGGCAGAACTTCCACTTTGCCACCCCATTCTGTTAAGATGTATAGGGGTAAGAGTCTAATGTATGGTCCCATTCTCCTCAAGAAATGCCTAAAGCAGCCATTGAAAAAATTCCAAAGCATTATCAAATTTGAAACGCTTCATTTTAGTAGACAAAGAATTTTGAACTTCAAAAGGGAACTTCTTTATTATTGAAAATAATTCAAATCTATCTTTCAAAAGAAACATCTAGGAATCACGATTAACATTGTCAACAAAGACAGCAAAATACTTATGACCAGAACAAGTATGAACATGACAGAGACCCCATAAATTACATTGGACAAACTTTAGGACGCTTTCACTCTATCTCTCTACATAAGCTAGGAAGGAACGTCAATGCTATTTCCCAAGCTAATAGGCCTTGTAGACGAATGTGATGGAAGGTGAAATGTTAGGAAACATGTAGCGTTGCTTGGATAATCATGGATGACCAACTATATTACCATCAGAGTGGATTGGAGGAGATGGATGTGGCATAAGCAAAGGTGGTTGGTAGGTCTAGGTGGTATAGCCCACGGTGCTCATAGCCCCCACCAATTGCCTGCTTTGTCCGAATGTCCTGAAAATAGCAATGATTCTCGTAAAAAGTAACTTAGCACTTTAATTGTTTACAAATCTAGCTAACAGATAACATACTAAGTGGAAACTCAGGAGCATAGTAGACGTCAAAAAGTAGTAATCTAGGAGAGAATTGCGAGATCCCAACAGAAATAACAGGAGACTTTCTCCCATTGGCCAGATGAATAGAGGTAATATCACCAAAGTCCCTAGATGAAGACAAACCGGTAGCTCTACTAGTAAGATGCATAGACACTAAAATCAATAATCTAGTTAGTAATACCTGTAGAGGCAACATTCATTGTAGTATTTGTGCCAAGGGTGATGGTGGAGGAGAGTGACTAAGTCCTCAGAAACTAGCATAGATGATCCAACTCATGCACAGTTAAAGAAAAAACAGCTTGATTAGTAGCAACCTTAGTCTCAACAATAGAAGCATTGACCATGGAGATTTGGTTGGCCCATTCTAGCTTGCCAAACTTCTCCCAATACCTATCTGATAGATGATTTGTCTTTTGGAAGTGAGCACATGAGGGGATAGGTGCATCTACCATGACCCTCATCACGACCATGTCCACAACCACACACACTAGAACAACCACCTCTACCTTTAGATGGGGGAAGAGTAGTGGTTTTAGTAACGACGATTGGTGTCAGAGAAGAATCGTCAACATCAAGCTTCTATAGCTATCCATACACTACTCTAGATTAGGTACAGACTCAATAAAGAGAATCCGATCATGAACGAATTGATATTCTGGGCTAATCCATCAAGGAACTGAGATATATCTACCACTCGGCTCTCTCAGTACCCTGCTTGTCATAACAAGTAGGATGGACATCGTAAATTCATTAAATAGCCCTTCCAAGGTGGTGAAGTAATCAAACAAGGAAATATCACCTTGGTTTGTGCTCCATATCCTCTTTTAGATATCTGTTCGGCGTGAACTACTTATCTCCAGGGAACACCTATGATGTGTACACATCTAATTGGCTTAATTTGCCTATTTACACATATTCTTAAGCTCATAATTGCATTCAGCATTATAAATATTGCATAGCATGCATTATTCTGCATTTAGAATAGATTGTACAAATTATAACTTAAATCTCTCTTTCTATGGTTAGGGGATAAGGTGATTCATTTTGGGGTCTTGGATTGAAGATCCAACCATAGGGATCTGATCAATCTACGATCGGAGTTCAACGCCTTTGAAATCACCTTGATTGGACCTCTATAGCATCCGATGCAGTCCGAGGAAGATCAGAGGCCAAGGGGCAAGGTGGTGAAAATTCAAACTTTAGATGAAAAATCTAGCTGCATGGATGGGTTTGAATTGACGATTGCAGCCCAACATTGTAAAAGTAGACCAAATCTAACATTTGTGGCACCACCTACGAGCAAAAGAAGATGGACGATCCAGATGGCGCCACGTAGCACCATCGAGGCCATCGAAATCACCCAGCAATGCCCATAGCATCTCCCTTTCACCTGATCAATCAATCCTAGCCATTGGATCTTCATCCAATGGCTAAGGATGCTCTTCACTGGTGCTTCAAGCGAATCCAAAGGGAGCACGCCTCTTTTAATCTCGACCGTTGGATTACTATCCAACGGCCATAAGCGATGGTGCCTTAACACAAAAGCACGACAATCAGTGTTTGAAGGGAAATGGTCACGAGAGGCACTCTCAAGGTAGTGCCGTGCAATCGAAACCCATGGAGCAAATTTAATCTGTGAAGAAGAGGGACGCGCTTAATTGGCCAAGAGATAGAGATCGGGTGGTCGCGGAGCAGCCACGTGGAAGGATCCAGCACGCAGAGATGAGAGCGAGTCATGTACGTGTGCGATGATGCACCATTAGATGCTCCATCATATGTGGCTATGATCTTAAGACGATCGGAGGCCTTCTTAGTCGTCTGATCCAGATGAGGCGTGATCTGAGGTCTCAATGGCGAAGCTTAAGCAATGCACAATCTAAGCCGTCCGTTCAAGATCTAATGGCCCTCCTTCAACGCACGCCTTCAGTAACGTGTAGCTTTAGTAATGCTTACTTGCGTCACTAAAGGCCGTAGATTAAATCTTAAGGCCTTGGAAATTACCCTTTTGCCCCCATTTCTACACCTATAAAAGGCCTACCCCTCCCACACATTTCACCATCCATTCTTTTATTTTCTCACCTTCTCCAAAGCTCTAAGAGCTAGTCCCATACCCGAGATGCTCCACCAGAGCTAGGAAAACAAATATTTTTTCCCTATTCTCATCCACGTTCGTGGAGCGCCCGTGGTTGTCTTCTCACCCTCTTCCGGAATCGAATCCCACTGCGATGTCGCCCTACTTCATCCTCTTTCCTCTAGCTTCATTCTCCCTCATCTAGCATCTCACCACCATCTTTCGGGTGCTCTGTCAATGCGGCTTGTCCTTTAAGCGGTCGTAGAGGAGGATTTTTCTCATCCCTATCTTTTTATTACTTTCTAGTGTAGTTTTAATTTTGCAATTAGTGTAATGAACATGGTTCTATTTTTATGAAATATTTGTTCACTCTCTCTATCTTTCTTTTTATTATTCTCTCTTTCTTCTATTATTTATTCTTTAAGTAGAATATCTTGCATAGATTAATTTCAACTAACTACTCTACTTTATGAAAATAAACGTGGATTTTAATCAAACATTCACCTCCCTGTGTTCGACCTGGGACTTTGCATAAAAATTCGCTAATCAAATAAATTACCAAAGTTTTGGTAATTTATTTGATTAGCGAATTTTTATGCAACTACAATGATGAGTTTTCAAACTCAATCTTTTATGCATTTAAATCTCTCTTATTAGCCTACACTCCAGGGCTTCCCAAATGTCTTTGGTTGTCTTCTTATATAACATATTCACCGTAATCTTGGGGTCTATAGTGTTCATGAGCCAATTCATAACAGGGTAATTGTACTTTTCTCAGCTTGTAAACTTTACATCCTTCAAATCAAGAGAATCATCTATCAAGACATGAAAACTATCGTGTTCCCCAATGAAAATATGGAATGCTCTTGACCATAGAATAGAGTTTTGGGACCCAATCAACTTTATGGTGGCCCCTTGGACCCTAGTCTCATAAGCAAAGATTGAGGCACCCTCATCAGCCATGGGGAACTAAGATGGTAGAATTCAGGCAAGAGTCAACTAATCACAACATGTATGTGTGAATAAACATGCTGGATGCATGTAAACAAGAGGCACTAAGTGCTTACAACATCCTGAGGAGCAAGAGATCATGTACATGAATGTGTACGAATCAAGAAAGAATGCATCGACATTCTAATCAAGGGTGATAGTGTCCGCCCACCCTAATTAGAGTGCCAAATTAAATTTGGCTTACTTACACAAGGCATGTGGAAGCCCTATTAGATTTAGAATAGGCCTAACGAATTAGTCACAAAGCATCGCTTGGCCCAAACCTAATCTCCTAGAAGATTTAAGCTTCGGGTTTGATCTATTGGGAAAAGCTACCCTCTTATCAAATCTATTGGCTGGCGATGCTGGTGTTGTCATTACGCTCAAGTCAAATAAGTTCACTAATTTAAATTTTGACTTAACAAAATACGTAGTACAATGCAAGTCAGGTTGAACCACAAAGGAGTGTGATGTGACTAATTACAAGTACTCAAGATTTTTTTTGGGATTTTTGAAGTTGATTTTATATTTTTTATTGGATTTTAGTTGCATTGGAGGCAAAATTGCATATTTGACCCCTATTTATTATAACAGTCCTAACCTATGACTCAAGACTTCGGAAACTTCGAGCAATTTTTCCAAGAAACTATATTTAGTGAGTAAAATAGTGCCATAAATTTCACTCAAATCTAAGGTAAATAAAAATCACAGTAATTCAGAGAAGTTGGAAACATCGCATTCTATTTTCAGAATGGCACTCATTCAATGCGAGAATTTTATAAAATAGAATATAGAGTGTTAGAGTTCCCAATTATGCAGTATGAAACCTTACTTGATTATTTATGTAACAACATGATTTGGAGATTTTGGGGGTTCATAACCTATTGAAACAAATTTTTAAATCAAATGTAGTAAGTCTGCTCGGACTGGCAGACTTGCTACATGATGATCAAAACGAAATGTAAGTGGTAGGAGAAGAAATGTGGGACTTGGGATAGCCTCTATGCTTTCCAAGGCATGTCTAGGATTGCATAGGGAGCATAATACATGTCTCCCTAGGCTTGGCATGCGTTTACATTTGCATCCGAGGCATAGCCCGACTCGGAGTCTCGATCCTAGGCTTGAGCTATCTCCAAATGCTTCGTAGCACACGCCAACTCAGGTTCCCACATATGTGAACCCCCTCAGCCCCAAATAGACCCTAGCCTACCTAACTATTATCCCTAATTCTATGTCCACATGAAA
Source organism: Thalassia testudinum (assembly GCA_037157565.1). Taxonomy (NCBI): domain Eukaryota; kingdom Viridiplantae; phylum Streptophyta; class Magnoliopsida; order Alismatales; family Hydrocharitaceae; genus Thalassia; species Thalassia testudinum. The sequence continues at coordinate 30,839,920 of JAZHRO010000036.1, forward strand.
TCAGTCACACATCCAACACAAGTCACATACATCTCAATGGGAAAAGAAAACATTCATTCTATATGAACTCTAAAGTTCTCAATAAAAAATGCTCAAAGATACAGATAGGAAAACTCTAGAGGCCCCTCGAGATGCTATGGTGATGGCGATGAGGTGGTTGTGGTCAGCCCTTCCTCTAAGCTCCTGCTCATCGCTCCTCCTCGATAATAACTCCTTGAAAGAGTGGCTCATGTGCAACCTACTTGTACGGATCTTACCTAGCCACAAACACAAGATCAAGCGTGATATTGATTGTACAAAAAATATGTCACAATAAAAACAATCCCACATTATACACAATGATTTATAGTGGAAACCCCTACAGGTAAAAACCACTACCTAAGCCTCCCAGCTTAGGATTTTCTCTACTAGGCAATTCTAATCAATCCATTATGATATACCACTTGAACGAGGGTGGCACAACCTCTTACAAACCACTTCTCTTTTACCTACTAGGAGAAGTCACAACAACCTCTGGAATTCCAATATAATGGATCCCAACAAATGAAATGAACGAAATAAAATGAATATAGAAATTAATCCTATGGAACCTTAAGGAATTAAAATATGCAAATTGAGTTTTCTTTCCAGAAGCCTAGAGTGACATGCCTTTGAAGAGCATAGAAGAATGGGTATGAAAGAAAGAGGAAGAATTGGAGTGGAAGCTCTTTTTCTCTTTGAAATGTTTCTCAAGGTGTGTTTTGAAATGAGGGGCATGGAATAGGTGAAAACGAAGCATTTTGGAATGTTAGAAAAATATCTTTCGATCGAAATTGATTGACAAATTTTTTATTTTGATCGATCAGTTTTCATTTTGATCAACCAATTTATTTAATTGATAGATCAATTGATGATCGATCAAATATTTAATTTGTCGATCATTTGCGAGAAAATTGGATTTGACTGTTAGGCTAATTTGGTAGATCAATCTTCATATTTTGATTGATAAATTGATTTGATTGATCAATTCTAACATTTTGGTTGATCAATACTATCTAAATGTTTATTTTACGACTTAGAAAATCATGAAAACCTTTTTGAGGTTTTGCACATAATTTTTAGACTCAAACACTTAAACTAAAAGATGTATTGACTCTTTGGAATCTTCACTTTGATTCACGTAGAGGATAGTTGACTTGATTTATGTGAGCATGATCTTGAAAGATTAGTTCACTATAAAACATAACTTTGTTTCATCGAAATAGACATCTTAATTAACATTCTCCCCCTTTTTGATGATAACAAAATTGCAATTATGCATGCAAGAAAATAAATAATTACTTTAGAATTACTCCCTCTATCAACATGCATATTTTACTCCCCCTTTTTGTTATCAACAAAAAGTTATATATCAAATGACATTGTTATCAATCATACTTAAACAAGTGAAATTCTAAGAATGATATTGGCATTTTTCTCTTCCCTTTTTAAGTAATATTCTAACAAGCATGATGTCAAATTAATAATGTTCAACATATGAAAATTATCAAGCTCATGATAAGGAGATCATGAAATTCATGATAGACTAACACAATGGCTATATCAAAATAAAAGGAAGTGTTGAGTAAGAATTATACAATCCAACATAGATAATGATGTTATCTAAATGCTACTAAGAAAGTAACCTTGATTCTCCCCCTCAAATAATGACCTTTTATCAAGGTTTGGTTTAGATTATTTTTCTCCCCTTTCTGTCAAACAACAAGACGCTATAGAATAAATCTATTTTGATCTCCTCAATTTTTTTTTTAATCGCTTGATAGCTCCCTCTATTTAACTAATTCAATGCTCAATTAATTTTATAAAAAAAATGTATTTATAACTAAGTAGGTAATAAAGATTTAATTTTGGGAATTATACCTGCTAAGGTATAAGTACCTAATAGCAATAGCCAGGTGGAGGGGGTCTCCACCAAAAATCTGGCATCCATTGACCTTGTTGGTTCCACCATCTTTCATAGCCAAATTGACGATTATTGGCTCATTGCAGGTTGCCTCTTCAATTGTGATTTCCATGTCGATCTTTCCCATAACCTGCAACATAATTTTCCATAAATTTTTTCAGTACCAATATTCTTTTGGGTCTGTGGTTGTTAATTCCTTTCAAGTTAGAGGGTCCATTAGACTCTCTTCTCTTGGCCTTTTGATATAAAAATGCATTCTTAATCTTCTTTTGATTCTTCTTTTTAATGTCATATTTTTCTACATTTGTTCTAGTAGAATATTTGAGGTCATTAAGGGTGTCTTCAAAGTGAATATATTGTTCCTTGAGATTTTCTACTTTCTCATGAAACTCTACATTGACAACTCTTATTTCATCTAATTCCCCTTTTTTGTTTTCTAAATCTTTTTCATTTTCTAAACTTGAGCACTTATCCTTAAGTTCCTTATTTTCCTTCTTTAATCTTTTACCCAATTTGTATAAATCATGATATGCATCTAATAATTCTTCTAAAGTAGTTATGTACTAGTTACTAAACATAGATGGGCAACCTCGTTGTCATTTGATTTATCGGAGTTGGTCTCTATGTCAGAATCGCTATCTTTCCACATTTTTGTGAAAGTTTTCTTGGAATTCTTATTTTTGTTGCTTTCTTTTATGTTCTTGTCCTTATTTTCTTCATGTTTTCCAATTGAAACCCTATTTTTGGAATGCTAGAAAAATGTCTTTCGCTCCAAATTGATTGACCAATTTTTTTATTTTTATCAATCAATTTTCATTTTGATTGATCAATTTATTTAATTGATTGATCAATTGATGATCTATCAAATATTTAATTGGTCAATCAATTGCAAGAAAATCGGATTTGACCATTAGGTTAATTTGCTCAATCAATCTTCCTATTTGATTGATAAATTCTAATATTTTTGTCAATCCATGTTGTCTAAATGTTTATTTTACAACTTAGAAAATCGTGAAAACATTTTGAGGTTTCGTACATAATTTCTAGACTCAAACACTTAAACTAAAAGATACATTGACTCTTTGAAATCTTCACTTTGATTCACACGGACAATAATTGACTTGATTTGTGCAAGCATGACCCTGAAAGATTAGTTTACAATAAACATAATTTTGTTTCATCAAAACAGAGGTCTTAACACTCCTTGCACTTAGATGAGGATGAAGGGTGTGTGGTGGTTTATGGAGTGTGAGATGGGAGACTTGTTGTGGCTGGTTGTGAGGATGTTTGCGAGGGAGGTGGTGGCTGACCTTGGTGGTGGTTGTAAGAGATAGTGGTCGACCCCCACAAGGGACGAGAGTGGATGAGTTCCCCTCTCCCAAGGGGGAGCGTAAGGTGAGGATACAATTTGGTTTAAAAATGGTGAGAATCAAGTTTTCAAGCATATGATTATTTACAAGTGGTTGCCTAAATTTTGCTTTAAATGTTCTATGATTGGTCATTCTTTTCAAAATTGTAGAAAGGGGGGAAATAAGCAAAATGGACAGCATGCTAATGGAGAAGTGGTGGTTGGGTAGAAATGTATTGAATTGTATAATGGGCAACAACAACATCATGGTGGTGGGAACTTGAAATGGTAGCCAAAGATAGATATTGAGAGGCAACATGGGCATGTAAATGCTGGCTCTAGCCATGGGGGGCTTGATGGTAATATAAAAATCATTTAGCGATAGCAACAATATGGAAATCATGATGATGGTGTTAAATTACAGCAGCAACAACAGCGTGCTATGGGAAAAAGGAGTAGCAGCAACAACAAAGGGGAGAGGAGTTGAGGCTACAACATTAAATGGTTGGGTAGCAACATGTTGGACAAAAATGGAGCATCAAGAAGCATATTGGGCAACAACAAAAAAAGTAGCAAATGAGACCATGCTTTGAGTTGGCCTCTACACAAGGGGCACTCAAGTTCTGCCACTCCTAACTTATTCTTAACGAGCAAATTAGATGAGTTTGGATAAATTTCTACATTTTCAATCATTGTATATGCCTTTTTGCACTATAATAGTATGCGAGGTTTACAACGTTTATAAACTGTCGCCAATAGCCTCAAAACCGTCGCCACACATTGTCGCGGTATATCACGTCGCTGTTTCAATTTGGCGATGGTTACAATCTCTTATCGTTGCCTTCTCAGCACGCGCAGGCGAACATAGAAGTATGTTTTGGCAACGATTTTCTAACCATTGTTAAAGTAAATTACTAATGGTTATTAATTAGACCGTCGCCAATGTTCTTGGTGGGAACTTGATTTATGTGCCAAGAAAATACGTACTTTTTAAGGATGGTTTTTGTTAAAACCATCCTCTTTTAGTATTAGTAATGGTTATTAAACAGTCACCGAAAAGAAATGGAATACCTTGTGCCAAAATTGTGTAACTTATGGCGACGATTATTAAATGATCATCGAATGTAATTTATAACGATTTAGGTTATAATCGTCACTAATAATACTCTAATTTTTTTTAAAAAATAATTAATTTCAGAATTACACATAACAAATAAAAGATACACAAAAACAACCTACACTATTCAAAATATTTAATCAAAAGTAATTATACAATGAAACTAATATATATATATATATATATATAAACGAGGTTCAAATATTACAACAATAATAAAAACATGAAGAATATAAACACATATAAACTATGCTGTGGCACCTACGCTAGCAGTTCCAGAACCACCATCATCATCGTCGCCATGCCTCGGAATGTGGAACAGCAAATGATCAAGTCCACCACCACCTTAGATATAGGACAAGACCTCCACCCACTGCTTGTTTTGTTTCTCTAACAACTCCACCTGACTCTCCATCCTATGAGTGGCGGCCTACAGCTGGGTGGTGACCTCCTCCAGCCTTTTCTACTACTTCGCATCTTGATGCTGTAAGGTCTAAACCTCGGTGCATAGATTGTCGTCGTGGGCAGATGAGAAGGATCCTTTCCTACCATACCAGGAGGAGATCGCTGCACTCCTCCCACTGCTATAGATGAAGCCTCCATTCTCTGGAGGCATGATGGTCCTAAAGGCCTCCTCCAACGTCAGAGGTGTCCGTAGAACATTCCCGGAGTTCTCACGCACGACCTCAGGAGGATGGATCAAATCCATCATACGACCCTGTATATATATATATTTGCAATTAATTACTTACATGTTTCTCCTGGTATGTGGGATGTATCCAGGCACGTGAGCTGTCGAGTCCTTATTTACTATGAGTTTGCTCATAGACTCCTACTCGATCTAAATGAGTGCCCTCGTGTGCCTCTGCCTAAAACTGATTAAATATTTTCATCTACTTTTAATTTAACTAAATTATTTTAATTTTATTTGAAATATTGAATTAATAAACTTACATATCTGTCCTGCAATGAGTCAATACTCATTCAACCCAAGCAATGGGTTTGCATAGAAGCTCGGGTCCTATTGGCCTTGTTCTTCCTGATTTGCTCCTATAAAAAATATAAATTTTGTTACTAAAAGATTATGTAATTATTCATTATAAACTAAAATTAAAAATAAAATTTGAAACTATTTAATTACCCCTACCGCTGGATCCCTCCAATGCTCTCAACACTCCTTCCAAATGGGAGGCACAATCATAGGAGGCACGTTTCTCGATGACACTGTTGATGTGGGAAATCAATGTTTTAAAATACTTCTTCGTAGTATAGGTCGAAATTGCACGAAAACAAATACACTTTATACTCGAATTTAAAGTCCGAGGTCGAATGTAGGGAGCAATCAATTGCAATTTAATCTCACCAATCACAATTTAATCAAAAATGTAAACAATTATAATCAAAACTTCATTCATAACAACTCAAAATGATATATAGATAAAACCAAGTAGCAATGTGCAAAAAGATTGGGTTAAAATGGTGATTTGAATCACCATTTAACCCTTTTAATGTTAAGCTTCAAATATATCAAATTTATCAACAGTAATTATCAACCAACATTCCATGTCAACCAGATGAAAAAACCCAATAGAACCAAGGCACCAGCAGATATTTGACGAATGCATAAGGCCTTCAAATTCCTTAAGTTGCCTCAGCAAGCACAACACCTAAGGAGGCAAAGGCACGAATCCTCCTTCTCTTTCCTTCAAACCCCAAGAGAGGCAAGGCATAGTACAACACCAATAGAGGCACGAAGGGCCTCCCAACGACTAAGTGTAGAGAGGGCACAACTGAGGGAAAAAACCCCCATTCTCTCTCTCTTTCTTCTCCTCTCTATTAGAAACCTAAATGGATTCGGGTAATTGAACCCACACCCAGACCCGCATGGCATGAGCATGGGCGAGGAAACGTGCGTTGGAGCGTGCAAGCAAGACCTCACCCCGGTGCTCTCGGAGGCAATAAGCTGAAGTGACAAAATCAATATATGCATGTGCATTGGCTTCTCTCCCACCGATGTGGGACTATCAAGTCCCTTCGTTCTTCACACGTAGGCAGCAGGATGACCTCCTTCAATTGGAGTAGCTGACGCAGTCACAATCTTTAATTGAGCACCTAAAATGCTAAAGGACTTGGGGCTGCTTCGATCAAAAGTTGTAGTGGAATGATTTGAAACATGGAGGTGGGAGAACACGCCGGATAAGACGATGGCGACGACGACCGTCCAGTGAGGCACCTGAAACACAAGATATGGGTGCTAAGCCCCAATTAGAATGCTCAATAGCTTCGCTATGGGAAGGCGAACTCAGCGGTGGTGGGTGGAGGGTGTATGGTGGCCAGTGGATGCCTTTCGGTGACAAAGAAGAAGCTGCAGAGGTGGGTTGGCTAGTGGAGTGATGGAGAGGGTGAATGCCTTAATTGATAGAGGGCTTTGTTGTGGAAGTCGAGGAGGAGGTAATGGAGTTGGTGGCTGTGAGTTTTGTGCAATGGAGTGAGCTGGAGGCATGGCCGGAGCTTCGCCGAAGCGGAAGAAGGTGAGGGCGTCAGGGTGTGTTGTGTGGTCAATTGGGAGTGTATGTAAGGGTGAAATGATGTAGGGGGAGAAAGGAAGAGAAAGGGGGTTTTAGGAGAGAGAGTTGAGGTCGACAGGCTTCTGTTGCGATGGACCAAAGTCAGAGAAGATGATGGAGTGCGAGGATGGCAACGACGATGTAGATGGAGGAACGACCTCCCTTTGGCCGGGGAGGATCGCGAGGATAAGGGGAATAGGATTGGTCATCCAATTTGATGGTTGGATGATCGGAAGTGGGGGATCGAGGGCGGTCGCCAGAGTAGAGTTTTCAGTAGCCGGAGGAAGAGAAATAGGTGTATTTGGTCACCAAACTTGCTAGGGAGAAAAGGTTGTGCATGCTGGCTCTTTATAGAGCTTTAGGGGAAGCTTTGGATCAAGAAAGAGGGAATCCATGGCTTGGGCTTGAAGGAAAGGAACCCATGATTATCGTTCGTTCGTACGAGCAATCCATGGAGACTTGGGACTCCAAATTGATCCCAGATTATTCGCCTAGGTGTGAACATCAATCCCACCAATTTTGGTGGGATTTGATTGCCAATAGAGTAGGTTTTGGGTCAATCAATGTTGCTTGGAGGTCGAGTTTGACCTCAATGGTGGCAGGGGATTTTTCACAAAGAAGATGAAGAAGTTGGGGGGGTCTTTGCAAAGAATTCGAAAGTTAAGGGATGTGTGTAAGGAAAAGAGTTAGACTAGACCAAAATGCAAACTTAATTAAGATGATCTATGATTGTGCACAAATTTTGGTATCAACCTAATTTGAACCTAAGGAATCCAATGGTGAAGTCGGATTTAGGTTTTGATCAAGTTTGACTGGGTAAATTGCTAAGAAACCCAAATTAAGGCAACTATCTGTCTGAGACTTTATTTTAGGTCAAATTAGGTTCCAATGGTCAAATCAAGGGTACCAAACCTTAGGGAATATTTCTCTATGATTTTTATAAGGTTTAGGTGAATTTTATTCTGACCAAAACCTCAGTTAATTAAGCGAGTCTGTTTTTAGGGTTCCAGATGTCCATTAATTCTTGAATCGCGTGAAAACCCATTTTTGTCATCATGAACCCACTTATTGGGCAGTTATGACCATTTAACCTTCGATAAACCCCTGAGAAACCCCATGATTATTTTTTATTTAGGATATTCTATTAAAACTGCATTTTCACCCCTATTTTACTTTTATCTCTCAGAGTGGATGTGTAGTGAATTACAGTCTTTTGGTATGTAGGAGCATTTATCTGTTGATTATGACTAATTAAAGCTAGATATGACTGATGATGACATTATCATCATACCCCTATGCCTAACTTTTGCTAATCCCTTAGCAAAACCTTACGGATTAAACCAGTTATCTAGGTCGGATGTAACTGTCAGGATGACTTACCAAGCTACATCTCTAGGAATCAGATCTTAATACTAGCAATAAACCCAGAGGTACTCAAGTACCAGCCCAGATCTAGACCTGAATAGCTCTTGCCTCAGTCTTCCGCAAAGGTTTCTAAGTCCCGTAGGAACTATCCTAAGGTTTGTTAGGCCCAGCAGTTAAAGCACCCATGCTTGTAACATGGTTAGCCTAGGTTCAGTTTGCCAATGCATTTTTGTAAGAGAGAGAGAGAGAGGGAAAGAAGAAGATTTTCATTTGTAGAGAGCTTTCTCTCTTTTCTTTTCATTATATTTTTCCTTAGATCCAACCTTAGATTGGCCCTAAACACGTTCTGTATCGGATTCATTACTCCCACCATCAATCCTTGTAGGGTCCCCGACAATCAATGCTTCAGGATAACGCCGCCCATGGTAACCCCCAGAACCCTGGCTTTTGACACTTCAAGATAGTGCTGTCCATGGCATTCTGTAGCTAAATCCAGACCCCAGCAATCGACATTTTGTGATAATGCCACCCATGGCATCTGAACCAGCACAAGGTGCTTATGTGCCCCTGGTAGGATATTTAGATATCCTAGGAGATAAGCACCGAGGAGACGATATGTTATTGCACATCTTCGAGGAGAATTTTTTGCCTCTTTGCATTGGGAACTCGTCCAAATCAACTTGTGTTTTCAAGCCGCTCTTAATCTAGATCTTAGGACCATTTTTACAATAGCAAAAATGCTTTTTGGCATGATTTCATATTTAAGTGCACTGAACCAGACTGTATGTGATTTAAGGTGCTTAAGTTATCGAGTCCCACAATCCGGAGGTCAACTAATTGGGCCGAATAATTCCTAAGCCTTAGACTTAATACACAAGCTTTGCATTTTCCTCAACCTCTTGAGGATTAATCCGGATCTTGACAAGTACGTGAGTGTTTAAATCTCAGAACAAATCCAAGAGGCCTAAGGTTGGTATTCTCCACTAATCCTTTAAGTTTTAGCCTTTTAGGTCTTAATTTATCATTCGATCCAACCTAGAAGTTAGGTAAGTTCCATATTATTTTGAAGGGACTCCATTTTTTCTTTATCTTTTTGTTCCTTTCTTTTCTTTTCAATTTTCCTCCCTCCTTTTTCTCATTTTTCTCTAAATGGACCTTTTTCCTCAACCTCCACTTTATTTTTAACAAAATCCTTTTGTGATTTGATTTTCATGACGTTTTGCACTTTAATACCCCCATGCCTACGATTTGCAATGTCCTCATTGTAAATTAGGTGGGTTCGAGTTCAGCATAGATTGTACATTATAAAAGGGTTAAAGGGTGGGTGGACGGGTCGGGGTGACTATTGCGGATGATTTCAAGCTTTGATACAAGTACCAAAGGTGGAGTTGGTTGTTTTAATGGATGATCCCTAAAGTGCAATATGATTCAGCGAAGAGATATGTCAAAAGGGTTTCAGGTTTTTTCAAAAGATAACGGGTTGCCTCCCGTTAAGCACTAACTTTAATGCCATCAACTGGGCAAAATAAGCTTAGGGAGAATGGAGATCAAAAGAGATAATAGCCAAGTTTGGATTAGTGAGTTCGATGAACGGTTTGAATCTCTGACCATTCACAATAAAAGGCTCCGAATCATGGCTGAGTTCACTAATTTCAATAGCTCCATTTTCGAATACTTGTCTCACCAAGAATGGTCCAATCCATTTAGATCTGAGTTTTCCTGGAAAGAGTTTGAGTTTGGCATCAAAGAGTAGGACTTTTTGACCAGGATGAAAAGATTTTTGCATAATGTGCATGTCATGGAAGGCTTTGACCCGCTCTTTGTAGATTTGCGAGTTTCGTACTCATCATTGCGTAGTTCCTCAATCACGTTCATTTGCAACTAGCAGTGATTCCATCCTTCAAAAGATCCAGATTGCACTTTCGTACTGCCCAATAGGATTTATGCTCCATTTCTACGGGAAGGTGACATGCCTTTCCGTACACAAGTCTAAAGGAAGACATGCCTAATTGGGTTGTGGCTGGTCCTATAGGCCCAGAAAGCTTCCGAAAGGCAAATAGACCAGTCTTTCTGTCAGGACAAATAGTGACCTGAAGGATCTTCTTGATCTCTTGATTTGACAGTTTAGCCAGTCCATTAGTTTGGGGATGGTAAGGAGTTGAGATACGATGCATCACCCCATACTTTTTCATTAGGGATCGGAAGTGCACATTGTTGAAATGAGACCCACCATCATTGATGATGGCCTTAGGAACCCCAAATCTAGAGAAGATATTCTCTTGAATGAATCAGAGAACAACTTTGTGATCACTAGTTCTGGTGGGGACGGCTTCGATCCATTTTGAGACATAATCAACAGCGAGTAAGATGTATTTGAAGCCGTTAGGTCCTGGAAAGGGTCTCATGAAATCAGTTCCCCATATGTCAAAGATTTCACACACAATGATTGGGTTCAAGGGCATCACATCTCATGGGCCCATGTTGCCAAGGGTCAGACAACGTGCACATCCCTACAATACGTTTGTGCATCTTTGAACATCGTGGGCCAAAAGAACGCACACTGGAGGATTTTCACTGTGGTTTTTCGCCAAGGGAAATGGCCACCGCAAGCCTGGTCATGGAAAAATGAGATCACGTCGTTGACCTTGTTGTCAGGAATGCATCTCCGAATTACTTGATCATTGCCAATGTGGAGATACGGTTCCTCCCAAATATAATACTTGGCCTTGAAATAAGCTTGTCCCCCCTGGAAGTCGCCCAATTGGCAGGACTTTCCCTATAACCAAGTAGTTTACCATATCAGCAAACCAGGGGAAATCGTGAATGGACAATAGATGCTCATCCTAAAAATGCTCCGTGATTGGACCGGATGGGTCAATGATAGAAGAAGGAAGGTGGGATAAGTGATCAGCTACCACGTTCTATTTCCCCACCTTATCGTGAATCTCGAGGTTGAATTCTTGCAACAGTAAGATCCAGCTGATTAGTCAAGGTTTCGCATCCTTCTTCGCGAGTAAGTGCCCCACTGTAGTGTGATCTGAGTAGATGATGACACGGGAACCCAGAAGGTATGATCTGAATTTTTCTAGGAAAAATACTATAGCCAACAGCTCTTTCTCAATAACTGTGTAGTTACGTTGAGCCTCGTCAAGCATTTTGCTGGTGTAGTAGATGGCCACGGGTTTCTCATTAATTTTTTGCCCAAGCACTGCACCTACTACATATTCAGATGCATCGCACATGATCTTGAAGGGTTGAGACCAATCAGGGGATTGCAGGATAGGTGCTTAGGTCACTCGGTCACGTAGACTTTCAAATGCATGAGTGCACTCCTCATTGATTTTGAAGGGGACACCTTTTGATAGGAGATTAGTCATGGGGCATGTGATTTTCAAGAAATTAGGAATGAATCGATAGTAAAAATTGACGTGCCCCAGAAATGATCTAATGTCCTTGATCGAGCTAGGCATAGGTAGTTTGGAAATCAAATTTACCTTAGCCTGATCAACTTGGATGCCATTCTTGGAGATAAGATGTCCCAGGACAATTCTCTCAAGAACCATGAAATGGCTCTTTTCCTAGTAAAGAACCAAATTCATGTCAATACACCGCCTGAGGATTTGGACCAAGTGCATGAGGCAATCATCGAAAAATTCCCTAAATACCTAGAAGTCGTCCATGAAGACTTCAAGGTAATCACTTACCATATCAGAGAATATGGTGAGCATGCACCGCTGAAAGGTGGCGGGTGCATTGTAGAGCCCAAAAGGCATCCTGCAGAATGTGTATGTCCCATAGGGGCAAGTGAAGGTAGTCTTCTCTTGGTCCTCAGGATGGATTGCCACCTGATTTTAACTGGAGTACCCATCCAAGAAGCAGAAAATTGATTTCCCGCCAATTTCTCGAGTATCTGATCAATAAATGGCAGTGGGAAATGATCTTTTTTCATGGAGGCATTCAGTCTTTGATAATCAATGCAGACTCTCCACGAGTTTGCGATATAGGTCAGAATGGTTTCTCCGATTTTAATCATAATTATGGTGAGTCCTACCTTCTTAGGCATAACTTGGATCAGACTCACCCAACGAGTGTCGGAGATCAGGTAGATGATCCTAGCATCTAACCACTTAATGATCTCCTTTTTCATGACATCCTGCAAGTTCAGATTCAGACGTCTCTGCATTTCACGGGATGGTCGTGAGCCCTCTTTAGCGTAGATGCGATGCGTGCAATACGAAGGGATAATACTCATTATATCATCGAGAGTCCATACAATGTCTCTATGATGCTACTGGAGGAAAGAAATCAGCTTCTTCTCCTGATCAGATTGAGTCAGGAATTGATAATCACAGGAAATGCCTAATTGGAACCCAAAAAGATGTACTTCAGATGATCAGAAGAGGTTTTAGTTCCATGGTGGATTATCAACAGCAGAAGGTGGTTCAGGATGGGCCTCAGAAGAAAAGGTGGGAGCTATGGGTGAGTCTAGATCGGTGCGATGCTCCTCTATCTGCAGGGAATGATCTGCTTGGGGTTAAGGATCAGGGGTATTCAGGTCATCCTCGAGAAATGAGTCCTCAACCACAGCATTAATGTTGCACACTTGTTCTACTGCCCCGCAATTAATTCCTTTCTGGGCTTTGAAGATATCAATTTTTAGAGTCTTATTCCCTAACTTCAACTCAATCTAGCCCTCTTCGCAGTTAATGTTCACCCTAGCTGTCTCTAAGAATGATCTTCCTAGTATAATCGGTGTATTCTTCAGATTCTCAAGAGTCTACATATCTAAAACAATGAAGTCCACAGGAAAGTAGAAGTCGTGGATTTGAACCAGAACATCCTAGAGAACTCCTCTAGGTGACTTGATTGATTGGTCAACTAACTGCAAGGTACCTCAGTTGGTTTTAGCTTAGTTTCCTCGAAATGATCTAGTAGGGGCGTAGGGATCAAATTGATGGAAGCTCCTAAGTCTAAGAGGGCTCTGTCAAATTCCAAATCACTGATTCTATAGGAGATTAGAAGGGTGCCAAGGTCCTTTGCCTTAGGCGAGAGTTTTCTCAAGATGATGGTGCTGGCTTGCTCCGACAATACGATTGGATTCCTACCTTTGGTTTGTGACTTACGCTTAGGTGTACATACATCCTTTAGAAATCTCGCATAAGCCAATATGTGGTGAATCGTATCCATCAATTGGATGTTTATTTGGACTTGCTCAAAGAGCTTGACCAAGTCTTCCTCGAAAGCCACAGGTTTGGGTTTCCTCTTTCCTTTGGTCAAGGCCTCTGGAAATGGAACCTCTATAGGTTACTCTAGAAGTGGTCTAGGTTCTTGATCTAGGATAGGGGTATCTTGGATGACCAACCTAGGGTTTGGGTTTGAACTACCAGGCTGAGAGTGGCTCAAATAAGGTAGGTCCTAAGTTGTTTTGCCACTACGGGTAGTCACAGAATTCAATCCTACCTGGTTCTGGGTCGAGGTTGGCAAAAGAGGTGGTTACTGCTAATAACCCGAATATGATGTCGAAGCATCCATCCCGTCAGGTGATGGAGTAGAAGGGGCCTGATAGACATAGTGAGCCTGGCCCTGAGTTGAGTTCATAACGTGCCTCTGGTTTGGCACATTATTTGGATTAGGCAGAGGTTGTAAAGGGAGTGCACCAGGTTGGCGAGAATTCTCCATCTGTGCGAGCTAATTATGAACCTCTGTGATTTCATCCTTGTGCTATTTTTGCATAGCCACATTCATCTTTTGAATGTCAGACAAGGTTTAAAGGATTAGAGACATTTGATCTTCTCATGTTGGCTCAGATTGATAATTTGGATTGGACCTAGGGTGAGGCAGCTAATATGGACAAGAAGCTTGTGGTCGGGGCTGATATTGAGGTCTCTGATTTTGATTTTTTCCCGACCACGTGAAGTTAGGATGATTATGCCATCCAAGATTATAAGTGTTTGAGAAAGGATCATTCTAGACGGCGTTGAGGTCCTCGTAGTTTTGAGGAACCTCAGAGAAATCAAATGAGGGTTCAGAGTTCCCCCAACTAGAGTAGGCAGATCCGGAGTTTCCTCCGAACCCTAGATCAGATGGGGGTAGGTAAGGATCCATCCCCTGAGAAGATTGATGGTAGATGTTATGCACAGCCTCCCTCCCAGAGGGTGGTTGTTCAAATGGGTTTTGTGCGGAAGTGGCTCGCTGCAGATGTTGAGTCAGTTCGTCCACCTTCTTTTCGATGATCGAGACCTTGTCAAGGTGATTGGCCATTAATTCCAAATCGACGGATGAGGATAGGCCCTACGTCTCATGTGCTCCCTGTGTATTCGTCAATGCACGAGCAGTCGTCCGGTTGAGCATGCCCATGGATTCATTATTGATTGAGTTCTTGCACATATTCTCGAGAATCTCCCACACGGTGTCTTCATGTTGACCCATGATGTTTCCTCCACATGTTGCATTGACAAACAATTTGATGTCCTCATAGAGTCCCTGGTAAAAAGGCTGGACTTGTTCTCATTTAGGAACTCCGTGATGGGGGCACTTTCGCATGAGATCCAGGAAGCGATCCCATGCCTCATGAAGTAGTTCTCCTACATTGTGTATGAAATGTGTGATCTGGTGCCTTAAAGCATTTATCCAATTGACAGGAAAGAACTTTTTCAGAAACTCGGATTGCAGTTCAGCCCATGTGTTGATCGGACGAGTTAGGGTTTGGTACCAATGAGAAGCCTTGTCCATGAGAGAGAAGAGGAACGTCTTCATGAGCAAGATCCTGATTTGAGCTTCTAACCCGAAGGTCTGGGCCAGATGCTTGAGTTGCTTGATACATTGGAAGGGATCTTCAGAATTAAGGCCATGAAATTTAGGGATAGCATGAATCATGTTGGGCTTGAGTTCTGTATCGAGCCCTACAGCAGGGATTTAAACCCTAGGTTCGATTGCTACCACAGTAGGATTGTAATGATCTCTCATCATAGGACGCTGCGGTGGATTCATAAAGGTCTGGAATAGATTGTTGAGGTGCTGAAGCTAATTTTGGAGATTGTTTTCTTCTTCTGCTGGGTGTTCCATGATTATGGATGAAGGAGAATTAGGCTCAGATGAATCAAAAGAGATATCAATATGGTTGAGTTGTTGCACAAATTGGGAGGTTGAGGCTTGGCCTCAATGAGAGTGAATAGCTAATGGAGGCCTCAAGGGTGGTCTTAAGGACCTCCTCCCAAACATGCACCAATGGAGAAGACGAGGGATAGAAGGTGTGATGGACCCAATCAAGACACCCAATGATTTTTGGATGACCATAGACGTTCGAGGCAGATGATACCTCTAGATCACAAAGTTGTCCACTTGAGAAATACCTGGGCAGCCAGGAAGGGAGAGTCCCGCAAAGACCCCTACACGGTAGAACACCCCCACAGCTTACAGGGTTTCCCACACTTGACCTTCCTTGTCACTATGGATCCAGGTAGACTAGAATGGATAAGTTGACCTCTTAAGTCAAACAATTTTAACTTTAGAGAGAGGGTGCTTATGATTTCACCTGAACTTTAAGATGTTTTTGTGAGTGGTGACCTAATTTGAAGATTGTTTGACCCCACAAGGTGGGTCAACTTCACCTAATTTGTCCTTGATTATTAGGTCCCAATTTTAGAATTCAAGTTTATTTAGAGCCTGATTTTAGGGTTTTCTTGATTAGGTAAATTCAATCAAGGCTTAGGAAACACACAATTTGGGAGAATACATTCTTGTTTAAGCAAGTGTGTTTCTAAAATCCTGAAATGGAAACCCTAATGTGGCTCTACTTGGTCCAATTAATTTCTTCCAAATCTGTCACCTAGGGCTCAATCAAGAAGGTGCATAGCGCTAGGTGCCTTAAATCCCTAAATAGGTGTAGAAATCAGGTTCAGGATGTTTCTAGAAATGAACCAAATTAGGAAACTTGTGATGATTGAATCTAAATATAGAATGCAATTTGGTCCTAATTGATTTCTTTCCCTTTTTTAGCTTTTTCAGAATTAGGAGCTTAATGAAGATGCAAAACGAGATTACCTACCCCTGGAGTGGCTGTTGTCCAGTTGATCTTTATCCTTCATTGAATCCCTGCACAAATCACAACCAAAAAGATAGAGCAAGTTAGTTTCAAGCCAAGAATTGTAATCAAGAGATCAAATTGCACGTTGCTCCCCGGCAATGGCTCCAAAATGTTGACACGGGAAATCGATGTTTTAAAATACTTCGTCGTAGTATAGGTCGAAATCGCGTGAAAACAAATACAATTTATACTCGAATTTAAAGTCTGAGGTCGAACATAGGGAGCAATCAACTACAATTTAATCTCATCGATCACAAATTAATCAGAAATGTAAGAATTATAATCAAAACTTCATTCAAAAAACTCAAAATGATATATAGATAAAACCAAGTAGCAATGTGCAAAAAGATTGGGTTAAAATGGTGATTTGAATCACTAATTAACCCTTTTAATGTTAAGCTTCAAATATATCAAATTTATCAATAGTAATTATCAACCAATATTCCACATTAACCAGATGAAATAACCCAATAGAACCAAAGCACTAGCAGATATCAGACGAATGCACAAGGCCATCAGACACCGTAAGTTGCCTCAGCAAGCATAGCACCTGAGGCAAAGGCACGAAGCCTCCTTCTCTTTCCTTCAAACCTTAAGAGAGGCAAGGCACAATACAACACCAATAGAGGCATGAAGGGCCTCCCAACGACTAAGTGTAGAGAGGGCGCAGCTGAGGGCAAAAATCCTACCCTTTCTCCCTTTCTTCTCCTCTCTATCAGAAACCCGAATGGATCTGGGTAATTGAACCCACACCCAGACCCGCATGGTGCAAGTGATGAGAACACCATCATGAGCCATAACTAGCTCATTTTGATCTAATTAAGTCAGTAAATGCTCCTACATAACTACCAGAGAGCCATATTTCTTTGTAGATTCATTCTGAGGGAAAGACAAGAAAATAGGATTAAAACTGTAGTTTTACCATCATCATGAATGCAGTACAATCACGAGTTTTCTCAGGGGGTAATTAAGGTTCAAATGGTCCTAAATGGCTAACAAGTGAGTTAGAATAGATAGAAAAGAGTTTGCACGTGTTTTGAGAATTAAATGACTTTTGAAATCCTAAAAATAGACCCGCTTAATTAACTGAGGTTCTGGTTAGGATAAAATTCACCTAAACCCTCTAAAATTCATATAAAAATATTCTCTATGGGTTAGAGCCTTCAATTTGACCATTAGAACCCGTCTTGACCCAAAACAATCTTAGACAAAAATTTACCCTAATTTGAGTTTTTGCATAAATTACCTAGTCAAAATTGGTCAAAACCTAAAACTAACTTCACCATTGGATTCCTTGGGTCCAAATTAGGTTTGCATCAAAATTTGGGCCCAATCTGAGATCATCTTGACTAAGTTTGCATTTTGGTCCAATCATACTCTTTTTATCTCATTCAGACCCTCGACTTTTGAATTCTCTTACAACTAGCCCCCAACTTCTTTGTCTTCTTCACAAGCAGGTCCCCACGCCATTTTTGGAAGGTTAAACCTTCATCATCAAGTTTTGAGCTTCGAGCTAGGATTTCTCGCTCGATTCTCAATCAATCAATCCCAGATTTAAAACATAGATTCCTTGGGAAATTTCCTTCCAAATGAGCTCATTCAAGGATCCCAACTCCTTCCCAAAAGTTCATGCGAACCTTTAGAAGAAATGGGTATCATTTGTTTACGTAAGATCCAAGGTTTCCAAGCTTGGAACCTCCTCTTAAGCCCTATATAAGCACCTCCGAGGCCTTGCACAATTTTTCAGCAAGTTTTTCGGAGCCAAATCACCTCAATTCCCCTCCTCCAGCCACCAAAAAACCTTGCTCCGGTGACCTCTCTGGATCTCCCTCCTCCAGCCCTCCGACCATCAAATTGGACAACCTAAACTCTTCCTCTCTTTGTCGTGATCCTCCCCAACCAAAGGGAGGGCGTTCCTCCTTCTGCATCGCTGTTGCCATCTCGCCACTTCTTCCTCCTTCTTTGGCTCTGATCGGCCAACACCAGAGCCTTCCGCCTCTCAACCACATCCTTAAGTCCCTCCATCTCTCCCTTTCCCTCTCTATACTATTTTTCCACCCTTACAACACACGCACCACCTCCAACCGCCAGCCCCCGCACTTCATCTTCTCTGCCTCCAGCGAAGCTCCGACAACACCTACTCATCGCCACACTGCTCGAAACACGTCGCTACCACCCTCATTAGCTTCTCCGTGCTCCACCGCACAAAAGCCCTAACACCTCCACTCCTATTACCCATCCTAACACCCCGACAACCTACCCACTGCCACATCACCATCTTCGACCTTCACACACCACCATACACCCTCTCACGACACGCCACTGCCATCGTCACACTCACCGTGTCACGACGATCCTGCTAAACCATCAGATGCGGTTATAAGGCCCTTTTTCTTGAGTTTCAGCTAATAGGTCATCGATGCGATTGGCGAAGCTTCAAGCAAAGCTTGAAGCCTTGCGATTCACTTGAAGCCTTGCTCCAGGAATCGCGAGCCCCAGGAAACTTCCTCAGGCTGTGCGGAAGGCTTCCAAGCACACGCCCAGGTGGTCAATTGGGCACCACATCATCAGCTTCAGCTCCAATTGAGGAGACTTCCATCTGCTGCTGGTCACGCGAAGAAGAGTAGGACTTTAGTCCCACCTCAGAAGTTCACAAGTGCTTGCAGCTCCATAAGAGGAAAAAGTGATAGAGATTTATTGCCTCAAATCACTTGGGGGGTGAGGTACCCCGCACCCTCACTCAGCCTCATCCGCAACTCTGACCCTGCGGATCTGTCCGTGACTTGATAACTCGCCTACACCTTATACTCCTCGGCTATAACCCACACCAGCAGCCCTGGACCCGAGTGCGCTCTAGGTCTGAAAACCCGATAACCCGATACTGTTGGAGGCTTTGGGAGAGTGTGACCCAAGGAGAGAAAGAGAGGATAGTGTGTGGGGGTAGGGGGGTTTTGCTCTGAGAAGGATTGGCTGACACCTAGCCAAAATTGAGGATCCTTCCCCCTCTGCGTGAAGAAGAAGAAGAAAAGAAGAAGAGCAAAAGAATAGAAGAGCATAGAAAGAAAGAAGAAGAAGAAGAAAAGAAGAGGAGCCGCACAAGTGCAGCAGAGAAAGAAAAAGAAGGAAGAGAGAAAGTAGAAGAAGAAGAGAAGAAGAGTCACAACAGAAAAAGAAATCAGATCATCAGATGTTTAAGACGTCTCATTAAATATTCATCTGCATTTCATATATAACTATTGAGTTCTATTTGTCATTATTGTAGGGAGTAATTGCTGATTCAAATCACCATTTTACTCCATTCTTTTTGCATACTTGATCTTATTGCTACATTATTTTGAATCAATTTCTGATTACAATTTCGTATCTCTTGTTTTTGCAATTTTTGGAACTGAATTCCTACTTGCTCTCAGCAAACGACCTCAGACTTTTTTGAGTATAAATTTTATCTGTTTTTCGCGAGATTTCAACTATACTACAACGCAACGATTTAAAACCTGATTTCGAGTGAGCAATATTTTGGCACCGTTGCTGGGAAGCAATGCGTAATTCAGATCTCTTGATTGCAATATCAGGTTGGATTCTAACTTGCTACATCTCTTTGATTGTGATCTGTTTCAGGGACTCATTAAAGGAAGATCAAATGCACATCAACCACTCCAGGGGTAGGTAAACTCCATCTACCTTCTTCTAAGCCCCTGATTATGAAAAAACTAAAAAAAAAAAGGAAAAATCAATTAGGGCTACTTGAATTATATTCTTAGATTAATCATCAAGTTGCCCGATTTGATACATTCTATTTAGACAACATCCAAACCATGATTTATGCACCCACTTAAAGCTTAAGGTATTTAGGGCTATCACATTCTTGTTTGAGCCCTAAGTGCCACATTTTGAAAAACTAAATTGGACCAAATCAGAGCCAATTAAGGATTCCAGTTTAGGGTTTTAGAGACACACTTGCTTAATCAAGAATTAATCTTTCCAAACAATATGTGCCTAAACCTTGATTGAATTGGTCTATTCAAGCAAAATCCTAAAATCAGGCTCTTAAATTCAGTTGAACACTAAAAGAGGGACCTAAATTTCTCAAAAGGACAATACAAGTGAAGTTGACCCACCTTGTTTAGGTTAACCAATCTTCAAATTAGGTCACTTTGCACAAAAACACCTTAAAAGTTCAGGAGAAATCATAAGCACCCTTGCTCTTAATTAAAACTGGTAGACTTAAGAGGTCAAGTCCTCATTATGGTCTACCTGGATCATCAGTGACAAGAGAGGTAGAGTGGGGGAAACCCTGTAACTAGTGGGGGCACTCTACCATGTAGGGGTCTTTACGAGACTCTCCCTCTCTGGCTGCCCAGGTAATTCTCAGGTGGATGGCTTTCTGACTAAGGGGTATCATCCGCCCCAAACCTCTATAGTCATCCAAAATTTTTTTGGGTGTCTTGATTGGGTCCATCACATTCTACCTCTCAGCTACTCCATCAGTGCATGTTCTGGAGGAGGTCTCTAAGAACATCCTTGAGGCCTCCATTAGCTACTCATTCCCATCGAGGCCAAGGCTCGACCTCCTTATTTGTGCAACAACCCAATCCAATTGATATCTCTTCTGATTCATTTGAACCTAATTCTCCTTCATCCATCATCATGGCACAACCAGCAGAAGAAAATAATCTTGAAAATCAGCTTCAGCGCCTCAATGATCTATTCCAAGCCTTTTTGAACCCACCGTAGCATCCTATGATGCGAGATTACTACAATCCCATTGCGGTGGCAATTGAACCTCAAGTACAAATCCCCGCTGGAGGTCCTAATACTAAACTCAAGCTCAACATGATTCATGCCATTCCCAAATTCCATGGACGTAATTCCGAAGATCCTTTCCTGCATATCAAGGAACTCAAGCATCTAGCCCAGACCTTCGGGCTAGAAGCTTAAAATCAGGATGTTTTACTCATGAAAATGTTCTCCTTCTCTCTCATGGATAAGGCTACTCACTGGTACCAAACCCAAACGTGTCCAATCAACACCTAGGTGGAACTTCAATCTAAGTTTCTGAGAAAGTTCTTCCCTGTTGGTTGGACAAATGCTTTACGGCACTAGATCACACATTTCACGTAGCAAGCAGGAGAACCGCTTCACGAGGCATGGGATCATTTTCTGGATCTCATGTGAAAGTGCCCCCACCACAGAGTTCCTAAATGGGAACAAGTTCATCTTTTTACAAGGGACTCCGTGAGGATATCCGATTATTCATTAATGTGACCTACGGAGGAAACATCATGGGTCAACACGAAGATACCGTGTGGGAGATTCTCAAGAATATGTGCGAGAACTCCATCAATAATGAATCCATGGGCATGTTCGACCGGACAAATGCCTGTGCATTAATGAATCCAAAGGGAGCACATGAGACGTAGGGCCTGTCCTCTTCCATCAACTTGGAACTGATGGCTAGTCATCTGGACAAGGTCTCTATTATTGAGAAGAAGGTGAATGAGCTAACTTGACACTTGCAGCGAGCCACCTCTGCGCAAAACCCATTTGCGCAACCACCCTCTAGCAGGGAGGCTGTGCATAACATCTATCATCGATTTTCTCAGGGGATGGACTCGTATCCACTCTCATCTGATTCTGGTTTCGGAGGAAACTCTGGACCCACCTACTCTAGTTGGGGGAACTCTAAACCCTCGTATTCTGACTTTTCCGAGTTTCCTCAGACCAGCTAGGACCTCAACGCCATTCAGAATGATCCATTCTCAAACACCTACAACCTTGGATGGCGTAATCATCCTAATTTCACGTGGTCAGGAAATAATCAAAATCAGAGACCTCAATATCAGCCCCGACCACAAGCTCCTCATCCATATCAACTGCCTCAACCTCGGCCTAACCCAACTTATCAATCTAGGATGACTCATGCAGATCAAATGACTCTTATCCTTCAGACTCTGGCTGACATTCAGAAGACGAATGCGGCTATGCAAAAATAGAACAAAGACAAGATGAAAGAGGTTCGCAATCAACTCGCCCAAATGGCAAATCCCTGCCAACCTGGTGTACTTCCTTTACAACCTCTACCTAATCAGAATAATGTGCCGAGCCAGAGGCGCGTTATGAACCCAAACCAAGGCCAAGCTCACCTTTTTTATCAGGCCCCTTCTACTCCATCACCCGACGGGATGGAGGCTTCAACATCATATGCGGGTTACCAGCAACAAACACCTCTTTTTCCCACACCAAACCAGAACCAAGTGGGATTAAATTCTATTACTACCCGTAGTGGCAAAGCAACACAGGACCCACCTTATCCAAACCACTCCCAGCCTAGTAATGAAAACTTAAACCCTAGGATAGTCATCCGGGATACCTCTATCCCAGATCAAGAACCTGGACCCATTCTAGAGGAACTGTCTAAGGTTCCATTTCCCGAGGCCTTGACCAAGGGAAAAAGGACAGCCAAACCTGTGGCACTTGAGGAGGACCTGGTTAAGCTCTTTAAGCAGGTCTATATAAACATCCCCTTGATGGATGCAATACACCACGTACCACTTACGCATGATTTCTGAAAGATGTGTGTACACCTAAGTGTAAGCCGCGAACCAAAGGCAGGAACTTGATCATACTGTTGGAGCAAGCCAGCTCTATCATTTTGAGCACACTCCCGCCTAAGGCAAAAGACCCAGGCACCCCACTGATCTCCTATGCAATCGGTGATATACAATTTAACCAAGCTTTACTGGACCTAAAAGCTTCCATAAATTTGATACCTACATCCCTACTAGACTACTTTGAGGAATCTAAACTTAAACCGACAGAGATGAACTTGCAATTAGCTGATCGATCAATTAAGTCACGAAAAGGAATTCTCAAGGATGTCATAGTTAGGGTACATGATTTCTATTTCCAGTGAATTTTATTATCTTAGACATGGATGATCTTGAGAATGTGAAGAATACACCGATCATACTAGGGAGACCCTTTCTGGCCACTTCTAGGGCCAATATTAATTGTGAGGAGGACCAAATTGAATTAAAATTTGGGAGTAAGACACTAAAGATCGACATCTTCAAGGCCCAACAAGGAATTAATTATGGAGTTATAGAACAGATTTGCGATATCAAGGCTATGGTTAACAACTTATGTATCGAGGAAAACCTGACTATTTCTGATCAACCACAAGAGGATCAAAACCCGCAATTAGAGGAGTTTGAACTCAACCTAGACACACCCATAGTTCCTTCCTTTGCTCCCGACACCCACCCTGAACCACCCACTGCTGCTGACAACCCAGTAATGAAATTAAAGCCTCTTCCCGATCATCTCAAATATGTCTTTTTGGGTTCCAATCAGACGTTTCCTGTAATTATCAACTCCCGACTCACACCTAATCAGGAAACACGCCTAATTTCATTTCTTTAGCAGCATCAGAGAGCCATTGGATGGACTCTCACTGACCTGACTGGTATCAGCCCTTCATACTGCACACATCACATATACACTGAAGAGTTCTCACGACCATCCCATGAAATGCAGAGGCGCTTAAATCCAAATCTGCAGGATGTCGTGAAAAAGGAGATCATCAAGTGGTTAGATGCAGGGATCATCTACCCGATATCCAACAGTCGGTGGGTAAGCCCAATCCAAGTTGTGCCTAAGAAGGTAGGGCTCACCATCATCATGACTGAAATCAGAGAAATCATATTGACCCATATAGCAAACTCATGGAGAGTCTACATTGATTACAGAAGACTCAATTCCTCCACAAAGAAGGATCATTTCCCACTACCATTCATTGATCAAATCCTCGAGAAACTAGCAGGAATTGATTCTTCTACTTTTTGGACGGGTACTCCGGTTATAATCAGGTCGCAATCCATCCCGAGGACCAAGAGAACACCACCTTCACCTACCCTTCGGAACATATGCATTCCGAAAGATGTCGTTTGGTCTTTGCCATGCACCCGCTACTTTTCAGCAGTGCATGCTTGCCATATTCTTAGATATGGTAGGTGAATACCATGAAGTCTTCATGGATGACTTCTCCGTATTCGGTGAATCATTTAACAATTGCCTCCTACACTTTGTCCAAATCCTCAAGCGATGCATCGACATGAACTTGGTTCTTTCCTGGGAAACGAGCCACTTCATGGTACCTGAGGGAATTGTCCTGGGACATTTCATCTCTGAAAAGGCATCCAGGTTGATCGAGCCAAGGTGAATCTAATTTCCAAACTCCCTATGCCTAGCTCAGTCAAAGACATCCGATCCTTTCTGGGGCAGATCGATTTTTACCGTCCATTCATTCCCGATTTTTCGAAAATCGCATGCCCCCTGACTAATCTTCTATCTAAGATGTCCCCTTTGAAATCTCTAAGGAGTGCACTTAGGCATTTGAGATCCTGAGTGATCGAGTTACCCAAGCACCTATCCTGCAGTCCCCTAATTGGTCTCAACCCTTTGAGATCATGTGCAATGCATCTGATTATGCTGTAGGGACGGTACTTAGGCATAAAATAGACGGGAAACCCGTGGTCATTTGCTACGCTAGCAAGACACTTGACGAGGCTCAGCGTAACTATACAGTTACTGAGAAAGGGCTGCTAGCCGTAGTATTTGCCCTAGAAAACTTTAGATCATATTTGTTGGGTTCCCGTGTTATCATATACTCAGATCACACTGGAGTGAGGCACCTCCTTGCGAAGAAGGACGTGAAACCTCAACTAATCCGCTGGATCTTGCTATTGCAAGAATTTGATCTCGAGACTTGCGATAAAGCGGGAAAACATAATGTGGTAGCTGATCATTTATCCCATCTTCCTTCTTCTCTCATCGACCCATCTGGTCCAATCACCGAGCATTTTCCGGACGAGCACTTGCTAACCATTCACAATCTCCCATGGTTTGCTGATATTGTAAACTACTTGGTCACAGGGAAAGTTCCGCTAGATTGGACGACTTCCATGCAGAATAAATTGATTTTCGAGGGCAAGTACTATATTTGTAAGGAACCATACCTTTTCCACATTGGCAATGATCAGGTGATTTGGAAGTGCATTCCTGACGATGAGGTCAATGACGTAATATCATTCTGTTACGACCAGGCCTGCGGTGCCCATTTCTCTGGGCGTAAAGCCACAACGAAAATTCTTCAGTGTGGGTTCTTTTGGCCCACTTTGTTCAAAGATGCACAGTCGTATTGTAGGGCATGCGCTCATTGTCAAACTCTCAGCAACATGGACCTGCGGGATATGATGCCCTTGAACTCGATTATTGTGTGCAAAATCTTTGACATATGGGGAATTGATTTCATGGGACCCTTTCCCAGATCTAACGGCTTTGAATACATTCTACTCGTTGATTATTGTTAGGATCTGATATATGGAATATCTATGCGCACAAACACTCAAGCACAATATTAATAATAACAAGAAAGATTTGCACAATCAATTCAAAACACAAAGGACACAAAATGTATAGTGGTTCCCCTCCCTTGGGTACTCCACTACCTAAGTCTCCCATCTTAGGGTTTTTAACCTGATTCCCTCAACCCCGAGAGCATCAATTTACTAACCGAGGTAATTAATGGGAAACCTCAACCCAAGTACAAAAATGGGTTTGTTACAACCCAACGAGCAAATGCTCAAGAACAAATGAAATACAAGTGTAAGAAAGAAAGATCTTACAACTAAGTTCCTAAGCCTCTCAACAAATGTAAATATAATGTTACCGATTTGAAAGCCTAGAATGAGCGTGAATGCCTTGACAATGAGTGAAGAAATCACATCGATGTGCTTGTAAATCCTTAAAGAGATTGAGAGCAACAAACTATTCCTTCTCTTGAATATGTGGTAGAAAAATGTGAAATATAGCTCTTTTATTTTTTGAAACAAAAAGGAAAGCTATCGTCTTACGATAGCAATCCAGGAGGATATTGAAATATAGCTCTTGGAATTTTCCTTGTATTTCTAATATCTCTTGTGTGCAAACAAAAAGTCCTAAGATCATTTTATAGAGTTTAGGACCTAGGATACTCATCTACTAGATGTTGGGATTTAATTCCCAACATTCACATTATCAAAATTAATATTCCAGCCATTCTATTTTGGGCCAATGACTAGCTGGTACCGGTACTAAAGTACTTGTACTGGTACTAGTAGCTCACTATCACCAGTACGTGAGTCCTGGTATCGGTACTCATCATTGGTACCGGTACTTGTGACTCCCAGGTTTGGAATTCCTTGGGCACAGTAGCCTACCTATACCGGTACTTGTAAGGTTCAGACCAGAAATAAGGCTTCAACCTATGGCCAACATGTATCGGTACACATGGTTGGTACCAGTACTTGTTCATAGTTTGAGATGAATTCTCAAACCTGTGCCTTGCAAATACCAATACTGATGAACAGTATCGGTGCTTGCTTACAAGTATCTATTTTAAGTGTTTTAATCCATTACATACTTTGAAAATGTTCACAATATAAATCCTAATTTATTTCTAATTGATTTTATGATCTAAGTTATGATTCTTTGTAAAGAGGCATATGCAATCTATAAATACAAAATCTAAACTAGAAACTAAAGGTTGAAGAAGATCTTCTCCTCCTTGCCTCTTCTTTGTCATCTTGCCGCCTCCTTGTCATGATCTTTTTCTCATCATCATGCCTTCATCATTTCCTGTTTACCTTTCTTCTTCACCTAAATCTGAAAAACACTTAATGGCAAACATTAATCCATAATAATTTTGTTAACACCAAAACAAGATGTGGAACAAGGTTTCAACAATTATGTCTCTAAATGGATCGAAGCCGTCCCCACAAGAACTAGTGATCATAAAGTTGTCCTCTGATTTATCTAGGAGAATATCTTTACCAGATTTGGGGTTCTTAAGGCCATCATCAGCGATGGCGGGTCTCATTTTACCAATGTGCACTTCCAGTCCCTGATAAAAAGTACGGGGTGTCGCATCGTATTTCAACTTCTTACCATCCCCAGACTAATGGACTGGCAGAACTATCAAATCGAGAGATCAAAAAGATCCTTCAAATCACTATTCAGCCTGATAGAAAAGATTGGTCTACTTGCTTTCAGAAAGCCTTGTGGGCCTATAGGATCACTCACATGACCCAATTAGGCAAGCTCCTTTCAGATTAGTGTATGGTAAGGCATGTCACCTTCTCGTCAAGATGGAGCACAAGGCTTATTGGGTAGTACGGAAGTGCAATCCGGATCTAGTGAAGGCTGGAATACACTGCCGGTTGTAATTGAGCAAGATTGAGGAAATATGCATTGATGCGTATGAGAACTCGTGTATCTACAAAGAGTGGGTTAAAGCCTTCCATGACAGGCACATTGTATGAAAATCTTTCCACCCTGGTCAGAAAGTTCTACTCTTTGATGCCAAACTCAAACTTTTCACAGGAAAACTCAGATCAAAATGGATTGGACCATTCTTAGTGAGATGAATCTTTGGAAATGGAGCTATTGAAATCAGTCAACCCAGCCTTGATTCAGAACCCTTTGTTGTGAATGGTCAATGACTTAAGCCGTTCATTAAACTCACCAATACGAACAAGGCTGAGGTATCTTTTGATCACCATTCTCCCTGAGCTCATTGCGTCCGGCTGATGGCGTTAAACTCAACGCTTAATAGCAGGCAACCCATCATCTTTTTGAAAAACCTGAAACCCTTCTTAACACATCTTATGCTGAACTCATATTGCACTGTAGGGTTCAACCATTAGAACAGCCGACTCCACCTCTGGTACCCATACTCGAGCTTGAAATCGTCCGCAACAATCACCCTGACCCGGCCACCCACCCAAAACCTGTTCTAATGTATGATCTAAGCTGAATTCGAACCCACCTAATTTACAATGAAGTCATTGCAAATCATAGGCATGGGGGGGTATTAAAATGCAAAACGCTGTGAAAATCACTTCACAAGAAAGGGATTTCATCAGAAAAATTACATATTCCAAAAAAATAAAAAAATAAAAAATGAAAAAGAGAAAAATTGGAGAAGGGAGGAAATTCTTGAATGAATCAATTGCATATCATTTTTTAGAAGGAAAAGGGGATATGATAAAAATGTCAAAAAGGAGCATAATTTGAAAAGAAAAAAAAGAGATAGTCTTTGTAAAAGATTAAGGAATCGACTTAGTTCTAGACCAAAATCAAAAAGAAAGAAAATGAAAGACAAAAAGTGCTAAGAGATAAAAGGGATTAGTATGAACACTGATCTTAGGCCTCTTGGGCTGTGATTCTAGGCTTAAAAATTCAAGTATCCGCTAAGATTTGGATAGTCCTCAAGAGGTTGGGGAAAATGTGAAGCTTAAGTATTAGATCTAAGGCTTGGGGATTATTCGACCTCGTTAACTAACCTCTGGTTTGCAGGACTTGGTAACCTAAGCACCCCAATCCACACACAGTCTAGTTCAGTGCGCTTAAGTATCAAAATCATGCAAATGCATTAAATTTGTTCTGAAAAAGTTACTTAGGTTATGAGCAGCTGATTAACACAAGTTGATTTGGATGAGTTCCCAGCACGGAGAGGTGGGAAATTCCCCTTGAAGATGCACAATAACATATCATCTCCTCGGTGCTTGTCTCCTAGGATATCTAAATATCCTACTGGGGGCATGTAAGCACCTTGTGCTTGTTCAGATGCCATGGCCAGCATTATCACGAAATGTCGATTGCTAGGGTCTGGATTTAGCTATAGAACGCCATGGGCGGGATTATCTCGAAATCTCGAAAGCCAGGGTTCTAGGGGTTGCCATGGGCGGTGCTATCTTGAAGCATCGATTGCCAGGGACCCAACGAGGATTGATGGTGGGAACTAGGAATCTGATACAGACCATGTTGTAAAGCTAATTTGAAGCTAGAAATAAAAGGAAAAGAGAGAGAAAACTCTCCAAAAACAAAGAAGAAATTCCTCTGTCTCTCTCTTACAAAAACACACTACGAACTGAACCTGGGCTAAAACATGTTACAAGCATGGGTGCTTTAACTGCGGAGTTCAACGAACCTTACGTTGGTTCTTGTGGGCCTTAAAAACCTTCGCGGCAGACTGAGGCTAGAGCTGGTCAGGTTCGGATCTTGGTTGGTACTTGAGTACCTCTAGGCCTACCATCAGCATTCTGACCTAATCTACAAAAGAAAGCACACTTCAGTGTTTTGAGCATAAAAAGGCATATGGTCTAGAATTAAAGTTAAGTTCATGAGATTTTACTAAGGGACTAGCAAAAGCTAGGCATGGGGGTATGATGGGAACACCATCATGAGCCATAAGTAGCTCATTTTGATCTAATTAAGTCAGTAAATGCTCCTACATAACTGCCAGAGAGCCATATTTTACTGCAGATTCATTCTGAGGGAAAGATAAGAAAATAGGGTTAAAACTACAGTTTTACCATCATATCATAAATGCAGTACAATCATGGGTTTTCCTAGGGGGTAATTAAGGGTTAAATGGTCCTAAAAGCCTAACAAGTGGGTTAGAATAGACAGAAAAGGATTTGCACGTTTTTTAGAATTAAATGACTTTTGAAATCCTAAAAATAGACCTGCTTAATTAACTGAGGTTCTGGTCAGGATAAAATTCACCTAAACCCTATAAAATTCATAGAAAAATATTCTCTAGGGTTTATAACCTTCAATTTGACCATCAAAACCTGTCTTGACCAAAAATAGAGTCTTAGATAGATATTTCCTTAATTGGGTTTTTGCATAAATTACCCAATCAAACTTAGTAAAAACCTAAATCTAACCTCACCATTGGATTCCTTGGGTTAAAATTAGGTTTGTACCAAAATTTGGGCCTAATCTAAGATCATCTTGACCAAGTTTGCATTTCGATCCAGTCAGACTCTTTCTATCTCATTCAGATCCTTGACTTTTGAATTGTCTTACAACTAGCCCCCCAACTTCTTTGTCTTCTTCACAAGCAGGTCTTCGCACCATTTTTGGAAGGTTAAACCTTCATCTTCAAGTTTTGAGCTTCGAGCGAGGATTTCTCGCTCGATTCTCAATCAAACAATTCCAGATTTGAAACATAGATTCCTTGGGAAATCTCCTTCCAAATGAGCCCATTGAAGGATCCCAACTCCTTCCCAAAAGCTCATGCGAACCTTTAGAAGAAATGGATATCATTCGTTTATGTAAGCTCCAAGGTTTCCAAGCTTGTTTCCAAGCTTGGAACCTCGTCTTAAGCCCTATATAAGCACCTCCGAGGGCTTGCACAATTTTTCAGCAAGTTTTTGGGAGCCAAATCACCTCAATTCCCCTATTCCGGCCACCAAAAAACCTTGCTCCGGCGACCTCTCTGGCTCTCCCTCCTCCAGTTGTCCAACCATCAAAATTGGATGGCCTAAACTCTTCCTCTCTTCATCATGACCCTCCCCAGCCAAAGGGAGGGCATTCCTCCGTCCACATCGCCGTTGCCATCTCGCCGCTTCTTCCTCCTTCTCTAGCTCTAGTCGACCAACACCAGAACCTTCCACCTCTCAACCGCATCCTTAAGTCCCTCCATCTCTCCCTTTCCCTCTCTATACTATTTTTCCACTCTTACAACACACGCACAATCACCAACCGCCGCCCCCCGCACTTCATCTTCTCTGCCTCCAGTGAAGCTTCGGCAATGCCTACTCATCGGTACTGGTGAAACGGTGGCAGCAACTAGCTTTGCTTAAGTTGTTGTAGTACAGATAGTTATTGCCATCATTTGCTAATATTTGTTACTCGGAAAATACAGTTCTCCCGAGGTCAAACTCAGGGAGCAAGTCGTATTCTAGAGATATACATGTTTTAATACAAAAATAAAGAGAGAGAGAGAGATGAAAGTTTGGCTTCTTCTTCTTCTCTTCTTTCTTTCTCTTTGTCTTTGGCTTTTGTTCTTCCTGTTCTTCTTCTTCTTCTTTTCTTGCTTCCTCTATTTCTTGGTTGGACGATCCTGTCTTTTTCTTCTTTTTATTTTCTTTGTTTCTTCTTTTCTTGCTTCAGATCTGCCTCCCGTGCTCTTCTTCTTCTGCTTTCTGTTTCTTCACTTGGATGCTCCTTCTCTCTTCTTTTCTTCTTCTTCTTTGTCTTCTGATGTCTGCAGAGTCTTCGCTTGGCTGCTCTGTGTTCCTCTCTTTCCTCTGCCTCACCTTCCTTCTTCTTTGCCTTCACCTGTCTTCAGGAATCAGACGACTTAAACCTCTTGTTCCCTGAGCTTCCTTCTTCTTCACCTGTGCCTGCACGCTCAAGAGTTCAGAGTCAGGGCAAAACCTACTCTACCCCTCTCCCCCGTGCGTCTCTTTCTCTCTGAGTTCGCTCTTAGGACAGCTCTCCCAGAGCAATCGGGTAATCGGGTAAGAGTCGCGCCCGGGTCCAGGCCATTGGCGTGCGGTGGTGGGGGAGGAGTGCAGGTCGGTTTAATCGGGTCGGACCAGGTCCGCGGAGCGTGGTCACGGACGAGGCCGGGTCGGGTGAGAGGGACCTCACCCCGTGGTCAGGAGGCGAATAGCATAAGGCACTTTTTTCCTTTATGCGCCCGCGCGCCTCTGAGAAGTTCCGAGGTGGGACTAAATGTCCCACCCCAATTGAGCGCCCGCAGCGGAGGGAGCAGCGGGCAATCGTGGCTTCACGCGAGGCCTTCGCCCCAACTGCAAGCCTTGGACGCTTCGCGGAGATGCCCCGCGCAACCTGAGAGTCGAACCTGGGCGAAGGCGTGCCTGCACCTGTAGGTGAAGGAGCTCTGCCTGCTCGGTAATGGCGACGGCGGGCGAGTCACCTGGTCACAGAAGAACGACCTCTCGGCCTAATCAGACAGGGGGGGACCTTCGCTGTGGCACGGCGAAGGTGGTCGGATGGTTTGCAGTGGGCGTGGTGGAGCCAACGGATCGCCCTAGGTCAAACTGCGGGCGGAGAAGTGGGTGTGTTTGGTGGATCTGCAGAGGGCGTTTGGTGGGAAGAGGAGGGGTGGAAGAGGATCAGGGTGACGAGGTGGAGGTTATGCACAGGTCAGCGAGCCATGTGGGGTGCTGGGGCGATGGGAGCGGTTCGCCGGAGTTTGGCCGGAGGTGGAGAAGGTGAGGGTGATCGGTGGGAAATCGGGGCCGACAGTAAGGGTTTCAGTATGGAAAAGAAAGAGGGGAGGAAGAGGAGAAGTTCTACCTGCTAAGCTGGACGAGGAGGGGTTGGCGTAGGCGACAGTCGTATCGACTGTCGCCGGAGAAGAAATTGCCCAGAGGAAGGGACCGGAGAGGCGCCAGCTGGGTGCGGCGTGACGCGGAAGGATCGAGGGAAGGTAACCCTGCTGCTGGTAGTGCGGCAGGGTGACGAGGAGGAGGAGGAGATGGCCGCCGGAGCAAGGGGGCGTCTGTCGGAGTGGGAAGGGAGGAATTTAGGGGGGTGTCTCCGTCAGATCCGAGCTGGGAAGAACGGCGGAGCGACGGGGTATTTATAGGGGCAGAACCAGAGAGGAGGGTGGAGGGAGACGACGTGTCTCCCTCGCCGGAGGGCGCCGGAGGAAGGATACCCATACCGTCCGTGCGTTCGCACGGCCGGTATGGGTGGTTGCAGCCATCAGGGGGGTGTTCCTGCGACGGCTGACGACGCAGGGCACCCCCATTTGACTTGGCAGGCTCCCTCCCTTACCCTGCGCGGCGCCATGCTCCGCGCAAGGTCGCCGGAGCATGGTGCTGCTCAGGTTTTGCAGGAGGGACCTAAACGCAAAGAACGAAGGAGAGTTAGGGGCCAAAATGTGAGGGCTCAAAAGTTGAGGGCAGAAAGTAAATATATGAGGACCAAAGTGTAAAGTTGGTCAAGAAGGTTTCTTCTTAGGCTCAAGTTTTTATACATGACTAACTAGGACATAAGGATTCTGATGGTGAATTTTATTTCTAGGGTAAACCTTGTTTGATCGGTCAATTTACGTAAAAACCCAAATTAAGTTGTTAATTGGGCATGGTTCTCAATGTAGGTCAAAATGGGTTCCTAAGGCTAAATTGGAGGTTCTAAACCCTAGAGATTTTTTTTCTATGAATTTTAGAGGGTTTATTCCATTTTTACTTTACCTCGAACCTCGTGAATTGAAGTGGGTTTGTTTTAGGGTTACAGAATGTCATTTAATTCTTAAATTGCTCATGAACCCATTTCTGATTGATTCAACCCACTTTTTATCTTATTTAGATCATTTGACCTATGTTCGGTCTCTGAGAAATTCCTTTTATGTACTGCAATGGTGAAATTACAATTTTTAACCTTTATTTCATGTTTTCTTCTCAGAACACTTATTCCTCAATTAAGCCCTTTGCTAAGTTATGTAGGAGCTTTTATCCTTTGTATTAGGTCAAAATGAGCTAGTTATGACTCATGATGAGGTTCTCATCATACCCCCATGCCTAGCTTTTGCTAGTCCCTTAGCAAAAACCTAGGATTTTAACATTTGTTCTAGACCAAGACTTTTTCAACAACTTAAGATAAGTGCTTTTTCATTTAAACTT
Source organism: Thalassia testudinum (assembly GCA_037157565.1). Classification (NCBI taxonomy): domain Eukaryota; kingdom Viridiplantae; phylum Streptophyta; class Magnoliopsida; order Alismatales; family Hydrocharitaceae; genus Thalassia; species Thalassia testudinum. Next base: position 30,873,834 of record JAZHRO010000036.1, read on the forward strand.
AGATTAGGTTAGAATGCTGACCATAGGCTTAAAAGGTACTCTAGTACCAATCAAGATCCAAATTTGTCTAGCATCAGCCTCAGTCTTTGGCAGAGGTTTTTAAGACCCACAAGAACTAACCTAAGGTTTATTGGACTTTGTGGTTAAAGCACCCCGTGCTTGAAATGATTTTTGCCCTGATTCGATTCGCAGTGCGTTTTGCAAGAGAGAGAGAAGTAGAAAGTATTTTTGTTTGGAGAGTTTTTCTCTCTCTTTTCTTTTTAGTTCTAGCCTAGGATTGGCTTTTCAACACGGTTTGTATCAGATTCATTGCTCCCATCATCAATCCTCAAGGGTTCCTGGCGATCGATGCTTCGAGATAGCACCGCCCATGGCAACCCCCAGAACCCTGGCTATTGAGATTTCGAGATAATCCCATCCATGGTGTTCCGTGGCTGAATTCAGACCCTGGCAGTTGACATTTCGTGATAATGCCATCCATGGAATCTGAACTAGCAGGGTGCTTACATGCCCCCAGTAGGATATGTGAATATCCTAAGAGACAAGCACCGAGGAGATGATATTTTGTTACGCATCTTTGAGGGGATTTCTTGCCTCTCCACGCTGGGAACTCGTCCAAATCAACTTGTGTTGATCGGCCGCTCCTACTCTAGGTGTACTTTTTAAAATTTTGCGACGCTTCTGCGTGATTTTGAATTTTTATGCTTACTGAACCAGGCTGTGTGTGAGGTTAGGGTGCTTAGGTTACTGAGTCCCGTAAACCAAAAATTAGTTAATGAGGCCAAATACTCCCTAAGCCTTAGACCTAATACTTCAGCTTTTCATTTTCCTCAACCTCTTGAGGGGTGTCCAGATCTTAATGGGTACTAAGAGTCTATTCAAGAATGCCTAGGGTTTGCGTTCTTACTAATCTCATTATGCACTTTTCAGTTATTTTCTTGAATGACGTCTAGAACTTAGGTTAATTCCTTAGTTCCTTACTAATGACTATCACTTGTTTCTCATATTTTGTGCTCCTTTTTTCCTTTTGTTTTTTTTCCTTCTCCTTCACAAAATTTCCTTTCTCCTCTTATTCTCTTATTCTTTTTCGAAAAATTTTTAATTTTTATGGTGTTTTTGGCATATGTGAATTTTTTGTTTGAAACCTTTTCTTACACGTTTTGCACTTTCATACCCTCCCATTCCTAAGATTTGCAATGTCCTCATTGTAACTTAGGGGGTTTTTATTCAACTTAGTTCATACATTAGGACAGATGTTTTGATGAGTGAATGGGTCGGGATGACTGTTGCGGATGATTTTTAATCTCAGATGCAAGCGCCTGAGGTGGAGTCGGCTGTCCTAAAGTGTGAATTTCAAGTGCACAAAGGTTTTAGAAAAGGTTTTAGATTTTTAAAGAGAATGACGGGCTGCCTCCCGTTGAGCGCTAAATTTGATGCCTTTAGCCAAGGGGGAAATGCGATGGAGAGGGGATGGTGAAATCAACAGAGTTTTGTAATACAAGTACCTTGATTAAGAGCCTGGTTGGTCCAACCAGGTGCTTGTTTAGATCAACAAGCTGATGATGCAGCCCAAACCCAATCAATCTTGTGGGTTGATAGATGTGGATAAAAAGGTCTGGAACCCACCATATACTATGAAGCTCAGATGGATGTGGAAGTGAAAACGCAGGGTTTGGCTGAGTCGAATCAGCCTGGTCAGAGTAGGGACCCGTAGAATAATCAATGAATGACGCGGAAACCCTACAGGGGTGATCAGAGAATGATGGAGCATGATATGTAGTCTGATCAGTGTTCCAAACCCGATGTGGAAATGCAATCGGCTCGGCGAGAGGTGAATCTGAATAGAAATTGAGTCCGGTTGCGGGTCGGGGTTGGGAAGAGGTTTTGATCCGTTCTGTGTGTGCAGACGAGGTGGCAACTGTGTATGAGGGCTCTTCTAGAAAGGAATGACAGGTGATTTTCTGTAAAGAGTCCTCTGGGTAATTATCAAATGCCTGAAGAGTGTCTATAGGATGAAAGAAATCTGAATTGAGAAAAGATTTGAATTCTGGGTTGCAATCACTCTTGGAATTTTCTATTTTTGGTTCCTGAGGATAGAAAAGGAATGATTCTGTGTTATCAGTGATCTCGGGAATCAGGACCTCAGAGTCGGAGTCAGAGTCATGTGAACTGAGGTCGTAAATAGGCTTGGTGTGTTCAGGAAGGAAAGTCTCTCCGCAATTATAGTCAGATCTGAAATTGTCGGAGAGTTGGCGAAAATGAGATTCATGATCATGAATTCCACCACAGCAAAAATCATCAGATGTGGAATCAGCAGCCTGACTGGGGTCTAGCCTATATGTTAATTCTGGGCTTAAAAAGGTATTCTGTCTAGGCTCAAGCTCCAAGCTGGTAGGATAGACCCAATTAAAACCCTGCTCATCCAACTCCTCAGTTTCTGTATCATAAATTGGCATGTTTTCTGAAAAATCGATCAGATTTCCTGAGGATGTTGGAGAGGGACATTCATCAAATAGAGGCCCGAAATCATATTCTGTAAAAATTTGATCTTTCTCATAAGGGGTCTCATAATCTTCCCAATAAGTTTCAGATCTAGGTTCTAGGCTTAGGATGTGGGTAGAATTATTAGAACCTAAGTCCGAATAACCTTCGAGGGCCACCTTATCAAAATAAGGGGCAGAATTTATACCCTCAAAAGGTTCAGTTCTGATCTCATTATTGCAGGAGTTTTGGAATTCTAGGCTTGTCAATTCATGGTCTAAGTTTGGCTCATCATTGTGTTCTCCTGCAATATCCCAACCTAATTCAACATTGTCTTCTATCTGGGTTGGGATTCCACAACCACTTTGTGCCTCAGTCCCGAGATCTGGGAAATTGGATTGTTCCTTACTACTGTTCCAAGATGGTTCATCCTCTGTTTCTGGTATATACGGGTATTTCTGGTTGATAATTTGTTCTACTGATTTCATCATTTCTACCCGTTTTATAAGGGCATCTTGGTGTTGTTCCCAAAGTACAGGATTTGTCAAGCATTGAAGGTATTCAGATTGGTGTAATTTTTCTATCTTAATGTATCCTGTCATGAGCATATCTCGGGTTGATCCTTTTGTAACTTTTGTCAATAGAATTTGGGCACAGTTTATGATGAAAGCTGTGGTTGTTGGGACATCAACCTGAATGTTTTCTATTGGTGTTGAGGGTTTATATTTGATTTCATAGAATTCAAGGGCATCCTCAATCATCTTATCTTTCATGGATCTCAGATATTCAGGTTTTTTGAATGGTAGCCTTGCTAGGTAATTAGGCTGCATCTTTGAATCAGGTGGTGGAATCAAGATATAGAATCGAAGTTTGAATCAAGATGGAAGAAGGGGGTTTTGTTCAAATCCAGAGGAAAGAGGGGCTATGTGAATGATTTATGCAAAAACAAGGGATCCGAGGCTTAGCCTCGGGGGAGAGTGAATTTCTATAGGAGGTTTCAAGGACCTCCTACCAAACACTGAAGGACTGGATGAGATAAGTAGGTGCTGGACCCAATCGAGGCACCCAAAATGTTGGGTGACTATAGAGGTGCGGGGCAGATGGACCCCTTTATCAGAAAGATCGTCCACCTGAGAATTACCTGGGTAGCCAGAGAGGGTGAGTCCCGCGAAGACCCCTACACGGTAGACCATCCCCACAGGTTGCAGGGTTTCCCCCACCCGACCTCTCTTGTCACTGCGGTTCCAGGTAAACCAGAATGGGGATCTTGACCTCTTAAGTCTACCAATTTTAGTTCAAGAGCAAGGTGCTTAGGGTTCCACTTGAACTTTAGTCTTTTAAGTGCAAAGAGTGACCTAATTTGAAGGTTAGTTGACCCAAAAGGTCAACTTTACCTGCTAGTTTTACTTATTAGGTCTTGTCTTTTAGGGTTCAAGTGTTTAAAGAGCCAATCTTATTTTAGGGTTTCTTTGGATAGGTATTTTCAGATAATGGCTTGGGCACACTTCTTTCAAGGTTTCTCAATTCTTGTTTAAGAAGTGTGTCTCTAAATCCCTAATGTTGAATCTTATGTTGGCTCTACTTGGTCCAGTTAGTTCTTTGGTGGGTAATTAGGGCTCAAGCAAGAATGTGTTAGCCCCTAAATACCCTTAATAGTGTACAGGAATAATGGGTTGAAAACATGCAACTTCTTATGGTTTACTAAGTATAGAAGACAGGTTAGCCCTATATTGCTTGTTCTTTTCTTTTCTTCCTCTTTAGAGTTTAGGGGTTAATGGCGAGAGGAAAAAAATTACCTGTCCTCGGAGTGGTTGTCGTGCGGTTGCTTGTCTTCTTGATTTCCTGTAACTGCACAAAAGAGAGGAGATTATTAGAACTAAAAAGAAACAGAAATGTTTACCTCTAGAATAGCCGTTGCTCCCCGGCAACGGCGCCAACTGGCGAAACGGTGGCAGCAACTAGCTTTGCTTAAGTCGTTGTAGTACAGATAGTTATTGCCATCATTTGCTAATATTTGTTACTCGGAAAATACAATTCTCCCGAGGTCGAACTCAGGGAGAAAGTCGTATTCTAGAGATATACATGTTTTATTACAAAAATAAAGAGAGAGAGAGAGATGAAAGTTTGGCTTCTTCTTCTTCTCTTCTTTCTTTCTCTTTGTCTTTGGCTTTTGTTCTTCCTGTTCTTCTTCTTCTTCTTTTCTTGCTTCCTCTATTTCTTGGTTGGACGATCCTGTCTTTTTCTTCTTTTTATTTTCTTTGTTTCTTCTTTTCTTGCTTCAGATCTGCCTCCCGTGCACTTCTTCTTCTGCTTTCTGTTTCTTCACTTGGCTGCTCCTTCTCTCTTCTTTTCTTCTTCTTCTTTGTCTTCTGATGTCTGCAGAGTCTTCACTTGGCTGCTCTGTGTTCCTCTCTTTCCTCTGCCTCACCTTCCTTCTTCTTTGCCTTCACCTGTCTTCAGGAATCAGACGACTTAAACCTCTTGTTCCCTGAGCTTCCTTCTTCTTCACCTGTGCCTGCACGCTCAAGAGTTCAGAGTCAGGGCAAAACCTACTCTACCCCTCTCCCCCGCGCGTCTCTTTCTCTCTGAGTTCGCTCTTAGGACAGCTCTCCCAGAGCAATCGGGTAATCGGGTAAGAGTCGCGCCCGGGTCCAGGCCATTGGCGTGCGGTGGTGGGGGAGGAGTGTAGGTCGATTTAATCGGGTCGGACCAGGTCCGCGGAGCGTGGTCACGGACGAGGCCGGGTCGGGTGAGAGGGACCTCACCCCGTGGTCAGGAGGCGAATAGCATAAGGCACTTTTTTCCTTTATGCATCCGCGCGCCTCTGAGAAGTTCCGAGGTGGGACTAAATGTCCCACCCCAATTGAGCGCCCGCAGCGGAGGGAGCAACGGGCAATCGTGGCTTCACGCGAGGCCTTTGCCCCAACTGCGAGCCTTGGACGCTTCGCGGAGACGCCCCGCGCAACCTGAGAGTCGAACCTGGGCGAAGGCGTGCCTGCACCTGTAGGTGAAGGAGCTCTGCCTGCTCGGTAATGGCGATGGCGGGCGAGTCACCTGGTCACAGAAGAACGGCCTCTCGGCCTAATCAGACAGGCGGGGGACCTTCGCCGTGGCACGGCGAAGGTGGTCGGATGGTTTGCAGTGGGCGTGGTGGAGCCAACGGATCGCCCTAGGTCAAACTGCGGGCGGAGAAGTGGGTGTGTTTGGTGGATCTGCAGAGGGCCTTTGGTGGGAAGAGGAGGGGTGGAAGAGGATCAGGGTGACGAGGTGGAGGTTATGCACATGTCGGCGAGCCGTGTGGGGTGCTGGGGCGATGGGAGCGGTTCGCCGGAGTTTGGCCGGAGGTGGAGAAGGTGAGGGTGATCGGTGGGAAATCGGGGCCGACAGTAAGGGTTTCAGTATGGAAAAGAAAGAGGGGAGGAAGAGGAGAAGTTCTACCTGCTAAGCTGGACGAGGAGGGGTTGGCACAGGCGACAGTCGTATCGACTGTCGCCGGAGAAGAAATTGCCCAGAGGAAGGGACTGGAGAGGCGCCAGCTGGGTGCGGCATGACGCGGAAGGATCGAGGGAAGGTAACCCTGCTGCTGGTAGTGCGGCAAGGTGACGAGGAGGAGGAGGAGATGGCCGCCGGAGCAAGGGGGCGTTTGTCGGAGTGGGAAGGGAGGAATTTAGGGGGGTGTCTCCGTCAGATCCGAGCTGGGAAGAACGGCGGAGCGACGGGGGTATTTATAGGGGCAGAACCAGAGAGGAGGGCGGAGGGAGATGACGTGTCTCCCTCGCCGGAGGACGCCGGAGGAAGGATACCCATACCGTCCGTGCGTTCGCACGGCTGGTATGGGTGGTTGCAGCCATCAGGGGGGTGTTCCTGCGACGGCTGACGACGCAGGGCACCCCCATTTGACTTGGCAGGCTCCCTCCCTTACCCTGCGCGGCGCCATGCTCCGCGCAAGGTCGCCGGAGCATGGTGCTGCTCAGGTTTTGCAGGAGGGACCTAAACGCAAAGAACGAAGGAGAGTTAGGGGCCAAAATGTGAGGGCTCAAAAGTTGAGGGCAGAAAGTAAATATATGAGGACCAAAGTGTAAAGTTGGTCAAGAAAGTTTCTTCTTAGGCTCAAGTTTTTATACATGACTAACTAGGACATAAGGATTCTGATGGTGAATTTTATTTCTAGGGTAAACCTTGTTTGACCGGTCAATTTACGTAAAAACCCAAATTAAGTTGTTAATTGGGCATGGTTCTCAATGTAGGTCAAAATGGGTTCCTAAGGCTAAATTGAAGGTTCTAAACCCTAGAGATTATTTTTATATGAATTTTAGTGGGTTTATTCCATTTTTAATTTGCCTCGAACCTCGTGAATTGAAGTGGGTTTATTTTAGGGTTACAGAATGTCATTTAATTCTTAAATTGCTCATGAACCCATTTCTGATTGATTCAACCCACTTTTTATCTTATTTAGATCATTTGACCTATGTTCGGTCTCTGAGAAATTCCTTTTATGTACTGCAATGGTGAAATTGCAGTTTTTAACCTTTATTTCATGTTTTCTTCTCAGAACACTTATTCCTCAATTAAGCCCTTTGCTAAGTTATGTAGGAGCTTTTATCCTTTATATTAGGTCAAAATGAGCTAGTTATGACTCATGATGAGGTTCTCATCAAGTACACTGCTCGAAACACACCACTACCACCCTCATTAGCTTCACCGTGCTCCACAACACAAAAGCCCTAACACCCCGACGACCTACCCACTGTCGCATCACCATCTTCAACCTCCACACACCACCATACACCCTCTCACGACACGCCACTACCACCATCACACTCGCCGTGTCACGGTGATCCTGCTGAACCATCTGACGCGGTCGTAAGGCCCTTTTTCTTGAGTTTCAGGTAACAAGTAATTGACGCCATTGGCAAAGCTCCAAGCGAAACCTGAAACCTTGCTCCAGGCATCGCGAACCCAAGCAACTTCCTCAGGCTGTGCGGAAGGCTTCGAAGAACATGCCCAGGTGGTCAATTGGGCACCACATCATCAGCTTCAGCTCCAATTGAGGAGACTTCCACTTGCTGCCAGTCACACGAAGAAGGGTGGGACTTTAGTCCCACCTCAGAAGTTCACAAGTGCTTGCAGCTGCATAAGAGGAAAAAGTGATAAAGGTTTATCACCTCAAATCACTTGGGGGGTGAGGTACCTCGCACCCTCACTCGGCCACGTCCGTGACTTTGACCCTGTGGATCTGGCCGTGACCCGATAACCCGCCTACACCTTACACTCCTCGGCTGCGACCCACGCCGGCAGCCCTGGACCCGAGTGCACTCTAGGTCCGAAAACTCGATAACCCAATACTATTGGAGGCTTTGGGAGAGTGTGACCCAAGGAGAGAAAGAGAGGATAGTGCGCAGGGGCAGGGGGTTTTTCTCTGAGAAGAATTGGCTGACCCTTAGCCAAAATTGAGGATCCTTCCCCTTCTGCGTGAAGAAGAAGAAAAGAAGAGTAGAATAGAAGAGCATAGAAAGAAATAAGAAGAAGAAACGAAGAGGAGTCGCACAAGAGCAGTAGATAAAGAAAAGGAATGAAGAGAGAAAGCATAAGAAGAAGAGAAGAGTCAGTAGAAAAAGAAATCAGATCATCAGATGTTTAAGATGTCTCATTAAATATTCCTCCACATTTCATATATAACTATTGAGTTCTATTTGTCATTATTGCAGGGAGTAATTGGTGATTCAAATCACCAGTTTACTCCATTCTTTTTGCAGTTTGATACTTGATCTTATTGCTACATTATTCTCAGTCAATTTCTGATTACAATTTTGTATCTCTCTTGTCTTTGCAATTTTGAGAACTGAATTCCTACTTGCTCCCAGCAAACGACCTCAGACTTTTTTGAGTATAAATTTTATCTGTTTGTCGTGAGATTTCAACTATACTACAACGCAACGATTTAAAACCTGATTTCTAGCAAACAATAGTGAGCATGGGTGAGGACACGTGCATTAGAGCGTGCGAACGGGATCTCACCCCGGTGGTCTCGGAGGCGATAAGTCGAAGTGACAAAATCAATATATGCGTGCGCGTTGTCTTCTCTCCAACCGATGTGGGACTTTCAACTCCCTTCGTTCATATGAAGGCAGCAGGATGACCTTATTCAATTGGAGCAATAGACGCGGTCGCAACATTCAATTGATCACCTGAAACGCTAAAGGACCTGGGGTCGCTTCGATCAAAAGCTGCAGTAGAATGATTTGAAACCTGGAGGTGGAAGAACACGCTGGAGAAGACGGTGGCGATGGCGGCCATCCAGTGAGGCACCTTAAACACAAGATACAAGCACTAAGCCCTAATTAGAATGCTCAATTGCTTCGCTATGGGAAGGTAAACTCAGCAGTGGTGGGTGGAGGGTGTATGGTGGCCGGTGGATGCCTGTCGGTGATGGAGAAGGAGCTGAGGAGGTGGGTTGGCTAGTGGAGTGATGGAGAGGGTGAACGCCTTAATTGATAGAGGGCTTTTGTTGTGGAATTGAGGCAGAGGTAATGGAGTTGATGGCGGCGAGTTTTGTATGGTGGAGCGAGCTAGAGGCATGGTCGGAGCTTCGCTGAAGTGGAAGAAGGGGAGGGCATTGGGGTCTGTTGCATGTTCGATTGGGAGTTTATGTGAAGGGGAAATGATGTAGAGGGAGAAAGGAAGAGAAAAGGGGTTTTAGGAGAGAGAGCTGAGGCCGAGAGGCTTCGGTTGCGGCGGACTGAAGTCGAAGAAGATGACGGAGTGGGAGGACGACGATGGCGATGTAGATGGAGGAACGACCTCCCTTTGGTCGAGGAGGATCGCAAAAATGAGGGGAATAGGATCGGCCGTCCAATTTGTTGGTTAGACGGTCGGAAAAGGGGGATCTAGGGTGGTTGCTGGAGTAGAGTTTTCGATGGTCGGAGGAAGAGAAATAGGGGTATTTGGCTCACCAAAACTTGCTAGGGAGAAAAGGTTGTGCACGCCGCTCTTTATAGATCTTCGGGGGAAGCTTTGGATCAGGAAAGAGGGATTCCATGGCTTAGGCTTGAAGGAAAGGAACCCATGATTATCGTTCATTCGCACGAGCAATCCATGGAGACTTGGGACTCCAAATTGATCCTAGATTGTTCGCCTCGGTGTGAACATCAATCCCACCAATTTTGGTGGGATTTAATTGACATTAGAGTAGGATTTGGGTCAGTCAATGTTGCTTGGAGGTTGGGTTTGACCTGAATGGTGGAAGGGTCTTTTTCCTGAAGAAGATGAAGAAGTTGGGGGGGTCTTTGCAAAGAATTCGAAAGTTACGGGCTTGTGTGTAAGGAAAAGAGTCAGATTGAACCAAAATGCAAACTTGGTCAAGATGATCTCTGATTAGGCCCAAATTTTGATAGCAATTTGATTCAGACTCAAGAAATCTGATGGTGAAGTTGGATTTAGGTTTTGACCAAGTTTGATTGGGTAAATTGCACAGAAATCCAAATTAAGGCAATTATTTGTTTAAGACTATGTTTTAGGTCAAATTGGGTTCAATGGACAAATCAAGGTTACCAAACCTTAGGGAATATTTTTATATGAGTTTTAGAAGGTTTGGGTGAATTTTTTCATGACCATAACCTCAGTTAATTAAGCGGGTCTATTTTTAGGGTTTCAGATGTCCATTAATTCTTGAATCGCGTGAAAACTTGTTTCTATCTGCATGAACCCATATGTTGGACATTTATGATCATTTGACCTTTAATAAACCCCTGGGAAACCATGTGATTGTTTAGTATTTAGGATATTATGTTAAAACTACATTTTTATCCCTATTTTACTATTTATCTCTCAGAATGGATGTGTAGTGAATTATAGTCCTCTGGTGGTTATGTAAGATCATTTATTTGTTGATTATGACTAATTAATGATAGATATGGCTGATGATGACGTTATCATCAGCCTCCTCATACGATTTCTTGTTAGAAAACTAAAATAATTTTTCAAATTTATATTAGGAATTTTTTATTATATAGAAATAATTAAATAAATTTAGAATCTGAAAAAATTTCACACCATACTCTTCATCTGCTCTCTCCATCCACGATGATCCTATCTGAATGCTGCAGGATAGCCTTGGCGCATTGGAATTATCTCCCCAATCAGAAGTGCCCTATATTCAATAATATATAAATCAATTATAATTGTTATAAATGTAAATGAATGAATTTCACATTTATACCTGCAACTCCTGAATAATAAACACCTTCGACTCTTTGTCAACCCTCCTCTAGTTGAAGTAGGAAAGTTGCACGGTTTCCTTAACAATCATGGCTAACTGGCTCATAAAGCTGGGGTAGTTCTTTGCTTCTCCAGCTACAGCAGTAATGGTCACCTTAATCCTAGTGCCCTCAGGTAGCCTATCGAGGTCTGCATTTCATGTCGGGCCTCGTGTGTTTTTCCTAGCTGAAAGCATGAATTAGCATATGCTAAAAGGTTAAATAAGAGAAATTAAGTGAAGTAAGATTTTAAATGAAATTATTTTAAATTATTACCAGCAACGATGCCTGCCTAAGTATCAGGCTCTTGCGATATGCCAGCCTGAGTATCTGGCTCCAACAACATGCCAGCCTAAGTATCTGGCTCCAACAACATGCTAGCCTGAGTATCTGGCTGCTCAAACGGCTAGTGTACCTCCTCATCCACAGCCTTCTGCTACCCTAGGAACTTCTTCAGATGGATCTCATGTTGAGCATTCACCTCAACATCATGGATATCTGGGCCTGACGTTTGACCTCTATAGAAAAGGTGGTTGTACTAGGCTAAAATATCTGGAGGAGGTACTAGAGATAGTGGGAGGGAATCTAGGCATAATGGGTATTAGGAGGAGGCTGCGAAATATAAGGCTGAGATTGTGCCTCCTCCCAATCCTCATGGGTAGGTGGCGATCTACCCCTAATAGCCCCTTTCTTTCATAGCCTCATCTGCACATAAATAAAAATAGAATTAAGTAAACATATATTGAAAAATGTATATGATAAAAGGAAAAACTATAAACAATTTCTTTTAAAAAAGTAAGTAAATGATGTTGAGTTCATTAGAAAATAAATGTTCTTATACCTTAAACATCAGTATCTATTGCATTGAGACCTATTTCTACTTCCATTAGAAGTTCTTGATATGCTTTAGTTGTAATAGAAATTTCACTATCTTTTTTTTCATCGAAGAAATCATGAGGCATGGTTTTACTGGTATGATCCACCCATTCTTGCTATTATCGGGCACATAGAGAACTCATGATACACTACAAGAATATTGCGTATTGTCGACCATTAAAAACAGTCGGAAATGTTCAAATAACCATCGATAAAAAGGGTCAAGGAATGTACTATCACTATTAGGTTTTCTCGACCGTTTTAAAACAATACTGTCGGGAAAAAGGTGGACTACCACTCGACGTTTGGTTATTTCTCTCGTCTATTTTCAATGGTCGCGAAAGCTTTTTTTTTACCATTCTAAATAAACGGTCGACAAAAACATTTACCTCGATCGATATTTAAGCAGTCGACTAAGATCATATTCTCGACCGTTTATCAAAAACAGTCAAGGGTGTTTCTATTTTCGTCCATTTGTGAATGGTCAAAAACATTAATATTCGCTACCACTTGTATATAACGGTTGGAAATTACAATATTCTTGTCCGTTTTCAAACAATCGAGAATATTAATATTGTTGACGTCCCTAAAATAATGGTTGACAATACTAATATTTTCGTCCATTAAAAACAGGTAAGAAAGTATTTTTTTTTAAATGTATTTAATTTATGTGGAAGACCTGTAAGGAACTACAAATCTAGTAAAAATATAATCAATTACACAACTTAAAACATTTTTGCATCAAGTTAAAACACACGTAATCAAAATAAAAATTTCATATATGAAATAACGTATACATAGTTCATTGAAAAAAATACTGTATATAAAAAATACAATCATGCTGTGGCACCAATGCCTCCGCACCGCTACCACCTAAATTGTCGTCATCACGATGATCTCTATACTGGTGAAGGGACGGGTGATCAATACCTACCTTCTGAAGTAATTCCAGCAGGTCGTTGTTGGTCTTGTTGGATTGCTTGGTTTGCATCGCGTTGTCCCTGACTAGCGTCGTCAACTCATCGATCCATTGGGCATTCTCCTCGTCTTTGCGGTGTAATGTCGCAATCTCCTTCCTCATCTCGTGCACCTCAACTGAAGAGGATGATGCTCCCCTTCTCCCATACCACCCCGAGACGGTCTCGCTCTTCCCTGCGCTACGAACATACCCGCCATGCTTAGGTGGCATGATGGTCCGGTAGGCCTCCTTTGCTGTCAGTTACTGTTGAACTGTAACAGAGTTGGCATCTTCAGGAGGATGCATTAAGTTGATCATATTATCCTGAAAGATATTGAATTACGTTATGTAATTTCATTTAATTATATAATTACGAAATCAAATTAAAATATTATCTTTTTTAACTTACGTGTCTCTGTTGGTATGTGTCGTGAAGCCACTCTCTATTTTCGTCATCACTCATCTTGCTATGAGTGGCCTCATATACTCCTACCCGATCAAGTTGGGCACCTTGATGCTTGGCAAACAACAATAATTTGAAACAGTTAATTTTAACAAAATTAGAAATTTTTGTAAGGTTTATAAGAAAATAATAATTAAAGGTACTTATGTATATGGATTTCATTGAGCCTATGCTTCTCCTACCCAAGACATGGGTCTTCGGTGGAGCCTTAGCCATATTTTCCTTATTCTTCTTGACCTACTCCTGAAATAAAGGTAAAATTTATTAAGTTAGAAATTAGTTAAATAAATGATGACATATGAAATACTTTTACCTACGTCGCTAAATCATGCCAATGCTTGCAGGCTTCCTTCCAAGTGTGCAGTTGTATTAAAGGAGGCGCATTATGCAATGCCTCATCATGGTTCATTTTCTTATAATACTAAAAAATATAATTGTAATGTTAGAAATAATATTTGAATTATGGTAAAGTAAATAAACAAATACAGTGAAAATTTATCTTTTACCTTATTCTTCATCTCCAATCTCCAATCTTTATGAATCTTCGCTGTGTGCTTAAGGATATATTTGGCGATGTTCGGATCATCGCCCTAATCGAAGGTGGCCTACATTAGTAAGAGAATAGAAATTGTTACATAATTTAAACTTATATAAAGAAATGTACATAGGTTATTAATTTTTACCAATTATCTCTAACTCTCGAATGAGTTACATTTTCAGGTCGTTTGGCACCTTCCTCCAATCAAAGTAGGATAGTGGGATGATCGCCTTCGCCAGTGTATCCAGTCTATTGACAAATGGAGGATAGTCCACTACTTTCCCCATTGGTGTGATCCGCATTGAAATGCAGACCCCATGTAGAATTCTCTTTAACTCCCTGTTCCTTGTGGGACCTCTTCCCCTACGTGCACCTATAAGACAGAATTATAACATAGAATTAAATAAAAAAGAAATAAATAAATCATAACATTTACAAATCTTAAATTCATACCTAAACTATAGAAGGGTGGTGGTGGTGCAGAACATCCCAACTGAGAAGGATCTGGGTCAGCTGTCTGCTCTGGCTGATCATCTAAGCCAACATCCTCCTCATCAACTAAAGTACTGTCCTTCTCCTCATCGGTGACTGCATCCTCCTCATAGTTAGAATCCTCTGCTAGTAGATCTGTCGGAGGATGCATCAGACTCTTCCCCTTCCCCTTACCTCCCCTCCCCTGACTCTAAAAATATCGAGCCACATCTCCAAGCCTTAAAAACTGCTGGCGAGGTGCCTGGATTTGAGTGGCATACTGCCAATGATGAGCCTAAGGCTAAGACTGAGGATGCTGGTGGGGGCCCTCAGACTGTTGGGGGGGGGCCTCAGGCTGCTGGGAGGCCTGAGCCTCCTCCCTGCAACTCCTATTAACATTCTTCTTGAAATTCACCTGCGTAAAAACATCACAAATAATCAGATATTTGTTTAAAAAATTCGACAGTTGATGGGAACACCATCATGAGCCCTAACTAGCTCATTTTGACCTAATGAAGAGAATAAAAGCTCCTACATAACCAACTGGAGGTCATAATTCACTGAATAACCTTTCTGAGAGAAAAGCAAGAAACAAGGGGTAAAACTGTAATTTTACCACTGTAGTACAACAACAGGTTTTCTCAAGGGCTAAACACATGTCAAAAGGTCTTAACAAGATAAAAAGTGGGTTGGATCAGACAGAAAAGGGTTCGCGTGAGTTTTGGGAATTAAATGACTTCTTGTAACCCTAAAACAGACCCACTTGATTAAACAAGGTTCTGGTCAGGATAAAATTCACCTAAACCCTCTAAAAATCATATAAAAATATTCTCTAGGGTTTAGAACTTTCAATTTGCCATTGGAACCCATTTTGACCTAAAATGGGATCTTAGACAGATATTTACCTTAAATTAGATTTTTGCATAAATTGGCCAGTCAAACATGGTCAAACCCAAAATCCAACTTCACCATTGAATTCCTCAGGTCCAAATTAGGTTTGTACCAAAATTTGGACCCAAGGGGAACTCATCTTGACCCACTTTGCAAATAGGTCCAACCTGATACATTTGTACCCCTACTTTCAAAAACCCTCACAAAAGCCCCATAGCTTTTTCATCGTTCTTTGCAATTAGGTCCCTCTGCCATTATAGTGGAGGAATCCTACTTCGACAAGCTTTAGAAGGTGATTTCTCCCTGATTTCTTAGAGAATCTCCTTCAAAATTGGAAGGGAGATTCTCTGAGAAATTTCCTCCAATGTGAACCTAATTTGATGCCTTACTTGGTACCCAATCTCTCATGCGAACGCATGAGAGATTTGGGTCTCTTTTGGAGTTGCCATCGCCCGTGAGGTTACCATGCTTGGAAGCTTGGCTTCCAAGCACAAATCCCCTTCCAGAGATCTATTTAAGGAGCCCCAGTTCGCCCCGACTCTCCTAAGCTTGAAATCAACCGGAGATCCCCTCAATTTCTTCTCTCCTCCTCTAGCCGACTCGCTCATCAAGCTCCGATGACCTTCCCTGATCTTCTCCGTCGCCTGACCATAATACCGGTGGTAGGTTCTTCTTCCTCACGTTCATCCGCGTCGCGTAGCACCTGCCGATGCCGATGCCGCTGCCTCCCCTTCATCCATGCCGACCACCCTCTCTGAGCATCTTCGTCTCCAGCGTTGGAAATACGTGCCAGATGCCATCTCCATCTCCCTTTCATCCCTTCAACTCCTAGATAAGTCCCCTTCACCCTCTACATTCTTTCCCGCTTGTTATTTCCCTCAATCGACTATTGCCGCACTCCACCACCATCATCTCCTTCACCTCCAGCGAGACCGCTCCACCACCATAGACTATACCCTCCTCGCCGACAAGTCCATAAGCATCGCCTCGACTCCCTGATCACAACCCCTCACTCATATCACCCAAACACACCCTCGACCACATACGCACACAGTGTGCCCTAGGCATGCTCACATAGGCGTTCCCACTCCACGCCGACCACTGCAGCACACTCACCATACCTCAGCGAAGCTCCCTGAATGTTTTGACATGGCTGCGAGGTCGTTGTGGTGATTTCAGGTACAGACGTTCATCCGCCATTGATGTAGAGCTTGAAGCAAGCTTGAAGCGAGCTCCAGGCCATGCCAGCCCCAGGTCTATGTCCCAGGTTGTGCGGAAGACCCTCGCGCACAACTCCAGGCTCTCAATTGAATTCAAGGACCATCGCAGCTGCTGCAATCGAAGAGAGAACCTCTACTGCGGGCGCATACGAAGAAGGTGGTAAGATAGTCCCACCTCGTAACTGGAAGAGGCACAGCGCTCACATAAATTGAATTCCTGCCAGAGGCTTATCGCCTCCAACTCATGCGGTGAGGTCCCTCTCACCTGACCCGACTGGCCTCGTCTGCGACCATGCCTCGCAGACCTAGTCTTGACCCAACTCGACTAGCACACCTCGCCCACCACCGCACGTTGGTGGGCCTGGTCCCAGGCACGTACTCGACCCAATTACTCAAGAAACACGTGGTTCTAGGAGAGTGGGGCCTATGAGAGAAAAGAGAGGAGTGTGCACGTGGGTAGGGGGTAGGTTTTGCTCTGCAGAGGAAGAGAAGTGAAGCCAAAGGAAGAGACAAGGCCACAGAGAAGCTAAGGTGGAAAAAGAAAGAGAAGGAGGAAGCTGAAGAAAGAAGGTAGCTGGTAGAGAAAGAGAAAGAAAAGAAGAAGAAGTAGCTGAAGGAGGAAGAAGACTAAAGCTAAGGCAGAGAAGGTAGAGAGGCTAAAGAAGAAGAGAAAGAAAGAGGAGAAGGCAGAGAAAGATAATGAAAGAAGAAGCCAGAGGCCAAAGACAGTAGAGAAAGAGAGAGTAGAAGCAGAAGAAAGAGGAAGTTAGGAGAACTGTAGCATCATCATTTTAAGGAGTCTGATTCACAAATCAGACATCCAATTTTGAGTTTCATTCATATACATTGAGTTTCTTTAGTATTTTGTGCTCTACATTTACTCCTATATTTTTGCACAGTGACATTGATATTATTGCATATTCTTTCAAATTCTGAATTGTGATCTTGATTTCTAAATCCCAATTTGCTCCTTGTGTTTGACCTCAGACTTCAAAATTCGAGTAATAAAATTGTATTTGTTTTGAATGCTTTTTCGGCTATATTACAACGCGATATTCTTAAAACCCGATTCAGTGTCATAAGCATTTTGGCGCCGTTGCCGGGGAGCAACGGGCGATTTAGAATTCTTGATTACAATTGCTGACTTGGTACTAATTTGCTATATCTCTTTTTGTTGTGGTTGTTTAAGGGGAGAAGATTCAAAGGAAGACAGCCGCACATGAAACACGCCAGGGGCAGGTAATTTCTGAGTACTTTCTCTTAAGCCCCTCATTCTGAAAAGGAAAAAAAAGATAAAATCAATTAGGGCTACTTGCTTTCCATTTCTAGCTAATTCACCAAGTTGCCTGATTTGATTTCAACAACAACACTGATTTGTGCAACCATTTAAGATAACTAGGGCTACCACATTCTTGATTGAGCCCTAGATACCACATTTGACAAGCTAAATTGGACCAAGATTAGAGCCAAATTAAGGATTTCAATCTAGGGTTTTAGAGACACTTTCATAAGCAAGAATCAACTCTCTAAAAAGAGGTGTGCCTAAGCCTTGATTGAAGAGATTTATTCAAGAAAACCCTAAAATTCAGGCTCTTAAATCTCACTTGAATCCTAAAAGAAGGGACCTAAAACTTCTCAAAGGATAAATAGGTGAAACTGACCCACCTTGTTGGGTCAACCAACCTTGAAATTAGGTCACTTTTTGCACTCAATACATCTAAAGTTCAAGTGAAATCTTAAACACCCTTGCTCTTTAATAAAACTGGTATTCTTAATAGGTCAAGTCCCCATTCTGGTCTACCTGGAACATCAGTGACAAGAGAGGTCGGGTGGGGGAAACCCTATAACTCGTGGGGGTGCTCTACCATGTAGGGGTCTTTGCATGACTCTCCCTCTCTGCTGCCTAGGTATTTCTTAGGTGGACGGATTTCTGACTAGGGGGTATCATCTGCCCCGAACCTCTATAGTCATCCAAATTTTTGGGTGTCTTGATTGGGTCCATCACATTCTACTCTCATTTAGACCATCGGTGCATGTTCGGTAGGAGGTCCTTAAGACCATCCTTGAGGCCTCCTTTAGTGATTCACTCCTGTCGAGGCTAGGCCTCGACTTCCATGTTTGTGTAGAAACCCCACCACATAGACATCTCCTTTGATTCATCTGAACCCAATTCTCCTTCTTTAATCATCATGGCTCAACCAGTAGAAGAAGAGAATAACCTTAAGAACCAACTCCAGCACCTTAATGATTTATTCCAAGCCTTTGTGAACCCACCGCAGCATCCTATTATGCGAGATCACTACAATTCCGCTGCAGTGGCGATCGAACCTCGAGTCCAAATCCCGACTGGAGGTTCTGATTCTGAACTCAAGCCCAACATGATTCATGCTATTCCAAAGTTTCATGGGCTCAATTCCGAGGATCCCTTCCAGCACATCAAACAACTCAAGCATCTGGCCCAGATCTTCGGGTCAGATATCCAAAATCAGGATATTCTTCTCATGAAGATGTTCTCCTTCTCTCTCATGGACAAAGTAGCTCACTGGTATCAGACTCAAATGCATCCAATCAACACATGGGTTGAACTACAATCCAAGTTTCTGAACAAGTTCTTCCCAGTTAGTCGGATGAATGCCTTAAGACACCAGATCACACACTTCACCTAGCAGCCTGGAGAACCACTTCATGAAGCATGGGACCATTTCCTGGATCTCATGCGAAAGTGCCCCCATCACGGAGTTCCTAAATGGGAACAAGTCCAGTCTTTTTACCAGGGACTCCGTGAAGATATCAGCTTATTCATCAATGCAACCTGCAGAGGAAATATCATGGGTCAACACGAAGACATTGTGTGGGAGATTCTCAGGAATATGTGTGAGAACTCCATCAATAATGACTCCATAGGCTTATTCGACTGGACGAATGCCCACGCATTGACGAATCCAAGGGGAGCACATGTGACGTAGGGCCTGTCTGCATCAGTCGACTTGGAATTGATGGCCAGTTGTTTGGACAAGGTCTCTATCAGTGAGAAGGTGGATGAGCTAACTTGACATCTACAGTAAGCCACCTCTGCGCAAAACCCGTTCGCACAACCACCCTCTGGGAGGGAAGCTGTGCACAACATCTATCATCGATCTTCTCAGGGGATGGACCCATATCCACCCCCATCTAACTCTAGGATGGGAGGAAACTCTGATCCTGCCTACTCTAGTTGGGGGAACTCTGAACCCTCGTACTCTGATTTCTTTGAGGCTCCTCAAACCTGCGAGGACCTCAACGCCATCCAGAATGACATATTCTCTAATACCTATAACCCTGGATGGCGGAATCATCCTAATTTCCAGTGGGTGGGAAATAATCAGAATCAAAGACCACCATATAAACCCCGTCCACAAGCCCCTCATCCATTTTAGCAGCCGTCATTCTCGGCCCAACCCCACCTATCATTCTGGGCCAACTCAGATAGATCAAATGACTCTCATCCCTCAGACACTGGCTGACATTCAAAAGATGAATGCGGCTATGCAAAAATAGCACAAGGACAAGATCACAGATGTTTGCAATCAACTTGCTCAGATGGAGAATTCCCACCAACCTGGCACACTCCCTTCGCAACCTCTACCGAATCCGAATAACATGCCGAACCAGAGGAGCGTTATGAACCCAAATCTGGGCCAAGCCCACATGATTTATTAGGCCCCTTCTGTTCCATCACCCGACGGGATGGAAGCTGTGACATCATACTCGGGATTTCAGCAGTAGCCACCTATTTTACCGACTCCGAACCAAAACCAGGTAGGACTGAATTCTCTTACAACCTGTAGTGGCAAAGCAACACAAGACCCACCTTACCTAAGCCACTTTCAGCCTAGTAGTAACCCAAACCCTAGGATAGTTATCCAGGATACCCCTGTCCCTAATCAAGAACCTGGACCTATTCTAGAGGAACCATCCAAGGTTCCATTTCTCGAGGCTTTGACCAAGGGAAAGAAGACAAACAAACCTGTGGCACCTGAGGAGGATCTGGTCAAGCTCTTTGAACAGGTCCATATAAGCATCCCCTTGATGGATGCGATCCACCACATATCAGCTTACGCATGATTTTTGAAAGACGTGTGCACACCTAAGCGTAAGCCGCGAACCAAAAGTAGGAGCCCAATTGTATTGTCAGAGCAAGCCAGCTCTATGATTTTGAGCAAACTCCCACCAAGGCAAAAGACCCAAGTACTCCCCTGATTTCCTATACAATTGGTGGTACCCAATTTGATAGAGCTTTATTGGACCTAGGAGCCTCCATAAACCTAATACCCTACTTGACCATCTTGAGGAATCATGGCTTAAACCGACAAAGGTGACATTACAATTGGCTGACCAATCTATTAAGTCACCTAAAAGAGTTCTTGAGGATGTCATAGTTAGGGTTCAGGATTTCTATTTCCAGGTGGACTTCGTAGTCTTGGATATGGATGCTCCAGAAAACCTAAGAGATACACCAATTATACTAGGGAGACCCTTTCTAGCCACTGCTAGGGCCAACATAAATTGTGAGGAGGGCCAAATTGAACTGAAATTCGGAAACCAAACACTAAAGATTGACATCTTTAAGGCCCAACAAGGGATTAATTACAGTGTTATAGAATAAAAATGTGACATCAAGGCTATGATTGACAATCCATATATTGAGGAAAACCTGATTACTTCTGATCAACCACAAGAGGATCAAAACTCGCAATCAGAGAAGTCTGAACTTGATTTAGACACACCCATAACTCCTTCCCTTGTTCCTAACACCCACCCTGAACTGCCCGCTGCTGCTAATAACCCTATCTTAGAACTCAAGCCTCTTCCCAACCATCTTAAGTACATCTTTTTGGGTTCCAATCAGACATTTCCTGTGATTATCAACTCTAGACTCACACCTGATCAGGAATCCCGTCTGATTACTGTTCTCCAGCAACATCAAAGAGCCATTGGATCGACTCTCGATGATTTGATTGGTATCAGCCCTTCTTACTGCACACACCGTATCTATACTAAAGAAGGCACATGACCTTCCCGCGAAATGCAGAGACGTCTAAATACAAATTTGCAAGAGGTCGTGAAAAAGGAGATCATCAAGTAGTTAGATGCTGGGATCATCTACTTGATCTCCGACAGTCGATGGGTGAGTCCAATCCAGGTTGTGCCTAAGAAGGTAGGACTCACCGTGATCATGACTGAAATCGGAGAAATCATATTGACCCATGTGGCGAATTCATGGAGAGTCTGCATTGATTACAGAAGACTCAATACCTCCACAAAGAAGGATCATTTCCCATTATCATTTATTGATCAGATCCTCGAGAAACTAGAGAGGAATAGGTTCTTTTGCTTTTTGGACAAGTACTCCGATTATAACCAGGTTTCAATCTATCCTGAGGACCAAGAAAAGACCACTTTCACCTGCCCCTTCGGGACATACGCATTCCGAAGGATGCCATTTGGTCTTTGCAATGCACCCACTACTTTTCAGTGGTGCATGCTTGCCATATTCTCACATATGGTAGGTGATAATCTGGAAGCCTTCATGGATGACTTTTTAGTATTCAGAGAATCATTTGACGATTGCCTCCTGCACTTGGTCCAAATCCTCAGGGGTGCATTGACGTGAATCTGCTTCTTTCCTGGGAAAAGAGCCATTTCATGGTACCTGAAGGAATTGTCCTGGGACATCTCATATCAAAAAAAGGCATCCAGGTCAATCAAGCCAAGGTGAATTTGATTTCCAAACTCCCTATGCCTAGCTCAATCAAGGACATCCGATCTTTTCTGGGGCATGTTGATTTTTACCGTCGATTCATTCCTGAGTTCTCAAAGATCGCGCACCCCCTGACCACTCTACTATCTAAGGATGTTCCTTTCAAAATCTCCAAGGAATGCACTCAAGCATTTGAAATCCTCCATGATCGAGTTACCCAAGCTCCAATCCTACAGTCCCCTCATTTGTCTCAACCCTTTGAGATCATGTGCGATGCATCTGATTTCTCTGTAGGAGCGGTACTTGGGAAAAAAATTGACGAGAAACTCGTGGTCATCTACTACACTAGCAAGACACTTGATGAGGCTTAGCGTAACTACACAGTTACTGAGAAAGAGCTACTACCCGTAGTATTTGCCCTGGAAAAGTTCAGATCATATCTCCTGGGTTTTCGTGTTATCATCTACTCTGATCACACAGCTGTGAGGCATCTCCTTGCGAAGAAGGATACAAAACCTCGATTAATTCGCTGGATCTTACTATTGCAAGAGTTTTACCTCGAGACTCACGACAAAGCAGGAAAATAGAAATTGGTAGCTGATCACTTATCCCACCTTCCTTCTAATATTATCGACCCTTCCGGACCCATCAAGGAACATTTCCCGATGAGCACCTCCTGACTATCAGTATAGGGCTTCCATGGTTTGCTGATATAGTAAACTACCTGGCATCACATCAGATCTCGTCCGATTGGCCAAAGGCCAAGAAGGACAAATTGCTTTCCAGTGCTAGGTATTACTTCTGGGAAGACCCGTATCTTTTCTGCATCGGTGCTGATCAAATCATTCGACGATGTGTCTTGGGAGAGGAAATTCAGGATACCTTGTCCTTCTACCATGACCAGGCATGCGGTGACACTTCTCAGGTCATAAAACCATAGCGAAAGTTTTCCAGTGCCGCTTCTATTAGCCCATGATTTTTAAAGACGCATACAATCACTGTAGGGCATGCACTCGTTTCCAGACCTTAGGCAACATAAGCCACCGTGATATGATGCCCTTTCAGCTGATTCTCGTATGCGAAATCTTCGACGTCTGGGGGATTGATTTTATGGGACCCCTCCCTGTTTCGGACGGCTTTGAGTACATTCTACTCGCTATTGACTACATGTCCAAATGAATCGAAGCCATTCCGACCTGAACCAATGATCATAAGGCAGTTATCAAATTCATTCATCAGAACATCTTTTCACAATTAGGCATTCCACGTGCTATAATCTCTAATAGAGGGACCCATTTCACTAATGCTCAGTTCAGGTCACTGATGACCAAATACGGGGTGTCACACCGAATCTCTACTCCTTACCACCTCCAAACTAATGGTCTAGTTGAGCTATCAAATCGGGAGATCAAGAAAATCCTCCAGGTTACTATTCGACCTTATGGGAAAGACTGGTCATCCCGACTTCCGGAAGCTTTGTGGGCTTATAGGATCGCCCACAAAACCCAATTATGTATGTCTCCCTTCAGATTGGTGTATGGGAAGGCATGCCACCTCCACGTCGAATTGGAGCACAAAGCCTATTGGGCAGTACGGAATTGCAATCTAGATCTTTCTAAGGCAGGAACCCACAAAAAGCTTCAAATGAGCGAGATCGATGAATTACGCCACGACGCGTATGAGAACTCACGAATTTACAAAGAGCAGGTTAAGACCTTTCACGACAAGCACATATCCAGAAAGATCTTTCAACCTGGTCAAAAAGTCCTACTCTTTGATGCCAAACTCAAGCTATTCCCAGGAAAACTCAAATTGAAATGGATCGGACCTTACCTCGTCCGACGAATCTTCAGAAATGGAGTCATCGAGATCAATCCACTCAGCCACAATTTAGAACCTTTCGTTGTGAACAGTCAAAGACTCAAACCGTTCAATGACCCTACCGATACAAATTTGGATGAACACCCTTTACCCTCCATTCTCCCTGAGCTCATTGCACCCAGCCGATGGCGTAAAACTCAACGCTTAACAAGAGGCAACCCATCATTTTTTAAAAACTTGAAACCTTTCTTGACATTCCTATGCTGAATTCATATTGCACTTTATGGTTCATCCATCAGAACAGCCGACCCCACCTCAGGTACCCGTACCCGAGTTTGAAATCATCCGCAATAGTCACCTCGGCCTGTTTGCCCACCCAGAGCCTGTTCTAATGAATGAACTAAGCTGAACTCGAACCCACTTAATTTATAATGGGGACATTGCAAATCGTAGGCATAGGGGGGTATGAAAGTGCAAAATGCCGTGAAAATCATCTCGCAAGAAAAGGTTTCAACAAAAAAATCACATATCACAAAAATACCAAAAAAAATGAAAAAATTCTTGAAAAAGAACAAAAAAAATCTGAGGGGAGAGAAAATTTTGAGGCCATACAAAACGTGAGGAGAAAAAGGGGAACAGTGAAAAATGTCAAAAAGGAGCATAAATTGAAAAGAAAAGAGATAGTCATCAGTAAGAAATTAAGGGATTAACTAAAGTTCTAGACCATATCAAGAAAATGAAATAAAAAAAAAGTGCTAAAGAAACACATAAGAGCTTAGTAGGAATGCTGATCTTAGGCCTCTTGGGCTATACTCCTAGGCTTAAAAATTTAAGTATCTGCTAAGATCTGGATAGTCCTCAAGAGGTTGGGGAAAATGCGAAGCTTAAGTATTAGGCTAAAGCCTAGGGAGTATTCAGCCTTGTTAACTGACCTCTGGTTTGTAGGACTCGGTAAACTAAGCACCCCAATCCACACACAATCTGGTTCAGTGTGCATAAGTATCAAAATCACGTAAATGTGTTTAAATTGTTATGAAAAAGTCACCTAGATTAGGAGCGACAGATCAACACAAGTTGATTTGGATGAGTTCCCGACGCAGAGAGGTGGGAAATTCCCCTCAAAGATGCACAATAACATATCATCTCCTCGGTGCTTGTCTCTTAGGATATTTACATATCCTACCAGGGGCATGTAAGCACCTTGTGCTGGTTCAAATGCCATGGGCGGTATTATCACGAAACGTCGATTGCCAGGGTATAAATTTAGCTACAGAATGCCATGGGAGCGATTATCTTGAAATCTCAAAAGTTAGGGTTCTGGGGGTTGCCATGGGCGGTGCTATCCTAAAGCATCGATTGCTAGGGACCCTTTGAGGATTGATGATGGGGACTAGGAATCCAATACAGACCGTGTTGAGAAGCCAATTTGAAGCTAGAAATAAAAATAAAAGAGAGTGAAAACTCTCTAAACAAAGAAAATTCCTCTGTCTCTCTCTTACAAAAACACACTGCAAACTGAATCGAGGCTAAAATATGTTACAAGCACGGGTGCTTTAACAGTGGAGTTCAATGAACCTTAGGATATTTCTTGTGGGCCTTAAAAACCTTTGCGGCGGACTGAGGCTAGAGTTGGTCAGGTCCAAATCTTGGTTGGTACTTGAGTACCTCTAGGCCTACTATTGGCATTCTAACCTAATCTATA
Organism: Thalassia testudinum; assembly: GCA_037157565.1. NCBI lineage: Eukaryota > Viridiplantae > Streptophyta > Magnoliopsida > Alismatales > Hydrocharitaceae > Thalassia > Thalassia testudinum. The sequence goes on from JAZHRO010000036.1 coordinate 30,899,250, forward strand.
GAAAAAGAGCACACATCATAGTTTTTGAACATCAAAGGAACACACGGTCTAGAATCGAAGTTAAAACCTTAAAATTTTGCTAAGGGACTAGCAAAAGCTAGGCATGGGGGTATGATAGGAACACTATCATGAGCCATAACTAGCTCATTTTGACCCAATGAAGAGAATAAAAGCTCCTACATAACCAACTGGAGGTCATAATTCACTAAATAACCTTTCTGAGAGAAAAGCAAGAAACAAGGGGTAAAACTGTAATTTTACCATTGTAGTACAACAACAGATTTTATCAAGGGCTAAACACATGTCAAAAGGTCTTAACAAGATAAAAAGTGGGTTGGATCAGACAGAAAAGGGTTCGTGTGAGTTCTGGGAATTAAATGACTTCTTGTAACCCTAAAACATACCTACTTGATTAAACAAGGTTCTGGTCAGGATAAAATTCACCTAAACTATTTAAAAATTATAAAAAAATATTCTCTAGGGTTTAGAGCTTTCAATTTGCCATTGGAACTCATTTTAACCTAAAATGGGGTCTCAGACAAATATTTACCTTAAATTAGATTTTTACATAAATTGGCTAGTCAAACGTGGTCAAATACAAAATCCAATTTCACCATTGGATTCCTCAGGTCCAAATTAGGTTTTTACCAAAATTTGGACTCAAGGGGAACGCATCTTGACCCACTTTGCAAATAGGTCCAACTTGATTACATTTGTACCCCTATCTTTCAAAAACCCTCACAAAAGCCCCCTAGCTTCTTCATCATTATTTGTAATTATGTCCCTCTACCATTATAGTGGAGGAATCCTACTTTGGAAAGCTTTAGAAGGTGATTTCTTCTTGATTTCTCAAAGAATCCCCTTCAAAATTGGAAAGGAGATTCTCTGAGAAATTCCCTCCAATGTGAGACTAATTTGATGCCCTATTTAGTGCCCAACCTCTCATGCGAATGCATGAGAGATTTGGGTCTCTTTTGGAGTTACCATCGTCGGCGAGCTTACCTTGCTTGGAAGCTTGGCTTCCAAGCATAAATCCCCTTCCAGAGATCTATTTAAGGAGCCCCAGTTCGCCCTGACTCTCCTAAGCTTGAAATCGACCGGAGATCCCCTCAATTTCTTCTCTCCTCCTTTGGCCTACTCGCACATCAAGCTCTGGCGACCTTCCCTGGTCATCTCTGTCGCCTGACCATGATACCGGTGGCAGGTTCTTCTTCCTCATGTTCGTCCGTGTCGAGTAGCACCCGCCAACGCCCCTGCCTCCCGTTCATCCTCGCCGACCATCCTCTCTAAGCATCTTCGTCTCCAGCATCGGCAATACGTGCCAGACGCCATCTCCATCTCCCTTTCATCCCTTCACCTCCTAGATAAGTCCCCTTCACCCTCTACATTCTTTCCCCCTCGTTATTTCCCTCAATCGACTCCTGCCGCACTCCACCACCATCATCACCTTCGGCGAGATTGCTCCACCACCATAGACTATCCCCCTTCTCGCCGACAAGTCCATAAGCATCACCTCGACTCCCTGATCACAACCCCTCACTCATATCACCCAAACACTCACTTAAACACACCCTCGAACACATATGCACACAGTGTGCACTAGGCACGCTCACATAAGTGTCGCACGCCACGCCGACCACCGCAACACACTCACCGTGCCTTAGCGAAGCTCCCTAAATGTTCTGACGTGGCTGCGAGGCTGTTGTGGTGATTTCAAGTACAAACGTTCATCCACCATTGATGCAGAGTTTGAATCAAGCTTGAAGCGAGCTCCAAGCCATGCCAACCCCAGGTCTCTGTCCCAGGCTGTGTGGAAGACCCTCGCGCACAACTCCAGGCTGTCAATTGAAGTCAAGGACCATCGAAGCTGTTGCAATCGAAGAGAGAACTGTTGCGGGTGTGTGTGAAGAAGGTGGGAAGATAGTCCCACCTCGGAGCTGGAAGAGGCGCAGCACCCGCATAAACTGAATTCCTGCTAGAGGCTTATCGCCTCCAACTCACAAGGTGAGGTCCCTCTCACCCGACCCTTCTGGCCTTGTTCGCAACCACGCCCCACAGACCTAGTCTTGACCCGACTCGACTAGCACACCTCGCCCACCACCGCACGTCGGTGGGCCTAGTCCCGGGCACGTACCCAACCCGATTACCCGAGAAACACGTGGCTCTAGGAGAGTGGAACCTAAGAGAGAAAAGAGAGGAGAGTGTGCGCAGGTAAGGGGTAGGTTTTGTTTTGCAGAGGAAGAGAAGCGAAGCCAAAGAAACAGACAAGACCGCAAAGAAGCTAAGGTAGAAAAAGGAGAAGGAGGAAGCTGAAGAAAGAAGAGGTTGAAGGAAGAAAGAAGGTAGCCGGCAAAGAAAGGGAAAGAAAAGAAGAAGAAGAAGCTGAAGGAGGAAGAAGACTAAAGCTAAGGCAGAGAAGGCAGAGAGGCTAAAGAAGAGAAAGAAAGAGGAGAAGGCAGAGAATGATTGTGAAAGAAGAAGCCTGAAGCCAAAGCTAGCAAAGAAAGAGAGAGTAGAAGCAGAAGAAAGAAGTCAGGAGAACTATAGCATCATCATTTTGAGGCGTCTGATTCACAAATCAGATGTCCAATTTTAAGTTTCATTCATGTACATTGAGTTTCTTTAGTAGTTTGTGCTCTACATTTACTCCTATATTTTTGCACTTTGACATTGATATTATTGCATGCTCTTTCAAATTCTGAATTGTGATCTTGATTTCTAAACCCCAATTTGCTCCCTGTGTTCGACCTCTAACTTCAAAATTCGACCTCTAACTTATAAATGAAACTGAAAATAAAATGATATCTCCCTTCCTGTTTCCCCTTCCCTTCCCCTCCATTTCCCTCCCCTTCTCCCTTCCTCTTTCTTCTCCTTCTCGTTCTCCCTTCTCCTTCCCATCCCTCCATTTCCCTTATCCTCCCCTGCATTTCCCTCCACTTCTCCCTTCCTCTTTCTACTCCTTCTCTTTCTCCCTTCTCCTTCCCATCCCTCCATTTCCCTTATCCTCCCCTTCATTTCCCTCCACTTCTCCCTTCCTCTTTCTTCTCCTTCCCATTCCCCTTCTCCTTCCCATCCCTCCATTTCCCTTGTCTTCCCCTTCATTTCCCTCCACTTCTCCCTTCTTCTTCCCATCCCTCCATTTCCCTTCCTCTCTCCTCTAATTCCCTCCACCTTTTCATACCTCTTCTCTTTTCCTCCATTCTCCCCTCCATTTCCCTTTCTCCTTCTCCATATTCAATAGAAAACATTCAATATATAGAAAGTAAATAAATGCATCATTCTACATAAAAAATAAATCTAAGTGGGCACACCACACACAAAAAATAAACCTAAGTGGGCACACTCCACATTTAACATGATAACAACATTTTAAAGAGAAAAGTAGTAAGAAACTCACCATAGTAATAAAACGATCCACAAACTGTGCATAAATAGTAGGAGAATGAGAAGAATCTATATGAGAAGGCAATAAAATAAATTTCAGTTTTGAAATATAGGTGAACATAAGCTTTGATAAAAAAATAAAATAATTTAAAGGAAATTTAAACAAAACAGACAACTAAGAATTTCTTAAATTATTTATATTTATGATTATGGATTAATACTTTTGACAAATTATCTTATATGTCAATGTCAACTGCACCAGGGGCAAGTTCTTCACTTTGTTGATTTTGCTGATATGCTTCAGATTCAACATCTGGGTGTAGATCATTTCTTGCATCGTATTGTTCACGTTGTTAAGCTCCAACTGGTATAATCCACCCATTTCTACTATCATCAGGCACGTAGAATACTTGTGCTACTTGACAAGCTAGTGTGAATGGTTTTGATGATTGGAGAATGCGATAGTTCTTACTTAAGCTCAAGAAATCGTGTTTCTTATCGACTTTGAATCCAATGCCTTCTTTAAAAACATCAAACTAATCACACTTGAATAAAAACACCTTACAGTCAAACCTGAAACTCATTTCCACAATCTCTTCAATTTGGCCATAATACCCATCACAACCAGTGCTTAGATCACAACTGATGACAACTCCCGCTTGTTGCGTGGCCTTCACATCATTAATGGATCGTATTCTGAATCTAAAACCATTAATTATGTATCTTGAATGGTAACATCCGTATGTCAAAGGTGTATCGGCAATTATATCAAAATCCTGTACCCACCGTTGATCCCCATCTTCTTTCAGTTTATTTACATGATCCTTGAACCAATCAAGGAACTACAAGTCGTGTGTAGATGGCACAGAGGATGCTTTGAATTCATTGTAAAATTCATCCACTTTTGAAATTTGCTTCAGAATGTACAAGTGTGTCAATCGTCGGTCCATTTCCGAGATGGGCTTAACCTCTATTCAGAGGATCGACCTTCCTCTGATGTTAAATGTGAATAGACAAGCTTCATCATTACCATTAAATTCTCCATCATAGTTCTGTTCAAGATGATTAAATTGATTTTCTATTTCATTCATGTACATGGCACAGAAATAATATATTCTTCTACAAGATAGCCTTCAACGATTGATCCATCTGGCTTAGCCTTATTCAAGATATAATCTTTCGATTTCTTCAAATATCATTCAATTGGATACATCAATCTGTATTGCACGGGTCCAACAATTCTAGCTTCATTCAAAAGATAAAGCGTGACATGAACTATCACGCCGAAGAATGCAGGCGAGAAAATCTACTCCATTTTACAAACTATGATCACATTTTGTTTATCCTAATAGTCTAGTAATTCGGGATCTAATGTCTTTGAACAGATGACTTTAAAATATCTGCTCATCTCTGTGAAATAATCGACTACTGAATCAGGCATCACTCCACGTATCACTAGTGGGAATAAGGTTTGCATGTACACATGAGAATCATAACTTTTTAACCCAGTAATATTCTTTTGCGCTTCATTTACGCAACGTGAAAGTTGCAATGAATACCCATCTGGACCCCGAATGTCTTTAAGGAATGAGAAAATCCTTCGCCTCTACTCTCCAGCAAGATTGTATATAGCTTCTTGAAAGTGAGACCCTCCTTCAATGTGCAACTCAGGACGAATACCCAAAATTTTCATATCATTCCTTATTTTAACTGTATCCTTTGGGCTGTCTGTTAGGTTTAATACATCAAGAATGTTGTCCATTACATTCTCTGCATAACATCTAAATTGTGTCTCACTGTCAAATCCTTTCAATATGGAAGCTCCATAAAAAATATGCTTTTCTTCCTAAACCCTGAATGTCGCAAGGAAGCCAAGCCATTCTTGAAAAGATGACCCAAACGTATTTCTCCGAGCTGTTGCAATGTCTCCATGATTTTCATCCCCAACAGCATAATAGAACATGTACTGAGTTTATTCTTTAGATTCCTCGACGAATACCGACATGCTTTACCATCAAATCTCTCCTTGAATTGTAACATTCACCATCTATTTTCAATGGGAAAAAACCTGCGGTGTCCTAAGTAATAGAACTTCTTGCTTTCAAGCAATCTCAGGTGATGAGTATCATCTATATAGATTGGATAGGCAAACTTCCCCTTTGTACTCCATCTTGACAAATTCACATATGCTGGAAAGTCATTGATTATCCACAGTAATGCTGCGTGCAACTGGAAGAATTGTTTCTTCTGTGCAACATATGTTTGAACACCGCTGTATCACAATACTTTCAGTTCATTAATTAATGGATGGAGATAAACATCTATTGCATTTCCTAGTTACTTGGGTCCTGGGATAAGGAGTGTCAACATCATGAATGCAGATCGCATGCATAGCCATGGGGGTAAGTTTAAGTTACCATGACCACCGGCCATATGGAATATGATGGATACATGCTCTTGAATGGGTTGAATTCATCGCTTGCAAGACCTAGTCTCACATGTTGTGCCTCTTCTGAGAATAATGCATGATTCTCGTTAAATCTGTTCCACTCATCGAAATCTGTTGGATGATGGATGCATCCATCTTTCAATTTATTATCCCAATGCCATGACATCAGTTTTGCTATTTTACTGGAAATGAATAAGTGTTGTAGCCTAATGTTTCAATGCTCTCGATCGGGTTTTAAAAGATGTCACGTTGTAATATAGCTGATAAAGCATTCAAACAAATAAAGAATTTTTATTACTCGAAAACCGGAGTATCCGAGGTCGAACACAGGGAGCAATTGGAATTTACTACTAATCTCAAATGTAATTGAACACTCTAATTTACTCAAAACTTTACTTCAAATGTATTTAAAAAGTAATTCGGGCAAAAGAGTAAAATTGGACGTCTGATCCCAAGATCAGACGTCTTAAAAGTATTTTCCCTTCTTTGATTATTCTTCTTCTTCTGATATGCTTTCTTTCTGCTGCAGTCTTCACTTGGCCTCTTCTTTCTCTGCAGTCTCTCTTCTCTTTTTCCTTCTGCCTTCTTCTTCGTAGGCTCTTCCTCTTCTCTTCTGATCTACAGGTCTTCTTCTTGCCTTGATCTTCTTCCTGCCTTTGCTTCTCTTCTCTGCATTTCCTTCTTTCTTCTTGGCTTCTGCAATCCTTTCTTCCTTCTTTCTCTCTTCTCTTCTTCTTCCCTACCTTGCTCAACCTCTTCTTCTACTTCTCTTCTTCTCCCTCGCGGCTAAGTCTTTCTTCCTCAACGTTCAGCCTGCCTACACAGAGAGCAAAACCTACCCTTTTCCCTCTACCCGAACGTCTCTCTCTCTCTCTGCAATTCGCTCAAGGACGCTCTCCCAGAGCCACAGGTAATCAGGTCGAAATTCGCACCCGGGACCAGGCGCACTTGTAGGTGGGTGATGCGCGAGGAGTGCTCAGGATGGGTCGGGTCATGTAACGACCCGGTTCCCGAGTCCCTACGAGACACGAGAACCGGACCGACTCGACTAATCCCAAGACCTAGTCGTCCAATGAGGAAGTAACCAAAAGACAGTAAAATAAACCACATTCAGCAATATAACTAACAGTAAGAAAGTACAGCAGTAAGGAAAGAAACTACTACAGTAGGTACCACCACAACAGTAAAACAGCATTTATCATATAACAAGAACTGCAGGTAAAGAAGGTACAGCGGAAACAAAAACTACTCACTAGAACAGAAACAAAAGGGGTACAAAAGGCTGTGGTAACTCTACTGGACCCTACTCGGCCCAACGTCCTCTGCAGCCGCCGACCCTGGCTGCTCAACACCTGGTCCTGAAAAAGGTAACGAGTGTAACACGTCAGCAAAACACTGAGTAGAGTGGCAAACTAACTAAAGGCAACAGTAGAGTGTACAGTAGCTGTTATGTTCTATTACTTCCTTTATTCACATCTTTCAATTTTTCTCACTATTTCATTTATTTCTCAGATCCTTTACTTGATCTCGAATGTCCTCGTGGGAACGATCTTGATTGCAGTCTTTTCCAAAAGTAGAAGTAGCACGTGGTGCTCTCGTAGCTGGGAGAGTCCCCTGTGGTGATCCTACTCTCAGTCAACCACCCCAAGGTCACTGACAGACGTAACGGTGACTACAGCACGCGCGATAAACGCACAGGTAGCTAGCCCGCACTGGCACGCGGTCAGTCGTTTCCGTTAACGGGTGTGCCCAAAGCACAGCACGGAACTGGGGCAGAGCCCTCTCAGTAACAGGGGTCCAACCCCTCCACAGTAACCAAACCGGGGCCTTGCCCCTCCACAGTCCGCGCACCCTCGCCTGACTACCCTGGTTTGCCCTAGTGGGCCTAACAAGTCGGTGAAGGAGGCTAGCAGAACCCCGGGGCCCGTGGGGTAGCTAGTACTCTCCTAACACTAGTAGCTCTCCTCGGTACTACGTACACGAGGGCCAGCAAGTCGGTACAGAGCAGCCAATCCTAACCCCGGGTCCCTGGGTGGCTGGCCCCACTCTGCACTAAACAGGTACAGGTACTTCCCTTGGTACTGCGTACCCAAGAGACAGTACGAACAACATCTCAGTTCCATTCCTTTCTCTTTCCAAGAGTTCCACTCCTAATTCCCCGTAGGGTTCCATCCTTTAATCTCAGAACATCATATGTTTCACTTTCCAGATTCACGTTCTCAAAATCCATGATCTCAAACATGTTTCTTTATTCATAACAGGCAGCTGTTAATTAAATTTACAGGCAGCTTTATATATTCCTTTCCATTTTTCCAAGACTGCAGTAATATACATTCCACTAGTTTTTCCATCCTAGGATTCATGCCATATCCTACGATCTATCATACAATCTAGTTTTCCGGCCCTAGGATTCATGCAACACCTAGGAGCTATCATTCCATATATTTCTCATTCCTAGGATTCATGCAATGCCCTAGGTTCTAGTTATGGTTCCATACTTTAACAGATTTTATTAATACTTAAAGCCACTCTACCAGGTACAACGGGAGTAATGGGGGCGTGATCGGGAATCCCGCGTGCCTCCGCGACTCTCAAGACTGCAACCGAACGAGGTCCTATCACAAGGATCAAACACAAGGAGTGTCTCAAAACAGTGTATAGCTACTGTAGACGAGTAGAGGAATTAATTCTGAAAAGAACGCAACTCGAATCGCGGAAAACGGAGCCCAAATGGGCCGTAAACGGGTCGAAAAAGACGATACTGTGCAAAATCAGACGTCTGGAACTCCCTCCAGACGTCTTAAACGGTGGATCAGAGAATTACCTGTTCAGCGTGGTTTCCCAGACGTCCAGAAGTCTGCAGGGACGTCTTTCCTAGATCCCAGACGTCCGATGGTCACTCCGGACGTCTGGAGGTCACTCCCGCCATCTGGTACAACTTACAGACGTCTGATTCGCAAAGGATGGCGAATCAGCGAACCTGCGCACAGCCAACCCCCCCTCCCTCAGTACGGTCAGTCGACAAGAAGGAAGAAGAAGGCGGAAACTCACCTTTCAGACGTCTGTATCATCTTACAGACGTCGACCTTGCCGTCTGGCTATCAATCCAGACGTCTGATTCTGGAAATTTTTCCAGAATCAGGACCCTGCTCGGCCTTCGCTCGCAACGCCGCCCGCGTCGCTCCTCGCGCTCCTGCTGCTCAGCCCGCAGCAGGTCCCTCTCCGCGTCGCTCCGCGCCCCCTGCGCCCTCCGCCAGCCGGCCAAGCCGCTCCGGCGAGCTCGCCCCCACGGCAGAGCTCCGCCCTCGCACGCCGCACCTCCGCGCTCACTGCGGCCGCCGCTGCCGCCCTCGCGTCCGCTCGCTCTCGCTCACAGGAAGGAGAAGAAGAAGAAGGCGGTGGAGACGGGAGGGGAGGCGCGCCCCTTTTAACGCCGCGCGGAGAGGAGAGAGAGAAGGCGCCGCAGGCGTCTGCAGCCGCAGAAGAAAAAGAGAGAAAAAGCGGTCTGCGCGCTCAGGCGCGTAGGCGACTCGCGTGTGTCGAAAATAACGGATTTCCATACGTCTTTAAACTATCCCAGACATCTTATCAGGCGTCTGGTTGTTATCCCAGACGTCTTGTCCGACATCTGAGCCACCTCCCAGACGTCTTAAAAGACGTCTGGGGCACACATTCGTTACAATATAACAAACTCAAAGGAAGTTTCGTCCCCGAAACTTGCGCCAACTAGGGTGCGGGAAAAGATGTCCAAAAAAACCATAACAAACTCAAGAAGACCGAAGCCGATCCGAAAAGACGTACCCGCGAAAAGCTCCGGGTACCGCTCCCGCATTGCCGCCTCAGGCTCCCAGGTAGCCTCCTCGTACCGCTGGCTCCTCCACAAAACCTTTACCAGGGGTACTTGCTTTCGTCGCTCACCTCGACGCTCTCGTGACTCAGTACGTGGCTGGGATCGGCTACGTACTTCCTGAGGTTGGACACGTGGAACACGTCGTGCACACCAGAAAGCTGCGGGGGAAGGGCAAGTCTGTAAGCAACGGGTCCAACCCGCTCCAGGACCTCAAAGGGCCCCACGAACCTCGGCACGAGCTTCCCTCTCACCCCAAACCGCTGTAAGCCCTTCATGGGCGAAACACGAAGGAAGACGTGGTCCCCAACCTCGAACTGCACCTCTCTGCGTCTGCGATCTGCGTAGCTCTTCTGTCTGCTCCTGACAGTGCGGAGTCGTCTGTGGATCTGCTCAACTACCTCCTGGCTCTGCCGGATCAACCTGGGGCCAACCTCCCACTTGGTCCCCACTTCAACCCAACTCAAGGGTGCCGTGCATTTCCTTCCGTACAGAGCCTCGTAGGGAGCCATGCCAATGCTCGAGTGATAACTGTTGTTGTATGCAAACTCCGCCAGGGGCAGGTGCTCCTCCCAAGAGCCCCTCCAGTCTAGTACACAGGCACGCAAAAGGTCCTCAAGTGTCTGTATCGTGCGTTCCGACTGTCCGTCCGTCTGGGGGTGGTAAGCCGTGCTAAACCTCAACCTCGTCCCCAAAGCCTGCTGAAACTCAGCCCAAAACTGGGACGTAAAGCGGGTATCCCGGTCGGATACGATCTCCCGCGGAACTCCGTGTAGTCGCACCACATCACGGATATACCTCTCTGCCAACTGTGCTGGTCCCAAAGTGACTCGGATCGGCAAGAATCGTGCCATCTTCGTCAATCTATCCACTATTACCCAGACTGCGTCGTGTCCTCGCTGGGTAACAGGTAAGCCCACCACCAAGTCCATGGTGATGATCTCCCACTTCCACTCTGGCAGTGGAAGCGGCTGAAGCGGCCCTGCAGGCCTCTGATGCTCGGCTTTCACCTGCTGGCACACTAAGCACTGCTGCACAAACTCGCCCACATCCCGCTTCATCCCTCTCCACCAGAACTCGTGTCTCAAGTCATGGTACATTTTCGTGTTTCCAGGATGTATGGTGAATCTGGAACCGTGTGCCTCAGTCAGGAGCTCTCTCAACAGCTCCTCGTCTCTGGGGACGCACAATCGTCCCCTCAAGCGTAACACCTGGTCTGTGAAAGAGAAGTCCCCTGGGTCCCCTGATAGTACTCTGTCGCGCAAAGACTGCAAGTACGGATCGGCCATCTGTCCCGTGATGATGCGGTCTATCAACTCTGGCCTGGTCTGCCATGTCACCGTCACTGCCCCACAGTACCCTCGTAACTCTAGAGGTCGCCAACTGCCCACCTCCTCCAAAAGGCTCCAACTCTGTAACTGTAGACTGGCCAAGCGTGCGGGCGCCTTACGGCTCAAGGCGTCAGCCACCACATTGGCCTTTCCCGGGTGGTAGGAGATGCTGCAGTCGTAGTCCTTCAGGAGCTCCAACCAACGTCTCTGTCTCATGTTGAGCTCCTTCTGGTCAAAAAGATATCTGAGGCTCTTGTGATCTGTAAAAATCTCGAAGGTCTCACCGTACAAGTAGTGCTCCATGTCTTCAGCGCGAAGACAACAGCTGCCAACTCTAGATCGTGGGTAGGGTAGGTATGCTCATGGGGCTTCAGTTGCCGCGAAGCGTAAGCGACAACATGACCCCTCTGCATGAGCACACCTCCTAACCCCTACAAGGAAGCGTCCGTGTACACAACGAACCCGCCACTACTGTCAGGGATGGTGAGCACAGGAGCCGAGGTCAACCTCTCCTTCAGCTCCAGAAAACACGCCTCACAGGCGTCTGTCCAAGCGAAAGGCACATCCTTCCGGGTCAACTGTATCATAGGACGCGCAATCTGTGAAAATCCTCTGATGAACCGTCTGTAGTAACCTGCCAGTCCCAGGAAACTGCGAATCTCAGTGACTGAACGCGGTCTCTCCCACCTGAGCACTGCCTCGACCTTGGCGGGATCCACCGCCAGGCCGTCTCCAGAGATCACATGACCCAAAAAGGTCACCTCCCTCAACCAGAACTCGCACTTGCTGTATTTGGCGTACAGCCTGCGTCGTCTCAGAGTGTCCAGAACCATCCGCAAGTGCTGTCCGTGCTGCGTCCGATCTCTAGAATAGATGAGTACATCATCTATGAAAACCACCACAAACTGGTCCAAGTACGGTCTAAACACCCGGTTCATCAGGTCCATGAAAGCAGCGGGGGCATTGGTCAGTCCAAACGGCATGACCAAAAACTCGTAGTGTCCGTACCGGGTGCGGAAAGCTGTCTTGGAGACGTCGGTCTCCCTGATCCTCAACTGGTGGTATCCAAACCTCAAGTCAATCTTGGAAAACACCGTGGCACCCCGCAACTGGTCAAACAAATCGTCGATCCTCGGCAGCGGATATCTGTTCTTGATGGTGACCCTATTCAGCTGTCGGTAGTCCACACAAAGGCGTACGGTCCCATCCTTCTTCTTCACAAACAGTACCGGGGCTCCCCAAGGAGACGCACTGGGCCTCACGAAACCTTTCTCCAAAAGGTCTTGCAACTGAGACTTGAGCTCTCGCAGCTCAAGCGGTGCCATCCTGTATGGCGCGGTGGAGATGGGGCTGGTCCCTGGTACTAGTGAGATCTCAAACTCGATCTCACGCTCGGGAGGTAGTCCTGGTAACTCGTCTGGAAACACGTCGGGGTACTCTCTGACCACCGGGATGCTCTGGAAGTCTGCCACAGGGCTGTGCTCTGCCACCACACAAGCTAGGAAGCCCTCACACCCCTGGCTCAAAAGTCTCGCCGCCCGAAGTGCCGAAATGCACCTGAAACCTCCGTCCACTGGCTGCCCGTGAAACTCGAAGGAAGGCAACTTCGGAATGGAGAAGACAATCTTCCTCTCAAAATAGTCTACCAAGGCGTGGTAAGCGGACAGCCAATCCATCCCCAGAATCACTCCAAAGTCCTCCATCTGTATCATAATCAGGTCAGCTGGCAGGCTATGTCCCCCGATGCTGACCCCGCAACCCGTGTACACCTCCTCAGCTACAAACAGCTGACCACTCGGACCTCTGATTACGAATGGATTCTCTAACAGTGTATAATCCTGGTCCAAACTAACTGTGAAACTGGCTGCGACAAACGAGTGCGTAGCGTCGGAATCGAAAAGCGTGTAAACGAGTCTGCCAGAAACTGAAACCATACCTGCTACCACGGATCCCGATGCTTTGGTGTCCCTGTGTGTTAGGGCGTTGATACGCCCCTCAGCTCTAAGTGCGGACGAAGCAGCCACACTCTGCGTCGGACGGGTAGGTGCTGGCCGGTACCCTCCTCGCGACTGCTGTCCTCCTCCTCGTGCCTAGGAACCGCGGCCTCCTGCACGCCCTCCAGTGCTCTGCGCGGGAAGTATCTGCTGACCTCCTGCCCTAGATGGGCAGTCCCTCCTGACGTGGCCCGGCTGGCCACACTGGTAGCAGAGGGGAACCCGACTCCCGCCCTTAGTGAGTCCCTGCTGTCGGCTAGGCGGGGGTCCGGTGCTGGCGACTGGCCCCTGTCGATGGCCCCCAAAGGCCACTGATGGCCCTGCACAACGTGACGGCTCTCCTGCGGATGCCACGTGTCTCCGTTCTCGCCGGCCCTGTGAGAAGTCTGGCTGAAAGGGCCTCTTCCGCCCGCCGTCGGTCTCTCGCGCGGACGGGTTGGTCTCCTCGTAAGTCATAGCTGCCTCTACCACCCTCGAAAACGTCGGCAGCTTCAGGGGTTTGACATACCCCCGGATCGCAGGCTGGAGCCCCTCGGTGAACCTCCAAAGGCACTCCTCCTCAGTGGCTACCGCTGTCGCTGCAAAGCGGGACAGCTCCAAGAAACGCGTGCGGAACGTGCTCACGGTCATCGTCCCTTGGCGGAGAGTGTGGAACTCCCGCCTCCTCTGGTCCTGCCACGTCTGGGGAAAGTACTGCTCGCAGAAGAGGGTGACGAACTGGTCCCACGTCGGCTCATCCCTCTCCTGACCCCGGACCGCCCTCCACCACCGGTGTGCCGCACTCTCCAGCTGGTACGTGGCAAAGGCCACGCGGCACTCCACCGGGGGGCGAAGGGTGTCGAAGATCTTCTCCAGCTGCTCAAGCCAGTCCTCTGCCTCGGTTGGGTCCTCATCCCCCTTGAAGGAGGGGGGCTTCAGCTTCCGGAACTGTCCGAAAAGCTCGAAGTGGTGCTGTAGGGGAGGTGCTGGTGCACCTCCAGGCGAAGGTGCCTCGTGTACAGAAGTGTCGGAGGAAGGTGGGGGTGGCAGGGGCCCATCCCCTCCCTCGTGTCCAGCGCTGCGTCCGTCGCGTGGTCCCACAGAGGACTCCCCCTCTGCAACCCCAGGAGGAGGTGCTCGGGGCGGTGGGTGGAGCTCCTCTCGTACAATATCCCGTATCAGTCTGGCGAGGTCCTGGGCCTGGATGCCAGGGAGTGGTGGCTGGTCCACCGAGACGTCAACGACAGCACGTCCACCTCGCCGACCTCGCCCTCGGCCGCGCCCGCGGCCAGTCTCGCCAGTCCCACGACGAGGCATCTCCTGCAAGGAGACGCAAAACAAAACAGAAACGTCAAAACAAATGGTACCTAGTAAAACTTCTAAGAGCTCATGTCAAGAGACATGTTGTGGTGGCTACTCTAGCTATAAACATGTGAATTGGTTATTTTCCAGTCAGTTGATTCACTTCTCGGGACGACCTTGCTCTGATACCATCTTGTAATGACCCGGTTCCCGAGTCCCTACGAGACACGAGAACCGGACCGACTCGACTAATCCCAAGACCTAGTCGTCCAACGAGGAAGTAACCAAAAGACAGTAAAATAAACCACATTCAGCATGAATATAACTAACAGTAAGAAAGTACAGCAGTAAGGAAAGAAACTACTACAGTAGGTACCACCACAACAGTAAAACAGCATTTATCATATAACAAGAACTGCAGGTAAAGAAGGTACAGCGGAAACAAAAACTACTCACTAGAACAGAAACAAAAGGGGTACAAAAGGCTGTGGTAACTCTACTGGACCCTACTCGGCCCAGCGTCCTCTGCAGCCGCCGACCCTGGCTGCTCAACACCTGGTCCTGAAAAAGGTAACGAGTGTAACACGTCAGCAAAACGCTGAGTAGAGTGGCAAACTAACTAAAGGCAACAGTAGAGTGTACAGTAGCTGTTATGTTCTATTACTTCCTTTATTCACATCTTTCAATTTTTCTCACTATTTCATTTATTTCTCAGATCCTTTACTTGATCTCGAATGTCCTCGTGGGAACGATCTTGATTGCAGTCTTTTCCAAAAGTAGAAGTAGCACGTGGTGCTCTCCTGGCCGGGAGAGTCCCCCGTGGTGATCCTACCCTCAGTCAACCACCCCAAGGTCACTGACAGACGTAACGGTGACTACGGCACGCGCGATAAACGCACAGGTAGCTAGCCCGCACTGGCACGCGGTCAGTCGTTTCCGTTAATGGGTGCGCCCAAAGCACAGCACGGAACTAGGGCAGAGCCCTCTTCAACCAACAAGCTGAGGCCATGTTTTTGTTGCATTTTCGTTTTAAGGCAACTCGTTCATCTAATGGCCATGATCTTCTTTCCTTTGATGAGGCGTAACGAGATCGGTGACGTGGATGCATCGTGGCTGTTGGATGGCCATCCAACAACCTACAGTGTGTGAGGAATGGCCTTCAGAGATGAAGCAGCGATGAGGGAGTAGCTATTATGGCGCCACATGGTGCCATCATGGCCGTCCACCTTTTCCTTGTATCTGGTGATGTAAACCTTTGATCGGGTTGATTTTTGCTCCATTGGACCACGATAGCTGATCCGAATCCATTTGTGCAGTCGGATCTTCCATCTAATGCTTTGATCTTTGTCATGTGGCTTCGTGGCCTCCATTCTTCTATGGACTGCATAAGATGTTCTAGTTGTCTGATCAAGATGATTTCGGAAGCATTGGACACCCGTCATCATCCTGATCAGATCTGTTTGGTCTGATTTGTCATCTACAACTTCAAATCATCTGCAATTAATTTCATCTCTCTTTTACTACATAAAATGGTACCATTTGAAAGAGCGATCTTCGTTTTCGATAAAAACTTTAACATAAAATAACATGTCATTGTATTTAATCGCGTAGTAGAAAAACACTTTTCAAAACCTTTTAATTCTCAAAATCTAACCATGAATAGTTAGGTCATCTCCACGTGGAGGAATTAGCCTATTGGACTAGTGCGTAGTGCTTCGTTTATTTGGGAATCTCAACGGGTGTGCACATTACTTAGTGCAACTCATTTTCTCACATAAATGCTCATTTTAATCAATGAATCATGAATGTAGGTATTTATATGCAAAATTACCATAATGTAATATTCTATTAAATAATGATCTTGGTAATGGTAATCAATGTAAATACTAATTTCCAATAAAACATTCCTTATTTGCGATAATCAATGTGGCATGTGCTTATCTAATTCATAAGATACTCAACCAGAAGCAATTTATCAAGAATAGAGAAATATGCATGCAAATTCACCTTAATATATTAATTTAGTAAATAAATGAATAGGAAAGCTTGCAATGGCAATATTCGTAATTATTAATTAGGCCTTCACTGTAGCAAAACAGGGGATGGTTCCCCACTTGTTGCCGTGCGTGGAGGAGGGGCTCGCTAGCCGTGAGTCTGGGCAAAGGAGACGTACGGGAGAAGAGGCTCACAATAGTTGTAGTGGCATGACTGGAGGTGGCCGATGGCGGCCGAACGGAGGAAAGGCCGGCGGCGAGGAGAAGGTGCGATGAACCATGGAGACGTCGGTGGGTGCTTGGGATTGGCAAGGAGGCTCGTCGGTGCTTGAGATTGCTGGAGTTAGCTTGGGCCCGAGTTTGGCAGTTGGAGGAGGGTGGATGACGAGAGCATTTGGCTGCTGGTGTTGGGTTCCTTCGGAGAAGTTGTAGGGGGGAGTAGTTGGAAGAAGATAAAGAAGAAGAAGGGGTGGGGGGGCGGTTTTGCCTAAGGGGTGATGGTGGTTGTGGTGGTGTTCTGCATGTACGAGGATGGTGGCACGATGGAGTGCATGCAAGGGTGCGCAAGGGAACGGTTGTCGAGAAGGTGAAGAAGAAGAAAACGAAGAGGAACAAAAAGATGGATGGCTGAGGAGGGTTATGTGTGATGGTGTTGTGGCTGCACGCTATCACCGTGCAACCGGCGGGAGGGAGAAAGAACAGAGGTGCAGCACGCCTAAGCCACGGTGCTCGCAAGGTCCACAGTGCATGCAGTGTCCACGGTGGAGGAGGAAGGAGATCCCCGTCAGGGGGCGAAGATGATCGATCCTGCTGCTACTACACTTTATATAAAAAGACCTGCTGTTGATCTCTTCCTCCGCAAGGACTCCAACCACTCACGAAGATCATGAATGGTTGGAATGGTAAGATCCGCCTGATGAAATCTCCCTCAGACATCTGATCAACACGCCAGACGTCTTAAAAGTGTGGTCATCAGTGAGTTCATGATGACGATTCCCAAACGTCCTACCTTATCTCCAGACGTCTTATAGACGCAAAAATGAACGTCTAAACTCTTCCACCTAGCCTGCATCCATCAAATCAATTATGTTACCATATCACATGTTATTAAATGTAAAATTGATGCATACAATTATATGCAAACTAAGGTGAATTGCCTTATAACTCCTAATTAATTAACAACTAAGAATAACTAATAAAAGTATACTTAGACCAAATAATGATCCACTAAAGTAGACTTATTAAATGCCCCCATGCCTAAGTTTTGCTAGTCCCTAGCAAAAAGTGAAAAATAATGGAAGTAACCAAAAGATTTCTTCTTTTCTTATTCCAAAAATTTAGAGATCCAGACAAATGTGAAGTGACAGTAGCCTAGGTAATGGATCCAAGTGAAAAGCCAACTTACATTTAAAGTTCATACTTAACCCTTGGTGAACATTTTATTAGGATAAGCAACTACTTCCCTCGGGGATAAAGTAGAAAATAATCTGTAATTTGACCCCGATGTTTTGGCTTAGGTGGGAGATACTGAGTCAAATGGATTTATATTTGGTGGCTCACAATCATCTGGTGCTACATATAGTCTAGTACTGCAGACTCTAGATCAATAGACTATTAAACAAGTCAACCCAGAGAGGCTAAAAACTGTGCTCTCTTCACGTTCCCTTATTCTCACTCACTCTCTCTTTTCTTTTTCTCTTTCTTCCTTCTTTCTTTTCTGAGATCACATATCTTACCAGATTTTTGTAAATCTACTCATTGTTTGGTGGCCTCACATGGCATTCACACTTCAATTAAAGTTCTAATAACCCTACAACTAACTTAGATGTCCTTAGCCAGTATTCGAGCAATCAGAAATATTAAAAAGTAGGTATGGGTCATATTTGGTGGATCGCAATAGGTGTTTTTGTTGTTGCCTCAAAAACATTGACACAAAAAATGACATCAAGATAAAACTCCAAACTTGGGCTTTTTTTTTCTTTTTCTCTTTTCTTTTTTTTTCTAAATATAAATATTTCTCTTTTCTTCTTCTTTCTCTCACTCTCTCTATTTCTTTTTCTTTTTCTTTTTTTGTTTTATAACTCCAACACAACATGATAGAGACATTTATTTATGAGTCATTATTAGGGATGATGATAGTTAAGAGGATATTGTGTGGCTTATTTGGTGGAAGTTCCTGCTTGCGACACCAGGAAGGAATGGATAGGATAAGCGTATTTTTAACCTTTGACCCTATTACCCTCCATCCGATGACTCTATGAAGGACGATCGTAACCATCCACCATAGTCATAGTTTTATTTGGACTCAATCTCTGTGTATCTTCCTTATTAGGTGACTGATGAGAACACCATCATGAGCCCTAACTACCTCATTTTGACCTAGAAAAGGGAATACAAGCTCCTGCATAACCAAATGAAGGTCCTAACTCAATGAATAATTGTTTTGAAAGAAAAGCAAGAAACAAGGGATAAAATTGTAATTTTACCATTGTAGTGCAACAACGGAATTTCTCATGGGCTAAACATAGGTGAAATGGTCTTAATAAGATAAAAAGTGGGATGGTTCAAATAGAAAGGGTTCATGTGAAATCTGGGAATTAAATGACTTCTTGTAACCCTAAAACTGACCTACTTAATTTAACAAGGTTCTGGTTAGGATAAAATTCACCTAAACCCTCTAAAAATCATGGAAAAATATCCTCTAGGGTTTAGAACCTTCAATTTATCCCTTAGAACCTATTTTAACCTAAATAGGGGTCTCAGTCAAATGTTTACCCTAAATTAGGTTTTTGTGTAAATTGCCTAATCAAATGTGATCAAACCTAAAATCCAACTTCACCATTAGATTCCTTAGGTTCAAATTAAGTTTGTACCAAAATTTGGACCTAAGGGGATTTCACCTTGACCTACTTTGCAAACAGGTCCAGCCTAATTACATTTCTACCCTAACTTCCTCGTCGTTCTTTGCAATTAGGTCCCTCCACCATTACAGTGGAGGGAATCCTACTACAGCGAGGAATTGAGGGAAAGAACTCCCTGATTCCTCAGAGAATCACTTTCAAATTTGAAAGGGAGATTCTCAGAGAAATCTCCTCTCATGTGAACCCATTATCAAGCCCTAATTCCTACCCAATCTCTCATGTGAACCCATGAGGGATTTGGGTCTCTTTGAACTTCCAACTCCGACGACATGCCCGTGCTTGGAAGCTTGCCTTCCAAGCACAAGACCTCCTGCCAGGGCTTATAAAAGCCACCCCAGATAATTCTGCACCTCCCAAGCTTGAATTGGCCTGAGATACCCCCTAATTCCTCTCTTCCCTTCCGGTCAACCACCCAGGAAGCTCCGGTGACCCTCTTCTCCCTCTCTTGTCTCTCTGCCAAAATACCAGTGGAAGATATCCCTTTATCCCTTTCGTCTACGTCGCGTCGCACCATCCGACGCCCCTGCATCCTTCTCGTCGTCGCCATCCTCCTTCCACTAGGTCCTTCATCTCTGGCGATGGCAGTACGAGCCAGCAGCCTCATCTACATCTCCTTTGGCTATCCACCCTCAGATAAGTCCTCTCTCTCTTCTCATCCTTTTTCTATCACTTATTTCTGCAAATTCACCTCGACGATCGTAAACCACCTCTACCTTCTCCACCTCCGGTCAGACTTCCAGCGAGGTGTTCCCACCGCTCCATGCCTCCATCCACCTTGCCAACTACCTCACGAGCTCCGCCAGACCTCACTGACACAAACCCCTCATTCCATCTACCCTGCCAAGCTCCCAGAATGCCCCCCAAACACACCCACCTTCGCAAGCACACACACTCAAGCCACCCCGCACCACGCCGACCACCGTACCACCTTTGCCATGCTCAGGTGAAGCTCCCTGCATATTCTGACGAGGCTGCAAGGTCATTTTCTTGATGATAGATTCGAGGCCTTTGCCACCATTAACGGAGTACGAAGCAAGCTTGAGAGCTTCATCCAGGACGTCTCGCTCCAGGTTCCAGGTCCTAGGTCACGCAGATTTCCTTTGCGCACATCCTAGCCCAACTATTGGCAGCAAAAGTCCATGCAGCAGCCACAATTGGATGCCATCTGCTGCGGGTGCGAGCAACAGGAAGGTGGGACAACATAGTCACACCTCAGAAGTGTGGGAGTGGGTGCTGTGATATAAAGTGAAAAAGTGTCAGGGGCTTATCACCTCCTAACCATAGGGGGAGGTCCCACTCGCCCACCGCCTCGTCCGCGACCCCACCGCCCTCGGACCTGGCTCTGACTCGTATACTTGACTAGCCTGTGCACTCCTCGCCCACCACGCACGCCGGTGGGCCTGGTCCCGGGTGTGCATACCCGACCTGATAACCTGAGAAGGCTCTGGGAGAGTAAGCCTAAGAGAGAAAGAAGAAGAGAGATCGTGGGGGAGAGTAGGGGTAGGTTTTGCTCTCAAGAGAAAAAGAAGAAGCCAAAGAAAGAAGAAGAAGAGGGAGCCAAGGAAGAAGAGGCAACCAGAGAAGTTAAGGAAGGAGAAGGCACGGCTGAAGAGGAGCTGAAGTCAGAGATAGAAGGAGAAAAGAAAGAAGAGGAAGAAGAAGACAAGGGCAAGAGA
The DNA here is from genome assembly GCA_037157565.1 of Thalassia testudinum. Classification (NCBI taxonomy): domain Eukaryota; kingdom Viridiplantae; phylum Streptophyta; class Magnoliopsida; order Alismatales; family Hydrocharitaceae; genus Thalassia; species Thalassia testudinum. Next base: position 30,920,127 of record JAZHRO010000036.1, read on the forward strand.
AATCAAAGAAGCTACAGAAGGAAGAAGAAGAAGACAAGGACCGAGAGCAGAAGAAAGAAAAGAAAGAAGAAGGAAATCAGAGATAGAAGACAAAGAGAAGCACTGTAGTAATTTCACATTTAAGACATCTAATTTTCTGATTTTCAAAATCAGACGTCCATATTTTTGTGCCTCTATATACATTGACATTATATCTCTTGCATTATAACTTTGATTTTTCATTGCATATTATATCAAATTTGAAAGTTGTGATGTTGATTTTTCGACCCCAATTTTCTTCCTGTGTTTGACCTCATATTTAAAACTTCGAGTAGTAAAATTCATTTATTTTCGAGTGATTTCAACTATACTACGATGCATTTATTTTACACTGATCTCAACTCACTGAAAATAGTGACCCTCAGGAATTCACACAATGTTTGCATGCAGGAACAGAGAGCGAAAACTATGCCTAACTCTGAAGTATCATCATCTAATTATCCAGAACTTAAGAGTCCTTGCACTAAACTTAGCGCACAAGTAGCCTCTCTACTTACTCTCACAAATATTAGCTGGATCTTAACAGAACATAGTATGCTTAACTCTCTATTAACATGCCAAAGGGTTTAGCAGACTAAAAATGCTTATTGATTTTCTTCAAAGATCCATTACTCAGTCTATGTGCAAGTGAAGTAAATGTACTGAATTCTAAACTTAAGAAATAATTTAACAAGAAAATCTTCAATGAAACCTCCTTGATACAACTTCTGCTAGGGGTTAACCAATTCAGCTCAAAGAGATTTTTTTTTTTTCTGATGCACCTAACCTAAATGCATGAATACTGCCTAAAAATATAAAATGCACCCCCCCATGCTTAAATCCTACAATGTCCTCATTTTAAAATTAAAACAGGGGGAGAAAGGAGGGAAATCAACTGATGAGGCATTATTTAGAATGTTGGGTTGCCTCCCAACAAATGCTGCATTTTCTGTCAGCAGGCAGACTTATAGGGAACCTGTAAGTCTGGTTCCAAACAGAAAGAGCTAGGACCTAAAAATATGTGTAATAGTGCAGGCCTAGAAAACAGGTAGCCACGAATGTTGGTGAGCTGATGATGCAACGTTATCCCAAATGCTCACTAGAAGATATGAAAACAGAGAACCTCGTAGGCTACCTAGGGAGGTCTAGGAATAACAAAAGGAACATGAAGAGGGACCTCCCGAAATGGAATAAGTGGAGGATAACAAGGGTCCTCCAAAGCAGGAAATATTTTAAAAGATATAAACATAATAATTTCAAACCCTTGAATGGAGAGGCTAAAAGTACAAGCATCAATCCACACTCGCCATTCTACCCGAGGATGTACTGACTTAATATGCCCCCCAGAAAGAGTGTATATGAGCAGAGACCTGAGCCAAGGATTGGTTAAGGAGTGTAAGGGTTGTTTGTGGTGTTGGGCTATAGTGGTTAAGTCCAAGGAGGGCTTACTTCATGTCAAGTCCAACAATTCAGATTTTGCATTACACCCTAAGGAGTCGATGTCTAATCAAACTTCACCCATAGTTCCTTCTGAGGCCAATCTCGACCTTCCTGCTACTATTGAGAATCAGGTACTTGAGTTGAAATCACTTCCTGACAACCTCAAGTAGGCATTCTTGGGTTCTGATAACATGTTTTCTTTATTTACGCTCAACAACGATCGCATATATTTTAATTGTGTAGATTTGGCGAGCATCAATTTGGCACCGTTGCCAGGGAGGCATGGAGTTATTTTTAGCCTCTTACTTTCATACTTATTTTAGATCACTAATCCACTCAATTCCTATTTGTCACGTGTGTAGGAATCAAATCCATGGAGAAGCGCAGCAATGGAAGGAAAGCAGGTTGGCATCTTAAGGTAAGTAACCTTACCTTAGATTAGATTTTCTTTCAACATAAAAAAAAAATCCAAAAAAATTGGCTATTTCACTTGATCCTTAGGTTAGAAGTATTTACTTCTACTTGCTTGCTTTCTTTGAAAAAAAAAGAAAAGCTCTTTTTTGTGGGCAATATCTCTTGAAAATCAACAAAACCACCTCCCTAAAATTCGAACTACAACTAATTTAGAGATCTAAAAATCATTTTCCAAATTGTTATACATCCAATTCTAAAATTGCTCCTGAACGTAGACATTGAAGTCAAGAAGTTCGTATCCAAATTTTATATGTATCTTAGTTATATTGACTTAAAAATTCTTAGACTGCAGTGGTATCAGATCTATTTTTCTTTCGACTTTTTGGTATTCAACAAATTATAGGAATTTTTATACTACTATTATTGACTTGAAATTTGTGGTGTTGAATTCTTGTGATCATTAAGAATCTCAAAAAAATCATTAAAAAATCTCATTTATGTTTGATTGCATGGAAAAATCATTCACTAATTGGGTGTCAAAACTAACTGAACGACCCAGTCCACTATTAAATCAAGAAAAATTACATAACATGCATTAAAAAATCTAAAAGAAATTTTTCTAAGTGCCTTAGTTGGTGGTGCAATATGACCATTGATTGCTCTGATTGGGTCGCACCACTTTTGATTTTTTAGGCTAAAACGCATCATATAGACTGATCTGCTATTAGGGTTTCACATTAAGGTAGAGCACATTTGCATGCCATACCTTAAAGGAAATTTATCAAATAATTGGGACTTGTAAAACCTCTTATGTGCCTCATTAGAACCATTGTTTGAATATATTTAACCAAGTGAACCTTGAAATTCACTAATATAAGCACTTGAACCTTAAAAGCAACTACATCAATTAAGCTTGTATTGTGTATCCCTTGTTTGAGCACTACACATTTCAAATTTATCTCTAAAGGGTAAATTCCCTCACAGCCGTCATCTCCAAGATCACCATTGTCCTAAGCCTAAAAGTGAGTACACGTTTACTAGGAAGGACTAATCTACTTGGTGACTTGAAGTTAGATTGGGTTAAGATCACGGCCTTGTCTACTTGGGCCAATTGGTGACAAGAAAAGTCAACGCGGTAACTATGTTAACCTCTAGTGGTGTCCCACCATGCGGGGTGTCCTAGGAAGTCCCACCTTTCTAGCCAGCCAAGTAATTCAAGGGTTGGTGTAACCCAATTGTATTTCAGGGTGCTAGGATTAGGTCTAATTAGGGTATACACTTTTAAGGCTTAGTTTGTTTGCTTGATTAGGGATTCACTCATCTATCTTCTCTCTCTCATTTATCAACTTTCTTCTGGTACATTAACGCTAGAATGTCTCTGAACCCTAATTTCGTACCACCTTTAGAGAGTAATCTAAGGAGAATACCTAATTTTTCTATTTCGAAACCTCCTCCAATGGCTAATCACCATGAGGAAGAACTGATTGAAGAGAAAAGCTTGGACCCATACTCTTCTTCATCCCACTATTCCTCCTTTTCTCACTATCCCAACTCATCCCTTGCTTCAACTTCTTCAGGATGGGAGAACTCTCCTCAACACCTAGGGCCTGATTCCCTTGCCTACACCTCATATTCCCTAGGAATAGCTAGACCTACCTCATCCTTATGGAATTCCACACAAATCTTTGGATATCAAGGATCTCTACAATCTCAACAAACACTCTCCCTACATGACCAGGATCTGATTAGCATGACCAACTATCTTGACCGATTCAACCAGACTCATCTCTCCCCTTGTCAAGTATATGCCTCAGAGTCCCAATACCTAGGATATCAGTCCTATTCCCAAAATGACCTTGCAAGTTATCCCAATTTCACCCAACCCACTCCACCTGCTTATTGGGATAACACCACAGCACCCACCCAGGGACATGATCCTTACCCTAGGTATTCAAATCTTAATGATGATAGATATTATGATTTGAGTGAGGTTAGAAACTCTGGAAATTATTATCCTTATCCTACTCAAACCCCTGACCATTGCGGTGATCCCGAGATTACCCACTTGGTCCAAGTGCTCCAGGAGATGAGAGAATCTAAAAAAAGAAATACTGATAACATGATGAAGTTGCTACATAGAATCAGGGAAGCACAACATGATAAACCTGGTCTGAGTGTGCAACAAGTTGGTGGTGAGCCACTCAAAGTTGAGGATTCGACCTGAAGTATGACATCTTATTCAATCCCAACCTCTACTTACACCGAGCCCATCCACCAACCCTTTCATTATCTAGAACCAACCTGACCCAAGTCTACATTTGAACTGATAGATAGTTCTAATGTCCCAAAGATTGACTCTAAAATAAATGGAAAATCTATGGAAGAGACATCTGATGGGGTCCTTGAAACTGATTGTGACACATCTAGAGTTGAATCATCTAGAAACCCCATCTAGGAAATTGATGAAGAAAAGGTTAGCACCCCCAAGATTGATTCTCAATCCAAAGATCCTAAATCTTGGGAGATACCTTATGGAAGAACATTTACATTATCTGATAACCCTATCATGATTGAGGAGGAAGATTCGCTTGAGGAATTAGATCTTGATTCAGGCCCTAAATTGCAATCATTCTATTTTAAGGAACTAATCTATGGTGGGCTAGAGTATGAGTTCTTTATGTTTGAGGATGCACAGTTGGACATTGAGGATGATCCTGAGTCTAATATTAGAAGAATCTTAGGAGAACTTGAACTAAGGAAGGATGAACAAGATCAAGATCAGGAACAAATGGAAGAAACATTACATGGAAACAAAGAGATTGATGACCTTGACACCCTTTACCAGGCAATTCCAGATGATACTGATTTGATTTTGATTGATAATTTTTCTAATCATATGTGCTTGGAAGATTCCTGCTCCATGCCTAGGTTCAACTCAAATGATTTTTCTGACACACCTCCCATAGAAGCTGAAGCCATTCCCACTTCCACACCATCTAATTCTCTGCCGTCCCTCCCACTTCTCCAAGATTCTGATGGACACTCTCTAAGGATTACAATATTGACATGGAGATAGTTGATTCTGCATGTTTTGTCTTTGATTCTGACCCCCAACACCATGTGAAAGAACAAGACACAGTATCCCCTTATGAAAAAGACATTCGAGAAATTACTAAACTTTTAGGGATGACTTATGATGATTTGCTTGAGGAAGTGAACAACTCATCTGAATCATGGAATTTTGAGGAACTTGATTTGATTGATAAGAAACAAGAAGACATTCCCTCAAAAGATGTAGTTCAAAATAGAGCCAATTGGGGTCAAACTTATAATTTTACTAATCATAATGGATGGCTTGATTTTGAGAGACACAAATTCTGATGACCATGAAATTATTTTTGATTAGGAAGAGATCATCTCTGATAAGGATTTCGAGGAATTCTACATGGAATTTCCAATCTCACAAGCTCTACCTTTATCCTCATATGACCTAGAGATTGGAGAAATCATGATTTTTTATATCAATCACCATTATGAGGATCCTTATGATTCAAACTTTGAATCAAACTTCAATTTCAATCATAATTTCAATCCACCTCCTCTACAACCTCCCCTTGAACTATGGAATTGGATTAATGAGCAGGTGATAAATATCAGTTTATCATCATTCTTAGCATCTATTCACATCTAGTTCCTAAAATTTTGTCAACTGCATTACATTATATCATTGCATTTAGCATGCATATGCATTTAGGGTTTAGAGCATACATTGGCATTCTTTTCACATTATCTTACGTAGTTTCCACTTGATCGCCAGGGATGAATGGATTGGAAGTCAGAGAAACCATGGCAGTATGGAAGGCACTTGGAACATTTATGAAGACAGAAGTTCCAATAGTTAGATCCCAGCTCAACTCATCTGGATCCAGATGAAATCCAGCTCATCCTAGCTCAAGACAGCTCTACTTAGCTCTACTTAGTAGCCCAGCCAGCTAAGCTGCTGCTAGAGCTCACCATTAGCTCTTCATCAGCTCTACTAATCCTCCATGGCACCTCTTCGAACTTGGAGCCAACCCTACCTTCCTTGACGCCCTTTCACATGGCACCTAGGAAGCTTCCTAAACACCCATCCCATGGCCATCCAAACACCACCTAACCAAACTCTGTGGTGCCACTTCATGAAGGACAACCACCAAAAGGTGCCACTCCCATTCACACTTGGTGCCAATCATCCTCCTCCCTTGGATCCTTCAACCACCACCAAAAGGCCATCCTAGCCCTTCATCCAAAGGCCATGTCCACCCTCCTCTCCACACCTATAAAAGGACCTCCCCTTCTACCATTCCAAACCACCCTTAGCATGCAACAATTCTTCCTATGAAACACCTATAGCTACCATACATCCCACGGCCAAGAAAGGAGAAAGAGAGAAGAAGATTAAGGGAGCAACCTACCCTCTACCTTGGTGCCTTCTTCCTCTTCTCTCTCCTTCCTTGTGCCACACCAAGGAGCAAGCTCTTCACTAAGGAGGACGGCTAGGGAAGAGGAAAGAACGGTGGAGAACATCCACTCTTGAGAGGAGCAACTCAAGGAGCTAGAAAGGAAGTCTTCTTCAAGTCTGGGAGCCACCATTCTTGGAGCGAAGGCTACCTCAGCAACTCAAGAGAATTTTCTATCTTTTACTTTGTTGCCTTTTTAATTCCTATTAGTAGAAGCATTCATCTACCTAGGGATTAACTAAGTGGAACCTCTGCTTACTTGAGCTCCCTAGGTACTTTGTAAACATTTTTCTTAAATAGTAAAGTGCCTTTTTTCTATTCTTGAGTTTTCTATTTTCAAGTAGCATCTTTTTTATTTCTTTAGTGCACCACATATCTCTTCTAATTACCCTAGGTGCACTTGCCTAGGGTGAGCTTAGAAGAGAAGATATCTTTCGTCACTTAGGGTTTAGTTTCTTTAGCGTAGTTCTATCTTCGCATCTATGTCCCAATTATTTCCAAACATAAAATTTTGTAAATATCAAAATACAAAAAGAGAAGTGATTGATTTTAGAGGCAAGAGAGAGAATCAATTAATTGATTAAAAAATTGGCAACCTTGGATGTCCCTAGATACTACCACTATCTAGGCATATAAATTTAAAAGTTGATCGATTTTGCGCCTTGTAGCAACATAACATGCATCAATTACAAATTGCGTATTTCCACATCACTTTTTGTCATCATTACTGGGGAGGCATGGCTTAGTCTTATTTAATCTCTCCCTTGCTTATTGGATCTTCACGATTTTTTTTTTGTTTTGATTCAGGGTGTGAAATAGGAGTGAGAGCGAGAATCAGATTCACTTGGAGCAAAACCTTCAAGTTGTCTTTTCTTCTCGCAATCTTCAGGTAAGTACCCACCAAAACACCCTCAGGAATCTCATGAAAAATCACAAAAAAAAATTTATTTAAATATCAAAAATCACAAAAATAAAAAAATTTGGGGTGGTGGAACCCTAAAAACCAATTGTGTGCTTATTTGCCTTCATTATCCACCACCTTAGTCTTATTGGTGTTTGATTTTTAAAAATCCAAACTTCTGTCTTAATTTTCAAAAATCGGGTTCGGGCACATAGGAGCCTCTTAAAATCACCAAATTTCACCCAAGGAAGACCCTTTAAGTCAGGAACCCTGAGTTCAAATTTTAGAAGGTTTTGGCAAGTATAAAAAATTGAAAAATTCATGGACTAAACAAGGATTAAACCTTTTTTCCTTACTATTTTCTTACTATCCGAGAATTTTATAAATTTTTCTACTCATCATATTTGGGTAAAATTTATATTGCTGGAAACCTTAAGAAGTTTTATACATCATATAAAATTCGTAAAAATGTTTGGGGTCATTTGAGATTTCTGCAGAATCATTCTTCTAAATCTATCATTTCTTCCTTTTAACACCAGTAATAAGAAAAATTCCAAAAAATATCAAACAATTTCCTAAAAACTCAAAAAATTTATTTCTTGATTCCTTGTTTGATTTTCCATCAGGTGGTGGTGTTATTATCTTGTTTGGGTCACCATCTTTAAATATTTTTGACAAAAAGTGATTCAGTTGCAGACTTAGGATTTCACACTAGGATTTTGATTTTCTATATTAGTCACACAAGCAATTAAAGGAATTGGCTTCCCCCAACTCAAAAACTTGGTTGCCTTATTTTATGTGATCATTTCAAACTTGTTTGAATCCTTAAAAATAGAGAATCTTAAAAATCACAAAAAAATTTTATCAAACCCTGAAAGCTTCAAATTTAAATCCTTATCTGCAAACCTTCTATTTTGCCTTTTGGCAACACTTCCCACCCAAATTTTACACACTTAAAAAGAAATAATCAAGCATTATCCCAACTAATGCCCATCACATTCCGTGTGCACTTTAGCCTCTTAGAACTAATTAAAATTTGTTGCAATTTGACCCCTAATGTTTCATTAAACTTAGGCTTTCTACCTAGGTCTTAAGATTTCCTTAGTTGATTTCAATTCCTTCATCCAAATCTGGTGCCAGATTGAGGGGTTGTGTAAAACGACCAGGTGAGAGTTTATACATGCCCTAGTGATTTTCCTGGGACATGCCTGGGCCCAACCCTCAGTCTAGCTAGATTAGTTGAGGGAATGGTTATCAGCTCCTGATTTCTTATTTCCTAGGTAAAATAAGTTCTAGGTAATTTTTAAGTAGTCACCCTTAAGTTAGGTCTAGAATTTTCTTAGCTTGGTTGCACAGTTCTTATCATCCTTTCCTCCTCTCCTCCAGATTCTTCCATTGCATGCACGGGCGAAGGTCCTAGAATACACACTTGGAGGGACCCCTTGATTCTGCCCCTCGCATAAAAAGATCCTCTTCCTCTCTTTTACATTCATCAACAAAAATGGAAAACCAAAACAGGTCCAACACCGCTGCCACCTGTCACCCACAAAACACCTCTAATCCCACCTCTAGCCCTTTCTCTAAAAATCCACAAGCTAACCTACTCTTTGGCATACCCATCCCTAACCTTTCAGGCCAGGAATTACTTGAGATGCCCCAAGATCAAAACTGAGGTCCCCCATCCAATCCTTTAGCCATGATGGTTGAGCAACTGGATCAACTTCAAACAAACCAACAGCTGGCTATGACTGTCGTGAACCTAGCCAACCAAGGGCAAAACCCACCACCCCCTCAGTAGCTTGTTGTTCCTCTTAAGGATTTCTATGATCCTTCCAATTATGAGGACAGACCAGGGGTGGTCATACCAGAAGGAGGCTTTGAGATTAAACCAGTCATTCTAAACTTAATCAAGCACTTCCATGGTCACCTTCCTCAAAGAAGACCCATCAGTCACCTTAAGGAACTCACTCTCCTCGCATAGACAATCCATTCTCGCAATGTGCGAGAAGATTCATGGCTGATGCAGTTATTCCCTCTTTCCCTCAAAGACAAGGCCACTTGTTGGTTCAGAACCATAGGCAAACCTATTAACACTTGGCCTCAGCTCAAAAGTGCTTTCCTTAAAAGTTTTTTTCCCATTGGTCAAACGATGTCCCGGAGAAGATCTATTATGACTTTCAAACAAAAACTTGGTGAGACTTTACATGATGCTTGGGAATGATTCCAGGATCTCTTAAGAAGTTGCCTGCACCATGAGGTTCCTTTATGGTAGCTCGTGCAGATCTTCTACCATGGATTAGAAGATCAACTTCGATATTTCGTTGATGCCTCATGTGGCGACAACTTCTTGAGCAAAGACACTCAGAGTGCCTAGGAGCTATTTAAAGAAATGAGTGAAAACTCATTTAACCATGCATCCATGAAGACCCTTGGCTGAATTACCAACCCACAATTCGGTGTTCATGAGATAGTCACCCAATCAATCCCCATTACCCAAGACGATCTTCAAATGATTGCCCACAGACTCTACCAGATGCAATTAAATCAGAGGAAAATCGAGGAAAGGCTTACCACACCCACCTAGGCTCTACATCTAACCCCACCTAACATTCTGAAAAGAGAAAACTTGGATAATATCAATGCTATCCTTACTGAGTATAACAATTTCTCTAAGGCTTTATATGGATCACTGGGACTTACATGAAACCAAATCCCAACCCCACTAAGAATATTTTCATCCTCTAGGAGCACTTTAGAAATCCCTCCAATTCAAATTGGAGGAAATGCCTGACTCAATTCTGGCCCAATCAGATTCCCTCTAAGATGCAAAACCAATTTGGAAGGTTTGGGAAAAATCAAACTCTTTACCAACCTAGGCCAAAGATGATATCAATGCCCAGGTTATAAAAACCCTACAAGGAATGCAAAGTCAGATGTCGAAGGTAACTCATGTTGTTACAAATCTCCATATCCAGATTTGGGTTACTCTGACTCAAAGACTTGCAGGACATCTGCCTTCCCAGCCCATACCCAACCCTACCAATCAGAGGAACAATTATCAGGGAAAAAATTTGAATCACAACCATCATCCTCCCATCAACCTAGCACCACAGCACCCACCAGGTTTCCACCAACAACAGCCTCCCCAACCTCCTCCTAGGAACAACCAAACTACCAATGCAATTACATTGAAGAAAGGAAAAACAACCGCTAATTCTGGGCCTTCACACCAACCCGATGAAACCCACATTACTCCAGTGCAAATCCACTCTCTTAACACCATCACTCAAGAAGAAAAAGAAAATTATTATCATGACACGACTCTTGTCCCTTATCATCAAGCTCTCCACTCCATCTCCAATAGAAGAAAAAAAATCTAAGCCCACAAATGAGGAACTCATGGAATTATTTGGGCAAGTTCAGATCAACATCCTCTCCTAGACACAATCAAATATATCCCTACCTATCCTACATTTTTGAAGGATATCTGTACTCCAAAAAGGCAAAGTAAAAACCTAGGAAGAGTGCCTCTTTTGAAGATAGTAAGCTCTGTCATACAAAGCAAGCTGCCTCCTAAGATGAAAGAACTGGGGGTGCCTTTGATTTCTGTGATTATTGATGATACTACATTTAACCGCACCCTTCTCAATCTCAGTGCCTCAGTCAATATCATCCCCACAGTTCTATTCAGGGAATTTAAGATTGGTGATCTCAAGCCTGTCGAGGTTACCCTACAATTAGCTGACTGATCTGCGATCAAACCCTAAGGGATTGTCGAGGATGTCCTTGTCAAAGTCCAAAATAGTGTCTTCCCTATAAACTTTCTGGTCTTTAACATTGAGGTACCTGAATCTCTGATCAATGCCCCTAACATTCTTGGACGACCCTTTTTGGCGACCGTGAAAGAAAGTATAAATTGCCATATGGGTAAAATGGATATCACTTACACGACCACACAATTACTCTAGATATTTTCAAATCCTCCAGGAGATTCCATGATGATGATGACTTATTCGAGGACTCAGATATAGAAACATCTAATTTGGAGGAATAATGTTGATAAATTCTCTTCCCAACCATAATTTTTTTGAGGATTCTGACTGTGAATCGATGGCCGGTGATCAAAGACTTAGAGCCTTGCCCTCACTCAAAATCTCTTCCTAACTATTCACCAGACCCACTCACTCTAATTTCACCTCACCCACCTACTCTAACTTCAATTCAACCTCCCACCCTAACTTCACCCACCCTTCATCTCACTAACTTTTCCCCCAGTCCCTTTCCCTTGGACCTACCATTTGATCCCCCTGAGCATGGCCTTCTTCCTGAATTGAAACCTTATCCAGACTCGGATATTTCTTCCATTTTTCACACTCATTTTAGTCCCCCTACTTCCACCATTTTCTCTTCAGGGGACCAAGAGGAAGATTGCATTTTATAGGGCATTCACAGGTCCCACTATCTTCACAATTGACCATCTTCCATGCATCACTTGACGCCCAACTAAATGGCGTTAAAGACAGCACTAGTTGGGAGGTAACCCAGCAACATTTTCTTTTCCTTTTTCATTTTCTTTTTCAGGTTCTACAAAACTTCACCTCTATCTTGACTTCCTCTCTCAGGTGATATCTTTTCATACTATTTTCCTTTTTCAAGAGACTTGCAAACCTTAAACATGGGGGGGTATTTTCAATTTTGTCGGGCCTTTCATCATTTTTTAGAACCTAAAAACATAAAAATATTTTGTATTCGCATCATCTGCATCTACATATGCATTCTATTTGCATGACTCCTAAAAAATGTTTTGAGAAATGTTAGTAAAAGAAAGGACCAATGGTTGAGCCTTAATTCAAATTAGTTACACCTAGGGTTTAATCATTAACAAACTAAGGATGAAGCCACAGATTCATTTTTAGATGTTTCAGGTCTAGAAACCTAGACTAGATTAGGTATCCTGCAAAGAATTCTATACTAACACTTGATGATTCAAGTAACCCAACTTTGTTTAGGGATCTGGATAGTACCTAACTTGGCTCTCGATCTAGAAATTTGCTTTTCTTTTGAAAACCTGGTGTCAAACATTTCACACACAAGCCAACACTACCCAATCCCAAAAACACCTAAATAATTAAAAATCTCATGTGACATCTTAGTAAAAGATCAAGACAGATGATTGGTTTGAGTTCCCACTATCGAGGAGGACAAATGCCTCCTTTGAGGATGTAATGCCAACATGTTACCACCTCGACGCTGCTCCATATCTATGTTTCATATCTTTAGATGGAGCATTAAGGCACATTTTGTGACTCAGGTGTCTTAGATGGTGCTCTACCCATAGCATTGAAGCAAGACCCTGAGTTCACTTGGAGCGCCCCATTACACGACATTGTGTTTTGGGGTTGTGAGCAACTGGGGTGTGTCTTGGATGGTACTATCTCGAGGTGCCGTTACAAGAGCCCCCTCAAGGAATGGTAACAAGAATGACAATCCTGACACATCTGTAGTAAGATTAAGCTAAGGCTAAGAATGGTGAAAATTAAAGAAAAAAATCGATAACACGACCATATTCTAATAATGTTGGCATATCACAAAGCACTGACCCCTGCATTTTCATCAACTTGAGAGTAGTGGATCAAGTTCATGAGTCAAGGAAATCCTAGCAGCAAAAATGGATTCGAGATATGTGAATTGAAGATGAGTTAAGTAGTGAATTCTCAAATTATACAGTGATCCTGATTTGTCTAATCTTTGAATCCAAAGCTGACTCTAGATGTTTTATCCTTAATAAACCACGTACCTACCTTAACCAAAAATCAACCAAGGTCCTATCTTGAGCTTTTTCCTCAAAACACAAAAAGATGTTTTCTTAAGAAATAATGTGGTATAACCACAATTTTTCCTAAGGGACTAGCAAAAAGATAAGCATGGGGGGTGTGATAAATGCCAGTTTATCATCATTCTTAGCATCTATTCACATCTAGTTCCTAGGATTTTGTCAACTACATTAAATTATATCATTGCATTTAGCATGCATGTGCATTTAGGGTTTAGAGCATATATTAGCATTCTTTTCACATTATCTTATGTAGTTTCCACTTGATTGCCAGGGGTGAATGCATTGGAAATCAGAGAAACCATAGCCCTATGGAAGACACTTAGAACATTTGTGAAGACAGAAGCTCCAGTAGTTGGATCCTAGCTCAACTCAGGTGGATCCAGCTCAAATCCAGCTCATCCCAGCTTAAGACAACTCTACTTAGTAGCCCAGCTAGCTAAGCTACTAGTAAAGCTCACCATCAGCTTTACTAATCCTCTATGGCACCTTTCAACCTTGGCGCCAACCCTACCTTATTTGACACCCTTTCACAAGGCACCTAGGAAGCTTCCTAAGCACCCATCCCATGGTCATCCAAACACCACCTAACCACCTTCACATTGGTGCAACTCTACAATGCCTCTTCATGAAGGACGACCACCCAAAGGTGCCACTCCCATTCACACTTGGAGCCAATCATTCTCTTCCCTTAGATCCTTCAACCACCACCAAAAAACCATCCTAGCATTTCATCCAAAGGCCACGTCCACCCTCCTCTTGTTGGGAACACCATCATGGGTCCTAACTAGCCACATTTAATCAGGTTTGATTGATAAAAGCTCCTACCTAATCATCTAAGGGTCATAACTAAGTATTATTCTGGTTTGAAAGAAGTATTGGAAATCAGGGTTAATTCTGTAATTTTAACAGCACATCATAAACACAAATTAACCACGAGATCACTCAAGGGTTAAATAAAGGTCAAATGAGCTCAAAAGTCCAAAAAGTGGGTCAACACTAATAGAAACAGGGTTTTACGCATCTCAAGAACTAAAATAGTACATAAAATCCTAACTATCAACTCGCTTAAATTAAAGAGGTTATGGTCAAGATAAAATTCATCTAAACTCCTAAAATTCATCGAAAAATATTCTTAGAGGTTTGGTACCTTTGGTTGGATCATCTGAACCTATTTTAACCTAGAATAGAGTTTAAGATTGGATTTTACCCTAATTTGGGCTTCTATGCAAATTACCCGATCAAACGTTGTCAAAACTGAAATCCAAGTTCACCATTAGATTCCTTTGGTCCAAATTAGGTTAACATCAAAACTTGGACCCAATCAAAGTCCATCTTGACCTAGTTCGCATTTTAGCCCTTGAAAACTCTATTTCTCACTTAAACCCCTAGGTTTCAATCTTATTGCAAATAAGTCCTTAACTTTGTAATCATTCTTGCAATTGGGTCCCTACCACCATTGAAGGTCTGAAAGCACCTTTAGCCAAGATTCGAGAGAGGAAATCTCTCTCAAATCCCTCTAAAATTAGAGGGAATGATCTTGAGGAGATACCCGATCATTTGAGCCATCCCTGGAATCCTAAATCAGATCCTAGAGCTCAAGTGAGCTAGAGGATTTTGGGGAACTTTTTCCCCTAAGATCATGGATCAATCAAGCTCTTCCCTTGATTTAGAGCTTGGATTTAAGCTCTATATAAAGCCCCCATGCTCCCAGCTTCTTCCTCAGCCAAGATTGGATTGGATTTCCTCTTCCTCCTCTGTCCTCTGCGTCTTCAATTTTGGCAAGCCCTCTTCTATCAACTCCTCTTCTCGTCTAACCATCAAATTGGACAGCTGATGACTCTACATATAATGATGATAACTATATCAATTAGAGTCAATCACAAGGGCACACACGCATAAATACCATGCTATAATGGGTCCGGGAGCAATACATGCATATTGTGTAAATTCTACATTGAAATTGCTTGTAATAAATGCTTAATGGCCATTTGTACAAGTGCATATTGAAACTGGCTTTAGATGAGCAATCAAGCCTCATGGATAGATCCGAATCAACAAATGGAGTCCAACGGATCCAAAATCACTTCAATCCAACCTCTGTAGCTCCCACAACAAACCCAAGTAGTTCTAACCATTGATCTAATGATCAACGGTCCTCGCTATGCCATGTGGTAGCCACCCCACCCTCCATCATGCACCAGCCTCTCCTCTTCACCATGACCCACCGTCAAATCACCAACGAACATCTATTGTTGCACCACGTCGCTCTTCATCAACGACCATTAATCTCCATCGAACGGTTGGAGCGCCCGCAAGGAAATTCCAAAACGTGACATCTTTGCGTGGATGGTGCAGTGGTCAGTGCCTTGAACCCACACATAGAAGCATGAGTTTGAGACTCGTTGAGCACCAAATCCACTGAGCACGAGCGACAGGTGAAATTCATCCCTTGATTTCTCATGGAATGGCTCTGAAGGGCACGACGTGGTGCGATCTCGCACGGTAGATGTGTGCAATGCATGCACGTGCCATCCAATGCATGATTGTACATGCGGGCGGGGCACGATCTCAAGTGCTCGGCCACGCATGATCTCAACCGTCAATCTTTGATCAGGAGCCATAAGCGCGAGCACGTAGATCATGGAGACCGGCCACTGTTCATGCTCGCACGTAGGACAACGAGTGGGTGAGCTGGCCTACAATGATGCTTGAGTTGGCCTACAGCGATGACCTTGCTGTCGCTATTGATGCGATGCCTATTTTAGCTCTCTTTCTTCCACTATAAAGAGACCTATGGACCTCCATTGCAAGGGCAGCTCTCCTTAGCTTCTACCTAGCACATGTCCACGTCCATTGAGCTTCAAAGGGTGCCCTCAGAGTCGTCGAGCCGCTGATGGAAGTCCCTCCACCACCATGGTTGCCTTGACGCTCTTTCCACACTTGCTTCTCCTTAACTATAGTTTGCATTTCCTTAAGCATTTATCTATTTGTATTTGTAGTGAATTTACTCCATAATTCAAGAAGTGATTTTCCATGATGTTTTGATGCCTTCAGAGTGATTTTCTACTTAGTTCATGTCATGCTATTATGTTCATTTCCACGATGCATGATTTCGCCAAACTGTAACTAGAGAACTTCACTCTACCATGAATCATTTTCTAACCCTATACGCTCTCTCTCTCTCCCCCTCTCTCTCACTCTCTCTCTTCTCTTTTCATAAGCAACCCTGAGATCGACACTCGTACTCATATTTCTCCATATTCTTTTAAAATTACTGTCGTAAGCACACGCTACAATGCATGTATTATCTTCACGCATTTTTTGACGTCTGTTTGTAGCATCGTTGCCAAGGAAGCAATGGACTTCTTAGTCGCTTCTATCCTTTCATTGGTGCTCACATTTCTGACTCGCTTTTCTCTCTTTCTATTCATTGATTATAAGAATCCGCCACGAAAGCAACAAGAGGAGTGCATCCCAAGACGGTAGATTAAGAGTAAAGTTCAACAAAGATTTTGGTGAGTACCACCCTATCTACCCTAGTTTCATCATCCCATATCTAAAAGGAAAAAAAAATTACATCTAGGCTCATGCATGAACATTAGGATAGAATGTTTGCTTGTTTGCTTGCTTAAAAAAAAATGAAAAAAATGGCGTGGTGAATGATTACTTGACCCACATCTTAAACCAACCACCCGAAAAAAAAATATAAATAAATAAAGAAAAGATATTTTGTTAACACTCTGATATCCTTTGAAAATCTTGTTGAGTGTTTTCCCTTTTGAGTGGTGTTTGCAAAGCCACCCGTGTCTTGGATTGGGCCACACCGCTCAATCTAAAATTAATTCACCTAGTAGAATCGCATGAACTTTAGGGTGAATACATTAGGGTTGTTTTTCTAGGGCCACATATTTTGCTCAAAAAGGAAATTAACAATCACATGTGTGTGCAAAACTTCGTGTGCCAACTACAAACATTGCTTGAATATATTCATAAATTCCAACCCTAAAAAGCACTAAATCAAGGACCAGTCATTAAAAGACACATCTAAAAAAACCTTGCTTGAAAACCATGTTTTGTTGAAGTGCGCATACATGCTCAATTGGAGTAATTTAGAGGCACAACCCCCAACAACGCCTCATCATATGCCTTGAGCACAAGCACTGACCCAACCTAAATTAAAATTAAGTTGATGTTGGCCTTAGGATTCATCAAGTCCTTTTAAGGGTTTTCCTGAACGCATTACAAATTAGTGATGTCTACTTGCTTCAAAAGAGCTAAGTTTGGAGGCCCATTTGTCAAACGACTTAAGTAAGCAGGGGTTTAGCATAATTAGCAGCCCTCAGGACACGCTCCCCCTTCTTCGCCTTCCCAGCTTTACCACCTTCAGGAGTAAGGACAACACCAAATTCGTTATGTGGTTGGAGTTTATTTCTGAAGCATAGGTCACGAAGGCCAAACTATAGGGCTTAGTTTTGCTTGCTTAATCGTGCACACGTAGTTCTCTCATTTGTTCTTCCCTCATCCCTCCACTTCTTCCAAACCACAGATTTCAATGCTTATCCTTCCTTCCCAAACTATCCCCAACATGATTTGTATTCTAACCCAAGTAGATTGTATCCACAGTTTACTTGGGATAACCAGCCACCTAGTTGGGGATATAATCCAGGACCTAAGTACCTAGAATACCCCTCATATCCCAACTATCCCAATTTTACCCAACCCGCATCAACCTCCTATTAGGATATATCCAACCCACCCACTCAGGGGTATGATCCAAACCTTGGGGATCCTTATCTTGATTCTCCTCATCATGACTCCTCTTTTAGGTCCCACCCACCTACTAATCAATCTGATAGGACCTACATTTTAGGAGAACACCAAGACCTCTACCCTTCCCAGGACAATAACCATGATAGGTCATTTGAATTCAAGGATCTTTCCTACTTGACCAATGGATTGGAAGGGATTTTAGAAAAATGGAAATCAAATGATGATGATCATAAACTTGGGCAAACCAAGTATGATCAACACCTACTTTGGACCCCTAATGAAGAATCTGACTAGGAGGAAGACTTAGAACCTCAATTATTCTAGAGCAAGACTAAACAAAAAATGGTGCCTCTTGAGGAATTGGACCCTGAAAATGATAGAATAGAGGACCCACATAGGAATCTAAACCCAAGTATAGATTCTAGCACACATCCTCGCCCATACATCCCTAACCTTGAGTTGAATGCTAAGGAAATTGAAGGGAAACCTAATGACACTCAATCAATTCCTGATAGCCTTCAGTTGGAGTTATATAGATAGAACCAAGAATTGATTGAGAGGAAACAAGTCATGATTGATATGTTCCAACAATTGGATGAAGAGGGCCAAAGAACACTTATGGAAGAAACTCCTTTTATAGAATTCATGAAGCAAGGCCCTGTGGTGATGATTGGACTACACTTAGTTGCTCAAAACTGGTTCAATCCACCATTGTACTCCCTTGTTGTTGGACAACTAATTAAAAAATGTCATTAAGGATTCCTTATAACATGATTTGGGGAGGGTTGAGGACAAAAATCAGGAAGACATTGAGAATTTGGGGGTCGATGTCTTTGAATCCAAATCTCATCTTCCTAAGGAAAGTGATTTGGTGGAAGATGCATCCAAAATTGAAGATGGGGAGTGAGATTACGATTCTAAAATAATTGATTTTGAATCATTTGAAACTCCCATCACAAGTTTAGAGGAGGGCCAAGGAAAGAATCTGAGTCCGAGTTAGATGATGAAATTAGCCTTACCTCTACTGCAACCTTGAAAACTAAGTCTGATATAAATAAGGTTGACGATAATATTCTTACGGTCATGGAATTGGAGGGAATAAGCAATGAAACCCTAATTGAAGAAGGGATGGATTTTCCTTTGGAGAGAGACCTCATGCTTGATCTTAGGGCCCATTGTCAAACTCTTGATTTTGTTACATGCCCTATCAGAATTCAAATCCCGCAACCTGAATTCACTGGAATCGATATAACAATAAGGGACACAAGCTGATTACAAAGCCTACAACTTTAGTGTCCAGCATTTTAGTTTTGGATTGCACTCATCCAAATCAACTTCTCTACATGCCTGCAGATTAAGGAACAGACACAGGAATGCATGATACACCATTTGCAGAGTTCCCATCCCTCAAGGATGGGACTACACCATAATCTAGTCCGCATCTGTGGACTTCTGACTCTGGGTCTAGCTGATTATGTCTTCCCCTTCTTGACCCAAACCATTCAACTGACTGATCCTTTATTGTCTATGTACTATGCCCAGCTGAAGGCGCTAAACTCAGAGCTTCCTGGGAGGTAACCCAGAGGATTCAAGCTAATCAGATTCACTGTTGAAACTTGTGATTTCTTTCCTTACTCCCTTGCATACATTTATTTTCCAATGAGGACATTGTCCATCATAGGCTTGGGGGTGGTAACTCTCATTTTCTAGGTACATATTAGTCAGCTTGAACTAGTTTTTATAAAAAAAGAAAAAATTAAAACTAGGAAAGGAAAACTTAGACATTAGGAGCTTGGCAACTTTAGGAAATGATACACTAAGGACCTGATTACTTAGACTCTTCAGGTCTTTGAGCTTAATCGGCCTGGGTGTCCACTAAAACGTGGACTCGTTCTCAAGTTCTCACCACCTTAATTTATATTAACTTGGTTAATAAAGTTGAGTGATAAATATATGACTTATCAACTCGCCCTCTAATTTGGGGGGACTTATAGTCTAAGCATCTGCACACATTTTGCACTGACTTGCACCTCGGCGGTTTTAACAAAAATTTGGTAGCTAATGAACCTTTTAGGGTGGTATAGCTAGCAAGTTGTCATGGGTAACAACCCATTGGCCGATTGTCTAGAGCCCAACCAAAGGACCATTCTTTCTTACCAGTGCCTTTAGGTAAATCTTAGATTAGAGAAGCCACCTACTTAAAGAAAAGAAAAAAAAGAAAAAAAAATGATGTTAAAAAAAGAGAAAAAGAAAAAATAAGCCACACTTTATCACATGAGTATGGCTAGCAAGTTGTCGTGGGTAACAGCCCATTGGCTGGTTGTCTAGATCCCAACTCATAAAATGCACAAGAATTCCAAAACACTTAAGGAAGATGCTAGGAAGTAGAATAATCCAGGGAGATATACACTGGGTTTGCCCTTGTGTTGACCCCATAAAACTAAAAGTAGACAGAAAGCTACCGGTCAGATAGATACACCTTTAAGCAGCATTTTCTTTTTCGGGTCACCTAGAGGCGTAAAAACCCGAAGCCTGTTTTAATTGTCGTTGAGTGAGTCTATCACATTTTCCATGACAAGATGCTTAGCACTTATAGTCCTTTTCAAGTCTTGGGTGTGTTGGGTAAAAAGTTACCCCGAAACTCTCAACTCCAAAAATCAAAAAAAAAAATAAAAAATGAAAAAGAAAAAAAATTTTTTGTTTCTATGCAGAATAAGGTGAGGACTTAGGCAATTTGCATTTTGGTAGGCACATGAGCACTGTTGAGTCTCTGTGGGTTAGGTTCTTGGTAAAAATTTCCTTCTGTTGATAAGCAACTTATGTCTAAGCGATCAATTCTTAATTCTAGTTGTAGATAGCATTTAGGTTATCCTTGCTAGGGACTGGCAAAAAGTGGGCATGGGGGTGATGTGCATACATCTGATTAACCTAAAATGTCTATTAATGATGTTCTTAGTGTCACATTAGCATCATACATTGTAAATAGTGCATAGCATGCATAATCATGCATTTAGATTAAGTTGTATAAATTGTACAGCAATTATCTCCTTTTTATGGTCAGGGATAGGATGACTTTTTATCAAGGCCTCGGATCGAAGATCTAGCCATACGAATTTGATCAAGGCGACGATTAGAGTTCAACGACTCCTAGATCTCTTTAATCGGACATCCGTAGCACCAGATAGTGACTGAGGAACCCTAAAGATCATGGGCCAAGATGGTGTAAATCTGCACCTCAGATGACAAATCTGACTGCATGGATGGATTCAGATCAACGATCGCAGCCTAACAGCGTGAAAATCGATCCAATCCGACTTCCGTAGCACCATCTACAACTCAATGAAGATGGACGATCTAGATGATGCCACGTGGTGCCATCCAGACCCTCCAAATCGCTTACTACCCCACTTTCTCATCCAACGGCTGAGACATGATCAGGTGGCACCCTCAAGACACACTTCATCACGGTGGATAAGAACTTACAGTGCACGAGGTCGCAAGGTTGAAACCCGCTGCGCCTTCAAAATCAAGATTAAGCGTGCAGGTGCGGGCGAAATTCCACCTTTGGATTTCGATTGTGCGACAACGGGCGCACCACGTGGTGTGATGAATGAAGAGCTCGACTGCAGGCATGCGCAGCGACTGAAACTTTAAGCAACACAAATGCACTTTAAGCCGTCCAATCGTGCGATCAGACAGCTGATATGAGAAGAATGTGGATATGCATTGAGGCAACCGAAGATGAGGAGGTGGGAGGGTGCACAAATCTTTAGCCCACATTCAAGCCTTTGGTGATGGATTTATCCATCACTAAAGGTCTTGAATTAATGTTTTTCAAATTGTAATGACCAAAATGCCCCCACTCCTTGCAACTATAAAAGGAGACCCCTTCCATACAAATTTCTCATCCCTTCCTTCTCTTCTCTCCCTCTCCAAAGCTTAAGAGGAGATTGTCCCACACCAAGGATGCTCCTCAAGAGATAAAATCAATTTTTTGCCCCCATTTCAGAAGTAGATCCCGCGATGACAACGACGTGCTGCCTTGTTCCCGTTCCTCCTGCCTCGACCTCCTTCTTCCCGCTTTGTTCCTCGTCTTCCAGGAGTTGTCTCGTCCAACTCATCCTCCAAGCGATCGTCGAGGAGGATAACTTCTCTCTCTCATTCCTTTCTCCTACTTTCTAGAGTAGAATTTTTCTGTAGAAAATGGTTAGGCCTTATCGCAAAGACTGGACTCAAAAGCTTGAGGATGCTCTTTGGGTCTACCGTACGACGTATAAAACACCCATCGGCATGTCTCCGTTTCGTCTGGCGTATGGAAAGGCATGCCATTTACTCGTAGAGATTGAACATAGGGCATTCTGGGCAATCAAGCAGTGCAATCTAGATCTGAGTTTAGCCGGGAAGACCAGGAAACTCCAACTATCTGAGTTGGAGGAGCTTAGAAATGATGCATATGAGAATGCCAAGATCTACAAGGCTCGAACTAAAGCTCTACATGACCAATTGATTTCCCGCAAGAGCTTTGAGCCGAACCAGAAGGTTTGGTTATTCAATTCACGACTTAAGCTCTTTCCTGGCAAACTTAGATCAAAATGGAACAACCCGTTCATTATTGACCAGATTTTTCCAAATGGAGCTATTCAGATCTCTGACCCAAAGACGGGTAATTCATTCAAAGTCAACGGTCAATGTCTAAAGCCTGTTATTGACCATACTCTTCCAGAACCCATCTCAAAAACGGTTGCTCTAGCCATGTTCTAACTTCTTTGGCTGGACTTCGCCTAGCTGACAACATTAAACTCAGTAGTTGTACATATGACTCAGAGCTGACCCGAGCTTCATATTCGGGTGATATCTTCCATACTCTACCCTTCCTTTCATGTCTCTTTTTCTCAATGTGGACATTGCATCAGCTAGGCATGGAGGGGTGGATTCACTTTTGAATCATTTTGTCAGTGCTATGAAATTCTTGTCATTTTTATACATTAAAAAAAAATTGAATTAGGAAGGAATACTTGGACATTAGGACTTTTCAATCTTAGGAAATATTACATTAGGATCTGAACATAAAGACCCTTCAGGTCTTTAGGCTTAATCAGCCCGTGTATCCACTAAAATGTGGATTTGTTTTTCGAGTACTCGCCATCTTAATTCTATTGTAATTTGATTAAATAAGTTTGGGTGATAAGTACACGACTTATCAACCCGCCCTATGATTTAAGGGAATTTTGAGTTTTAAGCATCTACACACTATCTTGTCACTGACTTGTTGTTCGGCGATTCTAACGAAAATTGGGTGGCTAATGAACCTCCTAGGGTGATATGGCTGCCAAGTTATTGTGGGTAACAACCCATAGGTAGGTTGTTTAGAGCTCAGTCACTGGACCTTTCTCTTTTTGCTGCCTTTAGGTAAATCTTAGACCAGGGAAGCCACCTACTTAAAAAAAAAAAAATCAAAAAGAAAAGGAGAAAAGAAAAAAAGAAATAAACCACACTTCGCTGCACGAGTACGGCTGGCAAGTTGTCGGTGGTAACAGCTCATCGACTGGTTGTCCAGAACCCAGCTTAATAAATGCACTGAAAATTCCCAAAACTCTTAGGAAGAAACGGAGAAGTAGAATAAACTAGGGAGTTATACACTGGATTCACCCTTGTGTTGACCCCGTAAAAAAATAAAAGTAGGGAGAAAGCTACCGGTTGTAAAGATACAGCTTTAGGCAGAATTTTTTTTTTAGGTCACCTAGAGGCATAGAAATCCAAAGTACGTTTTAACTGTCGGTCAACAAGTCTATCACATTCACAATAAGATGCTTAGAACTTAGGGTTCTCATCAAATCTTGGGTGAGTTGAATGGCCGTAGAAAGCCACTCTTAAACCCTAAAACTTGAAATCCAAAAAAAAAAAATTAGAAAAGAGGAAAAAGAGAAAAAGAAATTTTTCTTTGAATAAGGTGAGGGTTTGAGGTGATCTGCATTTTGGCAAATACTCGGGCACTGTTATGTCATTGAAAGTCCAGATCCTAAGTCGACATTTTCTTAGTGATTGAAAATAACTCATGCCCAAATAATCCAACCTGATTCTTTTATAAATAGCATATAGTTTTTAGTAGGGACTACCAAAGATAGGCATGAGGGTATAATGTAAACATGTTTACACTACTTAAGATGTCTATTTATGCATGTTCTTAAGCATAGGATTGCATTGCATACTATAAATATTGCATAACATGCATCATCTTGCATTTAGAGTAGTTTGAATAAAATGGAGCTTAATTGTCTCCTTTTATGTTCATGGACAGGGCAAACTTTTTATTAGGGCCTCGGATCAAAGATCCAACTATACAAATGTGATCAAGCGACGGTTGGAGTTCAACGACTCCAAGATCGCCCTAATCAGACATCTGTAGCATTAAATAGTGATCGGGGAACCCTAGAAGATCAAGGGCCAAGATGGTGTGAATCCACACTTCAAACGACAAATCCGACTGCACGGATGGAAGCGGATCGACGATCGCAGCCTAACAGCATGAAAATTGACTCAATCCGACACCCGTGGCACATCTACATCATCCAGAAGATGGATAGCCAAGATGGTGCCACATGGCGCCATCTCAGCCATCCAACCAGCCCTCAAGACCGTCACTGCCTCTCCAAAGAAAATTCGACACGCGATCTGGGCCGTTGGATCTTGATCCAACGGCCATGAGCATGCACCGCTCAAAACATTCGCGCGACCATTTGGACGACGCAGCGCAGCGGGCGAGAGCTCTATTGCGAGCAAGCAGTGCGTGATCGACTCCTCGCGAGTGGGTGCTAGAGCACGGGTCAGCAAGCTCCGCGACCGCACGATCGCTATCAAGCGGCTGCAGGCGCCCAATCCATCCCATGCGCTATTACATGCCGCGCCTCATGCAAAATTGCATGCGGGCGAGCGTGCAAAGGAGGCAGGCGGTAGCGCGATTTAAGTCATCCGATCTCGCGATCAGACGGCTGAGAGCGGCTGGATGTGTACGTGCATTACACGCACAGGCAAGCGAGTGGGCGCGTGAGCACCGCCCACTACGCCCACATTCGGACCTTTAGCGATGGTTTTATCCGTCACTAAAGGCCCTGAATTAATGTTTTTAGAGTTGTAATGACCAAATTGCCCCCACTCCTTGCAACTATAAAAGGAGACCCCCTCCACATGAAATTCTCATCCCTTCTCTTCTCTCCCTCTCCAAAGCTCAAGAGAAACTTGTCCCACACCCGAGATGCTTCTCGTGAGATAAAGTCAATTTTTCATCCCCTTTCGGAAGCGGATCCCGCAATGACGATGACGTGTTGCCCCATTCCCATTCTTCTGCTTCGTCCTCCTTCATCCTACTCCGTCCTCCTTCGTCCAGGCGTCATCCCATCCGGCTCGTCCTCCAGGCGACCGTCGAGGAGGATATCTCTCTCCCCATTCTTTTTACTACTTTCTAAAATAGATTTACTGCTTTCTAGAGTAGATTTACTGCTTTCTAGTCATAATATTTAGTGTAATGAACAATCCTTTCGATAATGAATTCCATGTGCATTCTATATCTCTTTTGATTTTTGTTTGTATTATTCTCTCTCTCTTTCTCTCTCTCTTCTATTTATTGTAAATAGTTAGATAGTTCTAATCAATTATTTTACTTTGTGACAAATAAAACAAATGCGTGTTTTTAAATCAAACGTTTGCCTCCCTATGTTCGACCCAGGATTTTTATTCCGGTATAAATTTTATTTGTTGAACACGAGTTCTTCGCTTTCATACTACGACGATAGGTTTTTCAAAACCAAACACGTAAGTGTAGAAACTTTCACATTCAACATAGGTGTTTGTCGGATCTCTACTTCACGCCACCTCCGTCCGTCGTTCATCACCGACCACTGACTCTAATGTCAACCCCGATAGTTGTGGCTTCAACCCCAGAACCCACCTGTAGCTTCAATTGAAGAATGAAGCTCAGTAGCAATAACAATCCACGAAGACCCCCATCTGCTGTGCACAAAGAAGAAGAGACTATGGGATAGTCCCACATTGAGGATGTAGGAGCTCTTGAAGGCGTATAATATGCAAAGGTACCCATAGCCATTTGCTTCAACATGCATGGGGGTGAGGTCCCTATGCATACCCCATTACATGCACTTGCAAGCACTCCCTCACATGCCCTGACCCACGATTCTGCCCGTGGGTCTGGGCCAAATCTGATTACCTGAATACCCAGGACTGGTTTAGTTCTGAATGAAGGGGGAGAGTTTTGCACCTTAGGATTCATGCCCCCTCTCCCATGCTCAACATTTAGCCATTATGAGGCCCTTGAGCCATGTGCTTCTATATTGCTGATGCTTTGGTTCCTCTGAGGTTAAGTAAGACATCTGAGCCTTTGCCTTGTCATCTAAGGCCTTGTGTTGGTTCTGATTCTGATATTACTGTGGACACATTTGATTGCAATTACTGTTGATATATTTGAGATAATTAGAGCTTAACTTGCAAGGTTAATTTGGTGGTTCAAACCACCATTTTAACCCAATCTTTTTGCACTTTGAATCCTGATTTTTATTGAGATATTCTTCTGATATACATTGAGCATTATTTTGGTTCTATTGCATATCTTTCTCGATAATTATGATTAGTCATTGAATTTGCCAATTTGATCCCTACAAAGGACCTCGAACTCACTTCTGTTTCCCGAGTTTATAAATTTAGGTATTGTTGCGATTTTTATCACTATATTACGACGCTATACATTCCTAAAATGACAATTTTCGGTAACAACATTTTGGCGCTATTACTGGGGAGCAATGCGCATTTCATTCACTGATTACAATTCTGATTTGATACTAACTTGATTTCTCTGATTTGTTGTGACTTTGAGAGGTGAATCATGGGATCGACCGCATAACAACCACTCCAGAGGTAAGCAATTTTATTCCCTTCTTCTTAAGCCCCTCATTTCTGGAAAGAATTAAAAGCAATAATCAATTAGGAACAACTCGCATTATTTCATAGAATTAATCATCTGAGTTGCCTGATTTGGTTTGATTTTATTAGAGATCCCAATCTTGATAGTTGCACCTATTAAGGACTTAAGGTACCTTGGGCTACACACCTTCTTGATTGAGCCCTAGGTGGTAATTTTGGAAGGAATTGGACTTGGAAAGTAGAGCCAAATTAGGGTCTCCATTTTAGGGTTTCAGAAAAACACTTTCTTGATTTAAAAAAAAGAACAAATTTCTCACATTGTGTGCTACCTAAACCTTGGTTGAATTGATTTAATCAAGTGAACCCTAAAAGGAGGATCTAACAATCACTTGAATCACTAAAATTTGGGACTTAATAACCTATTTGCAAACCACTTGGTGATTTTGGGTTCATTACCCAACTCATCCTAAACTTTAGGTCAAGTTAGGTGAAGTTGACCCACCTTGTGGGTTAACCAACCTCCAAATTAGGTCACAAATCAAAATCAACTCTAAAGTTCAAGTGAAATTCAAGGCACATACTCAGGATTATAATTGGTAGACTTAGGAGTCAAGCTTTCTCCTTTTGGTCTACTTGGATTCTCAGTGACAAGGAAGGTCAGGTGGGGGAAACCCTGTAACCCATGGGGACGCTCTACCTTGTAGGGGTCATTGCGAGACACTCCCTTCTTGGCTGCCTAAGTAATTCTCAGGTAAGTGACTTTTTGATCCAGAGGTATCATCCACCTCGAACCTCCTTAGTCATCCAAAGATTTTTAGGTGCCTCATTTAGGTCCATACACATTCTATCCCTCATCTAACTCTCTAGTGCATGTTCGGGAGGAGGTCCTTAAGACCACCCTTAAGGCCTCCACTAAATGTTCATTCTCGTCGAGGCCAAGCCTCAACCCATTTTTTTTGTGCTACCGCCCAACCAAATTGACATCTCTTCTAACTCATCTGCTTCTGAGCCCAGATCTCCATCATCTGCATCCATGGAGAACCAAGAAGAAGAACCCAATCTTCAGAATCAATTACAGCGCCTCAACAATCTATTCTAGGCTTTCACGAATCCACCATAGCATCCACAGATGTGAGATCATTACAACCCCATTGCGGTGGTGATCAAACCCATGGTGCAAATCCAACTGGAGCACCTAACATTAAACTTAAGCCGAATATGATTCATGCTATCCCAAAAATCCACATCTTAAACTTCGAAGACCCCTTCCAGCACATCAAGTATCTAAAACATCTGGTCTAGACCTTCGGGCCCCTTGTTTAGAATCAGGACATCCTACTTATGAAGATGTTCTCCTTCTCCCTTATGGATAATGCTACCCACCGGTATCAGACTCCAACCCGCTCAATCAACACATGGGAAGAACTCCAATCTGAATTCCTAAAGAAATTCTTCCCAATTGGCCAGACAAATGCTTTGCAGCACCAGATCACACACTTCACGCAAAATGCGGGAGAACCACTTCATGAGGCATAGGACCGCTTTATGGATCTCATGCCAAAAATGCCCCCATCACGGAGTTCCTAAATGGGAAAAAGTCCATTCCTTTTACCAAGGACTCCGTAAGGATATCAGGCTTTTTGTCAATGCAACCAGTGGTGGAAACATCATGGGTCAACATGAAGATAAAGTTTGGGAGATTCTTGAGATCATGTACGAGAACTCCATTAACAATGAATCTATGGGTGTGTTCAACTAGACAACTACCCGTGCATTAACAAACATGCGAGGGGCACACATGAATTGAGGCCTATCCGCATCCGTTGATCTGGAGTTGGTGGCCAGTCACTTGGATAAGGTCTCTATCATTGAGAAGGAGGCGGATAAGTTGACTCGACAGCTACAAAGAGCCACCACCGCACAGCAGAACACGTATGTGCAACTGCCCTCAAGTAGGGAGGTTGTGCATAACACTTACCACCACTCTTACCAAGGGATGGACCCGTATCCACCCCCATCCGATCTTGATTTCGGAGGAAACTCTAGGCATGCCTACTTTAGTTAGGGGAATTCTAAACCCTCATACTTTGACTTCTTAGGAGTTCCTCAGACCTGTGAGGATCTCCACACCATCCAAAATGATCCATTCTCTAACACCTACAACCCTAGATGGTGCAATCATCCCAACTTTGTGTGGTCGGGAAATAATCAGAACG
The DNA here is from genome assembly GCA_037157565.1 of Thalassia testudinum. Lineage (NCBI taxonomy): Eukaryota > Viridiplantae > Streptophyta > Magnoliopsida > Alismatales > Hydrocharitaceae > Thalassia > Thalassia testudinum. The sequence goes on from JAZHRO010000036.1 coordinate 30,949,152, forward strand.
CAAGACCACAATTCCAACCCTAACCACAAGCTCCACACCCATATCAGTCCACTCAGCCTAAGCCGAATCCGAATTAACAATCTAGGCCTAGCAAGGAAAATTGGATGAGCATGATTCTGCAAGCCCTAGCTAACATCCAGAAGACCAATACAGCTATGAAGAAATAGCGCAAGGATGAGATCACAGAAGTTCAAAATCAACTCACACAGATGGTGTGGAATCGCCAGCTCGGTGCACTTCCTTCCCAACCTCTACCAAATCTAAACAATGTGTCAACCCAGAAACACATGGTAAATCAAATCCAAGGCCAATCTTGCTACACTCAACCCGACCCATCAACTCATACCAACATGTTTCGAGCTTCCACCTCCTTAGCTAATCCAAATCAAGCCTCCATTCAACAACAAGGTCCAATCCTCTCTCCTCTACCTCCGCACCATGATTGCACGATGATCAATGTTGTGGGCTTCAAGAAAGACCATAAGACCAGGCCCCGAGGCCCATCTCCTAAATCTCACCCAACCCATGGTCAACACAACAAGGTTGAGGGCAAAACTAAGAGGTGGAAACAAAAAATCATTCCCCAGGATAGCCAATCCATTCCCCTATCCCAAATCTTATCCCATCTCCACACTAGAGGACTATCTAAATCTGACATAACGGAACCATTGAGGAATGTACAAGTCACTATCCCATTACTTGATATCCTTACTCTCAACTCCACCTCGCCTGACTCATCCAAAAAAGAGGTGGAGGAATCCTCACAAGGCAAGGTAGTACTGTCTAAAAATGTGAGTGCCATAATCCAAAACAATCTACCTCCTAAGAAATCTGATCTAGGCACCCCTCTTATTCCTTTCAAGATCGGTGGTACGAATTTTAAGCGGGCTGTACTAGATCTCGGTGCTTCAGTCAACCAAATCCTAACCGTCCTATTTAACAAACTATGGATAGGACAACTAAAACCCATTGATGTTACTCTACAATTAGCTGACCAAACTATAATCACCCTGATTAGGCTGGTAGAGGTTGTGGTAATTAGAGTCATGGATTTCAGCTAGCTGGCTAATTTTCTGGTTCTTAACATGGATGCACCACAACAAATACAAGATATGCCCTTGATTTAAGGGAGACCTTTCTTGGCTACTGCAGGAGCCATAACCAATTGTGAATCAGGGCACATGATAATTGCCTCTAGAGATAAGCGAACTGAGATTAATATTTTTGAGGCATCTTCTAAAGGAAATGAAAGTGCTCAGTAGAACAACTAGGCTTGATTCAGGATCTCATTACCATTTCGGTGGTAGAAAACCTAAAACCTAAATTGGAAATTTTCCACATTGTGGAGAATCTCGATTTAGCTGAGCATGATTTCAACAAATTGAGAATATTTGAGCCTTTCACCTTTGATCTTGAAGACATACATAGGGATTTCTGGGAACAGGATAACATTCGACGGGATTCAGATTTGTGTTCCATGGATCTAGAGACATGTTATTATGATGATTATTTTACCAGGAATCCGACATGGTAGATATCGAGAGTGACCACAACCCAGAGTATGAATCCTTTATAGAATTGGAGTTAGATGATCCAAAAGGCACTCTCCAGGCATTCACTTTTGATTGGGATGAGAACTATAGAGAAGATTCATTAGAAGACCCAATCTTTGAGTCATTCCTTAAGGAATTGATCTTGCAACCACTTAATAAGAATCCAGATGACTCATTGGATAAGGATCTATTAGGCCACATTGCACAAGTGGAACCAAACATTTGGGCTACATTGATTAGGTTCACCTCTATTGAGTCTTGGACTCACCATGATCTTACTTCAGAACCCTGTGATCACTACATCTTCCTGGTGATTCCTCCGCAAAAAATCAAAAAGACACACCCAAAAATGAACCAACTTGATCCATATCATAGACCTTCTGGATTGACTATTTATCATGATTTAATACTCATTTGTAGTCATCTGATTCTCATCCACCATGATCACATATTTTCTCCTACCACTCATCATAATGTGGCAGATGACATATCCTTTTGAGCTCCTTTCACCCAACTGATGGCATTAAACTTAGTGCTTAATAGGAGGCAAGCCATCATTTGAAAAACCCAAGACCCTTCTAACCTATTTTTTCACTGAATTCATATTACACTTTAGGATTCGTCCATTAGAACAACTGACTCTACCTTTGATACTTGTATCAGAGCTAGAAATCGTCAGCAACAGTCATCCCGACCAGTTCACCACCTACCTATTCTAATGTAAGATCTGAATTGAACTCAAACCCACCTAAGTTATAATGGGGACATTGCAACTCTTAGGCATGGGGGGGCATTAAGGTGCAAAATGTTGTAAAAATCAATTCATGGAGGGGTTTCATTCAAGAAAAAATGGAGGAAGGAGGAAAGGAGAGGTCAATTTGAGCTAAATTGAATCAATTGAGGAGGATAAAAAGGAAAACAAAAGAAAGGAGCAATAAAAAAGAAAGCAATGAGATAGTCCCTTGTGATTGAGTATGGAACTCACCTAAGTTCTAGGTTGGATCAGATGATGAATTAAGACCAGGAAGGCTAAAATTTAGGAGATTAGTGACAAGTACCGACCTTAGGCCTCTTGGGCCTGTTTAGGGCTTAAACACTCACATATTTGTTAAGATCTGGATTAGTCCTCAAGAGGTTTAGGAAAGTGCAAGGCTGATGTACTAAGTCTAAGGCTTAAGGACTATTCGGCCTTGTTGCCTGCCCTTTGGTTTGCAGGACTTGGTAACCTGAGCACCCAAAATCCACACACTAGTCTGGTTCAGTGTTCTTAATGAAGACATCATGCCAATAGTATTCTATTTTGAAAAAGTCATCCCGAAGATATAGCTTAGGAGTTGCTCAAAGGCTCAAGTTGATTGGATGAGTTCCCAGCATAGAGAAGTGGAATAAAAAATACTCCCCTCAAAGATGTGTAATAACATATTGTCTCCTCGGTGCTTGTCTCCTAGGATATCTAAATGTCCTACCAGGGGCATGTAAGCACCTTGTGCTAATTCAGGTGCCATAGGCAGGATTATCCTGAAATGTCGATTGCCAGGGCTTGAATTTAGCTACAGAATGCCATGGGCGACACTATCCCGAAGTGTCAAAAGCTAGAGCTCTGGGGGTTGCCATGGGAAATGCTATCCCGATGCATCGAAAGCTAGGGACCCTTCGACGATTGATGATGGGGACAAGGAATCCGATATAGATCGTGTTTAGGGCCAATTCTAGGCTGGATTTAGGGAAATATAAAAAGAAAAAGTGAGGCAACTCTCCAAATGAAAAAATCCTTCTCTATCTCTCTCTTATCAAAATGCACTAGCAAACAGAACCTGGACGTGCTATAAATACACACGAGTGCTCTAACCGCTGGGGTCACCGAACCTCTTAGCAGTTTTTACGGGCCTTAAAAACCTTCGCAGCAAACCCAGATTGAAGCTGGTCAAGTCTGGATCTTGGTTGGTACTTAAGTACCTCTAGGCCTATTGTTGGTATTTTTACCTAATTTCTAGAGATGTAGCTTAGTAGGGCATCTTGACGGTTTCATTCAGCTTAGTGATATTGTTTGATCCAAAGAATTTTGCTTGGGACAAGCAAAAGGTAGGCATGGGAGTATGATGGGAACACCATCATGGGCCCTAACTAGCCACATTTAGTTAGGTTTGATTGATAAAAGCTCCTACATAATCATCTAAGGGTCATAACTCCGTATTATTCTGGTTTGAGAGACGAATTAGGAATTAGGGTTAATTCTATAATTTTAATAGCACATCACAAACATGGATTAACCACAAGATCTCTCAAGGGTTAAATAAAGGCCAAATGAGCTTAAAAGTCCAAAAAAGTGGGTCAACACTGACAGAAACAGGGTTTTATACACTTCAAGAATTGAAATAGTACATAAAATGCTACTTATCAACCTGCTTAAATTAAAGAGGTTCTGTTCAGAATAAAATTCATCTAAACCTCCTAAAATGTGTATAAAAATATTCGAAGAGGTTTGGTACCTTTGGTTTGACCATCTGAACCTATTTTGACCTAGAATATAATTTACGATGAGATTTTACCCTAATTTGGGCTTCTATGCAAATTACCCAGTCAACATGATCAAAACTGAAATCAAAGTTATCATTAGATTTCTTAGTTCAAATTATGTTAACACCAAAATTTGGGCCCAATCAGAGTCCATCTTGACCTAGTTTGCATTTTAGCCCTTGAAAACTCTATTTCTCTTATTTAAACCCCTAGGTTTCAATTTTATTGCAAATAAGTCCCTAACTTTGTCATCGTTCTTGAAATTGGGTCCCTACCTCCATTGAAGGTATGAAAGCACCTTCAACCAACATTTGAGAGAGGAAATCTCTCTCCAATCGATCCAAATCCCTCCAAAATTGGAGGGAATGATCTTGAGGAGATACCCGATCATTTGAGCCATCTCTGGAACCCCAGATTAGATCCTAGAGCTCAAGAGAGCTCTAGGATTTTGGGGAAATTTTTCCCATAAAACTGTGGATCAATCAGGCTCTTCCCTTGATTTAGAGCTTGGATTTGAGCTATATATAAAGCCCCCTTGCTCCCAGTGTCTTCCTCAACCAAGATTGGATCAGTTTTCCTCTTCCTCCTTCTCCAACCTCCTCGTCTTTCACTCTGACAAGCCCTCTTTGATCACTTCCTCCAGCCATCCAACCATTAAGTTAGACGACCCTTCGACTTCTCCTCTTCTTTGCGAGTCTTGCTAGCCAAAGCAACATAGCCCCCACCCCTTCCTTCCTCATCGTCCCTTGCCAATGACTTCATCTTCTCCGTGTCCGGCCAACCAAGGTCGGATGCCTCCCACTCCCACTCTCTCTCCTAAGCCCTCTAAACTCTTCCTCTACTCCTCTACTTCACTTTTACATCCTTAGATTTAGGTTCTAGCCACTGTTGCCACCGTTCCACCCTCATCTTCCATGACTCCAGCACGAGCTCCGATGAGCTCGCATCGGCGCCACATGCCACAAAACACAACTCCACCATCACTAAAACCTTTGGCTCACTCCACGAGTAAAAGCCCCAACATTATTCAGAGCTTTGACCTTTCTTTCACCCTGTCAGACAACTCACCTTCTACTTGCACAATCCGACTTCGTCCGACCACCATTCACCTCCAAACTCTACGTAAGCACCACCATCACCTTCCTTAGACCTAGGCGAAGCTTGTGAATGTATTAATTGGGGCCATGAGCCTATAATTTGGATTGTAGGTGTTCGCCGAATCTCTGCTTCATGCCACCTCCGTCCGCCATTCATCATCGACCACTAACTCCAAGGTCAGCCCTAATAGCTACAGCTTCAACCCCCGAACCCACCTGCAGCTTCAATTGAAGAAAGAAGCTCAATAGTAGCTACAATCCATGAAGACCCCCAGCTGCTGTGCGGGAAGAAGAGACTGCGGGATAGTCTCACAATAGGGATGTAGTGGCTCGCGAAGGCATATAATACGCAAAGGTGCCCGTGGTTGTTTGCCTCAGCACTCACAGGGTGAGGTCCCCACGCATGCCCCATTTCATGCACTTGCACATGCTCCCTCATGTGTCCTCACCTACAATTCTGCTCGCTAGTCTGGGTCGGATCCGATTACTCAAATACCTAAGTCTGGTTGGGTTCTGAAGGAAGGGGGAGGGTTTTACACCTCGAGATTCGTGTCCCCTCTCCCATGCTTAACACTTAGCCATTGTGAGGTCCTTGAGCCTTGTGCTTCTATTCTGCTGGTTCTTTGGTTCCTTTGAGGTTAAGGCATCTAAGCCTTTTCCTTATCGTCTAAGGCCCTATGTTGGTTCTGATTCTGATATTACTGTGGATACATTTGATTGTGGTTACTATTGATATATTTAAGATAATTAGAGCTTAACTTGTAAGGTTAATTTGGTGGTTCAAACCACCATTTTAACCCAATCTTTTTGTACTCTGAATCCTGATTTTTATTGAGATATTCTTCTGGTATACATTGAGTATTATTTTGATTCTATTGCATATCTTTCTCGATATTTACGATTAGTGATTGAATTTGCCAATTTGCTCCCTGTGAACAACCTCGAACTCACTTCTGTTTCTGTTTACGCACTGAATCAGGGTTTTAAAAAACACTTCGTTGTAATATAGCCGAAAATAGCTCGTGAACAAATGTAATTTATAGCTCGAAAGAAATCCGAGGTCGAACGTAGAGAGCAAGTGTTGCAATAAATCTCAAAAATTGAAATTCTATCACAAGATATCAATATATGATAAAATTTCAAACTCAAAATGATATGTATATAATAGAAAATGTTGATAGTTCAAAAAGATTAGGGTAAAATGGTGATTTAAATCACCAAGTACCCTAATTACAATAATATCAATTATCCCAACAGTATCAACCAAGTTTAATCCATGTATGATAAGTGCACAGTGCACTCCCTGTCAGGGATCAGACGATGGAGCTTTCAACCAGATGGCTTAACCATCCAACTGCTACAGTGCCAAGAGGGCACCCTTCTTCTTGCTTTCCTTTCTCTCCTCAAGCTCAAGGGAAGTTACAACACAGAGCTCGACACCAACCCCAGCAGAGGCAAAGGCCTCCCGCAGAAATCGCTAAGTGTCAAGAGGTGGCAAGCAGAGCAAAACCCCCCACCCCTCTCTCTTTTCCTCTTCCTTTCCCTTTCTTTCTCTTCTCTCAGGGATAATCGGATCTAGGTATACGGGTAAACGGTTCAGAGCCTAGACCCGCGTGGCGTGGCTACGGGTGAGGGCATGAGTGGGCACGTTCGAGGGGACCTCACCCCATGCTTACTGAAGCAAATAGATGAGGAGCGAAAAACAACTGAAGGGCATGCAAGTGATTGTCTATCCACGAGGTAGGACTACCCCACAGAAACTTCAGCGCGAGTGTCCGTAGGTGGAACCTCCTTCAATTGCAGCTGTAACTAAGGGTATCTTCCCCAACCAGAGACCTGAGAAGGATCCTGGAAGCCTTCCGCAGCACCTGGAGATGTTGCCTGGAGCAATTGCAACTAGAACATCATGAACAAAGTCAGAGAAGACATCATGGCGGCGGAGCTCAGGTGAATCACCTAAAAAAGATAAAATGGCCTCTTGGCCCTGTTAGAATAGCTCAGGAGCTTCACGTAAATGCGGCCAATGTGGTGGTGGCGATGGCGTGCTGTGGGAGTGCGTGGTGAAAGTGGAAAGTGAGTGCGGTGGTTGAGGTGTTTGATGGAGAGCTAGGGTAAGCAAAACCCTCAATTTCTTGAGGGGTTTTGCTTACGTGGATGAGATGAAGCTTTTGGGATAGGTGGCGAGGATTATGGTGTAGTGTAGCAGATGGAGAACCTCGCCAAAGTGGTTGTCGGAGGCGGAGAAGATGGGGATGGATATGAGTGATTAGAGGTTGCGTATTTGTTGTGAGTGTGGAACAAAGAAGTAGAGAGAAAGAGGAAGACGTAGAGGGTCTTAGGAGTGGAGGAGATAGGTGGAGGGCTTCGGTTGTGGTTGACCAGAGTTGGAGAAGACGGGGACAACGGCGAAGTGGCGATGACGACTAAGGTAGAAGAATGCCCTCCCTTTGATCGGGGAGGTGCACAAGGACGAGGGGAAGAAGATAGGTCATCCAATTTGATGGTTTGATGGTCGAAAGAGGGGGATCGAAGGTGGTCACTGGAGCAAAATCTGAAGGAGGGCACGAACATCCAAACAAAGCTCACTAGAGTAGGATTCCTTCACGAACATGGCAGAAGGACCTATTTTCAAAGAGTGACGACAAAGATAGGGGCCTTTTTGTAATAAATTCAAAAGTTGAGGGGTTATTTGGGATAAAAAGGGTCAGACTTGGACTAAATTCCAAACTAGGTCAAGGCAATCTCTGATTAATTTTGATACAAACCTAATCTAAACCAAAGAAAATTAATGGTGAAGTTGGATTTTGGTTAGACTGAGTTTGACTGGGTAATTTATGCAAAAACCCAAATTAGGGCAATAGTCTATCTGTTACTCTATTTTGGGTTAAAACGGGTTCTGATGGTCAATTCAAGGATGCCAAACCCTAGAGAATATTTTTCCATGAATTTTAGAGGGTTTATGTGAATTTTATCTTGATCAGAACCTCAGTTAATTAAGCAGGTTTGTTTTTAGGGTTTCAGATGTCCATCAATTCTTGAAATGGGTGAAAACACATTTATGCTTCCACAAACCTGACGTGCTACGGATGCATTTGTTTAAGAGTGTCGTTGTAGCTAACATTCACTACGTCGATTTTGAAGATAGAAACGGATTTGAGTCCGAGTATCGTACACAGGGAGGCATTGATGAGTCCATTTTAATGGACTAATAGTAAGCCTAAGTAATTCTACTTTAACAATTTAGGTTTGTTAATAACTACACTAAGTTATAGAATAATTGTATGCATCATGATTTAATTCTATAACATTCTATGACTTATTGTGTAATGATTATGTCTTTTTATTTGCAGGTAATAAAACCCAGAAAGAACAATGGTGGGGGGATAATTTCCCCAACACATCTAGCCGTGATTCTTTCCCCCTCCCCCACCGGACTTTGGGGCAATCTTCTCCAACGATCGCCGGCCAAAAATAGAAAGGGATTTGCAAATCCCTAGATTGGCGCACTGAGGGAGAGAGAGGACTTAAAAGTGAAGAGGTGGCGTGCACAAGGGAGGAATCTCCCCCCCTGAGGGGAACGACTCTCTCTTCTCCACTGTGGAGTGGGCGAGCACTGTGCTGCTCCATCTCTACCTCAAGCAGTAGCACCCGCGCGCCATCACCTGCCTCTCCTTCAGCCACCGTAGGCAACCGCACACCATCAGCCAGTGCCTCACTGCAAGCGCAGGCCCGCATGCCAACTTCTAGCGCCTGTAGCTGCGTTTCTTCACCAACTGCCTGCACCAGCCTCCTTGCAGCTTCACGCACCTCCCTGCAGAGCGCCATCCCACCTTCGCAACCGCCCGCATGAGCTCTCAACCGTGCGCCTGCACCCGCAGGCGCTGCGTCTTCACCTCGCCTCTACCCGCTCTCCATCTTCCAACCACTGCAAGCACACACCAGTGCGTGCGCCTTCCTGCCTTCCTCTCCGCCCGCTCTCTACTGAGTGTGCCCGCACATCCCGCCGGCGCCTCCCACCTCTCTGCAGGCGCACTAGCAGGCACCGCACACCACCAAGCCTGCAGGCCCTCTCTTCCAATGCGCCTCAACCCTGCCAGGCCACGCCCGCAGGCGCTCCACCTCACCGGCCTTACAACACCAAGCGCCTACGGTTCCACCTTCCATGCCTATCTAGAGGCAACCGCGCGCCTTCATCTCCAGGCCATGCCCTACTGCAGTGCACCCACGCACCGCACCTTCTCCATCGCCTGCAGATCGGTAAAGCCACGTCGCCAACAGCACCCTCCAACAGACCGGTGTTCTTCTTGCTTCACAGGCCGGACCTCCGGCCACTGCTGCCGGCCACCTCCAGCCACCTCCGCCGCCACTGCTGCCACCGTCGGAAAGCCCCCTTCCTCGCCGTCCTCCTAAGCCTCGCAACTACCCCGCCAGTGCTCTCTCTTTCGCGAGGAAGAGAGAGAGCAAATGCTCTGTTTTTGTTAGAATTAAAAATTACAAGCAATGCCATTGCCACAGATTTTATTTTTTTTATTATTATTATATTATGGCAGAATTGCATTCAAGCACTCACAGTTCTTTCTATTTGCATGGTATTAATATTGGCTAGTTTAAAGATTGATTTTGGACTTGATTTAAGTACTAACCATCTTTAGTACACATCACATGAAAATTTCACTAATTCATCCTAAATTTATTGAGAATTTCTATGAGGGAAAACTGCACTTACACCCTTAACTTTTTAGGTTATTACAAATCTACTTTCCTTCACATTTTAAGTCCAATTTGAAAAGGGATTTCGCACTATCTGAAATAACATTAAATAATTAAAGTATTGATTGCATCATTGCCTCCCTGTGGACACGACCTGCTCTTCTACGAGTGGTTAATTTCATTGTTTTTGATTAATCGATTTTTCCACCACTTAAATACTATAACGCTAAGCGAAAAGTCGACCTGTCAGGCGTGAAATCAGGTTTTTCTATCACTTAGTTGTCACGGAAATGGCAGGTTTTTGCTTGCATGAGAAAACGTGGGAGAAAAGCAAGTAAGTGAGAGAAAGAGAGAGAGAGTAGGGTTAGAGTTTTTTTAAGTCATGGCATTCACTTAGATCAAGATGAATACAGCATCAATACTATATTTAACATGCAACTCGAGTTTTACAATTACAACACTAGATAAATGCTTAAGCACAAGTAAAGTAAAGCTAAGCTAGAGAGAGAGAGAGAAGGAAAGAGAAAGGAGACGGCAAGGTGGCCATGACGGTGGAGGAGGGCTCCGTCAACAGCTCGTCGACTCTAGTTATTAAAAGCATGCTAAGGGTGGCTAGGAGGGGGTGGAACACTTACAAGTGTATTCAATGCTTTCCATGGTAGTTGGAAGGGGTTTCTAATTTAAGTATGGGCTTCAGCGACATTCGGGACGTCGCTAAACACATGCCTAAAGTGTCAGTGTAGCCTCCCTTCTGCCGATCCGTCGCGTCCGCATTCCTCCCCTTCATGGTTATCCGTGTGCAGCTGTTAAGGATCATCTGATCGCAGATCGGACGTTCGAGATCGCGTGCTGAGCGCGCTTCAGATCGCACCTCATAACTGCTACTGCACGTGCGTCATCATGCATGTCTGGCGTGGATGCATCTACGAGCGTCGCGTAGTTGTGATCTCTGCCGTCCGTAGGCACATCGACGGCTCAATTTTTCCACAAGCACGCCTTCACCTCAGATTTGTTGCATGGTGCGATTCGACCCCACGTCATGTATGGGAGGGTGTGTCGGTCGATCGCTACGCTGCGGTAGCGGATTATCATGGAGAGGGCGAACTGGCACGGTGCTAGCAACCGTTGGATGAATATCCAACAGTCGTGATCTGTTGCAGGCGAGGGGCGTAGCGATGGCGCAGGCAATGGCACGGGTGCTTTCAGCCGTCCGATCCATCGACCAGACGACTTAAAGTTGCTGAGCATAGTGAGGTAGTGCTGCACTGCGGGTGAGGGGTGTGGTGCTGGCGCCACGTGGCCGCTTCGTGGCCATTGCTCATCAGATCAATGGTCAAAACTTCTTGGACCATTTGTGGGAGCTCCGGATGTCGGATTTGGCCGATTTTAAGTCCATTAGACTCCGTTCATCATTCTGAATCCATCCGTGCGGTCCAATTGCTCATCTGAGGCCTGTTTTGACATGAGCTTGTGTAAATGGCCATTAATACTAGTTTATAAGAAATCTTAAACTGCGATGCATGCAATGCTCCCATGCCCATTCATGATGTGCTATTCATGCATATTATCTTTAAGATAAACCCTACTTGGCAAAATTATTACCCCAAAATGTAGTGTTATCAGAACCCACTTATTAGAAATTAGTGACTAAATGACCTTTAATAAACCTCTGGCATATCCCGTGGTTATTCTGTATTTGGGATGAGATGGTAAAATTATAGAAATAACCCTATTTTCATCTTTTCTTCTCAAAACAACTCTCCCTGCTCTAGGAGACCTTCTGATAGCTGACATGTAGGAGCTTTTATTGACTTTATAAGACCAAATTGAGTTAGTTATGGCTCATAATGATGTTCCCATTAGTTTCCCAAGTTTATAAATTTAAGTGTTGAATTGCTTTTGTTGACTGTACTATAATGCATTTTCTTAAAACTCGATGAAAGTGACGCAACACCTCTCCACGCCTATAAAAAGACCTCCCCTACCACCATTCCAAACCATCCCTAGCAAGCAACAATTCTTCTATTAAAACACCTATAGCTACAATACATCCCACTACCAAGAAAGATGAAAGAGAGAAGAAGATTAAGGGAGCAACCTACCTACTCCCTTGGTGCCTTCTTCCTCTTCTCTCTCCTTCCTTGTGCCACATCAAGGAGCAAGCTCTTCACTAAGGAGGATGGCCATGTAGGAGGAAAGAAGGGTGGACGACATCCACTCTTGAGAGGAGCAACCCAAGGAGCTAGAAGGAAGTCATCTTTAAGTCTAGGAGCCACCATTCTTGGAGTGAAGGTTACCTCAGCTACACGGGAGAATTTTTTGTCTTTTACTTTGTTGCCTTTTTAATTCCTATTAGTAAAAGCATTCACCTACCTAGGGATTAACTAAGTGGAACCTCTGCTTACTTAAGCTCCCTAGGTACTTTGTAAACATTTCTTCTTAAATAGCAAAGTGCCTTTTTTCTATTCTTGAGTTTTCTATTTTCAAGTAACATCTTTATTTCTTTAGTGCACCCCATCTCTCTTCTAATTACCCTAGGCGCACTTGCTAGGGTGAGCTTAGAAGAGAAGACATCTTTTGTCACTTAGGGTTCAATTTCTTTAGCATAGTTCTATATTCGCATTCCTGTCCCGATTATTTCCAAACATAAAAATTCACAAAAGTTAAATACAAAAAGAGAAGTGATTGATTTGAGAGGAGAGAGAGAGAGAATCACTTAATTGACTAACAAATTGGCCTCCTTGAACGACCCTAGATACTACCACTATCTACGTATATAAATTTAAAAGCTGATCGATTTTGCGCATTACAGCGACATAACTTGCATCAATTACAAACCCTGTATTTTCTACATCAACAGGCTCTGCATCATGAAGCTCATTTCCGTTGTCCTCATCTATTTGTCCCTTTTCTACACTTCAAACTAGAGAAACTCTTAGGAGTGGGACTACACCATCAGCTGGTCTGCATTTATGGATCACTGATTCTTGGGTCACATGACCATATCTTCATATTTATCCTGACTCTCTCTACAACAATTATTAATCCTCCTCTTGACCCACACTATTAAAGTGCATATTTCTTTTGGGGTTTTGATTTAGCTAATGACGTAAAACTTAGTGTTGGTTGGGAGGCAACCCAGTACTCTATACAGGTATTGAGACTTTCTAAGCTGACCTAGAATAACAAGCTCAGTCAAGTGATGTCCCCTCTTCATATTTATTGCATTTTTATTATTTTTATTCTACATACATTCCAATGAGGACATTATAATGAATAGGCACGAGGGGGTGGACATTGCATGTCTTATTTTGATATGTCAGCTAATCGTGTCAGTATTCCTATATATAGTATTGAAAAAAAAAGGTGTTTTAGTGTAGTTCTTAAGATTCAAGCTAGGTAAAGTCAAGAATTCTCGATTTTGAGAATTTACTGACTTTAGGAAATGTGAAACAAAATCTTTCCGCCTAGACTCCTCAGGTCTTTTTAGACTTAATTTTCTCGAGTATTTACCTAAATCTAGATTGATTTTCCTGAGACTTTGAAAGGAGTCTGAGAAAGCTAGAAGTATTAAGTCAAAGGGGTGATGAGTGAATGACTTATCATTCCACCCTTTGGTTTGGATAGTCTTTGAGTTCCAAGCATCTTATGGATGATTTTTTGAGTCCTCAATGGTCAATAAGATTTAGTCTTAGGACTTGTAGATCCAAAGGACCTTGCCGTGTTTCTAGCTCTTAGGACTATTCCTGTTTATAGGGGAAAGCATTTAGAATGAATGACGGAGAGCCACTCACCTGAAAAAATGATTTGGAGAAAAAAAAATACATTCAGATTAAAAAATTTGAAGGAAAAAAATATATATAGGAAAAAAAAGAAAAAAATTATATTCCACCAAATAAAAGCATCTAACTACATATGAATGCTATCCCTTTCCATTTTCGAATAAAAATGCCTCGTTACAACTGGATGTTTATCTTATAGAAAAAAGAAAGAAAAAAAAATACGAAGAAAAATTAGGAATAAGAGATCAATGGGTCTAGCCAGGGTGATATACACCTAGTGTGTTGACCTTGGGATAGAAAAGTGGTGAGGAGAAAGCTACCAAGTCCTAGTATGGCCTAATCGAAGATAGGTTGTCTCAGAAAGAGAATGGAAACATTCTATGTCTTATTGAATACTAGGAAACAACTTGGTTGTCCATCTGATGAATCACATAAAAATCACACACAAGATGCTTGTTTCTCACATTCGATTCAAATCTTAGGAGGGTCAACTAAGTCAGAGAAAGTCACTTTGGCGACCCAAGTCTAATGGCTAATAAGATTTCTGATTTCATTTGGGAGGTCTGAATTTAAGTCGATACTTTAGAACTATTAACTCTTTACTATTAAGGATTTGTTCGCAATTTCCTTTCGTCAGTAAAAAATCTTTTTGGGATTTTTTATTTCAACTAGTGAAAATTTTTTTTGGGATTTTTGATTTCAACTAGCTTGATTCCTTGCCAACACCTTTATAAAAAAAGATTGTGCTTTACTTTTGAAAATAAAGAAAACCCACATATTGTGATTCTCACATGATTTTCATAGGCTTTTTACATGTTGATTTCGCATGTTGATTTTACTAGGGACTAGAAAAAGATAAGCATGGGGGTGAGATAACAACTTAATTTATTACCCTAATTGACTTAATCTAGGGCTAACTCCTTAGTAAAATCATGCATTAGGTTTATAAATACTGAATTTAGAGCATGCATGCATATGTAGGCTTTGTATTTATTTTATGAATAATTATCTTATTTTAGTATTTTGTGAATAATGTAGGTAAAGGAGTTAGAATAATCTGGAGCATTGAAGAATAAAAGCTGGATAGGAAAAGAAGCTACAGCAGAGCTACGAGCTAGTTGAAGAGTAAAGCTAAAATAAAGAAGGAATGAAGACACAAGAACAGAGAAGGAAAGAAAGAGACTAGGATAACCATGCCCTATCCTTAAAACCCTAGGACAACCTTATCCCAATACCTATCCTTAAACTAGTTCAAAACTAGATATTTGAGCTCAGAAGCCAAAAACATGGATAACATTATCCATGAAACTATCCACCCTATCCATAGTCCTATCCTACTATCCCTAACCCTAATCCACTTATCCAATACCCTATCCCTAGCCTAGAAACCTATTTAGGTCCATACCATACTTAATTGACTCAGTTTGAGTCAATTGGGCTAGCCACTAGTCAATTAGGTCCATGGGACCTAATTGAACTAAACCTAAGTTGATTGGACTCAATTGAGTCTAATCATGCCTGACCTAAACCTATTATACCTAGCGACATCCAATTCGGTGCGGTATAAGCTAATTGGATGCAACCAACTGTGAGTAGGTTCAGTTGGAACCTAATTAGGTCAACCTAATTAGACTCAGTAAGTCTAATTGGACCTAACCAAAATCCAATTGGGTGTATGATGTCGAAAAACATGTTTGATTAATTTATATGTTGTAGCATGCTTTTACGACATTAATTTAAAAAGAAAATAGAATGTGACTACGTGTCAAACACGAGGAGGCATGGAATCAGATCAATTAATTACTTAATGTCACAAGTTATTTTATTTCGTTTGCTTGTGAAAAGAGAAGAAAGAGAGAGAGTATTGGGTTAGAAAATGATTCATGGTAGAGTGAAGCTTGCTAATTACACTTTGGCGAAATCATGCATCATGGAGATGAACATAATAGCGTAACATGAACTAACTAGAAAATCACTCTGAAGGCATCAAAACATCATAGAATAAACTAAATCACTTCTTGAATTATGGAGCAAATGTATTACAAATACAAATAGATGAATGCTTAAGGAAATGCAAACTATAGCTAAGGAGAAGCAAGTGCGGGAAGGGCGTCGAGACAACCACGGTGGTGGAGGGACTTCCATCAATGGCACGAAGACTCTGAGGGCACCCTTTGAAGCTCAATAGACATGGACATGTGCCAGTTAGAAGCTAGGAATAGTTATCTTGCAATAAGGGGTCCATAGGGTTATTTATAATGGAACAGAGGTGGCCAAAATAGGTATCACATCATTAGCAATAGCAAGGACATCATTGTTGGCAGCTGGAACCATCGCTGTAGGCCAGCTCATGCGTTCGTTGGCACTACGTATGCACAGTGGCCTCGCATGCGAATCATGTACTCGCACTTACAGTGGTCCTATCAAGGATCGACAGTCGAGATCACACATGGCTGCACGCTGAGGATCAAGCCTTAGGCACACGTTAGATGGCTCGTGCGTTGCGGAGTTAGATGACACATCGCTCATTTTGCACATCCAACGTGTGAGAGCACACCACGTAGCACTGTCAAGGCTGCTTAATGGCGATCAGGTGGCTCAATTTCCATCGCATGTTCTCCGCTACTTATTGGATGCACAGTGGGTCTCGAACTCACACCTCCATGCATGGTTTGAGGGCACTGAGCGCTGCGCCATCCACACAAATTATCACGTGGATAGCTTTGGGCCCCCACGACGTCGACCGTTGGATGGAGATCCAACGGTCAGGATCTCATGTGAGCTTCTCTTCAGATCATGAGGCGTGCGGTGAGGGGGTGACGTGGCCACTTTCCAGCTGTTGGATGGACAACCAACAGCCGTGATTGATGTTGGGCGCGATGGAGGCTTGGGTGGCTATCATGTGTCATATTGTGGATCGTTGATCAGTAGATAAATGGCCAGAACTTCTCGAACTTGTTGTGGGGATCTATGAAGGTCGGATTGAGGTGATTTTGAGTATGTTGGACTCCGTTCGTCGATCTAGATCCATCCGTTCAGTCCGATTACTCATTGGAGACCTATTTTAATATGCGCTTGTGCACAAGGTCATTAAACATTAATTATAAGCAACCTTAACCCAATATGCATGCAATGCTCTCAAGCCCACTATAATATGACATTAATGCACGTGCCCTTGAAATTTGACTCTAATTGATATAATTAACACTAGTAATTGTAGAGTCATCAGTGTACTTACACCTAATTGGGTTTACACCTCTAGACTAGGTCACCATAGATTCAATTAGGTTCACATCTACACCACTTAGTTCAATTAGAGCCAATTAAATTAAAACCTAACCCAACCTAGCTTGAACCAACTCAAACCCACTTAGACCCACAACCTAGGCCTACAAAACCCACACACCAATAGCCACACATGTTCACGCACACACATACACACACACACATTCACGCACACATTGCTTAGGCCCTAAGCAAGAGGTCTCTCCTCTTAGCCACCCAACATGAGAAAGATCTTATCTCTTTGATCTTTCTTATGGAAAGATCAACACCAAGACCTAATCTACACCCTTGATCCTAGCATCTAAGGCTCTCCTCCTACACCCATAGCCATCTAGCTATGGGTTTCTTAGGAAGCCATATGGACTGCCAACCACCCACACACACACACCCTTGGATCATCATCCAAGGGTGAACCGCTCCCTTGAGTTGTTAGCCTATACCTAACCCTTAGATTTAGATCCTGCAACCCTCATTAAACCAACATTCCTATAAAAGGACCTGGCCTCTATCACTTAGAGAAATAGTCTACCATAGTCCATGCCTTCTCTCTACCTTTAGGCTCTC
Organism: Thalassia testudinum; assembly: GCA_037157565.1. Classification (NCBI taxonomy): domain Eukaryota; kingdom Viridiplantae; phylum Streptophyta; class Magnoliopsida; order Alismatales; family Hydrocharitaceae; genus Thalassia; species Thalassia testudinum. Next base: position 30,966,660 of record JAZHRO010000036.1, read on the forward strand.
CAATCTTCTTCCTCTCGATGCCCTAGATCTGAAGCTCCATGAGAAGCTTCGTACAAGCATCCCTCAAGTGGCGCCTCTCTCTCTACTCTTTCTATAGTTTATTTGTTTTTATTCATTGTTTTAATCTTGCTATAGATTTCATTTGTAAGACTCTCTTCAAGATTGCAATAAAAATTTAGGATTCATTTGATATCTATGTCTCACTAGATATTTGTGGTCTATCTTGCGATATAATAACTGCAAAAGGTTTAAGATATCAACTGCCTCCTTGTGCTCAACCCGAACCCCCTGTACTTCGGTATTAAAAATTTAATTGAATGCTTTATTTACATGCTACAACGATCGCATATATTTTAATCTCATAGATTTGGCGAGCATCACCTAGTGACCAACTCATTCCTCAGTTAGCCGGTCACCACACCACCCACGCCACCCCTCTTCACCCCTCCAGCCAGTCTCACCTCATGCCACTCATAGTGCATGCCACTCACAACACACACACACACTCACCCTTGTAGTGGGCTTTAGGTTGTGTGGACTTGTGTAGAGAATAAATAGATAAAAATGTAATGTAGTAAATGCTACAAAGCCCATATTAGTATAGAGAAAAATAAGGGAAATGTGTGTGGATAATTTAAAAGTGCACATTAGGTGTACATGTGTTTAAATGTGTGGATATATGGTGGACTATACGCACATGTAATTGCATTTATTTGGTGTGTGCACATGTGTATGTGTGTGTTAGATGCATGGGTGTGCATAGGGTTGCGAGGATGTATTAAATTGACGTGTAGGTAGGTTTGCATGGGCTTGTCCTGATAGGGCCAAGCATGTCCCGACGGGCCAAGCTTATCTTGATTCTGCATGTTCTTGTCTCTTGCTCTCCTTCTTTAATTGCTATCTTCTTTCTATTTTCAGAATGTAGAAACAACTTCTTTGAATCACTTTAATCCAATTGTTACTCCCAAATCATGGTCCTATATAAATAAAATCTCAGTATTACCGATAAGACTATAAAATGATAGAATTTAGGTCAAGAATGTACAAATGCAATTATGCATGCAATGCATGAGATAGATGCTCTATTTACATAATGCAAGCTTCAATATTAGCTTAATTCAATCAATTTTGGTCCTATAATTGCTATGCAATCATACCCCCATGCCCAAATATTGCTTCTCCCTAGAAATTGAATGCATGATTATCTAATTCCTTTTTATTTTCTTTTCTTCTTTTCTAATTTTCTTCTTTTATTTTCTCTTTGGACTTTATTAAAAATATCTTGAATCAAGGATCATACTTCTAGATATCAGTTGCCACCACCCCTGCAAACTAATACTTAGGATTTCATCTTTAGAGACTAAACAACACCTAGGTGTTTGCCAAAATACAGACTGCCTAAGTCTTTGCCTTATTCTGTGATTTCTCTCCCTTTTGTTCACATATAATTTTTTTTCTTTTGATTTTTGTTTGGGATTTTGGGGTAACTTTCCTTCAACTACCCAATCCACCGAAGATTAAGAAGACTCAAAAGTGATAAGCGTCCGATTAGTGTAAGTATGACTCATTGCATGGTAATTATAATGGACTCTAGGTAGCCCTAAACTCCAAGCAACCCAATAAGAAAAGTGCTACCTTAAGGTTAATCTTTTCGACCAAGTAGCTTCTTATTCGTCACTGCCTGATGCGTTAGAAAGATACGATCTTATCATTGCAGTGCAAATCGTGACAAAACAAATAAATTTATAAGAATCGGGAGTCCCGGGTCGTTCGTAGGGAGGCAATCACGATTTGATGGAAACTTTTCAGAAAACTCGCTCTAAATAGATATTTATATATGTATATATGTATATATGAACATCAGATATCAGATAATCAGAATCGTATTGCATTAGAAATAGTTTTTCAAACTAGACATTGCTATGCTAAATATAGAGAGAGAGAAGGTAGATAGATGACAATGCCACTTGTGGGATGCTTGTGCGAAGCACGACAGCACTTCAGATCTAGAGCGCTGGGATGAATTGTAGAGAGGAGTTGCAAAAGAAGAGAGAGGCCAGAAGCGAGATGGTGGGAGTCTATTCAACTGGGGGGCCCTGGGCCTTCTTTTATAGCTTTGATGAGGGGCAAAGCAGGTATTTTGGCCCTTAAAATCATGCAACAACTTTAGGCTAATTAGATCTGCTGATCGGGAGATCAACGGCTCTGATTTGGCCTTAAAACACCCTCAAGTGCTCCATCATCGTGCAGATTGAACCTGGGCTTAACACATGGCAACTCCGCAGCCTTTAATCCGTGATCTAACGGTCCCGCTCGCTCCTCGCACCCGTTCAACGCCCGCTCAGTCTTTTCTCTCTCTTGCAAGTGCCCTTGAGAATTCAAATCGTGCACCTCATCCTCGACCGATCAGATGGCTTAAACTCTCGCCCGTAATGCCTTCTCAAAGTGTGCGTGTGATCACGCATTAATGCTGCATGTTCGTTTTCACGTTTGCCATAGATGCCTCTGGTTGTGACATGTGGTCGCATCCGCACCCTCTACTCAAGATCTGACGGCCAATTGGGAGCGCCTCCACCAACTTCCTAAATTTTGGCGCTAGGCATGCCTTGAATGCGCGTCTTGTGTTTGCAAACCAATGCTCTCACTATTGGGCTAAGGGCATGGATTGGCAAGTTTCCTCTTCGGTGCTTGGCTACTCTCGGCCATTGGATGGAAATCCAACGGCAGAGAGTAGCCTTCCTTTTGATGAGGCGCAGTGGAGTGTAGAGACGTGGAACCCTCATGGCTTATGGATGGAGATCTAACGACCTACAGTGCACTATGAAGATACCTTCAGATGCTAGGTTACAGTGAAGGGAACTGTGATGGCTCCACGTGGCACCATCATGGTCATCCATCTTCTCTCCTTTGTAGTTGGTGCTACAGAGCTCCGATCGGGTTGATTTTTCCGTCATTGGACCACTATCATTGATCCGGATCCATCCGTGTAGTCAGATCTTTCATCTGAGGCTTGGATCTCTGTTATCTTGATCCCTGGCCTCTGTTCTTCTATGGACTGCACAAGATGCATTGGTTGTCTGATCAAGACGATTCTAGAAGAATTGGACTCTCGTTATTGTCCTAATCAGATCTATATGGTCTGATCTGTCATCCGTGGCCTCGAATCATCTGCAATTTATTTCATCTCTCTTTTAGGTCATAAAATGATAATATTATCTATGTATCTGACAAACTAACTATTATGCGAATTACAATGCTTATTAATATTTTGTCCCTAAGTTATGCTAGAATCTAACTTAATTCAGGCGATTTACATTGCATGATTGTTGTACAATCACTTCTCTCTACCAATATTTTATAGGTGTGTTTATTTGTACTTCCCCACTACACCTTATTTAAGGTTGTGAATGTGAGGGCTGGGCTCTGGACAAATGACAATGGGGGGTTACCCATGTGACAAAGAGTTGTAAGAGGGCCTAAAAGAATAATGCTAAACTAGCAAAGTTTGGAGTTAAAAACCCATCATTGTAATCATATTGCCCTTTAATACTCTCGCATCTTAATTTTATTACGGAACTCAAGAAAGCTTAAGTTGGGGGAGTCCCAGTAGAATTACGAAGAGCCATGAAATGAGGTTGGGTCCTTGAAAGCCTTGGTGGAGTTCCTTATTCTATTTTTTCGATTTTTGTTGTTTTCATTTTTTTCTTCTTTTTCTTACAAAATCTAAACTAAGCTAAGATTACTTTTTTTTATTTTTGATTAATGCCAAAGCGATAAAATACCTAGCTACTTTTCTTTTTGAAAAAGTAAGGAATGCTATCGATGACGATAGCAGACCAGGAACATTTTATTCAAAATTTCTTTTTTTAAAAAATTACAATGAATCACTCCACTCCTTTACAAAATTCCAACACTCCCAACACACGTTCCCAAAATTAATAGAGCTCCCTTTAAACAAACACTCATTTTGAGCATGCCACACACACCACATTACTCCAGCCATCTTCACTTGCCACTCCCCTTTCGTCAAAATTCTTCTCCATAATTCTTCCCATGTGGGGAGAGCTTCCTTGTACACTTTCCTCCAAACTTGATCTGTCAAGAGACAAGAGGAAAACAAATGTATCCTACCATCTGAAGGGAGGTTACACAAAGGGCAATTTTGAGAGGGACTACCCAACCTTCTTGTTCTCCGATCTCCGGTCACCAGGCCATCGTGCGTACACAACCACAAGAAGATTTTGATCTTCAGCAGAATCTTCAAGGACCAAATTTTGGCACACTCTCTATCTTCTCTCGACTGATCAATGTTAGAGCTAGCTATCAGATTTTTGTATGCCTTGGCTAGGGTGAAAAGGCCACGTTTCCACTTGAAGCAATCTATCCCTCCCATCGGTTGGAAAGCCTCAATTTCAGACAGCAAGCACTCCTGTTCAGCCTGCATGCGCCCTCCATAGCGTGATCCAGCATCTGCAATGTTCCATGTACCGTAGTTACCATCCCAGCAATCACTGAGGGGCGTTGGGGTGGAGTGGACCAAAGCTGCACAATCAAGGATCCATGAGCATCCTTGATCAGTTGCTGCCATACTTTCCCATCATCAGAGTATACTTTCACTGCCCATTTCAGTACGAGTGCATCATTGAATTCTTTGAGAGAATGCACCCCCAGGCCACCCTGTGATTGAGGTTTACATAGTTTTTGCCACTTAACCAGGTGCAAGAATCTTCCATCAGCCTTTGTGCCTTTCCAAAAGAACCGCTTCCTCATTGTGTCCAGCCTTTTCCACACCGCCTTCGACGATCTAAACATAGAAAAAAAGAAGACAGGGATAGAGGTGATGACCGAATTGAGAAGAATCAATCTTCCCCCCTTAGATAGAAATTTGCTACTTCAATTTTCTAACTTGGTTGAAATTTTCTCGAATAAAGTGGCCCAATCACTTTTTTCAACTTCCTACTTCTTACGGGTAGACCCAAATATCTTATAGGCAAGGTGGTCTCAGGCATGTGTAAGATGGAACTAATTGCTTCCTTGTCCTATATAGCCATGCCAAAATAGACCAATGAAGACTTCGCACCATTTAAGCTAAGGCCTAAGATCTCCCCAAAAATGTTGACCATAGTATATAAAATCTTTGCTTCTTCTCTCCCCCTCCACAAAGAAGACCGTGTCATCAGCGTACTATAGGATAGGCACCAACACCCTGGAATTTGACAAGGAGTAACCCTTCACCAAGATTGCACTAGCCAACCTACACAAAAATTGAGCCAACGTATCCACCGCTAAATTAAAAATTAAAGGGGCCAGTGGGCACCCTTGTCTCACACCACATTGTGGTTGTATCCACACCCCACACGGCCTTCCATTAACTAAAGGTGAAAAGGAAGAAATCACAATACATCTCTTCATCCATTGAACCTAGAGTGCAGGGAAGCCTCTTCTTCAAAAGATCTCCCATAGATAGGACCATGCAACAAAGTCATAAGCTCTACTGAAATCCACCTTCCACAAATATGCTTTACTCCTTCTTCTACTCCACCCTGCCACCATCTCCTGTGCTACAATGAAAGACTCCTGTAGTGATCTATTGGGGAGAAAAGCCGACTATACAGGACTGACCAGATCTGACAAAACTCCCTTCAATCGGTTGGCCAACACTTTGCTAATGATTAAGTAGATCGAATTCGAAAAGGAAATTGGTCTAAACTCTGATAGTGTCTCAGCCCCATGTCTTTTTGGAAGCAGGAATAAATACAACTTGTTTAATCTTTCCACCCCAGAATTCCCACCTTGGAATTCTTTAATGACTTCCATGACATCACCTTTGACCGTCTGCCAAAACTACTTGTGAAAAAACACTTGAAATCCATCTGGTCCTGGCAACCCTTCCGCATTCAACCCATTCATAGCCTCTATCACCTCCTGCTCTGTTATGTCAGCTATCAATCTAATTGCTGCTTGCTCCCCCACCCGAGAAAAACCAGATGCTGCCAATCTCCAGCAGCCCCTATCTGCAGCTCGGTGGCCTCCCTGAAATACCATATGACTTCCCTCCAACTATCATCTTCAGAGCTTATCGTCATTTCATTTTTCTTCAGTGAGGAAATGAGGTTCACCCTCCTTCTAGCACTTGCAGCCATATGAAAATACTTTGTGTTCGCATCACCCTCTTTCAGCCATAGCTATCTAGACTTTTCCCTCCAGTCCATCTCTCACACCACATCCTCGACATGAATCACCTCTTCACACTACTTTCTCTACTCTAATTCAGCCTCATTCAACCTTCCAGCATCTTCTTTTTGATCCAGTATGTATATATTTGCAAGAGCTTCAGTTCTTCTTTGACTTCTCATTATATCAGCAATCTGCTTATACTCCTTCAGCATAGACTTCAATTCCCTCAGTTTCCCAGCCAACCTGCAGGTTGCTGACCCATGAATCAGCTTCTGATTCAACCAACTGGTGATCATTTCTCTAAACCCCTCCTCTTTAAGCCAAGACTTCTTGAACTTAAAGTATGTATTGGTATGAGACCCCTCCCCACTATCCCACAACAGTGGGGTATGGTCTAAGAAAGGCCGAGGCATTCCAATCACCGATGAGAGGTGAAATCTATCCATCAGCTCTACACTGCCGAAGAACCTATCCAGTTTTGAAGCTAACCCGTTACCACTCCTCCATGTGAATTTCACTCCTGCAGCTGGGTATTCGTTCAAACCCAGCTCTAAAATCAGCATCTGGAAGCCGAGTGATGCTCGGTCCATTCTTCTAGTCCCTCTGTCATTCTCAAAGAGTACACAGTTAAAATCTCCACCCAGAAGCCAAGGCACCCCTTCAGTTCTATCTGCCATCTATCATAGTTCATTCCAAAGATCAGTCCTCAGATTATTCGTGTAGGGGCCATATACATAGGATATAATCAGATCTTGATTATCCCCCAACGATTCGAAAACTATCCCTTCCAAACCTCTTTTAACATCAGTTGAGAAGTTTTCCACCATAATGCCAAACCTCCCACCCTGGCCTGCGCATCCACTGCCCTGATGTCTGCCTGACCACCTTGCAAAAGAGACTGCCAATGAGACTCTCCTCCTCCTATATGTGTTTCCTACAATAGTGCACAGTCGACTTCCCACTCACGGAAATACCGAGCCAAGGATGCTCTCCAGACCCCATCGTGCAACCCACGCACATTCCACGTGATGAATTTCATCCCCTAGAACAGGAATTCCTCGGCTTTCCCACAACCCTCTTCTCAACTTTCAGAATGGTAGCCAGCTTTCCTTCCATGAATTCTTGTCCAACACTAGTAGTTCTTTTCCTTAATTTATAGGGAGAATGCACCAGTTTACCTTTCGATGAAACTCCCACTATGTATTCCACTCTCCCTGATTTCATGAAGGGGAATTGATTAGATTTCTGTGTTGCTGACTGATTTTCTGGCTCCACCCCCTGCCGACCAATATTGCTAATCACCAACTCCCTTCCTACTCTGGCTTTCTAAACCATGGCTTCATTCATAGGTGTGTGATCCATCTCGCTGAAATTTTCCTCTAGAACTTTAGACGCATGTATCTCCTTCCTCTTCTTAGCCTCCAGTTGGCCAGGTTGCACGGTATTACCTTCACTGTTAGCATTTGGCACAGTGTTCGTTTCCTCTTGTACTTTAGAAGACCCCTGCTGATTCCTGTTGTCTTGCACCACAACAAGCTTTAGTCTAAGAAGCCAGGAGCTACCTCCACTTCTAAGGATTAATTTATCTAGAATTGGGCCCACTCTCAAGATTGATACCTCCACCTTAATTGATCTACCATCACCTTCACTGAGGCCAACCCTAGCATTCTCTGTCAGGGAAGCAAACCCCAACAGCACCCCGGCCACCACTCCTCTGGTCCTAAGATGAGGTGGAATACCCCATATTTCCATGATACCCTGTCTGCTCTCCACTCTCTGAGTGGGACGATCCTGTAATGCACCATCAAATGCGATACTAGCCACCATAGAACAGTCATCCCTTCAAAAACACTTGTACAAAAATGAAGTCCTTCCACATCCAGCATGCCCAGGCCGAATAATACAAATCGACGCCCCCCCAAGTATGCTACCTTCCAACCCTTAGAGGACAAAGATAGAGATCTAACCATAGCATGGATGTTCTCTAGTGAGTAAGCTCCAATCAGTATTTCTCCAACAAGGGCGCCCCTTATCACAATCTCCACCTCCCTGATGTCTTCAGAATGAGGGATTTCAACATCATAGTCCTGCCCCATGCCCATCGGCGGTGGTGGGGGAGTCATCCCCGTCACTCCGTGTCTTCCTTACTGCTTCTTTCCATTCTGAACTGTAAACCCCACCCTTCTACACGAGTCCTTCCTGTGTCCCCTTCCCCTGCACGCCAAATTGACAAGCGGATTGCTGCACACAGCCGCCATATGCCCCATTCTTCTGGATCTATAACACACTATATCAGCATTTCCTCCTCTCCATCTCCAGAGATTGCATACCCCATAAGCTGCCCGGTTTGTTGTCCTTGCCTCTTCCCTCCTCTCTCTCTGACGCCATCTCTTGGACCTCCACACTTTCCAGCCGTCGTCCCCCTCCCAAACCCTAGATGCCATCCGCCTCCTCCAAATGCCCCACCTAACTACTTTTTTATCTTTTCCTTCTTTTTTTTTGGCTTTTTAAAGTTGAGAAACAAAGGTGGGAATCATATTTACAACCTCCAACTAAATAGCAAAAGAAGCATTTTTACCATTTTCATTTTGCGATACTTTTTGGGTTTTTGAATAAGACTACACTACCAAGCAAGAAGAATTAAACTAAACTTTTATTTCATTGAAAAGAGAGGAAACATCACTTGAACTTGCACGCAAAATTCCATTATACTAAAGGTGGTTAAACCACTTATGCAAAGCTTTAAAAGATAAGTATTTACGATGCACTCTTCACTCAATCCAACATTTGATAGATAGAGATGACAAGCTCAACATGTTGCGTGGTTTGGCAGGGTCTCTCTTGGAGGAATGGGATCCAAAATGGTGATGGGACAAAGGTTGATGTAGTGGTAATGGTGGGGGTGATAAGGACTAGATAGAAGGCCATCCAATAGAGGATGAAGTGATCAAACTCCCTAATGTGGTTGAGGTTTAAGGGATCGGTGATAATGGTGACAATGTGTTTGTTGGCCCTAATGTTGGTTGTAATGACTATGGTGAAGGATAGGGACATGGAGATGAAGATTCTATACTTAGGGGTGACTAGGGTTTGTTCTAATGCGGTGTTCTCAATGGAGTCTACTTGGTGAGCTCTATGGTACAGAGAGGGGACAGCCATGGACCTAAGTGCTAATGGGTGTGTTGGTGGTGATGGGATTAGGAGATGGTCTTGTAGGTGGCAATACTAAGGAGGGTGTGTGAGTGAGTGAGTGAGCTAGAGTGCTTGTGAGGGTGTGAAATGGTGGACGTGAATGGTGGAGGTGTAGTGAGTGATGTGGGCGTGTGAATGTGAGTGTGGTGCATGTAGAGTGGTGATGGTGGTGATGGTGAAAATGGAGGTGTGCTTGTGGACGTGTAAGTGTGAATGTGTAGGAGAGTGTGAGATTAAATAATACTACTAAAGCAAAAAGTACAAGTATTGAAATTGATTGAAATAGAAATCTATACTACTAAGTAAAAAGCAAGTTATTGAAATTGCAAGTAAAGGAAATAACTAAACTACTAAAGAAAACAAAAAGAGAATGGGATGGAGAAGAATGTGTCCTCTCCAATGTGGGCACAAGGCCTATTTGGAGGTGAAGGAAATCCTTGGCCAAAACCTATTCCTTCTTCACCTAGAACACCAAGACCAAGAAGGCACATTGGAAGCCATTGGTCATGGTGGTGGAGTTCACAAGGTAAAGACTCATAGAAGGAATGATGGAGTGGAGTGTAGAGTGTGTAGAGAGTGAGACAGGGGGGTGGGCGGCACCCATGGGGGGTCTCTTTTATAGAGTGCCCTCCATGGTGTGGTGCTCTATGAGTGTAGGTTAGGGTGTCTACTTTAGGGAACATCCTAAGGGTAGAAGGTTCTAGGTGAGTGAACAACCTATGGTGAGGGTGCAAGTCAAGGTGGGTCAAATGGGGAGTGGATAAGGAGAGTAGGCATTGGAATGGGGGGGCTTAGGTTGGCAATTTAGGTGGGTTTAGTGGTGGGTTTAAGGTGTCATGGGGCTAGGTGGTGGTTGGGTTAACTGTAGGTGATTAGGAGGGGTGTTGGGCTTGTGTAGGCTAGTGTGGTGTACATATGTGGGACTAGAGAAAATATGTAAAATATTAACTACTACTGAGTCCACATGTATGTAAATAAAAATAACAAGAGTATAAATATAGATATTATAAATGTGCACCAATAGTATTCATGTAAGTAATGTGTAAATAAATTGATGTGTACATGAATTTGTAATTTATGTGAATGTGTAAATGTGTGGTGCATGGGTGTGTGCATGGGTGTGTAATTGGTCGTGTGCATGGGTGCGAAATTGGGTCTGTAAGGGATTGGTGGGTTACTTAGGTTTTGCTCGAGAACTGCATGCTCCTATCTTCATTTTCCTTACTGGCTGCTTCACCTTGTTCTACATCATTTAAGTCCAAATGTTGCCCCAAGTTTATCATCTTACATAGATAATTTAGCATTGTCACTTAAGTGACCATAATATGGTAGAATTAGGGTTTAGGATATACAAATGCAATATGCATGTAATGCATGTAATGAATGCAATATTTTCAAAATGTATGTTTGGTTAAAGCTTAATTTAGTCAAATTAGGCCCAATGATTGCTATGCAATCAACATGGCAACTTTTCAGCCATGCCTATGCGTAGGTGTGGCTATATTCACTTTTTTCTCCTTATTCATATATACAATAATTTTTTGTCTTCCTTTTTTGCATTCTATTTTTTCATATATATCTTTTTTTTTGTGTTTCTAATTTTTCTCTTAGTAGGTGACTTCTCTAGTATGAGATGTACCTAAAGGCAATAGTCAAAAAGATTAGATCTAGTAGCTAGGGTCTAGACATCTATCAATGGGGGTTTACCCACTACTACATGCCAACCATATTACTCTTGTATGTTTATTGGCTCTCTAGTTTCCATTATAATTCCTAAACAATGAATCAGTACAATTAGTGTGTTGATGCTTAAACTTCGGTGACCTTTTAAACCAGAAGGTGGGTTGACAGGCCGTGTACTTATCATCCCAATTTATTAGTATATTTAGATTTATTTTAAGATGGCAAGGACTTGAGAGACAAATCCACATCATAATGGACACCTAAGTTGATTGAGTCACTAAACCTGAAGAGCCTAAGTGACAAAACCCTAATTGTATTATTTCCAAGGGTCAATGTCTTCTTAATATCCATCCATCTTACCTGACATAATTTATTTCTTTTTGTTGTTTTTGTATATATGCATTCTTTTTTGTCTTTTTCCAAGATAGACTTTATACAATGCTCAAATAGGAGATTTTTTCTATTTTTAGCATTTTCCAATTTTTTTGAAAATTTTTAGGATTTTTTAAAGAAAATGACAAATTCTAGATACTGGCAAAATATTTGCTCTTTTGCACTACTCATCCCCCCATGCCTAAATGTGTGTATGTCCTCACGCAAAATTTAAACAGAGAAGATTGTTAGATATCACCTGATAAATCTTGTCTTTTTCTATGAATGCTTCCAGTGCTTAGAGAAGAAAATGAAAATGGAATATTTACAAAAAAAGTGTTGGTTATCTCCTAACAAGGGCTAAATTTAACACCTCCAGCTGGATAAAAATTCAGAATTTTAACCCTCAATGAGATGAATTATTTCTTCAGGAAGTGAGGGTTCCTAGGCAATGACGAGTTTCAATCGTTGTCCATTAACAATAAATACGTGTCCAACTCTGGGATTTTGAATTTGAACTGCCCCATTGCCATATGAGGCCACAACATGATAACGTCTCGTCCATTTTGACTTCAATTTTCATGGAAGCAACGTGAGCCTAGCATCAAATAACCAAACTGCCTAATTTGGCTCAAATTGCTTTCTACAAATATTCTTGTCATGGAAGGATTTTAATTTTTCTTTATAAATCCTTGCATTTTCGTAAGCCTTCCTCCTAATCCCTTCAAACTCAGAAAGCTACAATTTTCTGTGTTGGACTCCTTCCAAATCCATATTACACTTAAGCACCCAAAAAGATCGACGCTCCAATTCCACTGGAAGATGACAAGGCTTTCCATAAACCAATGTATAGGGTGACATTCCCAAAGGATCCTTGTAAGCAGTTTGATACACCCAAACTATGTCAATCAGTCTCTCAGACCAATCTTTTCTACCGAGTCACTATTTTCTGTAAAATTTCTTTGATTTGTCAGTTTGAGACCTCTACCTACCCATTTGCTTGTGGGTGGTATTGGGTAGAAATGTAGTGGTTTACCCCATACTTTTTCAAAAGAGATCCAAAATGGGCATGCACGAAATGACTGCCCCATCGCTAATCAGAGCATGGGAATTCCGAATCTAGAGAAGTTCTTCTGGACAAAATGAATAATAATTTTGTGATCAGCATGTCTGGTTGGGATGGCTTCAACCCATTAAGATACATAATACACTACTAAAAGAATATACTCGAAGGCATGAGAGTTCGAAAAGGGGCTCATAAAGTCAATTCCCCAAACATCAAATACTTCCATGACTAAAATTGGCTAAAGGGGCATCATGTCCCTCTTAGTCATGGATCCCACTGTCTAGCTGATGTACACACATCTACTTGACCTAAAATGTCAATTTATGCATGTTTCTAGTGTCATAGAAGTATTCATGCATTATAAATATTGCATAACATGCATCATCATGCATTTCGATTATTTTGTATAAATTTTAGGTTAATTTTCTCCTTTTGTGGTCAGGGAACAGAGCAACATATATTGGGGCCTCGGATTGAAGATCCAACCGTACAGATCTGATCAAAGCGACGATCGGAGTTCAACGACTCCAAGATACCCTCAATCGGACCTCTGTAGCATCAAATGTAGTCCGAGAAAGATAAGAGGTCAAGAGGCAGGGTGGTGTAAAATCCAGACTTCTTATGACAAATCCAACTGCACAGATGGGTTCAGATCGACGATTGCAGCCCAACGGCGTGAAAATTGATCCAATCTGACATCCGTGGAACCACCTATGAGAATAAAAGATGGCCGGCTCAGATGGCGCCACATGGTGCTATCCAAGCTGCCCACGGTCGCCGTAGCTCATCTTCATCGGATGATCAACGCATCTCAGCTGTTGGATCATCGATCCAACGGCTGAGATTTCATCAAGGCACGCACTCCTCTTAGCTAAAGCTCAAGATCCCTCATCCTCAGCCACTGGATCCTCATCCAATGGTCGAGGATGATGGAATGCTAAAACATACTTGAGACTCATGGGAGGAACACGCAGCGGTCGCATGCCCCTCTCAACAACGCGAGGCGCGCGTTCGAGGCACACTCCACAGCCAAATCCGCGAAGAAGAAAGCACGAATGCAATTGAGTCTCCCGATCGAAGATGAATAGTTGTGGAGGCAAGATGTGGCAGCACTGGATGCGTGCGATGACACAGGCGTCCACACGTGATCGCACGTGCACATGTGTGAAACACCTGAAGAGGAAGAGACGCTCGTGGCCTTTAAGGCGTCCGATCTCTTGATCGGATGGTTGAGATGCACTAAACATGGGGCGTGTGCTGAACAGTTGAAGGAGAAGCAACGCACCCTTCACCAATGCTTAGCCTTTGGTGACATTTATATCCGTCACTAAAAACCCATCATTTATTTTGTAAAGATCTAAAATGACCTTTATGCCCCCATTCCTACAACTATATAAAGACCCTATGCCCTCCACATTTTCATCATCTATTCCTCTCTTCTCTCAACCCCTCCAAAGCTCTAAGAGCTTGCCCCAAACCTGGGATGCTCCATTAGAGTTAAAAATACAAATTTTCCACCTTCTCACCCCCTTCATGGAGCATTCTGTGGTTGTTCTCTCCCACCGTTCGGGAAGCAAATCCCGCTGTGACGTCGGCCTACTCCATCCTCCTTCCTCCATCTTCATTCTCCCTTGTCTAGCATCCCACCACCCTCATCCAGGTGCTCCGTCAATGCGACTCAACCTCCAAGCAACCATTGAGGAGGATAACTTCTCTCCCCCTTCTCTTTTTGCCGCTTTCTAGATTAGATTTCACGCTTTCTAGTGTAACAGGTAGTTGTATTGAACATGAATCTGTGGCTATGAAATATTTATTCATTCTCTCTCTATTTTCTCTTTATTTGTATTATTCATTCTTTATCTTCTATTGTTTATTCTTTAAGTAGAATAGCTAGGGTAGATTTAATTCGACTAGCTAATCTACTTCGTGACAACAAATATAAATGTGGTTTTTGATCAAACGTTAGCCTCCTCGTGTTCGATTCGAGATTCACCAAAGTTTCGATTAAATTATCTGTTTGACGAATTTTTATGTGACTGCAATGATAGGGTTTTCAAAACTCAAATTTTCAACATAGAAGTACCATTCAACAGTAGCATTGCTGGCAACCTTGGGCAAAGTTATGTGCATCTTTGAACAAAGATGGCCGAAAGAATCCCAACTACAAAACTTTTTTAGTGATTTTCCACCCTAAAAAATGGCCTCCACAGGCTTTGCTAAGGCAAAATGATAGAATACTGGCTGTTTCAAACTTGAGGATGCACTGTCTAATGATTTAGATAGAACTCAGTCGGAATAATAGCGAGTCATCCCAACAATAATATTTGGATTCTGAAAGGAATTTGAGCTTCTACTCTTTTGTCATTCCTTGGGGAATCTTTCCACAGACCAAATAGTTCACAATGTCTGCAAACCACAGAAGCTCACATAAATTTAAAGTCAAATTACTTTCATCAGGGAATTTTTCATTAATTGGTAGAGAAGAAGGAATATGAGTCGAGTCTAGTCAAGATTGGTGGTCTGCAACCATGTTTTAAGCTCTGTCTTGGTCTCTTATTTCAATATCAAACTCTTGAAGAAGGATTCATCTAATAAGACTTGGTTATATCCTAAGAATCCATCAAAAAAGCAGAAATATTTTTTCCCAACAAGTCTTTCTAAAATTTGGTTAATGAAGAATAATGGGAAATGATATTTCTTTGTTGCTGAGTTAAGTTTTCTATAGTCTGTACACACCCGCCAAGAAGAGGTGGTGTTTGTGGGGATGGATTCACTATCTTCTGTTTGTATGACTATCAGACTTGCCTTCTTTGTACAATTTGGATAGACCTTACCCATTGGCTGTCCGAAATTGGGTAAACAATGTCGACATCTAGCCACTTAATAATCTCCTTCTTGATAACCTCTATCATGTTGGAATTTAGGCTTCTTTGGGGTTGTCTACACAGTTTCGTCCCTTCTTTGGTGTAGATATGGCGTGTGCAATAGGATTGGCAAATTTCCTTTAAGTCTGAAATACTCCACCTAATAGCAACCTTATGATCCTTCAAGACTGCTGTTCGTATGCTTTTGCGGGTTTTAAAAGATAACACGTTGTAATATAGCCGACAAAACGTTCAAACAAATATAGAGAATTTTATTACTCGAAAAACTAGAGTCTCCGAGGTCGAACACAAGGAGCAATCTCAATACTTTCAAAACCAAAGAATACAACTTTAGATGAACATAATTGATTCAAAAAGAGAGAGTTATAAAAAGTATTGCTAAAAGAGAACAAAATTGGACGCCTGATTTCTTTATCAACGTCTTAAAAGTAGTCTTCTTTCTCTCTTATGCCTTCCTCTTCTTTGTTGGCTCTTCTTCTTTTGATCCACAGGTCTTTGAACTTCTTTCTCTTCTCTTTCCTTTCCTGCGAAGACTTCTTCTTCCTGCCTTTGTTTCCCTTCTGCCTTCTTTTTGTCTTTTTTGCAGTCCTTCCTTCTCTCAGATCTCTGCCTTGCTCAGCTTCCTTTCTTCAGAGTTCCTTCTTCTTCTGCTCCTGCTCTTCTATTTCTTCAGTTCTTCTTTTTGCTTTCCTTCGCCTCTTCCTTCTCTTCTTTTCCCTTCTGCAACGGCTAAGTGTTTGCTTCTTCAACATTCAGCCTACCTGCACAGAGCAAAACCTATCCCTTCCCCTCTACCCACGCGTCTCTCTCTCAGCAATTCATTCAAGGACGCTCTCCCAGAGCCACACGGGTAATCGGGTAGGATTTCATACCCGGGACCAAGCGCACCGCCACGTGGGTGATGCGCGAGGAGTGCTCAGGTTAGGGTCAGGTCGAATCCCGCCAGATCCGCGAGGTGAAACCGCGGACGAGGTAGGTGTGGGTCGGGTGAGGGACCTCACCCCTGTGCGTTCGGAGGCGATAAGCAGAGAACACAAATTCAACTTAAAGCGCACCTGTGCGTTGTGTTTAGCCGATGTGGGACTATCTGGCCCGCCCCAATTTCGCATGCGCCTGCAGAGCGTTCTTCGTGCAATTGCCAAGGCTGGGAGCTTCGCAGCGTTAATGCTGGCCCTGATTGCTTCGCAACACCCGCGCGAGTCTGCTGTGCCTGTAGCCTGGAGCAGCTGCGCCTGGAGCTGCTGCACCTGGAGCTGCTTCGACCATCAATGGCGGCAGGAGCATCGATACCTGTCAAACAAAAGCACGGCCTATTGGCCTAATCAGACCAGCTGGGCACCTTCGTCGTGGCACGGCGAAGATGGTGCACGGTGCTGCAGGCCGCAGGACGGCCTAGGCGTGCGTGCCTAGGTCAACTTGTGGCCGGAGGTGTGGGGTTGTTCGGGGGGCTACTGCGGAGGTGTAGAGTGACAGTGGAGGGGTGGAAAGTGTTCCTTGTGGTGAGGCGGATCTTACGAGATGGTTGGCGAGTCGTGTGGAGGGGCGGAGTGGTGGAGCGGCTCACCGGAGGTCGGTCGGAGGCGAGGAAGATGGAGGTGGTCAGGCACTGTCGGGGGGCGATTAACTAAAATAACAGGGGGAAAAAAGAGAGGGGAAGATGGAGAAGGTATCTGGAGTGGTCTGGAAGGAAGGGAGGCAGCGGAGTGGACGGCGCGTAACTGCCATCGTCGGAGAAGAAGAACCCTGAGGGAGGGAACGGTGACGAGGACAAGGGCAGGGGCACGCGCGCTTGGTATGGCGCAACGCGGGAGGAAGTGGCAGAATTGACTCTGCTGCTGGTATGGCAGCAGAGCGACAAGAAGGAGGGGAGGAGGTCGCCGGAGCTTGCGGGTCTCTTGGCCAGAGATGGAAGAGAGGAAAGTTTGGGGGAATCTCCGCCAATTCAAGTCTGAAGATCTGTAGCCGGAGGTGTGGATTCTTTTATAGGCACTGGACCGTGCTTTCAGAGAGTGGAGGCACGCCTGTGCCTTTGATGGCTCGCCGAAGTAGGAAATAGGTTAAGATACCCAAATCCCTCATGCGTTCGCACGAGAGATTGGGTTCACACCAAAGATCGTGATTGGCTTTAGATGGAAGGGAATTCCTCAGAGAATCTCCCTTCCATTTCTGGGAGGGAATCTCTGAGGAATCAGAGAGTAATCCCTCTCTAAACCTCGTCGGAGATCTGTTCTGCTTTAACAATGGCGGCAGGACCTGATTGCAAAGGAGGAGAGGAACTTAGGGGGCTCTCTGCAATGATTTTCAAAAGATAGGGACAAAGTTGTGATTTGGGTGTACTAAATTGCAAAGTAGGTCAAGATGACCTCCACTTAGGTCCAAATTTTGGTATAAACCTAATTTTGACCTAAGGAATCCAATGGTGAAGTTGTATTTTAGGTTTGACCTCGTTTGACTGGACATTTTGCGTAAAAACCCAAATTAGGTTAATTGAATGGCTAGGACCCTAATCTAGGTCAAACTGGGTTCCAAAGGCCACATTAAGTGTTCTAAACCCTAAGGAGTATTTTTACATGATTTTTAGAGGGTTTACTTGATTTTTATCCTGATCGAAACCTTGTTAATTTAAGCGGGTCTGTTTTAGGATTACCAAATGTCATTTAATTCCTGGATTGCACATAAACCCATTTCTTATTGACTCAACCCACTTTTTATCTCATTTAGACCATTGGAACTATGTTTTGCCTCTGAGAAATCCTGTTTATGTACTGCAATGGTAAAATTGCAGTTTTACCCTTTTAATTCATGTTTTCTTCTTAGAGCACTTATTCCTTTATTTAGGCCCTCTTGTAGGTTATGTAGGAGCTTTTATCTTCTTTATTGGGTCAAAATGAGATAGTTATGGCTCATGATGAGGCTCTCATCATACCCCCATGCCTAGCTTTTGCTAGTCCCTTAGCAAAATTTCAAGGTTTTACTTCCGTTCTAGACCCAGAGTGTCTGTCAACAATCATGATAAGTACTTCTCCTTTTCTTTTGTGATTAGGTAGGAATGCCGATAATAGGCCTAGAGGTACTCGAGTACCAACCAAAATCCGGACCTGACCCGCTTTAGCCTCAGTCCTCCGCAAAGGTTTCTACAGCCCACAGAAACTAACCTAGGGTTTGTTGGACTCCGCAGTTAAAGCACCCGTGCTTGAGACATTTTTAGCCTAAGTTCAGTTTGCAGTGCATTTTTGTAAGAGAGAGATAGAAGATTTATTTGTTTGGAGAGCTTTTCTCTCTCTTTTCTTTTTATTTCTAGCTTCGGATTAGCTTCTCAACACGGTTTGTATCGGATTCCTCGTCCCCATCATCAATCCTCAAGGGTCCCTGGCTTTCGAGATTTCGAGATAATCCCACCCATGGCAACCCCCAGAACCCTGGCTTTCGAGATTTCGAGATAATCCCGCCCATGGTGCTCCGTGGCTGAATTCAGACCCTGGCGTTCGACATTTCGGGATAATGCTGCCCATGGTATCTGAGCCAGCAGAGTGCTTACATGCCCCCAGTAGGATATTTAAATATCCTAGGAGACAAGCACTGAGGAGACGATATGTTACACATCTTCGAGGGGAATTTCCCACCTCTCCGCGCTGGGAACTCGTCCAAATCAACTTGTGTTGATTCGCTGCTCCTAATCTAGGTGACTTTTTCAGAACATTAAACGCTTTTCGCGTGATTTGGATGTTTATGCGCACTGAACCAGACTGTGTGTGAATGTGGGGTGCTTAGGTTACCGAATCCCACAAATCGGAGATCAGTTAACGAGGCTGAATACTTCCTAAGCCTTAGACCTAATACTTAAGCTTCGCATTTTCCCCAACCTCTTGAGGATTATCCAGATTTTAACGGATACATGAATTTTCAAGCTAACAAATCTAGCCCAAGAGGCCTAAGACCAGCGTTCTCGCTAATCTCTTGTTATGTCTCCTTAGCACGTTTTCTCTTTTTCTTGCTTTGGTTTAGAACTTCAGTTATCCCCTTAATCTTTTACTAATGACTATTTCTCTTCATTTTCATTTTTGTGCTCCTTTTTGTCATTCTACTCTCTTCTTTTTTTTTCTTTTGTATGACCCTGAATTGTTCCTCCCCTCCTTCAAGTCTTTTTTTTTTTATTGAAACCCTTTCTTGATATGAATTTTCCTGACATTTTGCACTTTCATACCCCCCCATGCCTAAGATTTGCATTGTCCCCATTGTAAATTAGGTGGGTTCGATTTCAGCTTAGTTCATGCATTAGGATAGGTGTGTGGTGAGTGAATGGGTCAAAGTGACTTGTTGCGAATGATTTCTAATCTCGGGTCGGGGTACCTGAGGTGAAGTTGGTTGTTCTAATGAATGAACCCTAAAGTGCAATATGAATTCCACATAGAGATGTCAGAAAAGGTTTCGGGTTTTTCAAAGAATGACGGGTTGCCTCCCGTTAAGCGCTGAGTTTTACGCCATCGGCTGGGCGCAATGGGCTCAAGAGGAATGGAGGGTAAAGGATGACTCAGCCAAATCTATATCGATCATGTCAATGAATGTCTTAAGTCTCTGACCGTTCACGACAAAGGGTTAAGAATCGTGGCTGAGTGGGCTAATTTCAATGGCTCCATTTCCGAAGATTTGTCGGACTAGGTAGGGTCCGACCCACTTGGATCTTAGCTTTCCTGGGAATAATTTGAGTCGGGTATCAAAGAGTAAAACTTTTTGACCAGGATGAAAGACCTTTCAAGAAATGTGTTTGTCGTGAAAAGCTTTTACCCATTCTTTATAAATTCGCGAGTTCTCATACGCGTCGTGGCGTAATTCATCGATCTCGCTCATTTGAAGTCTTCTATGGGTGCCAGCCTTAGAAAGATCCAGATTACAGGTCCGTACTGCCCAATAGGCTTTATGCTCCAACTCGACGTGGAGGTGACATACCTTCCCGTACACTAGTCTGAAGGGAGACATTCCTAATTGGGTCTTGTGGGCGGTCCTATAGGCCCACAATGCTTCCGGAAGCCGAGAAGACCAATCCTTTCTATCAGGTCCAATAGTAACCTGAAAGATCTTCTTGATCTCTCGGTTAGATAGCTCAGCTAGACCATTAGTTTGGGGGTGGTAAGGAGTAGAGATTCGGTGTGACACCCCGTATTTGGTCATCAGTGACCTGAACTGAGCGTTAGTGAAATGGGTCCCTCCGTCGAAAATTATAGCACGTGGAATCTCGAACCTTGAGAAAATGTTGTGATGAAGGAATTTTATAACGACTTTATGATTGTTGGTTTAGGTCGGAATGGCTTCTATCCATTTGGAAACATAGTCAACTGCGAGTAAGATGTATTCGAAGCCATCCGAGATCGGGAAGGGTCCCATGAAATCAATCCCCCAAATATCAAAAATTTTGCATACCAAGATCGGCTGTAGAGGCATCATGTCTCTATGGCCCATCTTGCCCAGAGTCTGGCAACGGGAACATGCCTTACAGTGATCATATGCATCCATGAAAATTGTGGGCTAGTAAAAGCCACACTAGAGGACTTTTGATGCGGTTTTATGTCCTGAAAAATGTCCACCGCATGCCTGGTCATGGCAGAATGAGAGTATGTCTTTGATTTCCACTTCCGCGACGCATCGTCGAATTATCTGATCAGCACCAATGCGGAATAGATATGGGTCTTCCCATAGGTAATACTTGGCATCGGAACGTAATTTGTCCATTTTGGCCTTCGGCCAATCGGGCAGAATCTGATGTGATGCCAGGTAATTAACTATATCAGCGAACCATGGAAGACTTGTACTGATAGTCAGGAGGTGCTCATCAGGGAAATGTTCTGTAATAGGTCCGGAAGGGTCAATTATTTCAAAAGGGAGGTGGGACAAGTGATCAGCTACCACATTCTGCTTTCCCGCCTTGTCGCGAATCTCGAGGTCAAATTCTTGCAACAGTAAGATCCATCAGATTAATCGAGGTTTCGCGTCCTTCTTTACAAGGAGATGCCTCACAGTTGTGTGATCCGAGTATATGATAACACGGGAACCCAGAAGGTATGATCTGAATTTTTCCAGGGCAAATACTACGGCCAACAGCTCTTTCTCAGTAACCGTATAGTTACGCTGAGCCTCATCCAGTGTTTTGCTGGCGTAGTAAATGACCACAGGTTTCCCGTCAATTTTCTGTCCCAGAACCGCTCCTAAAGCGAAGTCAGATGCATCGCACATGATCTCAAAGGGTTGAGACCAATCAGGGGACTGTAGGATCGGGGCTTGGGTGACTCGGTCACGTAGGATCTCAAATGCTTGAGTGCATTCCTTGGAAATTTTGAAAGGCACACCCTTGGGGAGAAGATTGGTCAGGGGGCGCGCGATTTTGGAGAAATCAGGGATAAATCAACGGTAAAAACCGATGTGCCCCAAAAAAGATCGGATGTCCTTAATCGAGCTAGGCATAGGGAGCTTGGAAATCAGGTTAACCTTAGCTCGATCCACTTGGATGCCTTTCTCCGAGATTAAATGTCCCAGGACAATTCCGTTAGGCACCATGAAATGGCTCTTTTCCCAGGAAAGAACTAACCTCACCTCGATGCATCGCCAGAATATTTGGAACAAGTGTTGGAGGCAATCGTCAAATGATTGTCCAAAAATTGAAAAGTCATCCATGAAGACTTCCAGATAATCACCTACCATATCTGAGAATATGGCAAGCATGCACCGCTGAAAAGTTGCAGGTGCATTGCAGAGACCGAATGGCATCCTTCGAAACGCGTACGTCCCAAAGGGGCAGGTTAATGTGGTCTTTTCTTGGTCCTCTGGATGGATTGCCCCCTGATTGTAACCGGAGTACCCGTCAAGAAAGCAGAAGAGCCTATTTCCCGCTAGTTTTTCGAGGATCTGATCAATAAACGGTAGTGGGAAATGATCCTTCTTCGTGGAGGAATTGAGTCTTCTGTAATCAATGCAGACTCTCCACGAGTTAGCTATTCGGGTAGGAGTGACTTCTCCGTCTTCAGTCGTGATAATGGTAAGTCCTGCCTTTTTAGGCACCACTTGTATTGGACTCACCCAACGACTGTCGTAGATTGGGTAGATGATCCCTGCATCTAACCACTTTATGATCTCCTTTTTCACGACCTCTTGTAGGTTAGGGTTTAGGCATCTTTGCATTTCTCTTGAAGGTCGTGCGCCTTCTTCTGTGTAGATTCGATGTGTGCAGTATGAAGGGCTTATGCCAGTCAAATCATCGAGAGTCCATCCAATGGCTCTACGATGTTGCTGGAGAATAGAAATCAAATGGATTTCCTGGTCAGGTGTGAGTCGAGAGTTGATAATCACAGGAAACGTCTGATTTGAATCCAAAAACACGTACTTCAGATGTTCGGGAAGGGGCTTGAGTTCCATGACAGGATTTTTAGCAGCAGCGGGCGGTTCAAGGTTTGTATCAAGAGGAATGGTAGGAGTCATAGGTGTGTCTAGATTATGTTCGCACTCCTCTGTTAGCGGCTTTTGATTCTCAAGTGGTTGATCAGGGATAATCAGGTTGTCTTCTATATGCAATTCATCAACCACGGCTCTGACATCACATATTTCCTCTATAACCCCACAATTAATCCCTTGTTGGGCCATAAAAATGTCAATCTTTAGGTTTTGGTTCCCAAATTTTAATTCTATCTGGCCCTCCTCGCAGTTTATGTTGGCCCTAGCAGTGGCCAAAAAGGGTCTCCCTAATATGATTGGTGTGTCCCTTGGGTTCTTAGGTGCATCCATGTCTAATACTATGAAGTCCACCAGGAAATAGAAATCTCGTACCCTAACAATGACATCCTCGAGTATTCCTCTAGGTGACTTGATGGATCGATCGGCTAACTGCAATGTCACCTCAGTGGGTTTAAGTTCAGATCGGCTAGGTTTGCGTAAGCCGGTATGTCGCGAATTGCATCCATCAATGGGATGTTTATCTGGACCTGTTCAAAGAGCTTGATCAGATCCTCCTCGGGAGCCACGGGTTTAGTTATCCTTTTTCCTTTGGTAAAGGCCTCAGGAAATGGGATCCTAGTTGGTTCCTCTAGGATAGGTCCAGGTTCTTGATTTGGGACAGTGGTATCTTGGATAACTATCCTAGGGTCTTGGCTATTATAAGGCTTGGAGTGGTTCGGATAATGTGGGCCTTGGGTTGTTTTACCACTACGTGTTGTTACAGAGTTTAATCTGCCTGATTTTGGTTTGGGTTTGGTAGGAGGGGTGGTTGTTGCTGAAATCCCGCATAAGATGTTGAAGCTTCCATCCCGTCTGGCAATTGAGCAGTAGGGGCCTAATAAATCACATGTGTTTGCCTGAATTTGGATTCATAACGCGCTTCTGGGTTAGCACGTTATTTGGGTTGGGCAGAGGTTGCGAAGGAAGGGTGCCAGGTTGGCGGGAATTTGCCATCTGGGCCAGTTGGTTGAGAACCTCTGTGATCTCGTCCTTGTGCTGTTTTTGCATTGCCGCATTCTTCTTTTGAATGTCAGCCAGTGCTTGAAGGATAAAAGTCATTTGATCCTGGTTTTGCCCGGATTGGTAGGTGGGATTGGGCCGAGGCTGAGGCGGCTGATATGGACGAGGGGCTTGTGGATGGGGTTGATATGGTGGACTTTGAGAATTTCCCGCCCACTGAAAGTCAGGATGATTTCGCCATCCAGGGTTGTAGGCATTGGAGAATGGGTCATTCTGGATGGCGTTGAGGTCCTCGCAGTTCTGAGGAGCCTCAGGAAAGTCAGAATACGAGGGTTCAGAGTTCCCCCAACTCGAGTAGAATGGATTGGAGGTCACTTCGGTCCGAGAGGTAGACGGGGGTGGATATGGGTCCATCCCCTTGGCAGATTGGTGATAGATGTTTTGCACAGTTTCCCTTGCCAGAGGTGGTCGTGCAAAAGAGTTGTGCACAGAGGTGGCTTGCTGCAAATGTCGAGTTAGCTCGTCCACCTTCTTTTCTATGATAGAAACCTTGTCCAACCGACTGGCCATCAGTTCCAAGTCAACAGAATTGGACAGGTCCTGCATCTCATGTGTCCCTCTCAGATTCGTCGATGTGCGGGCATTCGTCCTGTCGAATAAGCCCATGGAGTCATTATTTATGGAGTTCTCGCACATGTTTTCGAGAATCTCACACACCGTGTCCTCGTGTTGACCCATGATGTTTCCTCCGCATGTTGCATTGACGAATAAACGAATGTCTTCACGGAGTCCCTGGTAAAAAGACTGGACTTGTTCCCACTTAGGAACTCCTTGATGGGGGCACTTTCGCATGAGATCTAAGAATCGATCCCATGCTTCGTGAAGAGGTTCTCCCGGTTGTTAAGTGAAATGAGTGATCTGGTGGCGCAAGGCTTTCGTCCGGCCAACGGGGAAGAATTTTTTCAAAAATTCGGACTGCAGTTCTTCCCATGTGTTGATCGGATGGGTCTGAGTTTGATACCAGTGTGCGGCCTTGTCCATGAGGGAGAACAAAAACATTTTCATGAGTAGGATATCCCGATTTTATACATCTGACCCGAAGGTCTGGGCCAGATTCTTGAGTTGTTTGATGTGTTGGAATGGATCCTCAAAGTTAAGCCCGTGAAACTTTGGTATGGCATGAATCATATTGGGCTTCAATTTAGAATCAGGTCCTCCAATCGGGATTCGTACTCGAGGTTCGATCACCACCGCAGCGGGATTATAGTGATCTCGCATCTTGGGTCGATGCGGGGGTTTACAAAGTTCTGAAAGAGATCGTTAAGGCATTGAAGTTGGTGTTCAAGGTTATTCTCCTCTTCAATGGGTTGTGCCATGATGGGAGAAGGAGAATTAGGATCTGAATCAGATGAGAGATTTATGTAGTGGGGTTGCTGCACAAACAAGGGCGTCGAGGCTTGGCCTCGACGAGAGTGAATTTCTAAAGGAGGTCTTAAGGGTGGCCTTAAGGACCTCCTACTGAACATGCACCGAAGGATGTGATGAGATTTAGAAGGTGCTGGACCCAATCAAGACACCCAAAAAATTGTTGGGTGACTATAGAGGTTCGGGGCGGATGGACCCCTTAGTCAGAAAGGTCGTCCACTTGAGAAATACCTAGGTAGCCAGAGAGGGAGAGTCCCGCAAAGACCCCTACACGGTAGAGCGTCCCCACGAGTTACAGGGTTTCCCCCACCCGACCTCTCTTGTCACTGCAGTTCCAGGTAGACCAGAATGGGGACCTTGACCTCTTAAGTCTACCTTTTTTACTTTAAGATCAAGGTGCTTAATGTTCCACTTGAACTTTTAGGTATTTTCAGTGAAAAAGTGACCTAATTGTAAGGTTGGTTGACCCAAGGGATCAACTTCACCTCTTATTCTTTTGAGAGTTTTTAGGTCCTTTTCTTTTATGGTTCAAATGGATTAAAAGCTTGATTTGCTTAGGGTTCCTTTTGTATAGATCTTTTCAAACAAGGTTTAGGCACACCTCTTTTTGGAAAATTTGTTTCTTTGTTTAAGAGAAGATGTGTCTCTAAAAACCCTAGCTTTGTAATCCTTAAATTGGCTCTAGTGGGTCCAATTTAGTTGCCTCAGGAATTAGCACCTAGGGCTCAATCAAGAAAGTTTTAGCCCTAGTTGCCTTGGTTGGATGAACAGACAAAAAATGTGTTGAAATGAAAATCAGGCAACTTGATAAACAGGTAGCCCTAAGTTGATTTTTCTTTTTTTTTTTTTTTAGATTTTGAGAGGGTTAAGAGAGAGGGCTTATGGAAATTACCTGTTCCTTGGAGTGTCTGTTGTGCAGCAGCTCTTCTTTCCTTTTTGCTTTCCCTATTTTGAACACAACAAAAGAGAGGAGTTAGGTCAAATATTGGATCAAAAAGTTGTAATCAAAAGCTTTAAAAGTGCCCGTTGCTCCCCGGCAACGGCGCCAAAATGTTTGTACGCTTTTGCGGGTTTTAAAAGATAACACGTTGTAATATAGCCGACAAAACGTTCAAACAAATATAGAGAATTTTATTACTCGAAAAACTAGAGTCTCCGAGGTCGAACACAGGGAGCAATCTCAATACTTTCAAAACCAAAGAATACAACTTTTAAATGAACATAATTGATTCAAAAAGAGAGAGTTATAAAAAGTATTGCTAAAAGAGAACAAAATTGGACGCCTGATTTCTTTATCAACGTCTTAAAAGTAGTCTTCTTTCTCTCTTATGCCTTCCTCTTCTTTGTTGGCTCTTCTTCTTTTGATCCACAGGTCTTTGAACTTCTTTCTCTTCTCTTTCCTTTCCTGCGAAGACTTCTTCCTGCCTTTGTTTCCCTTCTGCCTTCTTTTTGTCTTTTTTGCAGTCCTTCCTTCTCTCAGATCTCTGCCTTGCTCAGCTTCCTTTCTTCAGAGTTCCTTCTTCTGCTCCTGCTCTTCTATTTCTTCAGTTCTTCTTTTTGCTTTCCTTCGCCTCTTCCTTCTCTTCTTTTCCCTTCTGCAACGGCTAAGTGTTTGCTTCTTCAACGTTCAGCCTACCTGCACAGAGCAAAATCTATCCCTTCCCCTCTACCCGCACGTCTCTCTCTCTCAGCAATTCACTCAAGGACGCTCTCCCAGAGCCACACGGGTAATCGGGTAGGATTTCGCACCCGGGACCAGGCACACTGCCACGTGGGTGATGCGCGAGGAGTGCTCAGGTTAGGGTCGGGTCGGATCCCGCCAGATCCGCGAGGTGAAACCGCGGACGAGGCAGGCGTGGGTCGGGTGAGGGACCTCACCCCTGTGCGTTCGGAGGCGATAAGCAGAGAACAAAAATTCAACTTAAAGCGTACCTGTGCGTTGTGTTTAGCCAATGTGGGACTATCTGGCCCGCCCCAATTTCAGGCGCGCCTGCAGAGCGTTCTTCGTGCAATTGCCAAGGCTGGGAGCTTCGCAGCGTCAATGCTGGCCCTGATCGCTTCGCAACACCCGCACGAGTCTGCTGCGCCTGGAGCCTGGAGCTGCTTCGACCGTCAATGGAGGCAGGAGCATCGATACCTGTCAAACACAAGCACGGCCTATTGGCCTAATCAGACCAGCTGGTCACCTTCGTCGTGGCACGGCGAAGATGGTGCATGGTGCTGCAGGCCGCAGGATGGCCTAGGCGTGCGTGCCTAGGTCAACCTATGGCCGGAGGTGTGGGGTTGTTCGGGGGGCTACTGCGGAGGTGTAGAGTGACAGTGGAGGGGCGGAAAGTGTTCCTTGTGGTGAGGCGGAGCTTACGAGATGGTTGGCGAGTCGTGTGGAGGGGCGGAGTGGTGGGAGCGGCTCGCCGGAGGTCGGTCGGAGGAGAGGAAGATGGAGGTGGTCAGGCACTGTCAGGGGGCGATTAACTAAAATAACAGGGGGAAAAAAGAGAGGGGAAGATGGAGAAGGTATCTGGAGTGGTCTGGAAGGAAGGGAGGCAGCGGAGTGGATGGCGCGTAACTACCGTCGTCGGAGAAGAAGAACCCTGAGGGAGGGAACGGTGACGAGGATATGGGCAGGGGCACGCGCGCTTGGTATGGCGCAACGCGGGAGGAAGAGGTGGAGTTGACTCTGCTGCTGGTGTGGCAGCAGAGCGACGAGAAGGAGGGGCGGAGGTCGCCGGAGCTTGCAGGTCTCTTGGTCGGAGATGGAAGAGAGGAAAGTTTGGGGGAATCTCCGCCAATTCAAGTCTGAAGATCTGCAGTCGGAGGTGTGGGTTCTTTTATAGGCACTGGGCCATGCTTTCAGAGCGTGGAGGGCATGCCTGTGCCTTTGATGGCTCTCCGAAGTAGGGAATAGGTTAAGATACCCAAATCCCTCATGCGTTCGCACGAGAGATTGGGTTCACACCAGAGATCGTGATTGGCTTTAGATGGAAGGGAATTCCTCAGAGAATCTCCCTTCCATTTCTGGGAGGGAATCTCTGAGGAATCAGAGAGTAATCCCTCTCTAAACCTCGTCGGAGATCTGTTCTGCTTTAACAATGGCGGCAGGACCTGATTGCAAAGGAGGAGAGGAACTTAGGGGGCTCTCTGCAATGATTTTCAAAAGATAGGGACAAAGTTGTGATTTGGGTGTACTAAATTGCAAAGTAGGTCAAGATGACCTCCACTTAGGTCCAAATTTTGGTATAAACCTAATTTTGACCTAAGGAATCCAATGGTGAAGTTGTATTTTAGGTTTGACCTCGTTTGACTGGACATTTTGCGTAAAAACCTAAATTAGGTTAATTGAATGGCTAGGACCCTAATCTAGGTCAAACTGGGTTCCAAAGGCCACATTAATTGTTCTAAGCCTTAAGGAGTATTTGTCCATGATTTTTAGAGGGTTTACTTGATTTTTATCCTGACCGGGACCTTGTTAATTTAAGCGGGTCTGTTTTAGGGTTACCAAATGTCATTTAATTCCTGGATTGCACAAAAACCCATTTCTGATTGACTCAACCCACTTTTTATCTCATTTAGACCATTTGAACTATGTTTTGCCTCTGAGAAATCCCATTTATGTACTGCAATGGTAAAATTGCAGTTTTACCCTTTAATTCATATTTTCTTCTCAGAGCACTTATTCCTTTATTTAGGCCCTCTTCTAGGTTATGTAGGAGCTTTTATCTTCTTTATTGGGTCAAAATGGGCTAGTTATGGCTCATGATGAGGCTCTCATCAACTGCTATGAGTTGTTGCTCCTATTCTTAGGTGAGTTGTGAGTTCACGATCACAGGAAAGGTTTCATGTTCACCTAAGAACGCATACTTTAATGAGTCTAGTAGAGGCTTGAGTTTTAGTATTGGTGAAGAGGGTTTAGTAATGCTCTGAGGGAATTATTCTTGATACAGGAGTTGTAGGGGATTGTCTTGATACTTATCAAAATCAAGTGGGGTCACTGAGTTGATGGTTGTTGATGGTCCAACGGAGGTTGCACTCACAAGGCAATATTGTTCTGAGCTTGAATCCATGTCATCTACCTCTATGACAAAGTAAGGTATTGTTGCGTTTCCATTCAAGGTGGACAATGGTAATTTCATGTGAGAGGTTGAGTCCAGGTCCACTAAACAATCAGAGGTGACATGTGTAAGGTAATTTGAATCATAATTATCTATCTGGGTTTGCCTAAGAAAATTGATGAAATTCCTTTAATTGTCATAAAATCAGGCATCCCATTTATAGATGAGTGGGCATCCGAATCAATATATATCATCCCCATGTTAGCACAAAATTCTTGATCATCTTCCTCAAATTCATCCTCTATTCTGTCACACTCAAAGTGCTTTGCTGCCCGAAAAATATTCATCCTCAATTTCTGGCCTCCCAAGGCAATTTCCATACATCCTGATGCACAATCAATGTTTTCCCTAGTGCTTGCTAAAAATGGGTGACCTAAAATGATAGGAGCTTCCCTCAAATCAATTGGGACTTCCATGTCTAGTACAAAGAAATCTATGGGAAAATAGAATCCATTGACCTTCACAATTACATTTTCCACTATTCCTTGAGGTACTTTCATTATTCAATTAGCTAATCGGATTGTAACAGAAGTTGGTTTCAATTCCCCAAATCAAAATCTATCATAAACTGTTGTGGGGGTCAGATTAATTGATGATCCTAGGTCTAAAAGGACCCTGTCAAATGAGGCATCATCTAATTTGCAAGAGATCAATAGGGCTCCCTGGTCCTTTTGTTTAGGCAATAAATTACTCAATATAACTGCACTTGCATGTTAAGACAAGACCACCTTGCTAGCCTTCTTTGACAGGCGCCTAGGGGTATAGTACTCCTTGAAAAATCTGGCAATAGTGGGAATGTAATCAATTACATCCAGCAAAGGAACTTGTATATGCACATCTTTGAACATGACCTTTAATTCATCAATATTTTTAGTGCCCTTACTTTTCTTGATTTCTCTAGTTAAAGCCTCAGGAAAGGGTATACGAGTTTGATCTCCTGAATCGACCATCAATTCTTTGTCTTTTCTCCTTTTAAGTTCATCATCCAAGTATTCAGATTCCTTCTGTGGTGGGTCTGATAGGCCAGGGTCTTTCCTTAGAATGGGCTCCTTGGTGGTCATTCTACTCCTTAATGGTACTGCACTGGCATTAGCTTGTGGCTCATAGGGTGGGGGAGGAGTAGAAGGATTAGGTAAAGTGGTCCTTGTGGAGCTGGGAATCCAGGTGGATAGGGAGGTGCTTGCAACACGGTGTAAGCCTATCCGTGAGGAATATTACGTCTAGGCTAGGCACAAAGAATGTTTCTAGGGTTTGGTACAGATTGGGATGGTAGTGTTCCTTAAGCTCATTTTCCCTAACACAATGGATTGAGCTATGCTAGTTGCCATGGTTTTTGTGATAGCCTTATATCTGTTATCCATTTGAAGCAAGGCCTTACATAAGTTTTCCACAGGGTCAAGTCTCTGTGAAGGGTTTTGTGGGTTCTTCCTATAGTTTTGATCATGAGGTGGTCTAGTCTGTTGCTAGAAAGCTTGTTGGTATGGCTATCTCGGAAAAACAAGAGCCTATGATCCATAAAAATTGGGTTGTTGGTGAGGTTGAGTGACATAAGTTGGTTTGGTGTTGTTTTCAGCCCAAGAGAAGTTGGGGTGTTGGGATCATCCAGGGTTATATGTCTCAGAATATGGGTTGCGGCACCCATGTCTCTACACAACATTTACATCTTCATAGGCTAAAGATGCAATCGATGCAATCTCATCCATTGAATAAACATCGTAATCAATGTTTTGTGATAACCCTATTCGACTGGGAGTAATTCCAAATTGTTTACTCGCTCCTAAAAAGATGTAGCTCTTGTCTAGAGGGATCTTAAGTCAAGACCATAGGTCTAGGTGGTAGGGCTCGAGAGAAAGATGAGAGTAAAGGTGTGACTCCTTTAAATGTGGTAGATCGAGACTGAATCATTTCATCCAACTTTTTGTCAAGTAGATCCACCTTGTCCAATTTCAAGGTGATGAGGTTCATATCAGCTTTCACGGATTCCAAGTTAACCTCATGAGCAGTGGCTTTAGGGTGGTTTGACTTGTTGAATTCACTCATAGATGCAGCATTTAAGGAGTTCTCTCCAAGGTCTCGAAGAGTTTGAATGCACTCTCCTCATCTTTAGCAAGGAAATTCCCGCCACTTGAGACTTCTGCAAGATACCTATGGGTGTCATCCAACCCATGGTAGAAGATTTGAGCCAAGTGCCATCTAGGCACATCATGATGTGGGCATTTCTGATGCTCAACTACCTTACTTGGTTAATTTGTCGTTGTTAAGTTATAGTATAGGGAATAAGGTAATTGCCACATTTTATAAATTTATACCAATTAAGTCCAGTTCGTTTGCTAGGAGGATAAATTAGCATAAGATTCACCAATTATTTTTAAATTATTCTTATTCTTATTTACAATAATTAATTAACATTACATACTTAACTTATATAGATATTACATATATAACTTAATTAAACCATAAACATGTAATTAACTTAAGTACTATATTAATTACTTTATAATTACTAAGTTACTTGAAATTACTAGTTAAGTTATACTATCACTTAAGATTTAATTAATATAGTATAAATATAGCTATAGTATAAGTTAATTATACTACTTTACTACATAACTAAATAACTACTTAATTAACCATTAAATTACTACAATATGTTATCCACATGAATAATTGCATAAGAATGAACATTAATAGCATGGCAATCATTCCATAATGAGAAGAAAAAGATTTGCAATGAATTGAAAAAGAAATACTAAAAAAGTTGTTTTAGAACATGTGTAATCCATAATTTTTTATTAACAAACTTAGGCTTTATTCATTTATTACTTAGGCTTTAAAGCATCACTCATAAATCTAGCACAGAAGCCTTCATAGTTTACACACTAAGTGTTCTCAACACTTAGAATTTTTCATGCATAAGTACTTTTCCTTCCAGTACAAAAGGTAAGATGGATCTACACAGCCATTTGTAGGATCAATGGCTCAGAGAGCCAGATTAGTACCACTACTAGTCCACATGACACGATCTCAGCCTTTCACCTGGCACCCAGTGGCCGCTCTCCCAGAGCCACATGGTCAATGGTTAAATCAATGGTCAATATATCACACAAGGGCACACACATGCACGTGTTGCCCATGTCATTGTCAATTGATCGACATAAGGAGGCATTTCCTTAAATATGTTATCGAATGCTTGTAAACCATGAGGTGGGACTATAAGTGCCCCTTCTATTCTACACTTCAGCAAGAGTAATGTTCTAGCTCTAATTCCATCTCCAGATCTCTATCAATACAAACCAATTCTTCAGTTGTTAACATTCTAGATCTTTAAAGCTATGATATCTCTCTTGATTACTTCCATCTATTGTTTAATTGAGTCACTAAGCTACTCCAAATCAATCTCCAAACTTGACTGTCCACCATAGTTCTCCAGCAACAACAGCTGCTTCAAATACCTGCAATGCCTATTCAAACCTTAATCTCTCTCTCTTCAATCCTACCGAGTACACACAGTGCCTAAAGTACATTCCACATCATCTAGAGGTGAAAAGATGGTAAAAGAAAACTTCATAAGCTTAGGATGCTTCATTAGCTTCTACTGCTCAACAAAACAGACAAATTAAGATCCAATAATGACTAATCAGCAGTTTAGAACCTCTAGATCAATTTTAGATAACTTCAGAGTATTAAACCTAATCATTCTAATTGACTTTGAATTTCATCTGGAGGTCTATGAATCTCATTATTATTCAGATTAAACCCAAACTGGCCAGATTTAAAATCGAACCTAATTCAACTAAAAACCTCCTAAAATTAGTTTCAAATGATTCCTTATAACTCCCAGAATATAGAACAATCCTAAACCTAAGTTCAGAAGCTTTGCACTCTCATGGAGACTCAGGTTTGACGAATCCACTATAAAAGTTGACTTTTAACTCAAGAAGAATTCAGCTCAAGTTAACCACCCTAATCAACTTTAAACCTCATTAGGAACACAATAGACCTCTAAAGATCAAGGATTGATCTCTAGGACACTGCTATCCAAGCCCTCCACCTAAGCATCAAGGCTACATTGTTTGACAGCATAACCTACAAGTTTCTCAACCTAACCTAGACTCTAGAGGTCCTAAGGTTGCTTTCTGATCTATTACTAATCTCTAATGATCTCTAAATTGACCTCCTCAACTCTGTTGGAGATAAGGAAGATGAAGCTTAGTGGAATGCTTGAGTCAATGAATCAAGAAATTAATGAGTGGATTTTGATCAGTAGATCAAGAATGACTGATCTGGGGCTTCTCAAATAATTTCAAGCACCGTAGCTCAGTGTTGATATCATCGAAGCTCACCAAAGCTCTGGTAATAATTAGATTTGGATGCCAGACCGCAAAACTCCGTAAAACTCGTCATAAACTAGATCAGAAGATTCCTGATGATCCTAAACTTGTAATAATTATCTCAATTGATGCGTAAATCAGATAAACAAGCTCAAAGTGTTCAAAACTACAATCTGAGTTTCTTAGATCTTTAAAGTCGGTGAATCACTTGATTGAGTGACGGGAATCACACAA
This sequence comes from Thalassia testudinum, assembly GCA_037157565.1. Classification (NCBI taxonomy): domain Eukaryota; kingdom Viridiplantae; phylum Streptophyta; class Magnoliopsida; order Alismatales; family Hydrocharitaceae; genus Thalassia; species Thalassia testudinum. Next base: position 31,000,573 of record JAZHRO010000036.1, read on the forward strand.
TGAGTGATTGCGAAAGTATGGAATGATGGAATTAGGTGGAGAGACTCTCCTGATCTCCTCCACTGACAGCGAAGATCAAGAGGTGAGGTGGAATTAGGCATTTTACATATAAGTGTTATTAAGCAAAAATAAGAAGGGGAGCGAGGCCCTAATAGTGTGAGAAGGTAATGAAGAGCCCCAATTGGAGGTGTAAACTGCTCTAAGGCTTCGCCATGGATAGCATATTCCACAGGTGAAAGTGGAGGTGGATTAGGCATGTAGGTGAGTAATTACATGAATTAGAAATGGAATTGTGATCATGAAGTGATAGAGAAGGTGATCAAAGTGGAAAATAAGTGAGTTGTGCTCCGACGAGGCCTGAAATGGCTTGCCGGAGTTGGAGAAGATGAAACTAAAACATTGAAATCTAACTAACAACCTAGCTATCTAACTAATCTAAACTAGACCAAACTACATTCTAAACTCCTAGCTATTGTTACTTAGACGAATTGGAAGAAGAGGACACCGACTTTGGCTCACCGGGTTGAGGAAATTAGAGTGGTTAGAGAAGAAGCTCCAGCGAGAAAAGAAAGTAGAGAGGAAGGAGAGTTGATGCTCCTCAACTCTGTCACAACGTCTGGAGAGAAAGAAGAGGTGAGGGAGACGAGCTTCTCTGCTGGAAAAGCTCTAACGGAAAGATGAGAGGTCGTTGGAGAATGTTTACAAGCAAAATTGATATTTTAAAGTTGTTTCGTTGTAGCAGGTCAAAATTGCTCGAAAACACTTAAATTTGTAACTCAGATTTCAAAAAGAGTATCCGAGGTCGAACACAAGGGGCAATTAATGACAATTCAATTCCACAGATCACAATTATAAGCACAAATATGAGTAGTTATAACCAAAATTCCATTCAAGAATGATATATATATGAGAGTCAATATCATAGTGCAAAAAGAATGGGTTAAAATGGTGATTTAAATCACCAATTAACCCCTGAAATTAAGCCCACAATAATATCAAATGAATGAATAGTAAACACAATCAAATGTTTCACGTCACTTAAGTAACCAATGTAACTACAGAAGCACAGCACCAGTAGAATCAGATGACAGAGATAAGCTTCGGACAACTTAAGTGACACCTGCTACAATGCCTTCAAGAGGCTCAAGGGCCTCGTTCCTTCTTCCTTCTAGAGCCTCAGTAGAGAGGCACAGCACAACACCATAGAGGCAAAGGCCTCTCAGCAGCTAACTGTAGAGAGATAGGGAGAAAGGGCAAAAACACCCCATTCTCTCTCTCTTTCCTTCATTCTCTTCTTTCTCTCAAGAACCCAACTGTAGTCGGGTAAACAGGCGGGTATACAGATCTGGGCAGAGGGACCAGGGCTACCAGGTGTGAGTAGTAGCTGAGGTGTGAAGACAGTGTGAGGAGGGACCCGACCCCTCGTGTACTGGGTGAGGGGTCCAATGCAGAAAAATAATATATTCTGCACTATCAGCTCCTAATCCTACGATGTGGGACTAACTTGTTTCCTCTTCTTCGCGTGAGCAGCAGCTGGTGAAGAAGCCTCCAATTGAGGTAGCAAGTGCGGCCGAGGGTTCCAATTGATGACCTGATGATGTACCTGGGTATCAACTGCCTCACCTAGATGTGTTATCAGGAGGCTTCGTGGTTGGAAGACTGAAGGCAAGGTCGGAGGAATCGCAGCGGTAGCAGAGGTCCAACAAGGTACCTAAAAGCATAAACATGTCCTTGTGACCAAGTCATACTAGTTCAAAAGCTTCATGCGATTGCGACGAAGGTGATGGTGGCAATGGCATGATGTGAGAGTGCATGTGTGAGTGTCGTGAAGGCAGAGAATGAGTGCAAGGGTGGTTTAGTTTGGTGGAGGGATAGGGCAAGCAATTCCCCCAATTTCTTGAGGGGTTTTGATCGTGAGGGTTCAGCAATAGTGTAGGGACTAGTGGCGTGTGGTTGTGGGAATGCCTCGTCGAAAGTATGCCGAAGAGGTGGAAGATGGAGTTGGAGCAGGTGTGACGGTGGTCGAAGCGAAGGTCTGAAGTTGTTGGGAGGATCAATGGACGAAAAAAAATGATGTGGGTAGCTAATGGATGAAGGGTAGTCAGAGAAAGTGTCAGCCATGATGAGCCAGCACCGATGAAGGTCAATGCTCTGAAAGAGGGAACGACGACGAGAAGGAAGTCAGAGAGCGCCTCGCAGGTATGGTGAGGTGCAAAATGTGATGAGGAAGAAGAACTAGCCACTAATTGTACGTGGCAGCTGGTGAAGAAGTCGGAGGAAGGTGGTTGCCAGAGCAAGCTCGAAGCAGGCTTGGAGAGGGAGAAAAGAAGAGTTTTGTAGCCCAAAAACTTGCTAAGGAGGTAAGGTTGTCCATGAGGGTCTTTTATAGGGCATTGGAAGAGCTTCCAAGCTTGAAACAAGCTTGAAAGCTCGAGAAATCAATGATTGGGATTCCTACTTTCAAGGAGTTTCCATGAGCTTCTTTGGTGGATTTGGGATCTAAATTTAGGTTTAGGTGTTTAGGGATGACCTCAGGATCATCCCTTTCAATTTTGCAAGGGATTGATCGAGAAATCAAGGTGGTATCCCTGATTGAAGCTTGGCACCTTTGGGTTCGCACCTACCATGGCGGTAGGGACCCATTTGCAGAAAATGAAGTGAAGATAGGGGGCTTTTTGTAAGGATTTCAAAAGTTGGGGGTATGAATGAGAGAGAAAGAGTCAGACTAGACCAAAATGCAAACTAAGTCGAAATGATCTCTGATTGTGCCCAAATTTTGGTACAAACCTAATTTGGACTCAAGCAATCTGATGCTGAAGTTGGATTTTGGCTTGACCAAGTTTGGCTGGGTAATTTATGTAGAAATCCAAATTAGGACACTTCCTGTCTAAGACTCTATTTTATGTCAAAATGGGTTCCAAAGGTCAAATCAAAGGTACCAAACCTTATAGAATATTTTTCTATGATTTTTAGAACATTTAGGTGAATTTTATCATGACCATAACCTCAATTAATTAAGCAGGTCTAAAATTAGGATTTCGGATGTCCATTAATTCTTGAAATGCGCCTAAACCCATTTCTGTCTGCATAGACTCTCTTATTAGACATTAATGAACATTTAACCTTTAATTAACCCATGGAATTCCCCATGGTTATTCTGTATTTATGAAATCTAGTTAAAATTGCATAAATAACCCTGTGTTCTTCTCTTTTTCTTAAAGCAAAATAGTAGGAACATAGGACCCTCTAATAGTTATGTAGGAGCTTTCATCAACTTTATCAAACCAAATTCGGCTAGTTAGGGCTCATGATGGTGTTCACATCATACCCTCATGCCTAGCTTTTGCTAGTCCCTTAGCAAAAAATTCTATGGATGAAACCAGTTATCTAGGTCGGATGTAACCATAAGGATGCCTTACTAAGCTGCAACTCTGGAAATCAGATCAGAATACCAACAATAAACCTAAAGGTACTTAAGTACCAGCCAAGATCCAGACCTGACCAGCCTCAGTCTCAGTCTACCGCAAAGGTTTCTAAGGCTCACAAAAACTACCCAGAGGTTCGTTGAACCTAGCAGTTAAAGCATCCATGCATAAATGTAACAGGTCCAAATTTAGTTTGCCAGTGCAATTTTTTGTAAGAGAGAGGATAGAAGTAGATTTTTCATTTGGAGAGTTTTCTCTCTCTTTTCCTTTTAGGTTTTCCTAGATCCAGCCTCGAATTGGCTCTAAACACGGTCTGTATAGGATTCCTTGTCCCCACCATCAATCATCAAAGGGTCCCTGGCAATCGATGATTTGGGATAGCACTGCCTATGGCAACCCCCAGAACCCTAGCTTTCAACACTTCGGGATAGTGCCGCCCATGGCATTCTCTAGCTAAATTTAGGCCCTAGCAATTAACATTTCAGGATAATCCCGCCCATGGCACCTGAACCAGCAAACGGTACCTACATGCCTCTGGAAGGATATTTAGATATCCCAGGAGACAAGCACCGAGGAGAAGATATGTTATTATGCATCTTCGAGGGGAAATTTCCACCTCTCTACACCGGGAACTCATCCAATCAACTTGTGTTGTCAAGTCACTCTTAAGCTAGGTCTTTGGGATGATTTTTCAGAACAAAACACTTTTGGCAGATTTTTCTTTGTTAAGCGCACTGAACCAAACTAAGTGTGTGATTTTAGGTGCTCAGGTTACCAAGACCCTCAAACCAAAGGGTAGGCAACGGGGTCGAATAATCCCTAAGCATTAGACCTAATACATCAGCCTTCTACTTTTCCTCAACCTCTTAAGGATTAATCCGGATCTTAACAAATACGTGAGTGTTTAAACCCTAAACCAGATCCAAAAGGCCTAAGGTCGGTATCCACCACTAATTCCCTAAGTTTTAGCCTTCCAAGTCTTAATTCATCATTCGATCCAACCTTAAAGTTAGGTAAGTTCCATATTTAGTTTTAAGGGACTCTTTCCTCTTCTTTTTTTTGTTTCTTTTTGCTCCTCTTTTTTTTTCTTTTTCTTTTCCTTCCCTCCTTTTTCTTCATTTAGTTCAAATGGATCTTCCTTTCTCTCAGCCTCCTCTTTTTTTTTTATGAAACCCTTTTGTGATTTGATTTTCATAGCATTTTGCACTTTAATCCCCCCCATGACTATGATTTGCAATGCCCTCATTGTAAATTAGGTGGGTTCGAGTTCAACTTAGATCGTACATTATAATAGGGTCGAAGGGTGGGTGGACGGGTCGGGATGACTGTTGCGGATGATTTCAAGCTTTGATACAAGTACCAAAGGTGGAGTCGATTATTCTAATGGACGAACCCTAAAGTGCAATATGAATTCAGCAAAGAGATATGTCAAAAGGGTCTCAGGTTTTCTTAAAAAAGATGACGGGTTGCCTCCCGTTAAGCACCAAGTTTAACACCATCAGCTGGGTGCAATGAGCTCAGGGAGAATAGAGATCAAAAGATAACACAGCCAAGTTCATGTCAGTGATTTCAATGAACGGTTTGAGTTTCTGACCATTTACGACAAATGGTTCTAAATCAAGGCTAAGTCCACTGATTTCTATAACTCCATTCCCAAATGCACGTCAAACTAGAAATGGTCAAATTCATATTGATCTGAGTTTGTCTGGGAAGAGTTTGAGTTTGGCATCAAAGAAAAGTACTTTCTGACCAAGCTAGAAAGTCTTGAGAGATATGTGTTTATCACGAAAGGCCTTAACCCGTTCTTTATAGATTTACAAGTTCTCATACACATCATTGAGTAGTTCCTTGATCTCTCTCATCTCTAATCGATGGTGGGTTCCAGCCTTCAAAAGATCTAGATTGCACTTCCGTACAGCCCAATAGGCTTTGTGCACCATTTCAACGGGTAGATGACATGCCTTCCCATACACGAGTCTAAAAGGAGACATGGCTAGTTGGATTTTTTTAGCAGTCTTATAAGCCCACAAAGCTTCCGGAAGGTAGATCGACCAATCCTTCTTATCAGGCCGAACATTGACCTAAAAGATTTTCTTGATCTCCCTGTTTGACAATTCTGCTAATCCATTAGTCTGAGGGTGATAAGGAGTCGAGATTCAGTGTGACAACCCATACTTTGTCATCAGGGATCGAAACTGTGCATTTGTGAAATGGGTCCCTCCATCAGAAATGATGGCACATGGAATGTCGAACCAGGAAAAGATGTGCTGATGAATGAACTTGATTACCACCTTATGATCATTGGTTCGGGTCAAAATGGCTTCAATCCATTTGGACACGTAGTCCACAATGAGGAGAATGTACTTAAAGCCATCAAATTTAAGGAAGGGGCCCATGAAATCAATCCCCTAGATATCGAAGATTTCGCACACAAGAATTGGCTATAGAGGCATCATATCACAGTGGCTCATGTTACCCAAGGTCTAGCAACGACTTCATGCCTTACAGTAATCGTGTGCATCCTTGAAGATTGTAGGCCACTAAAAGCCGCACTGGAGGACTTTAGCTGCGGGTTTTGTAAGTACTTTTATTTTAACGAAATAAAATTATGTTTTATTGTGTACTAATCTTTCAGGATCACGCTCGCACAAATCAAGTCAATTATCCTCTGTGTGGATCAAAGTGAAGATTATCTTTAGTCAATGTAATTCTTTTATATTTCTTGAGTCTAGAATTACTATAAGGAACCTCAAGATTAAAGGCAAACCTTTCTAAATCGTAAAATAAACATCTAAATAGTATTAACTAACCAAAATATTAGAATTGATCGATCAAATCAATTGATCGATCAAAATAAGAATATTGATCGACCAAATTAGCCTAATGGTCAAATTTGATTTTCCCGTAATTGATCGACCAATTAAATATTTAATCAATCAATAATTAATCGACCAATTAAGTTAATTGATCGACCAATTAAGCAAATTGATCAACCAATTTGATTCGAATGATTTTTCTCAACATTCCAAGAATGCTTCATTTTCACTTATAAATAGGGCTCCACACCCCTCAATTCAAAATATACTTTTAAAAGAAAAATCCATATAGAAAAAGTGCTCTCGTGCTTTCTCTCAAAGTGCTTCTACACGTTTTTTTCATGCTTTACAAAGCACGTCAATTTGAACCTCTACAAAAATTCGATTTGACTTTCCTTGAGGTTCCATAGGATTATATTAGTTTGTTTTACTTGTTGCTTTGATTACGAATCCCAAGCTGTTGGGAGAAATCCGTTGTTGTTGTTGTTTTTGCTTCTCTTCAGGATAAAAAGAGAAGTGGTTTGTAAGAGGTTGTGCTATCCTCATTCAAGTGGTACGTTAGTGGATTGAGAAGTGTTGCCTAGTTGGAAAAATCCTAAGCTAGGAGGCTTAGGTAGTGGTTTTTACCTGTAGGGGCTTCCACTATAATCTGTGTATATTGTGAGATTGTTTTCTTTTGTGCCATATTTTTATTACAATTGATACCACACTTGATCTTGTGTTTGTGGTCAAGTAAGATCCGCAGGCATCCTCTCAGTTTTATGTCCGGAGAAGTGTCCACCGCAAGCCTGGTCATGGCAAAAGGATAAGATGTCCTGTATTTTTGCTTCCAGAACACAACGACTGATAATTTGATCAACACCAATGTGGAAGAGGTAGAGTCTTCCCAAATGTAATACTTAGCATCAGAAAGCATTGTCTTTCTTGGCCTTCAGCCAATCAGACGGAATCTAGTGGGATGCCAAGTAATTCACCATGTCAGCATACCAAGGAAGTCCTGTACCAATAGTCAGGAGGTGCTCATCTGGAAAGTGCTCCGTGATAGGTCAAGAAGGGTCGATAACAGAAGAAGGCGTGATAACTGATCAGCTACCACATTCTGTTTTCCCACCTTGTTGCGAATCTCAAGATCGAATTCTTGCAACAACAAGATCCAGCAGATTAGTTGAGGTTTCACGTCCTTCGCGAGTAAGTGCCTCACTGTAGTGTGACCGAGTAGATGATGTCAAGGAAACCCAAAAGGTATGATATGAATTTTTCTAAGCCAAATACTATAGCCAGTAGCTCTTTCTCAGTATTGTGTAGTTACGCTGAGCCTTGCCAAGTGTCTTGCTAGCGTAGTAGATGACCATGGGTTTCCCGTCGATTTTCTGCCTTAGACTGCACCTATTGCATAGTCAGATGCATTGCACATGATCTCAAAGGGTTGAGACCAATCAGGGGATTGGGATAGGTGCTTAGGTGACTCAGTCATGTAAGATCTCAAATGCGTGAACTCACTCATTGATTATCTCAAATGGAGTGTCCTTTAACAGAAGATTTGTCAGGGGATGCACGATTTTGGAAAAATCTAGAATGAATCGACAGTAAAAACCAACGTGCCCCAGGAAAGATCTGATGTCCTTAACCAAGCTAGGCACAGGTAGTTTGGAAATCAAATTTACCTTAATTCAGTCAACTTGGATGCCTTTCTCAGAGATAAGATGTCCCCAGACTATTCCCTCAGGAACCATGAAGTGGCTCTTTTCCCAGGAAAGAACCAGGTTCACATCAATGCATTGGATGAAGGTGGCAATCATCAAAAGATTCACCAAAGATCGAGAAGTCATCCATGAAGACTTCAAGGTACTCACCTACCATATTGGAAAATATGTCCAGCATGCACCACTTAAAAGTAGTAGATGCATTACATAGCCCAAATGGCATCCTACAGAATGCATATGTACCATAGGGGTAGGTGAAGGTGGTCTTTTCCTAATCCTCTGGATGAATTGCCACCTGATTGTATCCGGAGTACCTGTCTAGGAAACAAAAGAACCAATTTCCCGCTAGTTTCTCGAGTATCTAATCAATAAACGGCAGTGGGAAATGGTCCTTCGTGGAAGCATTCAGTCTTCTATAATCAATGCAGACTCTCCATGAGTTTGCGATACAGGTAAGGATGGTCTCTCCAGATTCCGTCGTGATCACGGTGAGCTCTGCCTTTTTATGTACCACTTGGATCAGGCTCACCCAATGGCTGTCAGAGATTGGGTAGATGATCCCAGCATCTAATCACTTGATGATCTCTTCACGACATCTTGCAGATTTGGATTAAGTCGTCTCTGCATCTCTCGCAATGGTCGTAAGCCTCTTCGGTGTAAATGTGATGTGTGCAGTATGAGGGACTGATACCAGTCAGATCATCGAGAGTCCATCCAATGGCTCTCCAATGCTGCTGGAGGATAGAAATCAATTTTGTTTCCTAATCCAAGGCAAGTTAGGAATTGATGATCACAGGAAACGTGTGGTTTGAACCCAAGAAGACGTATTTCAAGTGATCTAGGAGGGCTTCAATTCCATGACAGGGTTATCAGCAGTAGTAGGAGGTTCAGGGTGAGGTTCAGGAGCAAAGGTAGGAGTTGTAGGTGTATCTGAGTCATGTCTAGGCTCCTTTAGCTGTGGGTCGTGATCTTCTTGTGGTTGAGTATCAGCAACAATCAGGTTTTCCTCTATGAGCTGGTCCTCAACCACAAACCGATATCGCAAACTTGTTCAATAACCCCATAGTTAATTCATTTTTGGGCCTTAAAGATATCAATCTTTAATGTCTTGCTCCCAAATTTCAACTCAATTTGGTCCTCTTCATAATTTATGTTCACCCTAGCTATGGCTAGGAATGGTCTTCTTAATATAATTGGTGTGTTTCTCAAATTCTCAAGAGTATCCATGTCTAATACGATAGAGTCCACCAGAAAGTAGAAATCAGAAATCCGAACTACAACATCCTCGAGAATTCCTTTAGGTGAATTGATTGATCGATCTGCTAATTGCAAAGTAACCTCTATTGGTTTAAGCTCAGCCTCCTCAAGGTGGTCTAGTAGGGATGTGGGTATCAAGTTTATGGAAGCTCCTAGATCCAATAAGGCTTGATCGAATTCTATATCACCGATTTTGCAGGAGATTAGAGGGGTACCAGGATATTTTGCCTTAGACGAGAGTTTACTCAAAATGATGGAGCTGGCTTGCTTTGACAAGATGATCGGACTCCCGCCCTTAGTTCGCAGCTTTCGCTACTGTGTACACACATCTTTCAGAAATCTTGTGTAAGTTGGCACGTGGCAAATTGCATCCATCAAGGGGATGTTTATCTGGACCTATTCAAAAAGCTTGACCAGATCTTCCTCTAGTGCCACGATCTTGGGTTTCCTATTTTCCTTGGTAAAGGCCTCAGGGAATGGCACCTCAGTTGGTTCCTCTAGAATTGGCTCAGGCTCTTTATCTAGGATAAGGGTGTCCTGGATCACTAATCTAGGGTTGGGGTCTGGATGTTCAGGCTTGTCATGGCTAGGGAATGGTGGATTTTAGGTTGCTTTGACACTACAGGTGGTGACAGAGTTAAGTCTTGCTCGATTCTGGTTTGGGTTAGGCAAAATAGGCACCTACTACTATTACCCTGAATATGATGTTGAAGCTTCCACCCTGTCAGGTGATCGAGCAGAAGGGGACTGGTAAACATAGTGTGCTTGAACCTAATTTGGGTTCATAATGTGCCTCTGGTTTGACACGTTATTTGGATTAGGTAGAGGTTGGGAAGGAAGTGCACTAGGCTAGCGAGCATTTGCCAACTGAGCCAGTTGATTGCAAACCTCTATGATTTCTTCCTTGTGTTGTTTTTGCATGTCAACCAAGGTTTGGAGAATCAGAGACATTTGGTCCTCCCTAGGTGGCTTGGATTGGAAATTTTGATTGGGCCTTGGTTGAGCAGGTTGATAAGGTCATTGGTTTTGTGGTTGGGGTAGAAATTGAGGTCTTGGGTTTGGATTATTTCCCGACCATGCAAAGTTGGGGTGATTGTGCCATTCAGGGTTATAAGTGTTTGAGAATGGATTATTTTGGATGGTGTGGAGATCCTCGCAGGTCTGAGGAACTCCAGAAAAATCAGAGTAAGAGAGTTTAGAGTTCCCCCAACTAGGGTAGGCTAGTCCTGAGTTTCCTCAAAGACCATAATCAGACGGGGGTGGATAGGCAACCATCCCCTGAGAAGGGTGGTGATAGATGTTATGCACAGCCTCCCTACCAAAAGGCAATTGCGCAAATGTGTTTTGTGTGCTGAGGTGGTGCTCTCCCAGTGTCGAGTCAAGTCGTCCACCTTCTCAATGGTTGAGACCTTATCCAAGAGACTGGCTATCAACTCCAGATCGTCGAATGTGAAAAGGCCTCGAGTCTCGTGTACCCCTCAATTATTTGTCAATGCACGGGTGGTCATCCAGTCATACACACCCAGTGACTCATAGTTCAGGGAGTTCTCACACATGTTCTCGACAATTCCCCAAATCGTGTCTTCATGCTGACCCATGATGCTACCAACACAGGTTGCATTGACAAAGAGTTTGATATCTTCACAAAGCCCATGGAAAAAAGACTGGACTTGTTCCCATTTTGGAACTCTATGATGGGGGCACTTATGCATGAGATCCAGAAAACAATCCCATGCCTCATGTAGAGGTTCTCCCGCTCCTAGCGAGAAGTGCGTGATCAGCTGCAGCATAGCAGTCGTCTGACCAATGGGAAAGAATTTTTGTAGGAAAGTGGTCTAACGTTCTTCCCAAGTGGTGATCGGATGAGTGAGAATCTGAAACCAATGAGTGGCTTTATCCAAAAGAGAGAAGGAGAACATTCTCATGAGTAAGCTATCTTGATTCTGTATATTTGGCTTGAAGGTCTGGGCCAAAAGCTTTAAATGCTTAATGTGCTGGAAGGGATCCTCGGAGTTCAAGCCATAGAATTTTGGGATTGTATGAATCATTCTTCGCTTGAGCTCCACCTCAAGTCCTCCCGCAGGGATTTGCACTCGAGGCTCAATTTCCACCACAACATGATTGTAGTGATCTCGCATTTGAGGACGCTACGGTGGGTTGATGTATGCATCGAATCAATCTCTGAGGTTATGGAATTGATGTTGATGGTTAGGTTCTTCTCCGTGGTGTTCCATGGCTAGGGCTGGAGATACAGGCTTAGAAATGGAAGAGTCAAAGGAGATGTCAATTTGATCGAGAAGTTGCATAAGCAAGGGGGTCGAGGCTTGGCCTCGACGAGAGTGAAAAGCTAATGGAGGCCTCAAGGGTGGTCTTAAGGACCTCCTCCTAAACATACACTAGAGGAATATATGAGGGACAACAAATGTGATGGACCCAATTGAGACACCTAAATATTTTTGGATGACTATGGAGGTTCAAGGCGGATGATACCTCTTGATCAGAAAATTGCTCACCTGAGAAGTAATTGGGCAGCCAGGAAGGGGAGTCCCGTAAAGACCCCTACATGGTAGAGCATCCCCACAGGTTACAGGGTTTCCCCCACCCGACCTTCCTTGTCACCGTGGATCCAAATAGACTAGAATGAACGACTTGACCTTTTAAGTCTACCAAATTTTAAATTTGAATTGAGGTGCTTAGAATTCCACTTGAACTTTAAAGTTGATTTGTGCTTGATGACCTAATTTGAAGATTAGTTGACCCTACAAGGTGGATCAACTTCACTTGATTTGTCCTGAGATTATTAGGTCCCAATTTTAGGATTCAGGTGGATAATTAGAGCTTGATTTTAGGGTTTGCTTGATTAGGTAAGTTCAATCAAGGGTTTAGACAACACACAATGCAGGAAGGTAGATTCTTTTTATTTTAGGCAAGTTTGTTTTCTCAACCCTAAGATGGAAACACTAATGTGGCTCTTGTCCAATCAGTTTTCTTCCAAATTTGGCACTTAGGGCTCAATCAAGAAGGGGAGTAGCCCTAGTCACCTTAAGTCCCTATCCGATATAGAAATCTGGACTAGGATTTTCTAAATCAAATCAGGCAACTCAAGATGATTAATTCTAAATATGAAATGCAAGTTGATCCTAATTGATTTCCCTTTTTTAGATTTTTCCAGGAATAGGGGCTTATGGAGATGGAGATGGAGATGAGATTACCTGCCCTAGAGTAGCTATCATGCGACTGATCTTCTCTTGTGTACCTCGCACAAACCGCAACAAAAGAGATAACTCAAGTTAGTACCAAGATCAGAAATTGTAATCAAAGAAATCAAATTGCGCATTGCTCCCCAGCAACGTCAACAAAATGTTTAAGCGCAAAATCGATATTTTAAAATTGTTTCATTGTAGCAAGTCGAAATCGCCTGAAAACACTTAAATTTGCAACTTGAATTTCAAAAAGAGTATCTGAGGTCGAACATAAGGAGCAATTAATGACAATTCAATTCCACATATCACAATTATAAGCACAAATATGAGCAGTTATAACCAAAATTTCATTCAAGAAATATATATATATGAGAGTCAATATCAGAGTACAAAAAGAATGGGGTAAATGGTGATTTAAATCACCAATTAACACTTGAAATTAAGCCCATAATAATATCAAATGAATGAATAGTAAACACAATCAGATGTTTCACGTCACTTAAGTAACCAATGTAACCACAAAAGCACAGCACCAGCAAAATCAGACGACAGCGATAAGCTTCAGACGGCTTAAGTGACGCCTGCTACAGTGTCTTCAAGAGGCTCAAGGGCCTCATTCCTTCTTCCTTCTAGAGCCACAGCAGTGATGCACAGTGCAACACCACAAATGAAAAGGCCTCTCAGCAGCTAAGTGTAGAGAGATAGGGAGCAAGGGCAAAAACCCCCCTTCTCTCTCTCTTTCCTTTGTTCTCTTCTTTCTCTCAAGAACCCAACCGTAGTCAGGTAAACAGGCAGGTATACGAATCTGGGCAAAGGGACCAAGGCTACAGAGTGTGAGTAGTAGCTGAGGTGTGAAGACAGCATGAGGAGGGACCCGACCCCTCGTGTACTGGGCAGGGGGTCCAATGCAGAAAAATAATACATTCCTCGCTATCAACTCCTAATCCCACGAGGTGGGACTGACTTGTTTCCTCTTCTTCGAGCGAGCAGCAGCTGGTGAAGAAGCCCCCAATTGAGGTAGCAGGTGCAACCGAGGGTTCCAATTGATGACCTGATGATGTACCTAGGTGTCAACCGCTTCACCGAGACATGTTATCAGGAAGCTTCGTGGCCGAAGAACTGAAGGCAAGGTCGGAGGAATCGCAATGGTGGCGGAGGTCCAACGAGGTACCTGAAAGCATGAACATGGCCTTGCGGCCAAGTTAGACCAGTTTTGAAGCTTCGTGCGAGTGCGGCGAAGGTGATGGTGGCGATGGCGTGCTGTGAGAGTGCGTGTGTGTGTGGCGAAGGTGGAGAATGAGAGCAAGGGTGGCTATGTTCGGTGGAGGGCTAAGGCAGGTAATCCCCTCAATTTCTTAAGGGGCTTTGCTCGTGAGGGTTCAACGATAGTGTAGGGTCTGGCGGCATGTGGTTTAGTGGTGTGTGGCGGTCAGAATGCCTCACCGAAGGTATGCTGGAGAGGTGGAAGACGAAGTTGGAGCTGGTGCGACGATGGTCGAAGCTAAAGGTCGGAAGTTGTTGGGAGGATCAGTGGATGAAAAGGAGCTAATGTGGGTAGCTAACAAATGCAGAGGAGTCAGAGAAAGCATCGGCCATGATAAGTCGGTGCCGGAGAAGGTGAATGCTCCAAGAAAGGGAACGGCGACGAGGAAAAGGTCAGGGAGCACCTCGCAGGTATGGCAAGGTGCGGAATGCGACAAGGAAGAAGAACTGGCCACCTATTGTACATGGCTACCGGCAAAGAACTCAGAAAAAGGAGGTCGCCAGAGCAAGCTCGGAGCAGGCTTGGAGAGGGAGAAAAGAAGAGTTTTGTAGCCCAAAAACTTGCTGATGAGGTGAGGTTGTCCATGAGAGTCTTTTATAGCACATTGGACGAGCTTCCAAGCTTGGAAACAAGCTTGAAAGATCAAGAAATTAGGGATTGGGATTCTTCCTTTCAAGGACTTCGCATGGGCTTCCTAGACTGATTTGGGATCTAAATTTAGGTTTAGGTGTTTAGGGATGACCTCAGGATCATCCCTTCCAATTTTGGAAGGGATTGACCGAGAAATCAGGGAGGTATTCCTGATTGAAGCTCGGCACCAATGGGTTCACACCTGCCATGGTGGCAAGGACCCATTTGAAGGAAACAAAGTGAAGTTAGGGGGCTTTTTGTAAGGATTTTGAAAGTTGGGGGTATGAATGAGAGAGAAAGAGTAAGACTGGACCAAAATGCAAACTAGGTCGAAATGATCTCTGATTGAGCCCAAATTTTGGTACAAACCTAATTTGGACTCAAGGAATCTGATGGTGAAGTTGGAGTTTGGTTTGACTAAGTTTGACTAGGTAATTTACGTAGAAATCCAAATTAGGGTAACTTCCTGTCTGAGACTCTGTTTTAAGTCAAAATGTGTTCCAAAGGTCAAATCAAAGGTACCAAACCTCATAGAATATTTTTCTATGATTTTTAGAAGGTTTAGGTGAATTTCATTTTGATCAAAACCTCAGTTAATTAAGCAGGTCTGAAATTAGGTTTTTGGATGTCCATTAATTATTGAAATGCATCAAAAACTCATTTCTATCTACATGGACCCTCTTATTAGACATTAATGACCATTTAACCTTTAATTTACCTTTGGAATTCCCCGTGGTTATTTTGTATTTATGAAATGTAGTTAAAATTACAGAAATAACCCTGTGTTCTTCTCTTTTCTTAAAGCAGAATAGTATGCACATAGGACCCTCTGATGGTTATGTTGGAGCTTTTATCGACTTTGTTCAACCAAATTGAGATAGTTAGGGCTCATGATGGTGTTCCCATCAGAGAAGTAAAGGAATAGCCTATCACCAGCTTGGGTGGGGAAGAGGGAAAGGGAGCTGACCTCGATCATCGAAGAGTACCATGGCCATCTATAAGTGAAGGTGGAAGTATAGGGGGATGAATCTGGGTGTGAATGTGTCTATATACAAAAGAACCACCATCATCATCTCTGGAAATGGTGAGCTTAATCACCTCAAAAAAATAGGATTAACGACTCATCAAAGTCGGTGGATGAAAAGAGGAAGGTGAGAGTTCTAAAGGCCAAGGAGGAAGTGTTTAACCGTCTGATATGTGATCATCAGAGTGGTGAAGTCACCAGCCAACGGTGGCCATCCGTGGAGAAAGAGAGGTGAAGAAGAAAGTGTACCTAGCGACCTATTTGTAAATAAGGACCTAGGTGTGACAAAAGGACTCAATTAATATGAAAATTAGGGATTGAAATGCAAATCGTGAGTTTTGAGGCTTAATTTAAATTATTTATTTTTCAACGTTTTATATATGATTATAAATACTGTAAATAATATATTTATGATGTGATATTGCATTTTTACCTTTTTTAGCTATATTTATTTAAGCACTTAACATTATTAAGTTAATTACCAACTTAAATGACATAAATAGTATAAGTTTATTTATAATACTTACATATAGCTAAATACTTATATTAAGTCCTATTTATTAAATAATCATAAATAAATGTTTATTAACCCTTAATTTAGGTAGTTTAACATATAAATAAGGTCCTTGTTACTATTACCTTAAATATATAATTAACCCTAATTTAATGTTATTCACTAGTAATTTAACTAGGAAAACTAGTTAATATTAATGAATTAGGAGCCATGATGAGTTCCTCATCAATTTCCTTAGAATATCTTGAAATTTCTCCCAATCATCATGTAGTCTCTCTCCAAGTGTCTGGGCAAAGGTCGTAATGGCACGCCTCATGGCGTTGGCTTATCCGATTAGGAAGAATTTTTTCAATAACTTAGATCAGAGCTCCTCCCAAGTGTTGATTGGTCATCCTATGGATTTAAACCAATAACAAGCCTTATCCCTTATAGAAAATGGAAAGAGCTTCATCATTATAATACTAAGATCCACATTTCGGGGAAGGACCGTCTTGCAATATGCCCTAAGTCTTCTAGGTGTTCAAATGGATCTTCATGGGAGTTTCCATAAAAATAAGTCTCTATCAGACTTATAACATTGGGTTTGAGCTCAAAGATATCACCTTCTGCAGGCATTCTTACCAATGACCTTATTTGTAGTGCATCTTGGTTGTAAAAGTCTCTCAACTGCCTCAGTTGTTCACCCTATGGTGGTTCTTGCATATCCTCTAGGGTTTTCATGATTCTATCCATTTGTTCCTTGTGATGTCGCTTAAATGCGGTGAGTTGTGCTCTAAGTAGAGCTATGGGATCATTTTTTATCCGTGGCGAGCGTGTTTTCATGAGTGAAAATCAGGACTTCGGAGAACCCGTTGTCGTAGTTGCAAAAATCTCTACCAAATAAAATTTATAATGAAACTCCAAGGGAGTCCTAGGTCGAACACAAGGAAGCAAACGTTTGATTATGAAATCCACGCTACCAATTTTATTTATTTTTGTTGCTTTTATCTTTTGATATTTTTTTAGTATTTTATACAGCAAGAGATCAGGTCAATGAAATCTAACTAATCTACTTGCAAAATAAGACAGAGAGAGAGAAACAATCAACATATATGTTCAAAACAAGTGTTTGCTACAAATAATCGAGAAATTACAATTAGACTAAAAAGCGATAAAAGATAAAGTGAGAAGAATCCCCTCGATGGTCGCTTGGAGGATGACTTACTTTGATGACGCCCCGGACAAATGTGGCAGGAAGCTGGATGAAGAACAACATCAGAGGAAGGAGGATGGGGTGTGACGGTGTCGCAGTGAGGATCTACTTCCCGAAGTGGTGAGAGGACGACCACAGGATGCTCCACGAATAGGGATGAGAGGCAGGAAAAATATTTGGTTTTCTACTCTAGAGGAGCATCTTGGGCTTGGGACAAGCTCTCTTTGGAGCCTTGGAGGTGGTGAAGGAGAGAAAGGAAGAGATGAAGAAGAATGGGAGGGGTAGGGGTCCTTTTACAGTGGAGGAGAGGATGCATTTCGTACATAGGACATTTAGTGACAGCCATAAACATCGTTGAAGATACACTGCAAGCGTCGCTGAAGCTCCCGCTCACTTGCCCTCTCACAACTCTTGTGCACACACTCCATGCGCCTGTGTCCTACACGCCTACTGGTGCTTGCACGCGTGCTGCTACACTAGCTCCGCACTACACTCTCCACACTGCTACACACATGCGGTGCTACGTGCACACCCATGAGCAGCCTGGATAGCGCTACGTGGCACAATTTGGGCCCTCTATCTTCTTTCCTTAGCAAGGTGATGAGAACCTCATCATGAGCCCTAAGTAGCTCATTTTGACTAGAGAAAGTAAACAAAATCTCAAGGAAGACTTAAGTCAAGGGTTTACTGTTATGAGAAGGAAACATGAACTAAAGGGTAAAAATTGCAATTTCACCATTGCAGTACATAAACGGGATTTCTTAGAGGCAAAACATATGTCAAATGGTATGAATAAGATAAAGAGTGGGTTGGTTCAGTCAGAAATGGGTTATTGTGCAATCCAAGAATTAAATGACATTCTGTAACCCTAAAACAAATCTACTTAATTCAATAAGGTTCTGGTTAGGATAAAAATAAACTAAACCCTCTATAATTCATGGAAAAATATCCCTTAGGGTTTAGAACCTTCAAATTGGCCTTTGGAACCTGTTTCGACCTAGATTGTGGTCCTAGCTCAGTATTTAACTTAATTTGGATTTTTATGCAAAATGTTCAATCAAACGTAGTCAAACCTAAAATCCAACTTTACCACTGGATTTCTTAGGTCTAAATTAGGTTTATACCAAAATTTGGGCTAAAGGAAGGTCATCTTGACCAACTTTGCAAAATGGTCCACCCAATTTCATTCTTACCCCTAACTTTTGAAAAACCCTTACACAGAGCCCCCTATCTTTCTTGCCACCCTTGCATTCAGGTCCCTCCACCATTACAGGGGAGGAATCCCACTCCAATGAGGATTCAAGGTAGATATCCCCTCGAATCCTCAGGGATCTCCCAGATTTGGAAGGGAGATTCTCTGAGGATTTCTCCATCGATTGAACGTGATCTCCAGATCAAATTTGCGCCCAATCTCTCGTGCGAATGCTCAAGAGATTTAGGCATCCTAACTACCTTCCTTCTCCGATGAGGAGTTTGCGATAGAAGGCTTGCCCTCCAAGCACCAGAAGCTCGGCCAGCGACTATAAAAGGATCCCCAGTCCTCTACGAATCCCTCAAGCTTGAGTTGGCCGAAGAATTCCCTAGAATTCCTCTTTCCCCTCTCCGGCCAAGTAGCCCACAAGCTCCGGCGACTCTCCCTCCCTTCTCTCATCGCTCTGCCACCATACCAGTGGCAGGGTTCGCTTCGTCTCATTCCTCCGCATTGTCCCACACCAGCGCACACCTCTCTGACCTCCTCCTCCTCATCATTATCTCCACCTCAGGGCCATCTTCTCCAACAACGGCACAAATGCACCGTTCGTCTCCTCTACCTCCCCTTCACTCCAAGTACCCCAGATAAGTTCCTTTCCTCCTACTTTCTATTTTCCCTCCTTCTATTTCACAAACCACCCCTCGACTGTCGCTGTCCACCCTCATCTTCCCCATCTCCAGTTGACCTCCAGCGAGACACATCCATCACTCCGCACCTCCACGCATCTCGCCACCAACCTCTTCACCTCCGCCATCGACCACTGATCACTTTCCACCCATTCACTGCCCGCCACACACGCTCCACACCTCCATCGAACAACCCCACACACACGGACTCAGTCTGACCTAGGCACGCATCCCTAGGTCATTCTGAGCCACGTCGACCCCCGCCTCACCTTCGTCGTGACATGGCGTAGGTTCTCCTATCATCCGACTGAGCCGTTGTTGGTCGAACCCGATTAGGTGTGTTAATATGGTGATTTTATCATTGAAGTGTGTATACTGGCTAACCTAAATCGAGCCTAACCATCTCTTTACAAAAATTTTTTTACCTAGCCTACTTGATTTTATCTTGGTCACTTTTAGGCCCAGGGTCGAACTCAGGGAAGTGGGGTTAGAAGTAAAGTTCCTACGCCTTTCCTACAACGAATCTCTTCCGTTCGTTTATTGTGTTTTCGGTATTTTTTCTATTTAGATTTTTTTTCTGATAATTCTTATCCTTGAGGCACACCCACAAAATTAGGTTCTTGGCTTTGAGCCAAAACAGGGTTCCAAAACAGGTCTTGCTATTCGCAAGATGGAGTACCTGCAAGTTAAGGATTATCTTTTCTCTTATATATTTTTTTATCTTTTTACTAGCAGGAAAGCGAAACAAAAATAAAGTAAATATAGTGTATATATATATATAGGTATATATTATATATGTATAAAGGGGTGGGGGTGGAGGCGGAGATGGAGTGTAGCACGGTGTCGAGTCGGTCGTCGTCTAGAAAGATGCAACCAACAGGACGAGGTGCTGCATGGAGTGTAAGATGGATGGTGGAAGATGTGTGTGACCACACTTTTTCTACGCATTTATCAGGGAATATCAGCAACTAGTGCAGATATTCCCGTGATACAACGTATGGTAAGTAATGTGAAAATATATATATATGTATATATGTAAATATATCTATATGTATATATGGTTATAAATATATAGGTATATATGTAGTTATATGTATATGTATAGATGTCTATGTATATATATATATATATATATATATAGGTATGTAACTATATGTATAGATAGATATATGTAGATAGATATGTGTATATATATATATGTATATATAGTTATATAGATATATATGTATGCATATTTGTATATATATATATATATATATATGTATATAAATGTATATATGTAAGTATATATGTGTATATATATATATATATATATATATATATATATATATATATAAGTATATAGATATATATATATGTATGTATATAGACCAGTACATAGTTATATAAGTACTAATATATGTATATATATATAAGTATATAGATATATATATATGTATGTATGTATACTAATACTTTAAGTATATAGATACTACTATATGTATAGATATAAGTATATATATATATGTATATAAATATATATAGATATAAATATATATATGTATATATATATAAGTATATAATAGTGTATAGGTGAGAGTGTGTGTGTGTGAGAGTGGGAGTGTGTGTGTATGTGTTTTTGCAGAGAGAGAGAGAGTGTGTGTTGAGAGAGAGAGAGAGAGCACTCGGTCCTGCTGGAGATAGGAGTTAAGTCATCTGCACCATCAGGGGCCGACGTCTGTGTCCATGCGGTCACGCGCAGGCGCATAGGCGTGCGCACGTAGGGGAATGGGCGTGAAGGAGAGAACAGGCCGCAGCGCACCGCACTGCGTGAAGAGCAGGCACTGAAGAAGCGGGTGGTCGTACGCCGGCGAAGACGTGGGCGGGAGCGGGTGCTGGTAGAGGACCACACGCAGACGCGTGGGCGGGTGCTGGAGCGGGATGTGGGGCGGGACGCGCGCGTAGGCAATGGCCGGTAATGGCGCGCCGGGTGACCAGATAAGTGAGAAACTTACCGGTCACCCCACTGTAGCCATAGTGTTCCGCAGAAACGTGTGAACAGTGGCTACAGTGGTCGGGCGAGCCGCGCAACCGCCTGTTGTAGGTGCTGTGAGTGTGGGCGGCATGCTGCTGGCGCGCGTGGGCTGGCACGTGCGTGGAAGGGTTGCGCCAGCCGTTGGCTTATGGGCAAGACTCCACGATAGAGTGTGTGGAGAGGGCTGGGTCGCGAGCGACGGAGTGCAACAAGGCACGCGGTGGCCTGCAAGTGTTGGCTGGCGTGCGCGGTGAAGCTTGGCCGGCCGCTGCAGGGGCATGCGGTGACCGGTTACGGGTGGAAAGATGAGTGCAGTGCGAAGAAGAGGGAGGTGAGGCCACCTGCAGGCGTGTGCTGGAGGCGAAGACGGCCTGCAGGTGTGCGCTGGAGGGGCTTTGCGGCTGCTGCTATTGCGTGCGGAGCTTTGAGCTTCAAAGCTTGAAGCTCCTACTCCAATGGCTGAAGTGGCTTGGACGTTGAAACAGTGAAGAGAAGACCACCATGCCCACCGGCTCTTTGATGAGCTGGGCGGTGGTGGTCTCACGGTGGTGGGTGTGCACCATAGTGATGGACTCCTGCCCGCAGAGTGGCTCCTCTGAGGAGGAGGTCCTGCATTTGGAGGTAGAGGGGAGGAGGCGGCCTGGAGAAGTGGAGCTACTGTGTTTTTTGGCTTTTTTTCTTGTGGACCAGGCTCCTTTTGAAAGAAGGAGTCGAGCACTTTTTATAGAGGAGGAAGGCATGCACAGCCATGCCTTGGCTGTGCATGCGGCTGTGCATGGCTTGGCAGGGCATGTGGCTGCAGAGAATGGCTGAGCAGGACATGGAGTGAAGGAGAAGAAACCATTCCATGCAACCGTGGGAAGAAAGTCAAAAATCAAAAAGAAATAGAAAATGAAGATGGAAATTTTTCAAGGCAGCACTTGAGGAATTTGTTAATTGCAAGGCCATTTTATTTCACTCTCCTCCCCTCTCAATTTAATGCATGCATGCATGTATTTTTACAAATACGACTATGGACACCTAACATGCACTGGTAATGCTAGGAAATAGCACAAGATGGCACAATTGCAGGTGTATTTTTGCGGTGTAATCAGCCATGAGGTCGTGTTTGTGCTGACAGGTCTCACCCCTCGTCGCCATTGGAAGAAGAACTGAAGCTTGCATGCGAGCTTGCATCAAGCGATCCTGCTCCAGGAAGCCAAGTCCCAGGTGCGTGGCTTTCCTCTGCGAACCACATCAGCTACCTATTGAGAGCCGAAACATTCCGCAGCTGCAGCAATTAGGAGGCTTTCCCTGCGGAAGCGTGCGAAGAAGTGGGTGGGACTTTTAGTCCCACCTCAGTAAGTTTCGAGCTTCCTGTGTAGTTTAAATTGATTTTGTGAATTGTGCTATTTGCCTCAAGTCGCACAGGGGTGAGATCCCACGCCCTCACTCGCCACACCTGATCCACGACCTGCCCCCATGGACCTGGCACCCGACCCGATTACCTAACCTAGCACTCCTCACACATCACACCCACGCTGGTGCGCCTGGACCCAGGCGCACACCGGACTCGATTACCCGGCTCTGGGAGAGCGTACCAAAGAGACAAAGAGAGAGAGAGATGCGGGGAGGGTAGGGGGTAGGTTTTGCTGCGTGGTGTTGTGCAGGAAGAAGAAGCTAAGGAAGAGAGAGGTGCAGCAAGGAAGAAGAAAAGAGATGCATTGTAGCAGAGGAGCGGCAGACCAAGAGAAGAAGAAGAAGGTAGCTGAAGAAGAAAAGAAGAGAGGCCGGGACTTAGCTGAAAGAAGAGAAAGAAGAGAGAAAGCAAGGGCAGAAGAAGAAAAGAAGAAGAAGAAGCTAAAAGAAGCATAGTCGTAGAGTAAAGCAAAAGAAGAGAGAGAGAAGACATAGAAGGACAACAATTCAAAGCACTGTAGTAAAAATTTTTAAGACGTCTGATAAAATATCAGACGACCAATTCTTTTTGAGCACTGTTTCGTCATAACATTACTCTTCAATTTTGGTTGAATTAGTTATTGCTTTTTATTGAAAGTTGTGTTCTTAAGTTTTGGAAAACTCAATTGCTCCCTGTGTTTGACCTCGGATACTTTGATTTTTGGGTTATAAATTCTTATTTGTTTTCGCGGAGATTTCATCTATATTACAATGAGACATCTTTTAAAACATGATCTAGCTGCGTAAACATAAGAACTACTACAGAAGTCAGATTGAGTCGATTTTCATGTCGTTGGGCTGCAATCGTCGACCCAAATCCATCTATGCGGTCTAATTTGTCGCTTGAACCTCCGGATTGCGTCACCTAGTCCCTTGGCCATTGATCTTCCTCGAGCTGTGTATGGTGCTACGGGACTCTGATCAAGGCAATTTTGAAGGCGTTGGTCTCTGATCGTCGACCTAATCAAATCCATATGGTCGGATCATCAATCCGAGGTCCTAAATTAAATCTCCTTCTCTCCTAGACATAAAAGGACGTAATTAGCCTAAAATTTATTCACACTATTCTAAATGCAGAATGACGTATGCTATGCAATATTTACAATATGGAATGTATATCTAAGAATAAGAACATGCATAAATAGGCATTTTATCCTAAATAAATTTGTCTACATCATACCCCCATGCCTATCTTTTGCTAGTCCCTAGAAAAATCAAACAAAATGCTATGTATAAAAATAGAATTAGGGTCTAATCACTTAGGCAAGATTTGTTGATTACATTAGAAAATTTCAAGGACCTAATCTTCGAAAACTCAACAGTGCCCAAGTGCCTGCCAAAATGCAAACTGCCCAAGTCCTTACCTTATTTTGAAAAGGAAAGATACATTTTTTTCTAGTTTTCATTTTTCTAATTCTTTTAGGATTTTTGAGTTTAGAGTTTCAAGGTAGCTTTCTACGGCTACCCAACACACCCAAGACTTTAAAAATACTTTTAAGTTCTAAGCATCTTGTGAAAAAGTGATAGACTCACTAGGCAGCCACTAAAACGGAATTCAAGTTTCTACGACCTAAAAAATTCTGCCTAAAGGTTTATCTATTCAACTGGTAGCTTTCTCCCTACTTTTTTTTTATGGTTTTATGGGGTCAACACAAGGGCGAACCCAGTGTATATCTCCCCAGTTTAATCTACTTCCCTGCTTCTTCTGTATGTGTTTTGGGAATTATTTGTGCATTTTGTGAGCTAGATTCTGGACAACCGGCCAATGAGCTGTTACCACCGACCACTTGCCAGCCATACTCGTGCAGTGAAGTGTGGTTTTTTTTTCTTTTTTTTTGGGTATTTTTCTTTTTTTGCTTCTTTTTTTTTAAGTAGGTGGCTTCCCTGATCTAACATTTACCTAAAGGTAGCAGTTACAGAATGGTTGTGTGGCTGGGCTCCGGACAACTGACCAATGAGCTATTACCACCAACAACTTACCAACCATACCACCCTAGAATGTTCATTACCTACCCAATTTTCATTAGAATCATCGAAAAGTGAGTCAATGCAAATAATGTGTAGATGCTTTTGACTTAAAGTCTCCTCAAATCAAAGGGTAAGTGATTGCACCGCAAAAATACGCCTGCAATTATGCCATCTTGTGCCATTTCCTAGCATTATCAGTGCATATTAGGTAGACATAGTCAGATTTGTGAATATAGACGCATGCATGCATTTCATAGAGAGGAGAGGAGATTAAATAAGTGGCCTTGCAATTAACATTTTTCCTCAAGTGCATCTTTGCAAATTCACCATCTTTTTATTTTTTATTTCACTTGATTTTTAAATCTTCCCCGCGGCTGCATGGAACAACTTCTCCTCGCACCACTCCCTACTCCTGCCCTTCCCTGCGGCTGCCTCTCCCTGCCAAGGCCATGCATGAGCCATGCATAGCCAGGGCATGGCCATGCATGGCTTCTTCCTCAATAAAAAAGCCACAGCTCCTCCTTAGCAAAGAGGAGCCTGGTCCCAGCCATAAAAAACCTGCAGCTTCTTCTTCTCCAGGCCACTGTCCTCTCCTCCCTCTCCCTCCATACGTCGGCCCTCCTCGAAGACACCCGGCGGACAGGAGCCCTCACTGTGGTGCACACCCACCATAGTGAGACCACCACCGCCCAGCTCTTCAAAGAGCCAATGGGCGTGGTGTTCTTCTTCCCTGTTTTCACCTTCATGCCATTTCAGCCATTACCGCAAGCTTCAAGCTGTGAAGCTCAACCGGCCACCGCACACCCTACAGCAGCCGGCCAAGCCCCACAGTAGCAGCAGCAAGGCGGCAGCAGGCCGCCCTCGCCTTTCCACGCGTGCCTGCAGGCGTCCTCGCCTCCTGCTCAATCGCACTGCATTCGCCTTCCCGCCCACAGCCGACCACCGCACGCCACTGCAACGGCCGGCTAAGCCTCTCTGTGCGCCCCTGCCAACTCCCACAAGCCTCTGCGCAAGCAGCAAGTCGCCCTCGCCCTCCACCGCGCATGCCAGCAGCCTTCTCTGCGCACTCTATAGCAACCTTCCACCCGCAAGCCACCAGCCAAAACCACTCCACCACGCATGCTGAGTCGGCCACATTCACGCACCTGCAGCTCCCGGTTGCGTGGCTCGCCCGACCACTGTAGCCACAGTAGGGTGACCGGTGAGTTTCTCACTTTACCGGTCACCTGGCACGCCGCAACCGGCCGCAACCCGCTCGTGCATCTCCGCCCGCATCGCCCGCACCCGTCAGAGCATCTGTGTCGCCCACTCTCTTCGCCCACGCGCGCCTGCGAGGGCCCGCTCCAGCCTTCGTGTAGCACGGTGCACTGCGTCTCCTCTCTGCGACACTCGCCCTCCAGCATGCACGTCCTCGCGTGCATACGCGCCTGTGCGTGTGCTTGTGGACCTCCAGATGGTGCCCCGCTGCTGCAGACGTCTTAACTGCGCGTCTTCACTCCAGCAGGAAGCGCGCGGCTGCCCTCTCTCTCTCGCTCTCTCTCTCACTCTCTCTCACAAAACTCTCTTTATCGACGCTCACACACACATACACTCACACTTCCACACACACACACACACACCAATACACTATTATATACATATATATATATATACGTATACATATACATATATTGATATATATATAAATATATTTATATACATATATATATACATACATATATATATATTTATATCTATATACTTATATATATACATATATATATATATACACATATATATACTTACATATATACATATATTTATATACATATATATATGTATATACATATATCTATATATATATTATTACCTATATAACTAAGTATAGATACATATATATATATATATATATATACATATATACACACCTACATATATATACATCTATATATACATATATATATATATATATATCTTGCTACATATATCTATATATACATATATTACTATATACATATACATACATATATATATTTACATCTATATAGTTATATGTACATACTTATACATACATACATATATATATATATATATATATAGATCTATACATATATCTATCTATACATATACTTATATATATATATTTACATACCTATATATATATACATATACATATATACATATATAGCTACATACATATATACATATACTTATATATATACATATATACATATATATATACACATATATATATACATATATATGCCTATATATAACCATATATACATATAGATATATTTACATATATACATATATAGATATATTTTCACATTATTTACCATACGTTGTATCGTGAGAATATCTGCACCAGTTGCTGATATTCCCTGATACACGCATACAAAAAGCGTGCTCGCATTCATCTTCCACCATCCATCCTACACCTTACACACGGCACTTCGTCCTGTAGGTTGCGTCTTTCTAGACGACAACCGACTCGACACCGTGCTACACTCCAGCTGCATCTCCACCCCCACCCCTTTATACATATATAGTATATACATATATATCTATACTATATTTACTTTATTTCTATTTCTCTTGTATGCCCATAAAAAGATAAAAATATATATATAAAAGAGAAAAGATAATCTTTGACTTGCAGGCAATCCGTCTTGCGAATAGCAAGACCAGTTTTGGAACTCTGTTTTGGCTCAAAGCCAAGAATTAATTTTGAGGGTGTGCCTCAAGGACAAAGATTACCAGAAAAAAAATCTAAATAGAGAAACACCAAAAACACAATAAACGAAAGAAGGAGACTCGTTGTAGGAAAGGCGTAGAAACTCGACTTGTAAACCCACTTCCCTGAGTTTGACCCTGGGCCTAAAAGTGACCAAGATAAATCAAGTAGGCCAGGTTAAAAAATTTTGTAAAGAGATGGTTAGGTCCGATTTAGGTTAACCACTATACACACTTCAACGATAAAATCACCATATTAATAACCTATTCGGGTCCGACACCACACCTTTTCTGGCACCGTTGCCGGGGAAGTGCTCCTTCAAGTAAGTTTTTACTCCATTCCTGTAATTTTTTCTCTTCTCTTCTCTCTTCACGGGTATCTCTGTTTTTGGTGTGCAGGTAAACCTGTTGCAAGGAGAAGACAGGCCGACGAAGTCGGAGACGTGGGCAGATCCAAGGGCGGGAACGAGAGCTTGAAGACGTCGACACCGCACTGGAGCTCCGCACACGTTGCTGCACAAGTAGGCTCTTCTTTCCTTAGCAACTTAGGTTAACTTGCCACCCTAAAAAGAAAAAAAACTAAAAACTAAAAAAAAAAATTTAGAAAAACTTCTTGGGATCTCTTGGGGAAAGTGGATTAAAATTCACTTGCTTGATTGATTGTCTTTACTCCCACCGCCCCGGGATTTCCCGCCCTACTTCGCATAGCGAAAATCCCAGAATCTTGATTCTTGAATTTTTTGCCATGTGAAGTATTCTCTGAGGCAAATCAAAAGATTGATTGCACCCCTCTTTGCCTCACTTATCTGCAAATTCGGGATCACATTTTTTGTGGGGAGACTTGGAATTGAGTTGATTCCAAACCCACCATGACTTTTCAACTTGCCTAAGATTCGATCCTAAATAATTCAACCCCAACAATTTGATTTTCTTTATCTTTTGGTTGAGCCTTGTGTGGACATCTTTCTGGTGATTGGGAGCACTAGAATTGAAGTGCTTTGGCTCCCTTTCACATAAACTCTAAAACTGATTCGTGCATCCACACATAGAAATCTCCATTTAGGGTAGCCCATTGCATTTTAGCATGCATTAACCAACTGATATTGAAGAAGGGTTTCTTGGGCTTTGAAGAAAACCTGTATTCTCTCAAAAATCTGGAGATTAGTTGAATTGGTAATTCAGCGAAATCCTAAAATTCATACTACCTAAGGCTAAACTCTAAAAACCATTCACCAATTAAAAACTTCAATTCGGGGAGATTTCCCCGTTGCATGCTTGTTTTACACACTCTGAAAATCAATCACTTGGGCATTACCCATAAACAACGCCCTTCACATTCCAAAAGCACTTGACCCTAAGCCTCTAACTAAAACTGGTAGTAACTTGACCCTTCTTAAGTATTTTGACACGAAGGACAAAGCCTGCGTGTGCTCGGATGCGTATTTACATGCAAACACGTCTTCTGTCATAGAAGATGCTTGCGCCCTGGGGAACAACCCGTTCTCTGCCACCTATAACCCAGGGTGACGAAATCATCCGAACCTTGCATGGTCCAACAACCCGTAGCGCCAAAACCCCGCGGGTGGACCAATGCGACCATCCGCACCCGTCATCCCAAGGGCCCAGTCTAATCCTATGGCGAATCTGCCATCAGGCCCTTGCGTACCGCAAACCGAACACGCATCAAGTCCTCTTGACAAATTGATGTGAATGATGATGGAAATGTCAAAGCGCCATGAAGAGAATATGACCTCTCTTCAGCACCAATTGGCGCAGCAAAATGCTGAGATCAGTCAACTACACATGACGACTCGATCTCAGGGCACTCTTCCTGCCCAACCTGTCCCAAACCCGCGAAATTTCGTACCCTGCGGTCCTCAACCACAGGTATGACCTTCTCAGGGGAATGCTCATCAGATTCTGCAAGCTCCGAGCATTCCAACGGGATTTCAGGCTAATCCCGCTGCAGCACCGCACTCTTATGTCCCTATTGCGAACCCTCCTCCGCCATATGATCCCACTGGACCCGCATCGTCC
This sequence comes from Thalassia testudinum, assembly GCA_037157565.1. Taxonomy (NCBI): domain Eukaryota; kingdom Viridiplantae; phylum Streptophyta; class Magnoliopsida; order Alismatales; family Hydrocharitaceae; genus Thalassia; species Thalassia testudinum. The sequence goes on from JAZHRO010000036.1 coordinate 31,029,650, forward strand.
AATGCTATCACTATGAGGAGCGGTAAGTAGATCGTTGATCCGCCTCGACCTGATCCTAGCCCGTCTTCTTCTTCATCGCCCTCTCATTCGGGATGCGCACCGCATTCGCGAGAGGACGATACACCCAAATTATTGCCAGAATCAATCCCATTCCCTGACGCTCTACTGAAGGAGCCAAAAGGTAGGAAGAAAGATATGCAGGCCTTTAATAACCTACGTAATTTGTTCAGGGATGTAGAAATCAAGGTACCCCTTCTCGAGGCTATCGACCACATATCTACTGTCGCTCGATTTCTCAAAGACTACACAACACCCAAGCGACAGTCAAAGAAAACTAAGAATATGATGGTTCTCTCGCCTCATGCGAGTTGTGCTATACTGTCAAACCAACCACCGAAGCAGAAAGATCCGGCACACCGCTTATTTCCTGTAGCATCCAAGGCTGCAATTTTAACCGTGCCCTGCTTGATCTAGGATCTTCCATCAATCTTATACCAACCATCATGCTTGAAAAATTTTCCTTCGGAAATCTGAAACCCACCCCTGTCACGTTACAGTTGGCAGATCGTTCTGTCAAAATCCCGAAGGGTGTGGTGGAAGACGTGGTGGTTAGGGTCAACAGTCTCTATTTTCCTGTTGACTTTCTCATTTTAGATATGGAAGTTCCTAGCTCACTTTCAGATTGTCCAATCATCCTTGGTCGACCTTTCTTGGCCACAGTCTGCGCCCTTATCGACTGCAAGTTGGGCTGTATTGAGATTGCCGTTGGATCTGAAAAGATCAAGCATAACATCTTCAAGGTAGCCAAGAACTTTGATTGCGATTGCATCGAGGATGACACGTCTGACGAGGACATGACAGTCAGTGCATGTATCAGACTAATTGGGACCTATTCAGACTGCTGCGGATTACCTGACGACTGCCTGATCAACACATATTGTGACGTTCCCCCATCCCTCCCTTGTCCCATACCTTCTCCTGGCCAGACTTCTGATGAGGTTTTCTCCGCTTCCCATACCTCATGGTCTGAGTCATATCCGGGCTACTCACTGCCGATCCACACTCCTGAAGACCGAATTGCCCTTTCTTTCCCGCCAAATCAGGCGGATTTGCAACTCCACACTGGGACCTTGACCCCATATCCTACTCACTAGGGCTATTCTTTTTTGGATCCATCTATCCAAAGAGCCCCTCTTCTTGGCCAATCTGAAGGCCAACTTCTTCTTCCCGACTTGTTCTCCGATCCGCCTGGGACACTCTCATCCCAGAAAATGCCAGACCTTTCACCATTCGCCATCACTTTTCATGCCACTATCACGATCACTTCACTTTTCACTTCACCACCCACCATCCACCCACCCTACCACCCTGCTGTATACCCTGCACCTCAGCTCTCGTTACCCGATCTTTCATCCTTTCTCTACCTCTCCCTACATGCATATGAGGACATAGCATCGTTTGGCATGGGGGGGTGGATAGGCATCCATAGGATCTGGGTATTTTATGGTATCATGTAGTTTCCACCTATTTATAAATATGCAAGAAAAAGAAAAAGAAAAAAAATATATATATATAAATAAATGGTGTTTAGTAATGATCTAAAAGCTGAAACAAAAATACAATAAGTGTTTATGGATATTCAACCTCTGTTTTGAAGACGTTCCAGGCCACAGAAGCTTGATTCGCTCAGGCTCGGCTTAATTTACTTGAGCATTGACAAAATAGATTGGAATCTCTCCTAACTAAGGACGTATTCTTGTACCTGAGACACCAGTACAGGATTCGTTGGTTTGCTTTTACTTGAGAGCTTAAGTAAACTTGTTTCACACTACACATATCAGGAAAGACCAGGTGAACATAAGATCCAACCGCCAAGAACTTTGATTGCGATTGCATCGAAGATGACACGTCTGACGAGGACATGACAGTCAGTGCATGTATCAGACTAATTGGGACCTATTCAGACTGTTGCGGATTACCTGACGACTGCCTGATCAACACATATTGTGACGTTCCCCCATCCCTCCCTTGTCCCATACCTTCTCCTGGCCAGACTTCTGATGAGGTTTTCTCCGCTTCCCATACCTCATGGTCTGAGTCATATCCGGGCTACTCACCGCCGATCCACACTCCTGAAGACCAAATTGCCCTTTCTTTCCCGCCAAATCAGGCGGATTTGCAACTCCACACTGGGACCTTGACCCCATATCCTACTCACTAGGGCTATTCTTTTTTGGATCCATCTATCCAAAGAGCCCCTCTTCTTGGCCAATCTGAAGGCCAACTTCTTCTTCCCGACTTGTTCTCCGATCCGCCTGGGACACTCTCATCCCAGAAAATGCCAGACCTTTCACCATCCGCCATCACTTTTCATGCCACTATCACGATCACTTCACTTTTCACTTCACCACCCACCATCCACCCACCCTACCACCCTGCTGTATACCCTGCACCTCAGCTCTCGTTACCCGATCTTTCATCCTTTCTCTACCTCTCCCTGCATGCATATGAGGACATAGCATCGTTTGGCATGGGGGGGTGGATAGGCATCCATAGGATCTGGGTATTTTATGGTATCATGTAGTTTCCACCTATTTATAAATATGCAAGAAAAAGAAAAAGAAAAAATATATATATAAAAATAAATGGTGTTTAGTAATGATCTAAAAGCTGAAACAAAAATACAATAAGTGTTTATGGATATTCAACCTCTGTTTTGAAGACGTTCCAGGCCACAGAAGCTTGATTCGCTCAGGCTCGGCTTAATTTACTTGAGCATTGACAAAATAGATTGGAATCTCTCCTAACTAAGGACGTATTCTTGTACCTGAGACACCAGTACAGGATTCGTTGGTTTGCTTTTACTTGAGAGCTTAAGTAAACTTGTTTCACACTACACATATCAGGAAAGACCAGGTGAACATAAGATCCAACCCTAGTGTTCATTAGGGAAGGTGGAGTCCTTACTTGTGCGTGCAGGTAGACTTTTTATCCCAGGTTTTAGTCTTGTGTTTAAGAGAAACTCTTTCTACCAAAAAGAAACTCTCCCACCAAAAAGAAAAGTGTGCTCCTCCAAATAAAGTTGTAAGAGATATACTGACACGTGTTTAAAAAATAAAAAGATGCAAATAAGTCAGTATATCTCACAAATGTCTGTAAAATCTTCCCAAGAAAAGTTCTATTTTCCTATGAGCCACAAATGTTAGAAAATGGGAGTTGAGTTTTCCGTCATCTTCCTAAGGGTCAATCCGAAAACACGAGCTGAAACTGGGACCAACCTTTACTTAAAAATTCGTGAAATCCTGGGCTTGAGTCTTAATGTTCATCTGGTCAGTCTTGATCCTTCACTATGCACATGCCATAATCCCTTGAGCTCTCGAGTATGGCAAAAACCTCCTGGATCCTGGAAATCCTACTTAAGGTTTAGATATCAAGAGTCCTGGTTAGTCGAGAGATGATCTATGTCATGTGAGACTTATAGTACTGGTAGTCTTCTCTACAATTGGTTCTCACAATACCAAACAATAAACACACCTATATCGCCTCAAAAGAGAATCTTTAGCTTAAGATCATTTCTAAATACTATTTTGCTAGGGACTAGCAAAAGATAGGCATGGGGGTATGATTGTACCGCAAAAATACACCTGCAATTGTGCCATCTTATGTTATTTCCTAGCATTATTAGTGCATATTAGGTAGACATAGTCGCATTTGTGAATATAGATGCATGCATGCATTTAATAGAGAGGAGAGGAGAGTAAAAAAAGTGGCCTTGCAATTAACATTTTTCCTTAAGTGAATCTTTGCAAATTCACCATCTTTTTATTTTTTATTTCACTTGATTTTTAAATCTTCCCCGCGGCTGCATGGAACAACTTCTCCTCGCGCCATTCCCTGCTCTTGCCCTTCCCTGCGGCTGCCTCTCTCTGCCAAGGCCATGCATGAGCCATGCACAGCCAGGGCATGGCCATGCATGGCTTCTTCCTCTATAAAAAAGCCACGGCTCCTCCTTTGCAAAGAGGAGCCTGGTCCCAGCCAAAAAAAACCTGCAGCTTCTTCTTCTTCAGGCCACCGTCCTCTCCTCCCTCTCCCTCCATATGCCAGCCCTCCTCGGAGACACCCGGCGGACAGGAGCCCTCATTGTGGTGCACACCCACCACAGTGAGACCACCACCTCTCAGCTCTTCAAAGAGCCAGTGGGCATGGTGGCCTTCTTCCCAGTTTTCACCTTCACGCCATTTCAGCCATTACCGCAAGCTTCAAGCTGTGAAGCTCAACCAGCCACCGCACACCCTGCAGCAGCCGACCAAGCCCCACAGCAGCAGCAGCAACGCGGCAGCAGGCCGCCCTCACCTTTCACACACACACACACACACACCTATACACTATTATATACATATATATATACGTATACATATACATATATTGATATATATACATATATTTATATACATATATGTATACATACATATATATATATATATACTTATATTTATACATATAGTAGTACCTATATACTTATGTATTAGTATACATACATATATATATATATATTTATATCTATATACTTACATATACACATATATATATATATATTTACATATATACATATACTTATACACACACACATATATCTATATCTATACATATATTAGTACTTATATAACTATGTATTAGCTTATATACATACATATACATATATATATATATATATATATATATATATATATATATATATATATATATATATACACATATATATACTTACATATATACATATATTTATATACATATATATACATACATATATCTATATATATTATTGCCTATATAACTAAGTATAGATACATATATATATATACATATATACACACCTACATATATATACATCTATATATACATATATATATATCTAGCTACATATATCGTTATATACATATATTACTATATACATATACATACATATATATATTTACATCTATATAGTTATATATACATACTTATACATATATATATATATATATATATATATATATATATATATATATACATATATCTATATATACATATACTTATATATATATATTTACATACCTATATATATATACATATACATATATACATATACTTATATATATACATATATACATATATATATACACATATATATATATACATATATATACCTATATATAACCATATATACATGTAGATATATTTACATATATATATATATATACTTTCACATTATTTACCTTACACTGTATCGCGGGAATATCTGCACCAGTTGCTGATATTCCCCGATACACGCGAACAAAAAGCGTGTTCGCATTCATCTTCCACCATCCATCCTACACCTTACACGCGGCACTTCATCCTGTTGGTTGCGTCTTTCTAGACGACGACCGACTCGACACCGTGCTACACTCCAGCTGCGTCTCCACCGCCACCCCTTTATACATATATAGTATATACATATATATCTATACTATATTTACTTTATTTCTATTTCTCTTGTATGCCCATGAAAAGATAAAAAAAAAAATATAAAAGAGAAAAGATAATCTTTGACTTGCAGGCAATCCATCTTGCAAATAGCAAGACCAGTTTTGGAACTCTGTTTTGGCTCAAAGCCAAGAACTTAATTTTGAGGGTGTGCCTCAAGGACAAAGATTACCAGAAAAAAATCTAAATAGAAAAACACCAAAAACACAATAAACGAACAGAAGAGACTCATTGTAGGAAAGGCATAGAAACTCGACTTGTAACCCCACTTCCCTGAGTTCGACCCTAAGCCTAAAAGTGACCAAGATAAAATCAAGTAGGCCAGGTTAAAAAATTTTGTAAAGAGATGGTTAGGTCCGATTTAGGTTAACCACTATGCACACTTCAACGATAAAATCATCATATTAACAACCTATTCGGGTCCAACACCAGTAGGTTGATAAGTCACATACTTATCACCCCAATTTATTAGCCATACTAAAGTAAACTTAACATGGCAAGGACTCGAGAACAAGTCAATATTTTAGTGAACACCTAGGCTGATTAAGTCCGAAGACTTGGAGAGTCTAAGTGTTCAGGTCCTAAAGTATCATTTCCTAAAGTTAACAACTCCTAATGCCTAAGTTCTCTTCTCTTAATTCTATTTATTTTCTATCTTTTTGAACTTGATTTTTTTGTGTAAAGAAAATAAAAGAAATTCCATGAAGCTAACAAAATAATTTCAGGATTAATTATCGACCCCCCCATGCCTAAATGATGCAATGTCCTCATTGTAAAAATAAAGGCATGAAAAGGGCAGAGTAAATAGAATATCACCTGATTTTCGTGAAAATTCGATGATGGGAACACCATCATGAGCCATAACTAACTCAATTTGATCTGATTAGGTCATTAAATGCTCCTACATAACCACTAGAGGATTGCAATTCATTGTATTATCATTCTGAGAGAAAGATAAGAAACCAGGGTTAAAACTATAATTTGACCATTATATCTTGAATGCAGTACCACCATAGGTTTTCTCAAGGGATAATTAAGGGTCAAATGGTTCTAAAAGGCTAACAAGTGTGTTAGAATAGATAGAAAAGGGTTTTCGAGTGCTTTGAGAATTAAACAACTTTTGAAATCCTAGAAATAGACCCGCTTAATTAACTAAGGTTATGGTCAGGATAAAATTCACCTAAACCCTCTAAAATTTGTAGAAAAATATTCTTTAGGGTTTGGAACCTTCAATTTGACCATCAGAACCCATCTTGGCCTAAAATAGTCTCAGACAGACATTTACCCTAATTTAGGTTTTTGCATAAACTACCCAATCAAACATGGTCAAAATCAAAATCCAACTTCACCATTATATTCCTTAAGTCCAAATTAGGTTTGTACCAAAATTTTAATCTAATCTGAGATTGTCTTGACCTAGTTTGCAACTTGGTCCTGTTTGATTACATATATGCCCTTAACTTTCAAAATCCTTACAGAAAGACCCCTAACTTTGTCATCATTTTCACAAATAGTTCCCTTCCACCATTAATCATATTCCTACAAACTCCGGCAACCTAAAATTGGCAAGATCTCCTTAATTCCTTGACGAATCCCTTTCAAATTTGAAAGGGAATTCATCAAGGAATTCCCTTCCTTTTGAGCCAATTCCCACGCCCTAAAACCTTCCCAATCTCTCATGCGGATGCATGAGAGATTCAAGTATCAAAAAATCCCATCTCTAAAGGCCTACAAAAAGACCTCCAGATCAAACCGTTCTTCCCACGATCGAATTTGGCCTTGAACACCTCAAATTACTCTCCTCTTTCTTAGCCGAATCGCTCCTCAACGTCCGGTGACCCTCCCTACCTCCGTTCGCAATACCGGCAACGAAGTTATCTCCTCCATCTTCTTCCATGTCGAGCCATACCAGTCGATGCCCCCTTCGCCACATTCCTCGTCGTTTCCTATCCACTGGAGCAGCCTCCTTCTCCAGCGTCGGCCATACCACAACTCGTGCCATCTCCTTTCCCCTTCGTCCGCTACCGCTCTCAACTGACTCCTCAACTTCTCCTCATCACGTCAGCACATCCAACACACAGCTTCACCCAGCCAACGCACTCCACGACTCCATCTTCCACCTATCCAGTTGACCTCCGATGAGCCCTAACAGCCACCACACACCGCCAAATGAGCTGCTATCACCTCCCACACCTCCGCCGAATCCACATGAGTAAAACCCATCAAGAAATTAAGGGGATTACTTGTCCAAATTTTCCCCTGAACACCACCACCTTCACATGCACAGTTCATGGTGGAGAGATTCTCGCTTATTTATGATAGCAATAGAATGATATGTCGTTGTGTTTTATGTGGTGGAAAATCTCTCAATCAAAACTAAATATCAAATTTAACCATAATAAAGATGTCGCATCCACAGGGAGGAATAGACCAATAAATTCACGAGTAGAGGAATATACTATTTGCAGACACTTTCACGACTTCAATGCGATTTTAAATGGATCTTGCAATTTTATTAAAAGTTCAAGGTTATTTATGCAATTTTCATGTCAGGAATTAAGCTCAAAAAAATATGTATATGATGCATGTGTAATGGCATATCATGTAAATTCAACTTGCATGCAAATCTAATTTGAAATTCAAAGTAAATGATGCACGTAGCACAAGTAAAGTAATTTCAGGAAACTATAACTGCATCCATGCAATGTGGCTTGAATAAAATATTAATATCTAAATGGCAATGGCATGCAATGTAAATATTAATTGAGGAGAAAATAGAGGATTTCTCCTCTCTCTTCCTCGCTTGGATAAGCATGCACGGTTGGGGACGAGAGTCGACGGGGTGGTGCACCTCGATGCATGCTTCGCCATGGTGGTGACGCGGCGACCGGAGGTGGCCGGTGGTGGTCGGACGGTGGAGAATAGCCACTGGCCTGTTGGCTCTGTTGGAGGAGGACCACCACACGTGGATAGGATGGTGTGGCTATTGTAGCCCGCGCGGATGTGCGCTAGGGTCACATGCTCAAGGGCGTGCTAGGGTGCGCGCAAGAGTGGCCTATGGGCGTAGGTTGTCTGCAGGCGGCTGCGGCCTAAGGGCATGGTCTGCCTGAGGGCTTGGCTGGCTGCAGGGCGCGCAAGGAGCACTGTGGTAAGGGTAGGAAGGCAATGGCGTAGCACCTGCAAGCGTGTGGTGCGACGCCTGTGGGCGCTTGGTGCAGGCTGTGCAAGGGCACGGTGAGGGTAGTAGCACGAGGGAAGTAGCGTTATGGGAACGCTGGTGCAGCGCCTGCTGGCGATGGCGAGGGCTGGTGCAGCACTTGTAGGGCGTGTGGTGCGGGCAGGCGATGGCGGGCGTCTGCAGGCGGTGGAAGTTGGTGCGACTATGGCAATGCGCACGGTTGCAGGCATGCGGTGGGAGGTGAAGGCACTGTGGCAGTGCAGTGAAGGAAGCAGGGTGCTGGTGTGGCTACGCACAAGGGCACTTGCAAGGGTGCTTAGCTACCTCTTGCGCACGGTGGGTGGCTGGCGAGGGCTTGGTGAAGGCGTTGGGGGTTTGGAAGGTGTGCGCACAATGCACGCTCTCCCCACAGTGCATGCAATACTTCCCGATGGTCTCCCCTTTCAAGCCCCTTCGCCTCTCTCTCTTTATCTCCTCTCCCCTGCGAGTCAAGGGATTTTCAAAATCCCTTACTAAATATGGCCAGCTCTGTTTTATTCTGTTGAAGGAGGATGGCCGTAGGTTAGATATTTATGGGGGAAAAATATCTTTTCATCCCCTGTTCTTTTCTACAATTGATCTTCCCCCCTCTTCCCCCCGATTATTAGCCTGTAATGAGTGCGCTGTTGTGGGACCTGAATGAAATTTAAAATAATCGCATAATAAGCAATAGAATAAATGTAAACTTAAATAATGACATATGCAATCATTTAATGACCTAATGTGATTATTAACAAACATACTATGTTTGAATTAAATTACTTAGGCATAACAATAGTCCATTAAAATAGACTCATCAATGCCCCCATGCCTAAGATTTGCTAGTCCCTAGCAAAAATGAAAAATAATAGAAGTAATCAAAAGATTTCTTCTTTTCTTATTTCAAAACTTTAGAGATCCAGACAAATGTGAAGTGATAATAGCCTAGGTAACAGATCCACGTGAAAAGCCAATTCGCATTGGGAGTTCTTACTTCACCCTTGGTAAATATTTCTGTCAGGATTGGCAACTACTTCCCTCAGGGATAAAGCAGAAGATAATCTATAATTTGACCCTGGCTTTTGGCTTAGGTAGGAGATATCGAGTTCAACGGATTTGTATTTGGTGGCACACATTCATCTGGTGCTACATGTAATCTAGTACTACGGACTCTAGATCTCTAGACTATTAGACAAGTCAACTCGAAGAGAGGCTAAACAACTGTGCTCTCTTGATGCTCCTAGGCACTCACTCTTTTCTTTCTTTTCTCTCTGAGATCCCAAATCTACTAGATTTAGTAAGTGTACTCACTGTTTGGTGGCCTCACATGGCATTCACACTTCAATTAAAGTCCTAATAACTCTACAACTAAGTTAGAGTCCTTAGCTAGTATTCAGGCAATCAGAAATACTGAAAGGTAGGTATGGGTCATATTTGGTGGATTGCGATAGGGGTTTGTTGCCTAAGAAACAATCTTACATAGATAACATTATAAACTTGGACTATTTTCTTTTTCTTTTCTCTCTCTCTTTTCTTCTTCTTCTTCTTCTTCTTCTTCTTCTTTTATAAATCAACATAACACAACACAAACTTTTATTTATGAGGTATTATTAAGGATGATGATGGTCAAGAGGATATTGTGTGGCTTATTTGGTGGAAGTGCCTATTCTCGACACCAGGAAGGAATGGATGGGATAGGCGTATTTCTGACCTTTGACACTATTACCCTCCTTCAGCTGAGGACTCTATGAAGGCAGTCATGACCATCCACCATAGTCATAGCTTTATTAAGACTCAATCTCTGTGTATCTGCCTTATTTGGTGACTCTCAGGAATTCACACAAAGTACGCACATAGGAACAGAGAGCGAAAACTATGCCTAATTCTAAAGTATCATCATCTAATTATCCAAAACTTAAGAGTCCTTGCACAAGACTTAGTGCACCAGCAATCTCTCTACTTTCTTCTCACAAATATGAGGTGGATCAACTAGAAGATAGTATGCCTGACTCCCTATTAACTATCCAAGGGTTCAGTAGACTACAAATCCTTATTGGTTTTCTTCAAAGATCCATTACCCAGTCTACGTGCATATGAAGTAAATGTACTGGATTCTAAACTTAAGAAATAATTCAAGAAGAAAAACCTCTAATGACAAAGATATTTTGCTAGGGACTAACCCATTCAGCTCAAGAAAATAAGAGTTTTTTTTCTATATATGTATGCAAATATTTATAAATGCTATAAATATTCTAAGGTTATACCCCCCCATGCCTAGGACTGACAATGTCCTCATTGGAAAAAAAAAATTAGACATAGAAGAATATCACCTGAGGAGGAGAGTGGGAGGAGATAAGGCTCCTCAAGCCGAAATGCGTCCAAAACCTGGCCATCTGAAAGAGTAATATAAGGTTTACGTCGCTGGCCATTTACCTTAAAGCTTGTACCTGAAGTAGGGTTTCAAATTTCTACAGCTCCATGAGGGAAAGTATTGATAACAACGTATGGCCCATCCCAGTGGGACTTGAGCTTTCCAGGAAATAATTTAAGTCTAGAATTGAAAAGCAAACCCACTGGTTAGGCTCAAAAGTCTTTCTAATGATGTGCTTATCATGGAAGACTTTTGTACGTTGCTTGTAAGCTTGAGAAGTTTCATAGGCTTCATTACGAAGCTCCTCAAGCTCACTTAATTCTAACATACGTGCCTTTCCCACTTTATCCAGATTCAAGTTAACATTTTTAATAGCCCAATAGGCTTTATGTTGGATTTCAATGGGAAGGTGGCATGCTTTTCTGTAGATAAGACAGAAAGGAGACATGCCCAAGGGAGTCTTGTACGCGGTTCTGTAGGCCCAAAGAGCATCATTTAGTTTTTTAGACCAATCGTTTCGATCGGGCCTGACAATTTTTTAGACACTTCAACTTGTCCACTCATTTAGGGATGGTAAGCTGTGGCTATCATATGATTGACTCCCAAATTTTGGAGCAGTCCTGTGAAGTGTACGTTCTTGAAGTGAGGTCCTCCATCACTTATGATCGTCCTTGGGCACCCGTACCGAGAAATGATATTAGCCTTAACAAAGCCTAAGAAAATGGAATGGTCATTGGTTCGCGTGGGTATGGCTTCTATCCATTTCGATACATAGTCTACAGCCACAAGGATGTATTCATATCCAAAGGACACAGGAAAGGGATCCATGAAGTCAATGCCCCAAATATCAAAGATTTCAGTTGGGAGGATAGGTTGTTGGGGCATCTCATCCCTTTTTCCAATGGTTCCTGTCTGCTGGCAACGTAGACATGCGCCCACATACGTATGTGCATCTCGGAATAATGTGGGCGACCAAAAGCCAGACTGAAGAACCTTATGGGCAGTCTTCTTCCCACTAAAATGTCCCCCACAATGGAGGTCATGGCGGAAACTCAGAACACTTCTTTGTTCTTCGTCAGGGACGCAACGGCAAAAAAGCTAGTCAGGGCCTACTCTAAAAAGCACGGGTTCCTCCCAGTGATAAAATTTAGCGTTAGCAAGAAACCTATCTTGCTTCTGCTTGTCCCAAGTACTGGAGGTAAAGCCCGTGACCAGATAGTTCACTATGTCAGCAAACCAAGGAATTTTAGCTTCCACAGCCATCAAAGACTCATCAGGAAAAGTCTCTTGAATAATGTCAGTAGGGTTTGATGCCTTAATAAGGATCCTAGACAGATGATCGGCTACCACATTCTCAACTCCTTTCTTGTCTTTAATTTCCAGGTCAAATTCCTGGAGTAGTAGAATCCAACGATTAGGCGAGGTTTGGTGTCCTTTTTAGCAAGAAGATGCTTTAGGGCAGAATGATCAGTGAACACCACATCCTTGGATCCCAAAAGATAAGACCAAAACTTTTCCAAAGCAAATACTACAGCAAGTAGTTCCTTTTCAGTGATCGTGTAGTTTTGTTGAGGATCCATAAGGGTCTTGCTAGCATAATGCAGCACATGAGGTTTGCCATCAACCCCTTGACCTAAGACTGCTCCCACTGCAAAATCAGAAGCATCGCACATTAGCTCAAATGGGAGGGTCCAATCTGGTGCTTGGAGAATCGGTGCGGTAATCAGGGCTTTCTTCAAGACTTGGAAAACCTTGCCACATCTATCATCAAAATCGCAGGAGACATCCTTTGCTAATAGGTCACAGAGTGGCTTAGAGATTTTACTGAAATCTCTAATGAAGCGCCTATAAAATCCAGCATGGCCAAGGAAAGATCTAACTTGATGAACATTGGCGGGCAATGGCAACTTAGAGATGGAATTGATTTTTGCGATGTCCACCTCTAATCCTCTCTCGGAAACTATATGCCCTAACACAATGCCCTACTGGACCATAAAATGGCTTTTCTCCCAGCTAAGCACCAGCTTTACCTCTTTGTAACAGGTTAAGACTTTATCAAGGTGCGAAAGGCATAGGTCAAACAACGAGCCATAAATAAAGAAGTCATCCATGAAGATTTCAATGAACTCGTCAGCTATATAAGAAAAGATAGCCATCATACAACGTTGGAAAGTGGCAGGAGCATTACATAACCCGAATGGCATTTGGCGGAATGCAAATGTGCCATACGCACTCGTGAAGGTGGTACACTCCTGATCGTCAGAAAAAATGGCTATCTGATTATACCCAGTGTACCTGTCAAGAAAATAGAAGTACTTGTTCCCTGCCAATCATTCCAAACTTTGATCGATAAACAGTAAGGGGAAATGGTCTTTCTAGGTAGTCGTGTTCAAATGGCGGTAATCAATGCAGACCCTCCAACCAGTTGAGGGTCTACTAGTCACCAGCTCTCCTTGGTCATTCTCCTCCACAGTGATTTCTACCTTTTTGGGAACTACATGAATAGGACAGACCCATTTACTATCTGAAATAGGATAGATAATCCCTGCATCCAACCATTTCAGAATCTCCTTTTTAACAACCTCCCGCATATTTGGATTAAGCCTTCTCTGCATGTCTCGGAAAGTCTTCACAGACTCGTCCGTGTATATATGATGCATGCAAAGAGAGGGATCAACGCCCTTAATATCAACAGTTGACTAGGCAATTGCTTCCTTGTGCCTTTGTAGACACTCAAGAAGAGCTCCCTCCTACAATTCAGATAATGCAGATGAGATAATAATGGGGAGCGTGTTATTAGGGCCAAGGAAAGCATATTTCAATGTGCTCGAGAGGGGTTTCAACTCCAACTCAGGAGCCTTTTGGATTGAGGGTTTTAATTGAGATGTCCCCTCCTCAGGCAGCGGATCTACCTTCATGGTCCAGGGTGGGGACAGAGTCTCAGTGTGTATCTCCAGCAACTCTTCTAATTCAATCATTTCCCTTTTAGTTTCTTTAATAATCAAGGGATGGTCCTTAGATATGACCTTCTGGAGGGGATCTCTACATAAGAGTGCTGGAGTAGTGTCTTCAATTATTTCATCAACAACCTCAATCTGAGAACAATCTTCAAATCCAGATTGCTTGTAAGTATCAAAAACATTCAATCGGATCTTCTTGTTCTTGAAGCCCATTTTAAGTGCCCCAGATATACAATTTATAGAGGCATTGGCTGTGACCAAGAAGGGGCATCCCAAAATAATGGACGGCTTTGTGGGCTTATTTGATGGGTTAGTATCAAGCACCAAAAAGTCAACAGGGAAGAAGAAATCCTCCACTCTCACAAGGACATCTTCCAATAATCCCTGTGGTGTCTTAAGTGATCTGTCTGCAACCTGGAGGATTACTGGACTAGGCTTTAGCTTGCCTCCTCCCAAAAGGTCATAGACAGAGCTCGGTAATATGTTCACCCCCGCACCCAGATCGAGCAGAGCCTCGTTAATGTGTTGGTAACCTATAACCATTGAAATATACGGGGCCCCTAAGTCTTTCATTTTGGGGGGTGTTCCATGCTGGAGAACCGAGCTAACATGGTCAAGCAGGATGACCTTGGTTTGGACCTATTTCCTAGATGGGTGCTTCTGGGTGCACAGGTCCTTCAGAAACTTGGCATAGGACAGGATCTGTTTAATAGCTTCCAACAGAGGCAAGTTAATCTGGACTTGCCTAAAAGTATCCATAATCTCTTTCATCCTATCCATGGCTCTAGATGAGCCAATAGAAGATTCCCCAGGAGTAGATAGGCACTCTAGATAGGGCACCCTCAGCTTCTGGGTAGAGGGGCCGTCATGGCGGGAAAGGGGTGGTGGCAGGAGGACATCCTCATTGTGGGTAATTTTGTGAGAGGGAGAGTAGTGTGGCTCTTCCTTGGTGGAGATGGAAGTTGGGTCAAGTGTAGAAGGGGAATTCTGAGACGTAACTAAAGAAGTGTTATCAGGCTTGTCAATCTTCTTTCCACTCCTCAACACGGTCACCACTTGGGTGTGCTCCCTGAATACAACCCCCTTGCCCTTAGGGTTCTCCTCAGAAGAGCTAGGCAGCTTCCCTGGATCACGTTGCCTAACTGCCTCAGTAAGATGACCAATTTGGGATTGCATATTAATAATCATCTTATTCTGAGATTGGATGACCATATTTTGATGCTCTTGCATCGCTTTCATCATGGCTTTAAGTTCATCCATCTCAGGGGGCTTATTCTGAGGAGGGTTTTCATAAGATGGTTGGTATATGGGTTAGGGAGGTAAAGGTCTTGTATTCCCTGAGTTAGAAGCATCACCTTGTGACTGCACAGCAAAAATACACCTGCAATTGTGCCATCTTGTGCTATTTCCTAGCATTGCCAGTGCATATTAGGTAACCATAGTCGCATTTGTGAAAATACACGCATGCATGCATTTAATTAAGAGGGGAGGACAATGAATAAATTGGCCTTGAAATTTACATTTTCCCTCAAGTGCTGCTTTGCAAAATTCACCACCATTATTTTTATTCTTATTTTTTATTTGACTTTCTTCTCTGCGGCTGCATGGCATGGTTGGCCTTCCTCACGCCATTCTCTGAAACCAGCTCTCCCTGCCAGCCATGCATAGCCAGGGCATGGCTCTACATGCCTTCCTCCTCTTTAAAAAGGTACGGCCGTCTTCTTGCAAAGGAGAGCTTGGTCCACACACCTACAGCAACCTTCTTCCCTTCCAGGCTATCTCCTCCCCTCTCCCCTCCATACGTAGCCTCTCCTCTTTGAGGAGCCACACTGCAGGCAGGAGCAACTCACAGTGGTGCACAACCACCACTGTGAGTCCCACCACCGCCCAGCTCATCAAAGAGCCGGTGGGCATGGTGGTTCCCCGCTCTAAATTCATCATTCCAAGCATCTCCGCCATTGCCACAGAGTCAAGGTCTAAAGCTCCACGCAGTTGCAGCAAGGAACCGGCCGCAGCTAGCCCACGCGCAGGCCACCGCGCGCCCCTACAGCAGCGGGCAAAGCTCCACCACGCACGCAAGCAGGCCACCTAGGCCCCTCTCCGCACGCCCTGTCGCGAGTTCCGACCGCAGCTCAGCCGGTGCAGACCTTCTGCGCGCACGCTAGCTCGCGCAGCGGTCCCACACTCACAGCACTGGGCACACCTGGTCGCACGGAGCCGAGCGGCACAGTAGCCACTGTTCATGCTAGTCAGCGGAACACTGTGGCTACAGTACGGTGACCGGTAAGTTTCTCACTTATCTGGTCACCCGGCGCGCCACAACTGGCCCCAACCCGCACCCACGTCCAACCCTATGCCCACTCTAGCACCCGCTGGCACGTCTGCGTTCGCCCGCGTCTTCGCCTGCTTCAGCGCATAGCGCCTTCGCCTGCGTACGCTTGCCCGCTTCAGCGCCTACCTCACCGCACAACGCGGTGCGCTGCAGCCTCTCTCCCTCGTGCTCACTCCCTCCAGTGCACACGTCTTCGCGCACCTACGCGCCTGCACGCGCGCGTGCACTATCAGACGACGCCCACAACTTCAAACGACTTAACTCTCCCAGCCTTCTTCACAGCAGGCGCTCTCTCTCTCTCTCTCACAGCACTCTCTCACACTCTCTGCACACACATACACACACACACTCACACTCTTGTACACACACCTATACTCTACTATATACATATATATAAATACATACATATATATATATATTTTTATTTATTTATTTATATACATATATATATATACTTATATCTATACATATAGTAGTGCCTATATACTTAAGAATTAGTATACATACATACATATATATATATATATATACTTATATATATATATATACATATATATTTACATATATACATATATTTATATACGCATGAATATATATATATATTATTAACTATATAACTAGGTATAAGTATAGATACATATATATATATACAAATATACATACATATATACATATATATCCATAACTATATATATATATATATATATGTATATACATATCTATCTACATATATCTATATACATATATTACTATATATAAATACATATATATATATATACATCTATATAGTTATATATACATACATATACATATATATATATATATCTATACATCTATCTATCTATACATATAAATACATATCTATATATATATATATACATATATATATATACATATATAACTACATATATACCTATATATAACCATATATATATATATATATATATATAGATATATATTTACATATATACATATATATATTTTTTCATATCACTTACCATACGTTGTATCGTGGGAATATCTGCACTAGTTGTTGATATTCCCCGATACACGCGTACAAAAAGCATGTTCGCAGTCATCTTCCACCAATCCACCTTACACTCCACGCAACACTTCGTCCTGTTGGTTGCGTCTTCCTAGACGACGACCGACTCGACACCGTGCTACACGCCATCTCCACCACCACCCCCACCCCTTTATACATATATAATACATACATATATATATACTATATTTACTTTATTTCTATTTCTCTATTGTGCAATTAAAAAAAGATAAAAAAATATACAAAAGAGAAAAGATAATCTTTGACTTGCAGGTACTCAGTCTTGCGAATAGCAAGACCAATTTTGGGAACCCTAATTTAGCTCAAAGCCAAGAACCTGATTTTGAGGGTGTACCTCAAGGACAAGAATTATCAGAAAAAAATCTTAAATAGAAAAACACCAAAAACATAATAAGCGAACGGAAGAGATTCATTGTAGGAAAGGCGTAGAAACTTGTTCACTTCTAATCCCACTTCCTTGAGTTCGACCCTGGGCCTAAAAGTGACCAAGATAAAATCAAGTAGGCCAAGTTAAAAATTTTTGTAAAGAGATGGTTAGGCTCGAATAGGTTAACCACTATACTCATTTCAACGATAAAATCACCATATTAACACAACCTATCCGAGTCTACACCACAATCTTTTCACCTTTCTTCCAAGAGAAGTTTGGATGGTTCCGCCACCCCGGATTATAGGTATTGGAATAAGGGTTATTGCGAGGAGGGTGGAAACCTTGGGCTGCGTTCAAGTCGACCTGAATCAACTCAGGGAATAGATTTGCCTGATGGCACTCTACAGTGGCGTGCATTATGCTTTGGCAAATGGAGCATTCTCTTGAAGCCTAAAAGATAAAGGCTGCTTGCAAGTTCATGCCAGGGTTTCTAAAAGCCTATCAAAGTTTTTATTCAATAGTTGAATCTGATAAGCCAAATCTTGAGAAGCCTCAGCTTCATGGGCCTCTATCTTCCTCCACAAGATTGATGGTTTTCTTTCTTGATAGGTAGAGGACAGATGTATGGAGTTGTCACTTAACGTTTCAAATAATGCCCAAGCTTCTTCCTCAGTTCTGGTCATGAAGGTTCCTACACAAGTTGCATCGATGGTTTGCCTATGACTTTCAGATAATCCGTTATAGAACCTTTCGACCAACTGCCATCTTGGCACCTGATGGTGGGGACATAACCTAGGAAGGTCATTAAAGCGCTCCCAAGTATCATGAAATTGCTCCCCTTCCTATTGAGTAAAACCCATAATCTCTCTTCTATAATGGTTGGTCTTACTCATAGGAAAATACTTTTTCAAAAATGCTCCCTTAAGGGTGGCCCAATCATTTACCCTTGCATCGAGGGTATGATACCAGTGCTTAGCCTTATCCTTTAGGGAGAAAGGAAATAGAGTCCTCATCAGGGCTTCATCAGTAAAGCCCTAGAGCTTCACCATGGAACAGACCTCGGTGAATTCCTCCAAAAGCTGGTAGGGGTCCTCCCTAGTAGTACCATAAAAGGAGGGCAACAAAGATATGGTCCTGCTCTTGATCTCATATGGATTATCCCTTGCCGGTCGTCTTAGTGCTTGTGCGGGTTAGTTAGTTGGAATAAAATAGTCCCTTAGGGTCCTTTGTTGATTTGCTCCTTGATCAGCCATTCCTTCTCTTTTCTCTCCTAGGTGAGCTCTCCTAAGAATTCTCTCGGGCTCAAGATCAAACACTAGACTACCCTCAAGAGAGCATCTACCAAGCATACAATATCAATCACAATTCAGGTTCTTATTGAGTAAGTGAAACCTCCACTCCAAAGATAAGTCAAAAGGACAAGGCTTATCCCTCTGTTCCCATGTAAGTGGTATAAGAGGGGTGATGACTTGAAATCTTAACCTTCTTTGTTGCGAAGGTTGAATTGGTTGATATAAATGGCCAAACAAGTTTTTCACTGCAATTACGTGCCTTAATTCAACCTTCGAGTTCCCTAGGACCTATACTTTGCTTGGATGATACTCCCAGGTGATCAAGTGATAAGTTACTCCAAGGATGAACAAAGGGATGCAAGTAGGGCAAACCCTTCCTTTGAGGCAATGCATATGCGGTGCCCCTTAACTACCCTTTTGTTCCTTTAAGGGGTGTCCCCCTCCGTGAAGTATCAAAACACTTGGTCAAAAGATAGTACCACCAAGACCACAAAGCACAATAAGAGGGTTTGCACCGATAAAGAGATCAGTGCCTATAGCCTTAAGGGATTGAGCCTTAGTGCGGTGCCTAATGTGCGCGCTCAGTGTCAGAAGTGTGCATCACACCGCAAATCTTTTTAATTTTTGAAAATGCAGACAAGTCCCTTAGAATCAGATCAAATGTGAATTGATTTTAGGGTAGAATTTGATTATCAGTGCCACTTTTAGTTATGCGACCACTGAATTAGTAAATTCAAACAACTTGGTGGTCTTGAATTTTAATTTGAATGCAAATGCATGAATAGGAGCTGGATGTAAAAGTTAGAAAGGTGTACCTATCTCCATCAATATTCATGCTAATATGCTTGCAATGCAATAATAAGATCTAATGTGCTACTCAATCACCCCTAAATGCCTGCACCTAAGGGCATGCAACTTCTAAAAAGGCAGCTTGATATTTTCTTTTGTTGGTTTTAAAGCCAAGCAAGCAGAAAATGGAATCACGCATACGAAAAAATGTAAACCCTAGTAGCTAAAGAATGTGGGGATAGACCCCCAAAAATTTAGCCCCAATTACTACAAGGGCAAGAAGATAGAAATAAATTTTGTGACGACGGAGAATCCCTTGTGAAAGTGGGATCCAGGTCTCCTACGTCTTTTCCTCATGTGGCTTAGCTTGTGGTTGATGTCGCTACTCTGTTGCGCCTCGTCAACCCGTCAGATTCCTCGCACAATAAAAAAAAATTGATAAGATAATTGCGCAACTCGAAATATTCAAAAATAATAACATGAATCTACTGCGTCTATTGCCTCCCCGGCAACGGCACCATTTGGTGGAAAGATTCTCTCTTATTTATGATAGCAATAGAATGATATGTCGTGTTTTATGTGGTGGAAAATCTCTCAATCAAAACTAAATATCAAATTTAACCACAATAAAGATGTCGCATCCATAGGGAGGAATAGACCAATAAATTCATGAGTAGAGGAATATACTGTTTGCAGACACTTTCGCGACTTTAATGCGAGGAATATGCTATTTTCATTGGATCTTGCATTTTTCTTAAAAGTTCAAGGTTATTTATGCAATTTTCACATCAGGAATTAAGCTCAAAAAAATATGTATATGATGCATGTGTAATGTCATATCATGTAAATTCAACTTGCATGCAAATCTAATTTGAAATTCAAAGTTAAATGATGCACATAGCACAAGTAAAGTAATTTCAGGAAACTATAAGTGCATCCATGCAATGTGGCCTGAATAAAATATTAATATCTAAATGGCAATGGTATGCAATGTAAATATTAATTGAGGAGAAAATAAAGGATTTCTCCTCTCTCTTCCTCTCTTGGACAGGCGTGCACGGTTGGGGATGAGAGTCGACGGGGTGGTGCACCTCGACGTGTGCTTCGCGATGGTGGTGATGCGGCAGCCGGACGGTGGAGAATAGCCGCCGACCTATTGGCTTTGTTGGAGGAGGAGCACCATGTTTGGAGAGGATGGTACGGCTACTGCAGCCAACGTGGATGCGTGCTGGGGTCAAGCGCTCAAGGGCATGCTAGGGCACGCGCTGGAGTGGCCACGGTCGTGGGTTGCCTACGAGCGGCTGCAACCTGCGGCCATGGTCTGCCTGTGAGCTTGGCTGGCTGCAGGGTGTGCAAGGAGCGCTGCGGTAAGGGCAAGAAGGCGATGGTGTGGCGCCTGTGGGCGTGTGGTGTGGCGCTTGAGAGATCTTGGTGCAGGATTTGCAAGGGCACGGTGAGGGCAGTAGCACGGGGACAATAGCGTGGTGGGAGCGCTGGTGTAGCTCCTGCTGGAAGTGGTGAGGGCTGGTTCAGCACCTACAAGGCGTGTGGTGCGGGCAGGTGATGGCGTGCGTCTGCAGGCGATGGAAGTTGGTGCGGTTGTGGCAATGCGTGCAGTTGTAGGTGCGCGATGGGAGGTGAAGGCGTTGTGGTGGTGTGGTGAAGGAAGGAGGGTGCTGGTGTGGCTATGCATAAGGGCGCTTGCAAGGGTGCTTGGCTGCCTCTTGCGCACGGTGGGTTGCTAGCGAGGGCTTGGTGAAGGCGTTGGGGGTCTGGAAGGTGTGCGCACAATGCATGCTATCCCCACAGTGCATGCAATACTTCCCGATGGTCTCCCCTCTCAAGCCCCTCCGCCTCTCTCTCTTTATCTCCTCTCCCCTGCGAGTCAAGGGATTTTCAAAATCCCTTACTAAATATGGCCAGCTCTTTTATTCTGCTGAAGGAGGACGGTCGTAGGTTAGATATTTGTGTGGGGAAAATATATTTTCATCCCCTGTTCATTTCTACAATTGATCCTCCTCCCTCTTCTTCCCAATTATTAGCCTGCAATGAGTGCGCTGTTGCAGGACCTGCATGAAATTTAAAATAATTACATAATAAGAAATAGAATAAATGTAAACTTAAATAATGACATATGCAATCATTTAATGACCTAATGTGATTATTAAAAAACATAGTATGTTAGAATTGAATTACTTAGGCATAAAATAGTCCATTAAAATGGACTCATCAGTTCACCTCCGTCAGACCTCATCACCCATGCCCATGCCACGTCGACCCCCTCAGCAAGTTCGCCGTGCTCCAGCTATCGTTCCTGAACGTTTTGACGTGGCTGAAAGGTCTTTTTGGTGATTTCAGGTACCGACCTCCAGTGCCATTAACGAACCTCCTTCGAAGCAAGCTTCAAGGTTCGTTCCTCACCTACAAACCCAGGTAGCTATCCCAGATCGTGCGGAATACTCCCAAGCAGGATCCTAGGGCATCAGTTGGAGGCATTGTCCTCAGCAGTGGTGTGAATTCCAGCCATCGTCACTGTGGCATCAGATGCGCAAAGAAGGTGGAACTTTGGTCCCACCTCGAAAGCGAAGGAGTGACTACACCCGCATAAATTGAATTTGTGCCTGGGGCTTATTGCCTCAGACACAAGGGGTGAGGTCCCTCACACCCCTCATGTGCCTCATTCGTGACACGCTCCCCGCAGATTTGGTGCAAATCCAACTACTTGCCTAAGCCTGTACACTCCTCGGCTATGACCCACGCTCGCAGCCTTGGACCTGGGTGCGCTCTAGGTTAGAATACCTAATAACCTGGTATTATTGGAGGGTCTGGGAGAGTGTGACCCAAGGAGAGAGAGAGAGGAGAGTCTACGTGGGGTAGAGGGGAGGGTTTTGCTCTCTGGGAAGTTGGCTAACACTTAGCCAAAATCTGAAGACCCTTCCCCCTCTATGTGAAGAAGAAGAGTAAGAAGAGTAGAGAAAGAAAAGGAAGAGAAGAAGAGCCATAGCAGAAGAAGAGTAGAGAAAGAGGAAGAAGAAAGAAGAAGAAGGAAAGTAAGATGAAGAAAAGAAGAAATCAAAGAAAAGCACTATTCATCAGATGTTTAAGACATCTGATTGAATAATCAGATGGCTGACTTGAGTTTATTTCATTCATAACTATTAAGTTTCATTTGATATTATTGTAGGGAGTAATTGGTGATTCAAATCACCATTTTGCTCCATTCTTTTTGCAGTCTAACACGTTGATCTTATTGCCATATTCTTCTAAATCAATTTCTGATTATAATTTCTTATCTCTGTTGTTTTAAATTGTAATTTTGAGAATTGAAATCCTACTTGCTCCCAGCTAATGACCTCGGACTTTTTCGAGTAAAAATTTTATCTGCTTTTCGCGAGATTGCAACTATATTGCAATGTAACGATTTAAAACCTGATTTCTAGCAGACAACATTTTGGAGTCGTTGCCGAGGAGCAACGTGCAATTTAGATCTCTTAATTGCAATATCAGACTTGTTACTAACTTGCTACATCTCTTTTTATTATGATCTGTTTCAGGGACTTGTTAAAGGAAGATCAGCTGCACACCAACCACTTCAGGGGTAGGTGTTTGCACCTCAAAACACGCCTGTAATAACGCCTTCTTGTGCTATTTTCTAGCATTAACATTGCATAATAGGATCCTGTAATCGCATTTGTAAAAACACTTGCATGCATGCATTTAATCAAGAGAGGAAGAGGAGTGAAACAATCGCCTGCATAGTTACATTTTTCTTCAAGTGCCTCCTTGCAAAATCACCCTCTTTTTATTTTTCCTCTTGATTTCTTCTTTTCTCTCCTTCCCGCGGCTGCACCCTTCCCGCGGCTGCACTCTTCCCGCAGCTGCATGCAGCAGCCACGCAACACTTCTTCCCGTCACTTCTCCCTGCCAACGCCGCTCCCTATAGCTGCAACTCGCACACCCTCTCCCTGCTGCAGCCGGCATGCCACTCTCCCCTCCTCTATAAGTAGCTGCAGCTTCATCCTCGCAAGGGCAGCTGCTGGAAAGACCCCACAGCCACCACCTTCCTCTCCACCGTTCTCCCCTCCCATATGCCGGCCCTCCGTCGAGGAGGCACCCGGCGAGCAGGAGAACCCACCACCGCCCAGCTCTTCAACGAGCCGGTGGGCGTGGTGTTTTCTTTTCTCTTCGTTTTCGTCTCCACGCCATTGCTGCCGCTTCAAGCTCCGAAGCTTGAAGCAGCAGCAGCAGCACCCCCCGCCTCCTCCGCGACCTTCCCCACAGGCGCGCAACCCTCCGCGCGCGCCTGCAGGCCCATTCCCCGCCTCCGTCTCCGTTCTGTCCACCCCGCATTGCACCCGCAGCCGGCCGCCGCGCGCACTGCAGCGGCCGGTTACGGCCTCGCGTCGACCTCCGCGACCCTCCGCGACCACCTGCAGACCTCCTCCACGCTCGCTCCTCCACGCCTTCGCCCACCCGTCGCCTTCGCGCACGCCTGTAGGAACCCTACGCGAAGCTGCGCCCGCACCCGTTGTCTTCAGACGTCTGCCTCAGCCTTCAGATGACGCGGCATCAGACGTCCGCCGGAGGCGGCAGACGTCTTAACTCGCGCATCCGCGATCTTTCGCTCGCCCGCTCTCTCCCTCTCTGCTGATCTCTCCCGCCCGCTCCCGCTCTCTCTCTCTTTTTTACTCACTAACAGACACACACTCACAGCAACGCACACACACACACATTCACCGACGCACACACACCTATACCAACACATACACACACACTCACACACTTATAGTAACATATATATAAATATATATATACATACATACATATATATATATATATATATACATAGTATATCTATATAGTTATGTATACATACACATATATATAATATATATACATATATATAGAATATATATATATATCTACTTATATATACATCTATATACTTATACATATACTTATATATATATAGACATATATACTTATATACATATATATATACATATCTATATACATATATATATACATATATATAGTAATATATATATATATAGATATATTTACTATATGCTGTATCGCGGGAATATCTGCACCAGTTGCTGATATTTCCTGATATACGCGTGCAAAAAAAAAGCGTGGTCCCATACATCATCCATCCTCCATCCACACTCCACGCGGCACCTAGTCGTATTGGTTGCGTCTCTCTAGACGTCGACTGACTCGACATAGTGCTACACTCCATCGCCACCTCCACCCCCACCCCTTTATATATATACTACATATAAATATATATCTATAGCTACTATATTTACTTTCTATCTGTTATCTTCCTTCTTAGTAAAAAGATAAAAAAAGGTATAAAAGTGAAAAGATAATCTTTGATTTGCAGGTACCCCGTCTTGCAAGTAGCAAGGCGTGTTTTGAAACTCTGTTTTGGCTAAAAGCCAAGGACACAATTTTGAGGGTGTGCCTCAAGAACAAGGATTACCAGAAAAAAACCTAAATAAGAAAAATACCAAAAACACAATAAACGAACGGAAGAGACGCGTTTTAAGGAAAACGTAGAAACTCGACTTGAACCCCACTTCCCTGAGTTCGACCCTGGGCCTAAAAGCGACAAGATAAAATCAATTAGTCCAGGTTAAAAAATTTTGTAAAGAGATGGTTAGGTCTGAATTAGGTTAACCACTATACACATTTCAACGATAAAAATATCATATTAACAACCTATTCGGGCCGACCCATCATAACTTTTCTGGCACCGTTGTCGGGGAGGTGCGCTTTCGAGTAAGTTTCTATCCAATTCCTTTAAATTTGTCTCTTCTCTCTTCACGGGTATTGTTGTTTTTGGTGTGCAAGTGAACCTGGTGGAAGGAGAAGAAGGCTGACGAAGTCGAGGACGTGAGCAGATCCAAGGCGGGAACGAGAGCGTGAAGACGCTGACATCGCATTGGAGCTTCGCACACGTTGCCGAACAAGTAGGTTTTCTTTTCTCATCAAATTAGGGTTAACTTGCCACCACAATAAAAAAAAAAAAAATTTAAAACTAAAAACTAGAAAAACTTCTTAGGATTTCTTGAGGGCAAGTGGATTAAAATTCACTTGATTGATTGGTTGTCTTCACTCCCACTGCCCCGGGATTTCCCGCCTTACTTCGCATAGCGAAAATCCGAGAATCTTGATTCTTAGATTTTTCGCCGTGGGAAGTATTCTTTGAGGCAAAGAAAAAGATTGCTTGTATCCCTCTTTTGCCTCACTTATCTTTAATTCAGGATCACATTTTTGGTGGGGAGACTTGGAATTGAGTTGATTCCAACCCCACCACGACTTTTCAAACTTGCCTGTGATTCGATCCTGAATACTTCAACCCCAACAATTTTATTTTCTTTATCTTTTGGTTGAAGCCTTGTGTGTGGAAATCATTTCTGGTGATAGGGAGCACTTGAATTGAAGTGCTTTGGCTCCCTGTCACATTGATATAAAACTGATTCGTGCATCCACACTTAGAAATCTCCATTTAGGGTAGCCCATTGCATTTTAGCATGCATTAACTAACTGATAATTGAAGAAGGGTTTCTTGGGTTTTAGAAGGAAAACCTGTATTTTTGCAAAAACCCGGAGATTGGTTGAATTGGTAATTCAGCAAAACCCTAAAATTCATACTACTTAAGGCTGAACTCTAAAAATCATTCGCCAATAAAAACTTCAATTCGGGGAGATTTCCCAGTTGCATGCTTGTTCTTACACACTCTTAAAATCAATCACTTGGGCATTACCCGTAAACAACGCCCTTCACATTCCAAAAGCACTTGACCCTAAGCCTCTAATTAAAACTGGTAGTAACTTGACCCTTACTAAGGATTGGAGGTCTAACTACCTGTGTGTAACGACTACGTGCTGGTGAGAGTTCCCGCGTGCTATCGGGTGTCTAAGACTGGGGCAAACGGCCTTTCAATCTGGCCCGGTGGTTCCGCGGTGCTCGCATTCGGTTCCGTAGTTCGTGATAGTAGGTAACTTAGATCTTTAGGTCTAAGGGCACACTGTAGAGGTTAGGAACTTGACTGTATTGATTTGTAATCAAGTGTACCTTTGCTGCGTCATTTCTCTCATCCCTTTTCCCTTCTCATCTCCCCAATTCTTCTTGCGCTAGTGCATGTTTGGGAGGAGGTCACAAAAACCTGAACTATTTGAATTGACTGATAAATCTAGAAAACAAGTCGAATCGTCCTCCTCCTCCACAAACATGGCTGCACGCCCACCCCCAAATCCCGAGGGAGGAAACCGCCCTCAGAACCCACCAGGTGGTGGAGCCTTAGGTCCCATAACCCGCCTCCAAGCCCAAATGGAAATGTATAATGAGCAAATCGAAGCCATTCGGGAAACATTGGAGGAAATGCAGAACCCTCCCGAACGGGAGGAGCCTAGGTCTCTTAGCTCTTATCAGAATCCCGCTGCTACAGAGACCATAGGACAAATTCGGGTCCCCATGGGCGGGGATGACTTTGAATTAAAACCAAACATAATTGGCCTAATTAATTTTCACTTTCATGGTCTTGCAAGTGAAGACCCATTTCTCCACTTGGAAGATCTAACCCGACTTGCTGAAACCGTTAAACCAAGAAATGTCAGGTTATCTATAGTCCTCATGAAGATGTTCCCGTTTTCATTACGGGTTACACACCCTTGGGAGAACCATCCACTCTTGGGAAGAGATGCGAACAGCGTTTCTCAAGAAGTTCTTCCCAATCGGGCGGACCAATGCGCTTCGCCGTGCTATCACTTCATTTACGCAACAAAACGGCGAACAATTTCATGAGGCATGGGAGAGGTATAACGACCTCCTCAGGAAGTGTCCGCACCATGGTCTGCCTAAGTGGCATATAGCCCAGATTTTCTACTATGGGCTAAATGAGACTTTGAAGCAGATTGCAGACGCTTCCTGCGGAGGGAACTTTATGAATAAAGACGAGAATGGAGCATTCGAGCTGTTTGAAAATATGAGTGAAAACTCGATGAACAATGCTTCCATTGTCGCCTTTAATCGTACCAGCCAGCCCCGAAATGTCCACGAAGTTGACACGGGACCCTCCCATTCATCCACTGATCTAAGCCTTATTGCACAAAAACTGGATGAAGTCTCCGTCGTGCACAAGAAGCTGGACGAGCTTCTGGCCAACCCCGCCCGATCTATGGCAAACACAACCTCTTCACCACTTCGTCACAATCCAAGTTCTTCTAATACCAGGCTTATCCCGAGAAACCCCGTTAGACCTTCCTTACCGAGTGTCGCGCCAGGCAACTCGGTAAGTCATGTGGAACTGGCTTCTGCGAGCCACTATTTCGACACGGAGGACCAAGCCTCCGTGTGCTCAGACGCATATCTACATGCGGACGCGTCTTATGGCATAGAAGATGCTTGCGCCCTGGGGAACAACCCGTTCTCTGCCACTTATAACCCAGGGTGGCATAATCATCCAAACTTCGCATGGTCCAACAACCCGCAGCGCCAAAACCCCGCGGGTGGACCAATGCGACCGTCCGCACCCGTCATCCCAAGGGTCCAGTTTAATCCTATGGCAAATCCGCCATCAGGCCCTTGCTTACCACAAACTGAACACGCATCAAGCCCTCTTGACAAATTGATGCGAATGATGACGGAAATGTCAAAGCGCCATGAAGAGAACATGACCTCTCTTGAGCACCAATTGGCGCAGCAGAACGCCGAGATCAGTCAACTACGCATGGCGACTCGATCTCAGGGCACTCTTCCCGCCCAACCTGTTCCAAACTCGCGAAATTTCGTGCCCCGTGGTTCTCAACCACAGGTATGACCTTCTCAGGGACAGGTTAATCAAGTTCTGCAAGCTCCGAGCATTCCACCAGGATTTCAGGCTAATCCTGCTGCAGCACCACACTCTTATATCCCCATTGCAAACCCTCCTCCACCGTATGATCCCACTGGACCCGCATCATCCAATGCTATCACTACGAGGAGCGGTAAGCAGACCGTCGATCTGCCTCGACTTGATCCTGGCCCATGTTCTTCTTCGCCCTCTCATTCGGGAGGCATACCGCATTCGCGAGAGGATGATGCACCAAAACTTGTGCCAGAATCAGTCCCATTCCCTGAGGCTCTACTAAGGGAGCCAAAAGGCAAAAATAAAAATACGCAGGCCTTTGACAACCTACGTAATTTGTTCAGGGATGTAGAAATCAAGGTACCCCTGCTCGAGGCAATCGACCACATACCTACTGTCGCTCGATTTTTCAAAGACTACACAACACCCAGGCGACAGTCAAAGAAGACTAAGAATCCGGTGGTTCTCTCGCCTCATGCGAGTTGTGCTATATTGTCAAACTTACCACCGAAGCAGAAAGATCCGGGCACACCACTGATTTCCTGTAGCATCCAAGGCTGCAGTTTTAACCGTGCCTTGCTTGATCTAGGATCTTCCATCAATCTCATACCGACCATCATGCTCAAAAAATTTTCCTTGGGAAATCTGAAACCCACCCCTGTCACGTTACAGTTGGCAGATCGTTCTGTCAAAATCCCGAAGGGTGTGGTGGAAGACGTGGTGGTTAGGGTCAACAGTCTCTGTTTTCCTGTTGACTTTCTTGTTTTAGATATGGAAGTTCCTAGTTCACTTTCTGATTGTCCGATCATCCTCGGTCGACCTTTCTTGGCCACAGCCCGCGCCCACATCGACTGCGAGTCGGGCTGTATTGAGATTGCCGTTGGATCTGAGAAGCTCAAGCTTAACATATTCAAGGCAGCCAAGAACTTTGATTGCGATTGCATTGAGGATGACACATCTGATGAGGACATGGCCGTCAGCGCGTGTATCGGACTAATTGGGACCTATTCGGACTGCTGCGGATTACCTATAAACACTGATAACTACCTGACCAACGCATACTGTGACGTTCCCCAATCCCTCCCTTATCCAGTACCTTCTCCTGGCCAGACTTCTGACGAGGTTTTCTCCGCTTCCCATACCTCGTGGTCTGAGTCATATCCGGGCTACTCACTGTCGGTCCATACTCATGAAGACCGAATTGCCCTTTCTTCCCCACCAAATCAGGCGGATTTACAAATCCACACTGGGACCTTGAGCCCATATACTTCTCACTGGGGCTATTCATTTTTGGATCCATCTATCCAAGAAGCCCCTCTTCTTGGCCAATCTGAAGGCCAGTTTCTTCCTCCTAACTTGTTTTCCTACCCGTCTGGGACACTCTCGTCCCAAGAAATGCCAGATCCTTCCCCATCCACTCCCGAGCTAAAAGTGCTGCCTAATACACTCAAGTATGTTTTCCTGGGACCAAATGAAACGCTCCCTATAATCATCAGTTCAAAATTAACCATGGAGCAGGAGTGCAAACTAACTAAGGTCCTCCTAGAACACAAGGCAGCTATTAGATGGTCTTTATCAGACTTATCTGGTATTAGCCCCTCCTACTGCACTCATCGTATATATACGGAGGAGGAGGCTCGACCTTCTCGCGAGATGCAGTGACGTCTCAACCCTAACATGCGGGAGGTCGTTAAGAATGAAATCATTAAGTGGCTGGATGCGGGTATAATCTACCCGATCAGCGATACCCCTGGGTGAGTCTGATTCACGTCGTGCCCAAAAAGGCAGGACTCACCATCCGTGTCAATGACAGGGGCGAATCCATCCCTACACGCACTCCTACATCTTGGAGAGTGTGTGTAGATTATAGGAAACTCAATGCTGCAACCAAGAAAGATCACTTCCCGCTACCATTTATTGACCAAATCCTGGAGCGGTTAGCGGGAAATAAATTTTTCTGCTTCCTGGATGGATTCTCATGATATAACCAGGTGGCAATAGACCCCCGAGACCGAGAGAAAACCACTTTTACCTGCCCTTTCGGCACCTTCACCTTTAGAAGGATGCCGTTTGGACTTTGTAACGCGCCAGCAACTTTCCAGAGATGCATGCTGGCGATATTTCATGACATGGTGGGTGACTTTCTCGAGGTCTTCATGGATGACTTTTCAGTCTTTGGACCATCTTTCGACGAATGTCTTGCCAACCTGACTCGCATCCTTAGGAGATGTATTGATGTAAACCTCGTGCTTTCCTGGGAAAAAAGTCATTTTATGGTGCACGAGGGAATTGTTCTTGGACATATCATCTCCGATAGGGGTATCGAGGTTGACAGAGCTAAGCTCGATATCATTGCTGATTTACCTGTGCCTGGTTCTGTCAAACAAATCCGCTCCTTCTTGGGACACGTCGGTTTCTATAGGAGATTCATCAAAGACTTCTCCAAAATTTCTCGACCCTTAACTCATCTCCTATCAACCGACGTGCCTTTCGACATGGGCCCTGACTGTATACAAGCATTCACGCAGCTGCGTAATGCTGTCACCAAGGCCCCTGTTCTCCAGCCGCCTGATTGGTCCCTCGACTTTGAACTCATGTGTGACGCTTCAGACCTTGCAGTCGGAGCCATCCTGGGACAAAGACGCGATAGACACCCCTTCGTGGTATACTACGCCAGTAAGACGTTGGACGAGGCCCAGCGTAATTATACTACCACTGAAAAGGAACTACTGGCAGTCGTCTTTGGGCTGGAAAAATTCCGTTCTTACCTTCTGGGCTCTCACGTTATTGTTTTCACTGATCACGCGGCCATTCGCCATCTCATGCACAAGAAGGATGCCAAGCCTAGACTGATTCGTTGGATCCTTCTGCTCCAGGAATTTGACATTGACATTCGTGATAAGGTCGGAGCCCAGAATGTTGTGGCTGATCACCTTTCCAGACTGGACCCTGACCATATTGGACTTACTCTGCCAATTAATGAAGTTTTTCCTGATGAGCACCTATTGGCAATAAATGTGGCAAGTGGACCGTGGTATGCCGACATTGCCAATTACCTTGCTTCTGGATCTCTTCCACGTGCTGGCCTAAAAACCAGCGCGAGCGTCTCATGGCAGAAGCAAAGTATTATTTCTGGGATAATCCACTTCTTTTTCGGATAGGTGCTGATCAAATCATCCGTCGCTGTATTCCTGACAGTGAGTTCCCCAGTGTGCTATCCTTCTGCCACGATCAGGCCTGTGGAGGCCATTTCTCTGGGAGGAAAACTGCAGCCAGGGTGTTGCAGTGCGGTTTCTTTTGGCCCTCCCTTCACCAGGACGCGCACACTTATGCCAAACATTGCACTAGGTGCCAGTCATTAGGGTCAATGGCACGTCGTGACATGATGCCCTTGCAACACATCCTAGCTGCGGAAATCTTCGACATCTGGGGAATTGACTTCATGGGTCCCTTTCCTCCATCCAACGGCTTTGAATTCATCCTCGTGGCCGTCGACTATGTTTCAAAATGGATCGAGGCTATTCCCGCGCGCCGTGCTGACCATGTTATCTCCACCCGATTCGTCAAGGACCATATCTTTGCGTGTTTTGGGATCCCTCGGGCCATTATCTCAGATGGAGGAAGCCACTTTACCCATGCTTCTTTTCGGGCACCTCTGAGGAGGTACGGAGTCCACCATCGTATCGCATCCCCGTATCATCCTCAGACGAACGGCCAGGCGGAAGCGTCGAACCGGCAAATCAAGCAGATTCTCCAGAAAACGGTTCGGCCTGACCGTAAGGATTGGCCCGACAAGCTGACTGATGCACTTTGGGCGTATCGGACCGCCTTCAAGGCTCCCCTTGGTATGTCTCCATATAGAATCGTTTACGGGAAGCCTTGTCATTTGCCTGTGGAGTTGGAGCACCGCGCTTATTGGGCGGTTCGCCAATGTAACCTCGACCCAGACTTGTGTGAATGAGAAAGGAAACTCCAACTCCAAGAGCTGGAAGAGCTCCGTCGTGAAGCCTATGATTCTGCTCTAACCTTTAAACAGCGCACTAAGGCTTTTCACGACAGCCATGTTCGGCGGAAGGAATTTGAGCCATCTCAGCAACTTTGGCTCTATAATTCCCGACTCAAATTCTTTCCTGGGAAATTAAAGTCCAAATGGACTGGTCCTTTTCTGGTCTCAAGAACATTCCCCAATGGGGCCGTCGAAATCGAAGATCCCAAATCTGGGCGTAAATTTACGGTCAACGGGCAGCGTTTGAAACCCTATCTGACTCATGAACCTACCCCCGTTGGAGAAACCGTTGCCCTGCTGGAGGGTAACTAATTCTTTGCCTCATTCTGAGTCCAGCTGGGGACATTAAATTCAGCGCTTGTTGGGAGGCACCCTAACAGCACTCACCATCCACCATCACTTTTCACACCTCTATCGCAATCACTTCACTTTTCTCTTCACCACCCACCATCCACCCACCCTTCCACCCTGATCTATACCCTGAACCTCAGCTCTTGTTACCCGATCTTCCATCCTTCCTCTGCCTTTCCCTGCATGCATATGAGGACATAGCATTGTTTGGCATGGGGGGGTGGATAGGCATCCATAGGATCCAGGTATGTTATGGCATCATACAGTTCCCACCTATTTATAAATATGCAAAAAAAAAAGAAAAAAAATATATATATATATATTATAATAAATGGTGTTTAATAATGATCTTGAAGCTGAAACAAAAAGGCAATAAGTGTTTATGGATATTCAACCTCTGTTTTGAAGACTTTCCAGGCCACAAAAGCTTGATTCGCTCAGGCTCGGCTTAATTCACTTAAAGCATTAACAAAATAGATCAAGATCTCTCCTAACTAAGGATGTATTCTTGTACCTGAGACACCAGTACAGGATCCATTGGTTTGCTTTTTCTTGAGAGCTTAAGTAAACTTGGTTCACACTACACATATCAGGAAAGACCAGGTGAACATAAGATCCAACCCTAGTGTTCATTAGGGAAGGTGGAGTCCTTACCTGTGCGCGCAGGTAGACTTTTTATCCCAGGCTTTAGTCTTGTGTTTAGGAGCGACTCTTTCCACCAAAAAGAAACTCTCCCACCAAAAAAAAAAAAAAAAAGTGTGCTTCAAAATGTGTTGTAAGAGATATACTGACACGTGTTTCAAAAAAAAAAAAAAAAAAAATAGAAAAGAGATGTTTTAAAAGAGTCAGTATATCTCATAAATGTCTGTATACTTTGTTTTTCGGTGAGTCACAAAAAAAAAAAAATCAGAAAATGGGAGTTGAGTTTTCCGTCATCATCTTAAAGGTCAATTCGAAGACATGAGCTGAAACTGGGACCAACCTGTACTTAAAAATTCGTGAAACCCTGGGATTGAGTCTTAATGTTCATCTGGTCAGTCTTGATCCTTCACTATGCACAAACCATAACCTCTTGAGCTCTCGAGTACGGCAAAAACCTCCTGGGTCCTGGAAATCGTACTTAAGGTTTAAATATCAAGAGTCCTGGTTAGTTGAGAGATGATCTATGTCATGTGAGACTTAAAGTACTGGTAGTCTTCTTTACAATTGGTTCTCACAATATTCCATAGTAAACACACCTGTATCACCTCAGAAGAAAATCTTCAGCTTAAGATCATTTCTAAATATTATTTTGCTAGGGACTAGCAAAAGATAGGCATGGGGGTATATGTTTGCACCTCAAAACACGCCTGTAATAATGCCTTCTTGTGCTATTTTCTAGCATTAACATTGCATAATAGGATCCTGTAATCGCATTTGTAAAAACACTTGCATGCATGCATTTAATCAAGAGAGGAAGAGGAGTGAAACAATCGCCTGCATAGTTACATTTTTCTTCAAGTGCCTCCTTGCAAAATCACCCTCTTTTTATTTTTCCTCTTGATTTCTTCTTTTCTCTCCTTCCCGCGGCTGCACCCTTCCCGCGGCTGCACTCTTCCCGCAGCTGCAAGCAGCAGCCACGCAGCACTTCTTCCCGTCACTTCTCCCTGCCAACGCCGCTCCCTATAGCTGCAACTCGCACACCCTCTCCCTGCTGCAGCCGGCACGCCACTCTCCCCTCCTCTATAAGTAGCTGCAGCTTCATCCTCGCAAGGGCAGCTGCTGGAAAGACCCCACAGCCACCACCTTCCTCTCCACCGTTCTCCCCTCCCATACGCCGGCCCTCCGTCGAGGAGGCACCCGGCGAGCAGGAGAACCCACTGTGGTGCACACCACCACAGTGGGAGCACCACCGCCCAGCTCTTCAACGAGCCGGTGGGCGTGGTGTTTTCTTTTCTCTTCGTTTTCGTCTCCACGCCATTGCTGCCGCTTTAAGCTCCGAAGCTTGAAGCAGCAGCAGCAACAGCTAAACCGCGGCGACAGCAGCAGCAGCAGCACCCCCCGCCTCCTCCGCGACCTTCCCCGCAGGCGCGCAACCCTCCGCGTGCGCCTGCAGGCCCGTTCCCCACCTCCGTCTCCGTTCTGTCCACCCCGCATTGCACCCGCAGCCGGCCGCCGCACGCACTGCAGCGGCCGGTTACGGCCTCGCGCCGACCTCCACGACCCTCCGCGACCACCTGCAGACCTCCTCCACGCTCGCTCCTCCACGCCTTCGCCCGCCCGTCGCCTTCGCGCACGCCTGCAGGAACCCTACGCGAAGCTGCGCCCGCACCCGCCGTCTTCAGACGTCTGCCTCAGCCTTCAGACGACGCGGCGTCAGACGTCCGCCGGAGGTGGCAGACGTCTTAACTCGCGCATCCGCGATCTTTCGCTCGCCCGCTCTCTCTCTACTGATCTCTCCCGCCCGCTCCCACTCTCTCTCACGTATTCTCTCTCTCTCTCTCTATTTTACTCACTAACAGACACACACTCACCGCAACGCACACACACACACATTCACCGACGCACACACACCTATACCAACACATACACACACACTCACACACTTATAGTAACATATATATAAATATATATATACATACATACATATATATATATATATATATATATACATAGTATATCTATATAGTTATGTATACATACACATATATATAATATATATACATATATATAGAATATATATATATATCTACTTATATATACATCTATATACTTATACATATACTTATATATATATAGACATATATACTTATATACATATATATATACATATCTATATACATATATATATACATATATATAGTAATATATATATATATAGATATATTTACTATATGCTGTATCGCGGGAATATCTGCACCAGTTGCTGATATTTCCTGATATACGCGTGCAAAAAAAAAGCGTGGTCCCATACATCATCCATCCTCCATCCACACTCCACGCGGCACCTAGTCGTATTGGTTGCGTCTCTCTAGACGTCGACTGACTCGACATAGTGCTACACTCCATCGCCACCTCCACCCCCACCCCTTTATATATATACTACATATAAATATATATCTATAGCTACTATATTTACTTTCTATCTGTTATCTTCCTTCTTAGTAAAAAGATAAAAAAAGGTATAAAAGTGAAAATATAATCTTTGATTTGCAGGTACCCCGTCTTGCAAGTAGCAAGGCGTGTTTTGAAACTCTGTTTTGGCTA
The DNA here is from genome assembly GCA_037157565.1 of Thalassia testudinum. Taxonomy (NCBI): domain Eukaryota; kingdom Viridiplantae; phylum Streptophyta; class Magnoliopsida; order Alismatales; family Hydrocharitaceae; genus Thalassia; species Thalassia testudinum. Next base: position 31,065,992 of record JAZHRO010000036.1, read on the forward strand.
AAAGCCAAGGACACAATTTTGAGGGTGTGCCTCAAGAACAAGGATTACCAGAAAAAAACCTAAATAAGAAAAATACCAAAAACACAATAAATGAACGGAAGAGACGCGTTTTAAGGAAAACGTAGAAACTCGACTTGAACCCCACTTCCCTGAGTTCGACCCTGGGCCTAAAAGCGACAAGATAAAATCAATTAGGCCAGGTTAAAAAATTTTGTAAAGAGATGGTTAGGTCAGAATTAGGTTAACCACTATACACATTTCAACGATAAAAATATCATATTAACAACCTATTCGGGTCGACCCATCAGTAGGTAAAACACACATCCAAACTTCTTCTATGCCCCTGATTTTGAAAAGCTAAAAAAGGAAAAGAAATCAATTAGGGCTACTTACACTATATTCTTAGACTAATCATTAAGTTGCTTGATTTGATAGATTCTATTTAGACAAAACCCTAATTTGTGCACCTACTTAAGATCTTAAGGTATCTAGGGCTATCACATTCTTATTTGAGTCCTAGGTACCACATTTGGACAAATTAAATTGGACCAAATCAGAGCCAATTAAGAATTCCAGTTTAGGGTTTTAGAGACACACTTGCTTAATCAAGAATCAATCTTTCCAAACAATGTGTGCCTAAACCTTGATTGAATTGATATATTCAAGCAAAACCCTAAAATCAAGCTCTTAATTTCATTTGAACACTAAAAGAGGGACCTAAATTTCTCAAAGGGCAATACAAGTGAAGTTGACCCACCTTGTTGGGTTAACCAATCTTCAAATTAGGTCACTTTGCACAAAAACACTTTAAAAGTTCAAGTGAAATCAAAAAACACCCCTACTCTTAATTAAAACTGGTAGACTTTAGAGGTCAAGTCCCCATTCTGGTCTACCTGGATCATCAATGACAAGAGAGGTCGGGTAGGGGAAACCTTGTAACTCGTGGGGACTCACTACCTTGTAGGGGTCTTTGCGGGACTCTCCCTTTCTGGCTACCCAAGTAATTCTCAGGTGGACGGCTTTTTGACAAGGGTATCATCCGCTCCGAACCTCTATAGTCATCCAAAATTTCTTTTTTGGGTGTCTTGATTGGATCCATCACATTCTACCTCTCATCCATTCCATCAGTGCATGCTTGGGAGGGGTCTCTAAGACCAACCCTGAGACCTCCATTAGCTTCTCATTCCCGTCGAGGCCAAGCCTTGACCTCCTTATTTGTGTAACAACCCAACCCGATCGATATCTCTTCTGATTCATCTGAACCTAATTCTCCTTCACCCATCATCATGGAGCAACCAGCAGAAGAAAACAATCTTGAGAATTAGCTTCAATGCCTCAATGATCTATTCCAAGCCATTGTGAACCCACCGTAGCGTCCTATGATGCGAGATCACTACAATCCTGCTGCGGTGGCGATCGAACCTCGAGTACAAATCCCCACTGGAGGTCCTGATACTGAACTCAAGCCCAACATGATTCATGCCATTCCCAAATTCCATGGGCGTAATTCCGAGGATCCTTTCCAGCATATCAAGCAACTCAAGCATCTAGCCCAGACCTTTGGGTTAGAAGCTCAAAATCAGGATGTCTTACTCATGAAAATGTTCTCCTTCTCTCTCATGAACAAGGCTGCTCACTGGTACCAAACCCAAACGTGTCCAATCAACACTTGGGGGGAACTTCAATCCGAGTTTCTGAGAAAGTTCTTCCCTGTTGGCTAGACAAATGCTTTACGGTACTAGATCATGCATTTCACACAGCAAGCAAGAGAATCGCTTCATGAGGCATGGGATCATTTTTTGGATCTAATGCGAAAGTGCCCCCACCACAGAGTTCCTAAATGGGAACGAGTTCAGTCTTTTTATCAGGGACTCCGTGAGGATATTTGATTATTCGTCAATGCGACCTGTGGAGGAAACATCATGGGTCAACACGAAGACACCGTATGGGAGATTGTCGAGAATATGTGTGAGAACTCCATCAATAATGAATCCATGGGCATGTTCGATTGGACAAATGCCCGTGCATTGACGAATCCAAAGGGAGCACATGAGACACAGGGCCTATCCTCTTCCGTTGACTTGGAACTAGTGGCCAGCCATCTAAACAAGGTCTCCATTATTGAGAAGAAGGTGTATGAGTTAACTCGACACTTGCAGTGAGTCACCTTTGTGCAAAACCCGTTCGCTCAACCGCCCTCTGGCAAGGAGGTTGTGCATAACATCTATCATCAATCTTCTTAGGGGATGGACTCATATCCACCCCCGTCTGATTCTGGTTTCAGAGGGAGCTCTGGACCCACCTATTCTAGTTGGGGGAACTTTGAACCCTCGTATTCTAACTTTTTCTAGGCTCCTTAAACCTGCGAGGACCTCAACGCCATTCAGAATGATCCATTTTCAAACACCAACAACCCTGGATGGCGTAATCATCCTAATTTCACATGGTCAGGGAATAATCAAAATCAGAGACCTCAATATCAGCGTCGACCATAAGCTCCTCGTCCATATCAGCTGCCTCAACCTCGACCTAACCCAACTTATCAATCCAAGCCAACTCACGCAGATCAAATGACTCTTATCCTTCAGACTCTGGCTGACATTCAGAAAACGAATATGGCTATGCAAAAGTAGCACAAAGACGAGATCACAGAGGTTCGCAAAAAAGTAGCACAAAGACGAGATCACAGAGGTTCGCAATCAACTCGCACAGATGGCAAATCCCTGCCAACCTAGTGCACTTCCTTCACAACCTCTGCCTAATCCGAATAACATGCAAAACCAAAGGTGCATTATGAACCCAAATCAAGGCCAAGCTCACTTTGTTTATCAGGCCCCTTCTACTCCATCACCCAATGGGATGGAGGCTTCAACATCATATACGGGTTACCAGCAGCAATCACCTCTTTTGCCCACACCAAACCAGAACCAAACAGGATTGAATTCTGTTACTACACATGTGGCAAAGCAACACATGACCCACCTTATCAAAGCCACTCCCAGCCTGGTAAGACAAACCATAACCCTAGATTGGTCATCCAAGACACACCCATCCAAATCAAGAGCCTGAGCCAATTCTAGAGGAACCATCTGAGGTTCCATTTCCCGAGGCCTTGATCGAGGAAAAAAGGACAGCCAAACCTATGGCACCTAAGGAGGACCTGGTTAAGCTCTTTTAGCAAGTCCATATAAACATCCCCTTAATGGATGCAATACACCATGTACCAGCTTATGCATGATTTCTGAAAGACTTGTGTATACCAAAGCGTATGCTGCGAACCAAAGGCGGGAACCCAATCGTACTGTCAGAACAAGCCAGCTTTGTCATTTTGAGCAAACTCCCGCCAAAGGCAAAAGACCCATGCACCCCTCTGATCTCCTGTGCAATTGGTGATATACAATTTGACCGAGCTTTATTAGAGTTAGGAGCCTCCATAAATTTGATACCTACATCCCTACTAAACTACTTCGAGGAATCTGAGCTTAAACCGACAGAAATGACTTTGCAGCTAGCCAACCAATCTATTAAGTCACCAAAAGGAATTCTCGAGGATGTCATAGTTAGGGTTTAGGATTTCTATTTTCCAATGGATTTTATTGTCTTAGACATGGATACTCTTGAATATGTGAAGAATACACCAATCATACTAGGGAAACCCTTTCTGGCCACTGCTAGGGCCAATATCAATTGTGAGGAGGGCCAAATTGAATTAAAATTTGGGAGCAAGACACTAAAGATCGACATCTTTAAGTCCCAATAAGGAATTAATTGAGGAGTTATAGAACAGATTTGTGATATCAAGGCTGTAGTTGACGACCTATGTATCGAGCAAAACTTGACTATTTCTGATCAACCACAAGAGGATCAAAACCAGCAATTAGAGGAGTCTGAACCCAACCTAGACACACCCATATCTCCTTCCTTTGCTCCCGACATCCACCCTGAATCACCTGTTGCTACTGACAACCCAGTTATGGAATTAAAACCTCTTCTTGATCATCTCAAATACGTCTTTTTGGGCACGAATCAGACGTTTCCTGTGATTATCAACTCCCAACTCACACCTGATCAGGAAACATGCCTGATTTATGTGCTCCAACAGCATCAGAGAGCCATTGGATGGACTCTCGATGATCTGACTAGTTCAGCCCTTCATACTGCACACATCATATCTACACTGAAGAGGGCTCACAACCATTCCGTGAAATGCAAAGAAGCCTAAATCCAAATCTGCATGATGTCATGAAAAAGGAGATCATCAAGTGATTAGATGAAGGGATTATCTACCCAATCTCTGACAGTCGATGGGTAAGCCCAATCCAAGTTGTGCCTAAGAAAGCAGGGCTCACCATCATTATGACTGAAACTGGAGAAACCATACTAAAACATATAGCGAAGTTGTGGAGAGTCTACATTGATTATAGAAGGCTCAATTCCTCCACGAAGAAGGATTATTTTCCATTACCGTTCATTGATCAGATCCTGGAGAAACTAGCGGGAAATCATTTCTTCTGCTTTTTGGACGGGTACTCCGATTATAACTAGGTCGCAATCCATACTGAGGACCAAGAGAAGACCACCTTCACCTACCCCTTCAGAACATACGCTTTCCGAAGGATGCCATTCGGTCTCTGCAATGCACCCGCTACTTTTCAACGGTGCATGCTTGCCATATTCTCAGATATGGTAGGTGAATACCTTGAAGTCTTCATGGATGACTTCTCAGTATTTGGTGAATCACTTGACAATTGCCTCCTGCACTTGATCCAAATCCTCAGGCGGTGCATCGACGTGAACTTGATTCTTTCCTGGGAAAAGAGCCACTTCATGGTACCTGAGGGAATTGTCCTAGGACATCTCATCTCTAAAAAGGGCATCCAGGTTGATCGAGCCAAGGTGAATCTGATTTCCAAATTCCCTATGCCTAGCTTGGTCAAAGACATCCGATCCTTTCTGGGGCACATCGATTTTTACAATCGATTCATTCCTGATTTTTGGAAAATCGCACACCCCTTGACTAATCTTCTATCTAAGGATGTCCCCTTGAAATCTCCAAGGAGTGCACTCAGGAATTTGAGATCCTACATGATCAAGTTACCCAAGCACCTATCCTGCAGTCCCCTGATTGGTCTCAACCCTTTGAGATCATGTACGATGCATCTGACTATGCTGTAGGTGCGGTGCTTGGACAAAAAATAGATGGGAAACCCGTGGTCATCTACTATGCTAGCAAGACACTTGACGAGGCTCAGCGTAACTATACAGTTACTGAGAAAGAGCTGCTAGCCATAGTATTTGCCTTAGAAAAATTCAGATCATATCTTTTGGGTTCCCGTGTTATCATATACTCAGATCACACTGCAGTGAGGCACTGGTAAGTTGGTTTTCACTTTCGAATAATATGATTAAGATGATTTGTCGTTTTAGTATGAAAGTGGTGGAAAATCACTTAAAAAAATAATTAAAATAAAAATTAAACCACTCATAGAAGAGCGGGTCATGTCCACAAGAAGACAATGATGTAATAAATTCATGAATATTTTTTCCTTGTATTCGTTCAACCGAGTGCGAAATCCATAGTCAAATCTGACATGAAATGCGATGAAAAGAAGACACACAATAACTTGAGAATACAAGGTTATATGTGCAATTTTTCCTCAATGAAATATTCAATAAATATGTGATCCATCTCTGTAATTTCCAATTGCACATGTATTAGACAGAAATTGTGTACATCTTAATCTAAAACCAATGTCAAAAGATGTGAATAACAAAAGCCAAGCAATTATGAGAAAGCATGAGCATAAAGTTGCAATTTCACTCAATATATCAAATATTAAAATAAAAATGAGAGTTTGGCAATGGCACTCAAATGTAAATATTAATTAACCCAAAAACAGAGGATTTGCTTCCTTTATGTGTGAGCGAAGAGGAGGTGATGGCGGACTGCGGGAAGCTCGGAGGAGGATAAGCGTGACGAAAGCGTTCCGATGGTGGTGGTGGCACTCCAAACGGCCATCGGTGGTCGCTGGCCGGAGTGGAAGAAGCCGCTGGTGGTGAGGCCCTCCGACTGGCCATCAGGTGATTGATTGGTGCAGCCAGAAGCGTGGTTGTGCTCGAGGAGTCGAGGAGAGTCCGATAGAGTTCCCGACATGAAGTTTCGTGGCTGGATTTGATGGCTGCATGATTGCACAGCAAAAATACACCAACAATTGTGCCATCTTGTGCTATTTCCTAGCATTTCCAGTGCATATTAAGTAGACATAGTCGCATTTATGAAAATACGTGCATGCATGCATTTAATTGAGAGGGGAGGAGAGTGAAATAAATGGCCTCGAAATTTACGTTCTCCTTAAGTGATGCCTTGCAAAAATCTCCATCTCTATTTTTTATTTCTATTTGGCTTTGAAATTCTCCACGGCTGCAAGGCAAGGATCTTCTTCCTCGTGCCATGCTCTTTACATCTGCTTGCCATGCACAGCTAGGGCATGGCTGTGAATGCCTCATTCTTCTTTAAAATGGCACAGCTGGCTTCTTTGTAGAGGGGCCGGGTCCACGAAAAGAACACATAGCAGCTTCCACCATCCAAGCAATCTTCTCCCCTCCATACACAGCCTCTCCTCCTCTGAGGAGCCACTCTGCGGGCAAGAGTACCTCACTGTGGTGCACAAGCCACCACCGTGAGTCCACCATCGCCCAGCTCATCAAAGAGCCGGTGGGCATGGTGGTTCTCTTCCCTGATTTCTTCGTTTCAAGCATTTCCGCCATTGCCACAAAGCTTCAAGCTTTGAAGCTCAACTGGCCACTGCACGCCCCTGTAGCAACCGGCCAAGCTCCATTTCGCACGCCAGCAGGACACCCGCGCCCCTATCTATGAGCCCTGTCGCGCTCCTTCGCCCGCGGCCCATCCCTCTCCGCATGCCCTGTCGTGAACTGCCTCTCCGCAAGCCAGCAGCCGGCACAGCTTCTTTGCACGCGCCGAGCCGCTCCACACCTCTCGCAGTCACAGCACTGTGCGCACCCGGTCGCACGGCTCGGCCTTGCACTATGGCCACTGTTCACGATAGTCAGTGAAACACTGTGGCTACAGTGCGGTGACCGGTAAGTTTCTCAATTATCCGGTCACCCGGCTCGCTGCAACTAGTCCCAGCCCGCACCTGCGTCCAGCCCTGCGCCCGCTCCAGCACCCACCCGCGCGTCTGCACACGCCCGCGTCTGCCAGTGCCCGAACCCACCCGCGTGTTCACCTGCTCCCTTCGCCTCTTCACGCAGCACGGTGCGCTACAGTCCTTCTCCCGCGCGCTCACTCCCTCCAGCGCACGTCTTCGCATGCCTACGCGCGTGTGCGTGCGCTTGCCATCAGACGACGCCCTGCTGCATGCAGACGACTTAACTCCAGCCTTCTTCCTCCTCAGTAGACACTCTCTCTCTCTCTCTCTCTCAGCACTCTCTCACACTCTCTGCACACACATACACACACACACTCACACTCTCGTACACACACCCACTCACTTATATACTATTATATACTTATATATATACATATATGTATATCTACATACTTATATATATATTACCTATATAACTAAGTACACGTATAGATACATACATACATATATATATATATATATATATATATATATATATATATATACATATATACACATATACTTATACATATCTATATGTATATATACATACATATATACATATCTATCTACTTATATCTATATACATATATTACTATATATATATATACATATATATATATACATCTACATAGTTATATATGTACATACATAAACATATATATATATATATATATCTATACATATATCTATCTATACATATATATTTACATACCTATATATATATATACATATATATATATATACATATATAAGTACACATATACCTATATAATTATAACCATATATATATATATATATATATATATACATATAGATATATATTTACATATATACATATATATATATATATTTTTTCATATCACCCACCAATACATTGTATCGTGCGAATATCCGCATCAGTTGCTGATATTCCCCGTTACACGAGTACAGAAAGTGTGTTCGCACTCATCTTTCAGCAATCCACCCTACACTCCACACGTCACTTCGTCCTGTTGGTTGCGTCTTCCTAGACGACGACCGACTCGACACCGTGCTACACGCCATCTCCGCCTCCACCCCCACCCCTTTATACATATATAATATATACATATATATATACTATATTTACTTTATTTCTGCTTCTCTTTCCTACCAGTAAAAAGATAAAAAATATATATAAAAGAGAAAAGATAATCTTTGACTTGCAGGTACTCAGTCTTGCTAATAGCAGGAATAGTTTTGGAACCCTAATTTGACTCCAAGCCAAGAACCTGATTTTGAGGGTGTACCTCAAGGACAAAGATTATCAGAAAAAAATCTTAAATAGAAAAACACCAAAAACATAATAAACGAATGGAAGAGATTCGTTGTAGGAAAGGCGTAGAAACTTCTTCTAATCCCACTTCCCTGAGTTCGACCTTGGGCCTAAAAGTGACTAAGATAAAATCAAGTAGGCCAGGTTAAAAATTTTGTAAAGAGATGGTTAGGCTCGATTTAGGTTAACCACTATACACATTTCAACGATAAAATCACCATATTAACACAACCTATCCGGGTCTGAACACATCCCTTTTCATGGCGCCGTTGCCGGGGAACTACGCATTCAAGTAAGTTTCTATTCCATTCCTTTAATTTTTCTCTTCTCACACCCTTCTCTTCACGGGTGTTTTTGTTTGTTGCTGTGTAGGTGCACCTGTTGCATGGAGAAGACAGGCAGACGAAGTCAGAGACATGGGCAGATCCAAGGCGAGAACGAGAGCGTGAAGACGTCGACACCACATTGGAGCTTCGCACACGTTGCCGAACAAGTAGTCTTTCTTTCTTAGCAACTTAGGTTAACTTGTCACCTTAATAAAAAAAATAATATAAAAGCAAAAACTAAAAGCTAAAAAAACTTCTTGGGATCTCTTGGGGCAAGTGGATTAAAATTCACTTGTTTGTTTGTTTGCCTTTACTCCCACCACCTCAGGATTTCCCGCCAAACTTCGCATAGCAAAAGTCCAAGAATCTTGATTCTTGAATCTTTCACCGTGTGAAGCATTCCTTGAGGCAAAAATAAAAATATTGATTGCACCCCACTTTGCCTCATTTATCTGCAAATTCGGGATCACCTTTTTAGTGGGGAGACTTGGAATTGAGTTGATTCCAACCCCACCACGACCTTTCACATGCCTAAGATTCGATCCCGAATACTTCAACCCCAACAATTTGATTTTCTTTATCTTTTGGTTGAGCCTTGTGTGTGGAAATCATTCTGGTGATTGGAAGCACTTGAATTGAAGTGCTTTGGCTCCCTTTCACACTAATCTAAAACTGATTTGTGCATCCACACATAGAAATCTCCATTTAGGGAAGCCCATTGCATTTTATCATGCATTAACCAACTGACATTGAAGAAGGGTTTGTTGGGCTTAGAAGAAAACTTGTATTCTCCCAAAACCCGAAGATTGGTTGAATTGGTAATTCAGCGAAATCTTAAAATCCATACTACTTAAGGCTGAATTCTAAAAGCCATTCACCAATTAAAACTTCAATTCGGGGAGATTTCCCCGTTGCATGCTTGGTTTACACACTCTAAAAATCAATCACTTGGGCATTACCCGTAAATAACTCCCTTCACATTCCAGAAGCACTTGATCCTAAGCCTCTAACTAAAATTGGTAGCAACTTGACCCTTATTAAGGATTGGAGGTCTAACTACCTGCGTGTAGTGCTTACGTGCTGGTGAGGGTTCTCACGTGCTATCGGGTGTCTAAGACTGGGGCAAACGGCCTTTCAATCTAGCCCGGTGGTTCCGTGGTGCACGCATTTGGTTCCGTAGGTCGTGATAGTAGGTAACTTAGATCTTTAGGTCTAAGGGCACACTGTAGAGGTTAGAAATTTGATTGTATTGATTTGTCATCAAGGGTACCTTTGCGGCGTCATTTCTCTCATCCCTTTTCCCTTCTTATCTCCCCAATTCTTCCTGCGGTAGTGCATGTTTGGGAGGTCACAAAACCCTGAACTATGTGAATTGTCTGATAAATTCAGAAAAGAAGCAGAATCGTCCTCCTCCAAAAACATGGCTGCACGGCGACCCCCAAATCCCGAGGGAGGAAACCGCCCTCAAAACCCACCAGGTGGTGGAGCCTTAGATCCCATAACCTGCCTCCAAGCCCAAATGGAAATGTATAATGAACAAATTGAGGCCATTGGGGAAACATTGGAGGAAATGAAGAACCCTCCCAAACGGGAGGAGCCTAGGTCTCTTAGCTCCTATCAGAATCCCGCTACTACAGAGACCATAGGACAAATTCAGGTCCCCATGGGCGGGGACGACTTTGAACTGAAACCTAACATAATTGGCTTGATAAATTTTCACTTCCATGGTCTTGCAAGTGAAGATCCTTTTCTCCACTTGGAAGACTTAACCCGATTTGCTGAAACTGTTAAACCAAGAAATATCGGGTTTCCTATAGTCCTCATGAAAATGTTCCCGTTTTCATTGCGGGATAAAGCGTCGCAGTGGTTACGCACCCTTGGGAGAACCATCCACTCTTGGGAAGAGATGCGAACAGCATTTCTCAAGAAGTTCTTCCCAATCGGGCGAACCAATGCGCTTCGTCGTGCTATCACTTCATTTACACAACAAAACGGCGAACAATTTCATGAGGCATGGGAGAGATATAATGACCTCCTCAGGAAGTGTCCGCACCACGGTCTGCCTAAGTGGCATATAGCCTAAATCTTCTACTATAGGCTAAATGAGACTTTAAAGCAGATTGCAAACGCTTCATGCGGAGGGAATTTTATGAATAAAGATGAGAATGGAGCATTCGAATTATTTGAAAATATGAGTGAAAACTCAATGAGCAATGCTTCCATTATCACCTTTAATTGTACCAGCCTGCCCCGTAATGTCCACGAAGTTGACACGGGACCCTCCCATTCATCCACAAATCCCAGTCTTATCATACAGAAATTGGATGAAGTCTCCGTCGTGCATAGAAAGCTGGACGAGCTTCTGGCCAACCCCGCCCGTTCTATGGCAAACACCCCCACCTCACCACTGCGTCACAATCCCAATTCTTCCAACACCAGGCTTATCCCGAGAAACCCCGTAAGACCTTCCGTACCGAGTGTCGTGCCGAGAGACTCGGTAAGTCATGTGGATCTGGCTTCTGCGAGCCAATATTTTGACACGGAGGACCAAGCCTCTGTGTGCTCGGACGCATATTTACATGTGGATGCATCTTCTGGCATAGAAGACGCTTGCACCGTGGGGAACCCGTTCTCTGCCACTTATAGCCCAGGGTGGCGAAATCATCCGAACTTCTCATGGTCCAACAACCCGTAGCACCAAAACCCCACTGGTGGACCAATGCAACCCTCCGCACCCGTCATCCCAAGGGCCCAGTCCAATCCTATGGAGAATCCGCCATCGAGTCCTTGCCTATCGCAAACCGAACACACATCAAGTCCTCTTGATAAATTAATGCAATGATGATGGAAATGTCAAAGCTCCATGAAGAGAACATGACCTCTCTTCAGCACCAATTGGCGCAGCAGGTGCTGAGATCAGTCAACTACGCATGGCGACTCGATCTTAGGGTACTCTTCCCGCCCAACCTGTTCCCAACCCGCGAAATTTCGTACCCTGTGGTCCTCAACCACCGATACGACCTTCTCAAGGGTAGGTTCATCAAATTCTACAGGCTCCGAGCATTCCACCGGGATTTTAGGCTAATCCCGCTGCAGCACCTCGCCCTTATGTCCCCATTGCGAACCCTCCTCCACCTTATGATCCCACTGGACCCGCATCGTCCAATGCGATCACTACGAGGAGCGACAAGCAGACCGTTGATCCACCTCGACTTCATCTTGGCCTGTCTACTTCATCGCCCTCTCATTCGGGATGCGCACTGCATTCGAGAGAGGTCGATACACCCAAATTGGAGCCAGAATCAGTCCCATTCCCTGAGGCTCTACTGAGGGAGCCAAAAGGAAAAAGGAAAGATATGCAGGCCTTTGATAACTTGCGTAATTTGTTCAGGGATGTAGAAATCAAGGTACCCCTACTCGAGGCTATCGACCACATACCTACTGTCGCCCAATTTTTCAAAGACTACACAACACCCAGGCGACAGTCAAAGAAAACTAAGAATCTGGTGGTTCTCTCACCTCATGTGAGTTGTGCTATACTGTCAAACCTACCACCGAAGTAGAAAGATTCGGGCACACCGCTTATTTCCTGTAGAATCCAAGGCTGCAATTTTAACCGTGCCCTGCTTGATCTAGGATCTTCCATAAATCTTATACCAACCATCATGCTCGAAAAATTTTCCTTGGGAAATCTGAAACCCACCCCTGTCACGTTACAGTTGGTAGATCGTTCTGTCAAAATTCCAAAGGGTGTGGTGGAAGATGTGGTGGTTAAGGTCAACAGTCTCTGTGTTCCTGTTGACTTTCTTGTTTTAGATATGGAAGTTCCTAGCTCACTTTCTGATTGTCCGATCATCCTTGGTCGACCTTTCTTGGCCACAGCCCACGCCCATATCGACTGTGAGTCAGGCTGTATTGAGATTGCCGTTGGATCTGAGAAGCTCAAGCTTAACATCTTCAAGGCAGCCAAGAACTTTGATTGCGATTGCATCGAGGATGACACGTCTAACGAGGACAAGGCCGTCAGCACGTGTATCAGACTAATTGGGACCTATTCTGACTGCTACAGATTACCTAGAAGCACTGACGATTGCTTGATCAACACATGCTGTGACGTTCCCCCATCCCTCCCTTGTCCCATACCTTCTCCTAACCAGACTTCTAACGAGGTTTTCTCCGCTTCCCATACCTCGTGGTCTAAGTCATATCCGGGCTACTCACCTCTGGTCCACACTCTCGAAGACTGGATTGCACTTTCTTTCCTGCCAAATCAGGCGAAATTGCAACTCCACACTAGGACCTTGAGCCCACATACTTCTCACTGGGACAATTCCTTTTTGGATCCATCTATCCAAGAAGCCCCTCTTCTTGGCCAATCTGAGGGCCAACTTCTTCCTCCAGACTTGTTTTTCGATCCGCCTGGGACACTCTCGTCGCAAGAAATGCCAGACACTTCACCACCCACCCTACCACCCTGCTGTATACCCTGCACTTCAGTTCTCGTTACCTGATCTTTCGTCCTTCCTCTACCCTACCCGGCATGCATATGAGGACATAGCATCGTTTGGCATCGGGGGGTGGATAGGCATCCGTAGGATCTGGGTATTTTATGGTATCATGCAGTTTCTATCTATATATATATAAAAAAAAAAATGAAAAATGAAAATGGTGTTTAGTAATGATCTAAAGGCTGAAACAAAAAGACAATAAGTGTTTATGGATATTTAACCACTGTTTTGAAGACTTTCCAGGCCACAAAAGCTTGATTCACTCAGGCTCGACTCAATTCACTTGAGCATTGACAAGATAGATCGGAATTTCTCCTAACTAAGGACGTATTCTTGTACCTGAGACACCAGTACAGGATCCGTTGGTTTGCTTCTATTTGAGAGCCTAAGTAATCTTGGTTCACACTACACATATCAAGAAAGACCAGGTGAACATAAGATCCAACCCTAGTGTTCATTAGGGAAGGTGGAGTCCTTACCTGTGCACGTAGGTAGACTTTTTATCCTAGGCTTTAGTCTTGTGCTTAGGAGAGACTCTTTCCACCAAAAAGCAACTCTCCCACCAAAAAGAAAAAGTGTGCTCCTCCAAATAATGTTGTAAGGGATATACTAACACGTGTTTCAAAAAAAAAAAAGATAAGTCAGTATATCTCACAAATATCTGTAAAATCTTCCTACAAAAAAGTTCTTCAGGGCAAATACCCTATTTTCTTTGAGCCACAAATGTCAGAAAATGGGAGTTGTATTTTCCGTCATCTTTTTAAGGGTCAATTCGAAGACATGAGCTGAAACTAGGTCCAACCTATACTTAAAAATTCGTGAAACCCTGGGCTTGAGTTTTAATGTTCATCTGGTCAGTCTTGATCCCTCACTAAGCACAAGCCATAATCTCTTGAGCTCTCAAGTACGGCAAAAACCTCCTAGGTCCTAGAAATCGTACTTAAGGTTTAAATATCAAGAGTCCTGGTTAGTCGATAGATGATCTATGTCATGTGAGACTAAAAGTACTGGTAGTCTTCTCTGCAATTGGTTCTCACAATATCCAACAATAAACACACCTATATCGCCTCAAAAGAAAATCTTCAGCTGAAGATCATTTCTAAACACAATACAAGAAAAATGTTTTGCTAGGGACTAGCAAAAGATAGGCATGGGGGTATGATTGCACAGCAAAAATACACCAACAATTGTGCCATCTTGTGCTATTTCCTAGCATTGCCAGTGCATATTAGGTAGACATAGTCGCATTTGTGAAAATACGCGCATGCATGCATTTAATTGAGAGGGGAGGAGAATGAAATAAATGGCCTTGAAATTTACATTTTCCTCAAGTGTTGCCTTGCAAAAATCTCCATCTCTATTTTTTATTTGTATTTGGCTTTGAAATTCTCTGCGGCTGCAAGGCGTGGACTCTTCTTCCTCGTGCCATGCTCTGCACATCTGCTTGCCCTACAGCTGCATGCTCAGCATGCACAACCATGCACAGCCAGGGCATGGCTGTGCATGCCTCTTTCTTCTTTAAAATGGCATGGCTGGCTTCTTTGCAGAGGGGCCAGGTCCATGAAAAAAACACACAGCAGCTTCCACCTTCCAGGCCATCTTCTCCCCTCCATGCGCAGCCTCTCCTCCTCTGAGGAGCCACTCTGCAGGCAGGAGTACCTCACTGTGGTGCACAAACAACCACCGTGAGTCCACAATTGCCCAACTCATCAAAGAGCCAGTGGGCGTGGTGGTTATCTTCGATGATTTCTTCGTTTGAAGCATTTCTGCCATTGCCACAAAGCTTCCAGCTTTGAAGCTCAACCGGCGACCACATGCCCCTGTAGCAACCGGCCAAGCTCCACCGTGCACGCCAGCAGGACACCCGCTCCCCTCTCTACATGCCCTGTCGCGCTCCTTCGCTCGCGACCCAGCCGTCTCGGCGCGCCCTGTTGCGAACTGCCTCTCCGCAAGCCAGTAGCCGGCGCAGCTTCTCCGCGCACGTCGAGCCACTCCACACCTCCCGCACTCATAGCACCGAGCGCACCTGGTCGCGTGGCTCGGCCTTGCATTGTAGCCACTGTTCATGCTAGTCAGTGGAACATTGTGGCTATAGTGCGATGACCAGTAAGTTTATCACCTATCCGGTCACCCGGCACGCTGCAATCGGTCCCAGCCACCACCCGCGTCCAGCCCCACACCCGCTCTAGCGCCCGCCCGCGCGTCTGCGTGCGCCCGCGTCTGCCAGCGCCCGCACCCACCTACGTGTTCACCCGCTCCCAGCGCCTGCCTTCGCCTGCTCCCTTCGCCTCTTCACGCAGCGCGGTGCGCTGCAGTCCTTCTCCCACGTGCTTACTCCCTCCAGCACGCGCCTACGTGCGTGCGCGTGTGCTTGCCATCAGACGATTCCCTGCTGCGCGCAGACGACTTAACTCTAGCCTTCTTCCTCCTCAGTAGACGCTCTCTCTCTCTCATAGCACTCTCTCACACTCTCTGCACAGACATACACACACACACTCACACTCTCGTATACACACCCACTCACTTATATACTATTATATACTTATATATATACATATATTTATATACATATATATATATATGTATAAGTATATGTGTATATACACACACACTCACACTCTCGTACACACACCCACTCACTTATATACTATTATATACTTATATATATGTACATATACATATATATATTGATATATATACATATATTTATATACATATATATATATATATATCTACATACTTATATATATATATATTACCTATATAACTAAGTACACGTATAGATACATACATACATATATATATATATATGTATCTATACGTGTACTTAGTTATATAGGTAATATATATATATACACATATACTTATACATATATATATATATACATACATATATACATATATATCTATAACTATATATACACATATATATATAAATCTACATATCTATCTACATATATCTATATACATATATTACTATATATATATATAGTTATATATATACATACATATACATATATATATATATATATATCTTTACATATATCTATCTATACATATATATTTACATACCTATATATACATATACATATATATATATACATATATAAGTACACATATACCTATATAATTATAACCATATATATATATATATATATATACATATAGATATATATTTACATATATACATATATATATATTTTAATATCACCTACCAATACGTTGTATCGTGAGAATATCCGCACCAGTTGCTGATATTCCCCGATACACTCTTACAGAAAGCGTGTTCGCACTCATCTTTCACCAATCCACCCTACACTCCACGCGACACTTCATCCTGTTGGTTGTGTCTTCCTAGATGACGACCGACTCGACACCGTGCTACACGCCATCTCTGCCTCCACCCCCACCCCTTTATACATATATATATACTATATTTACTTTATTTCTGCTTCTCTTTCCTGCCAGTAAAAAGATAAAAAAAATATATAAAAGAGAAAAGCTAATCTTTGACTTGCAGGTACTCAGTCTTGCTAATAGCAAGAATAGTTTTGGAACCCTAATTTGACTCCAAGCCAAGAACCTCATTTTGAGGGTGTACCTCAAGGACAAAGATTATCAGAAAAAAATCTTAAATAGAAAAACACCAAAAACATAATAAACGAACAGAAGAGATTCGTTGTAGAAAAGGCGTAGAAACTTCTTCTAATCCCACTTCCCTGAGTTCGACCCTGGGCCTAATAGTGACCAAGATAAAATCAAGTAGGCCAGGTTAAAAATTTTGTAAAGAGATGGTTAGGCTCGATTTAGGTTAACCACTATACACATTTCAACGATAAAATCACCATATTAACACAACCTATCCGGGTCCGAACACATCCCCTTTCACTGCATTTTTGGTGGCTTGGGTACCTTCGGTTGGCAGAGAAGAAGAAGAAGCCGGGCAAGCGCACGGGCTGGAGACGCCAGCTAAAGTAACGCACACTCTACGTGCACTGCTGGTGGGCGAGGGCTGGTTGCTACTGCTGGGCATGCGGATGTGGCTACGAGGAGCATGTGGCAATTGCTGCAAGCAGAGGTGCGCACGCAAAGGGGCAGGCGTGGGAATGGTGCTGGAGGGCGTGCGGCAGGGGCTGAGGCACGAGGGAGGTCATGCGCTGAGCTACTGGTGGGTGCGGTGGTGATGAAGAAGAATCACGGTGATGCAGGGACTCTGATTGGCGGCGTGGGCTGTCACACCACACGCCCATAGTGGTGGAGTCGCGCTGCCGCAGTTGAGGCTGGTGGTGAGGAGCGGATGAGAAACGAGGTTCTCTGCATAGTAAGGAAACGGGTGGTGACCTAGTTTGAATGGCAACCATTCTTCCTCCTTTGTAGCCATCTGCATGGATTTGAATGGAGAGGTGGGAGCAGATCCACATTCTCCACTCGTCCTTGAATGCAGGTTTTAGTGCGGCAGCTGGTGGCATTGGAGCGGTGAATTCATGCAGAGAAGAAAAAATTAATAATAGTAAAAAGATTGCTTAATTATGTTCAAACTCTCAATAAAATGTTAATGCATATAATGTAACCTAAAGACTAATGCATGTAATTCTAATGCATGCTGAATAATTTATATATGTAATGCATACAAGCAAATATATATAAACTAACTTATTTATATCTTAATACATGCTGTGTATACACTAATATCAATCTAATTCCTAGGCACTTAAGTAACTAAATAGCCCACAAATATGGGCTCATCAAATGCCCCCATGCCTAGTTTTTGCTAGTCTCTAGCAAATCTAAGCAATAACCTAGCACTCCAAGTAGACTAGCCAACCCAATCGATCTTCCTTTAGAAGCATGTTAAGTTCAAACTTTAGACCTAAGGTTCCCAAGTAGTTGCTAAGTTACATACTAGGTCGACTAAAGACGAGTTGCAAGCACAAGTTTCCCTGATTTCTAACTCTACCCTAGGGTTTATTGATCCCCGAGATTAAAGCATCCGTGCATGTGCATTGGTCAGAGTTATTTGAAGTTGGTATGATTGCCAACCTAGAGAGGAAAAAGGATTTTTTTTTAATATATATATATTTTTTTTTGTTTGATTCCTCTAAGTCTAACCTTGGATTAGCTATCAACACGGTCTATGTCGGATTCATTGTCCCCATCACCATACCTCGAAGGGTGCCTGGCATTCGATGCTTCGAGATAGCATCGCCCATAGAGACCCCAAGAACTCCTGGCAATCAACACTTCGAGATAGTATCGCCCATGGATTTCTTAAGCGAATTCGGGCCTGTGGCAATCGGCACTTCGATATAGGGCCGCCCATGGTACCTGAACCGTACAATGCGCTTACATGCCCCCAGTAGGATGGATATCCTAAGAGACAAGCGCCGAGGAGGTAACATGTTATTATCTCATTCTCAAGGTGAGTATATACTCCACCTCTCCTGCGGCAAGAACTCTTCCAATCAAATTATGTTTTCAAGCTTCTCCTAAGTCAAAACTAAGAGAACCAAATTTTCTTTTAAGAAAGGAATTAAGGTGATCACTTATTTAAACAAGACCAAGTGTGTGTGAAATTTGGATGCTTGGGTTACAAGGACCCATAAACCAAAAGGTAGAACAAGACTCCAGGTACTACCCAGCCTTTAACTCAATCCCTAGCTTTCCTTCCTCAACCTCTTGAGGAATGGTTTGCAACTTAACTTTTACTTAAGTTTTTAAGTCCACAAAGGACTCTAAAGGTCTAAACCTAGTAGCTCACTTAGCTTCTAATGTTCGACACCTAGAATCAACTTAGTCTAAATCTAAAGTTCTGGTTTGCTTAAGAATACAGGGTCCAGCCAGTTAAGCTCAATAATACAATATATATATATATATATGAATGCAATATGCATGAATGAATGCAAAATGTAGACATACTAAAAACAGATGCCTCAGGTCCTCTCCCCCATACCTGGTTCAAACAATGTCCTCATTGGAAACAAAACAGTTAAAGGAAGATATTACCTGAGGCGAAGAATAGCAGAAGCTAAGGCTCCTTAAGAGTGACCTCGTCAACCAGATGGCCATCCAAAGTAATGTATGGTTTTAACCATTAACTATTGACTATAAAGAGAGTTGTTGAAGAGGAAGGGCTTTTAATCTCCACAGCTCCATGTGGAAACATTTTAATGATTATGTAAGGCCCATCGGAACGAGATTTTAATTTTCCTAGAAAAAGTTTAAGTCTGGAATTGAAAAGCCAAACTTGTTTGTTGGGCTCAAAGGCCTTTCTAAGGATATACTTATCATGCAAGACCTTAGTTCTCTCTTTATAAGCTTGAGAGGTGTCATAAGCATCATTCCTCAGCTCCTCAAGCTCACTTAACTCCAAAAGTCATGCCTTACCCACCTTTTCTAAATCCATGTTAACACTTTGAATAGCCCAAAGTGCCCTATGTTCTAGCTCAACAGGTAAATGGCACGCTTTCCCATACATAACCTAAAAGGGAGATGTACCCAAAGGGGTCTTATAGGCTGTTCGATATGCCCACAAAGCATCATCAAGCTTTTGGGACCAGTCTTTCCTATCAGGTCTTACGGTCTTTTCTAAAATATTTTTTATCTCCCTATTCGACACTTCAACCTAGCCACTCGTCTGAGGATGGTAAGGGGTAGTGACCTTGTGAGTTACTCTCAAACTCCTGAGTAGCCGATTGAAGTGGTGGTTTCAGAAATGAGGTCCCCCATCACTTATAATGGTCTTGGGGCAGCCAAAATGAGATATGATATTGTCCTTCACAAATTTCAAAACCACAGAGTGGTCATTTATGCACATAAAAATGGCCTATATCCATTTAGAGACATAATCAACTGCCACCAAGATATATTCATAACCATGGGACGAAGGGAAGGAGCCCATAAAGTCAATTCCCCACACATCAAAAATTTCAACAAATTGAATAGGGTGTTGAGGCATCTCATTCCTTTTCCCAATTGTTCCAGTCCATTGACATCTAATACAGGCCTTACGAAAATTATGAGATTCCTTAAATAATGAAGGCCACCAAAAATCAGACTGGAGAACCTTAAAAGCAGTTTTCTTGGTGCCAAAGTGTCCTCCACAATGAAGTTCATGACAAAAACTCAGCACACTTTGTTGCTCCTCTTCAGGTACACATCGTCTCAATACTTGTTCTTGTCCAATTCTAAATAATTCAGGCTCTTTCCAATGAAAGTATCTAGCTTGGGAAATCAATCTCTTTCTTTTCTGCTCATCCCAAGAGCCAGGAGTTTCTCCAATGACCAAGTAATTTACGGTATCAGCATACCAAGGTGAAGTTGGTGTTACTGCCATAAGGGTTTCATCAGGAAATGTCTTGCGCAAGTCTCCAGATAGAGAGTCATTAAGTGGAAAGCAAGACAGGTGGTCAACCACAACATTTTCTGCTCCTTTCTTTTCACGAATCTCCAAGTCAAATTCTTGAAGTAGTAGGATCCACTTAATCTGACGTGGCTTAGAATCTTTCTTAGCAATGAGATGTTTCACTGCCGTATGATCAGTGAAAATAACCACCTTAGACCCAAGAAGATAAGACCTAAACTTCTCCAGAGCAAAAACTACAGCAAGTAATTCCTTTTCAGTGATGGTGTAGTTTTGCTGTGGTTCGGTTAAAGTCTTGCTAGCATAATGCAGCACATGAGGTCTTCCCTCAACCCTTTGTCCAAGGACTACTCCCACTGCATAATCTAAAGCATCACACATCAGCTCAAATGGGAGTGTCCAATCAGGAGCTCAGAGAATAGGCACAGAGATCAAGACCTCCTTCAGAGTTTGAAAGGCCTCGACACACTTTGAATCTAAATTGAAGATTCCTTTGGCAATAGGTCACAAAGTGGCCTAGAAATTTTACTGAATTTTTAATAAAGTGCCTATAAAAGCTGGCATGGCCCAGAAAGGATCTAATATGTTTGACATTCGTGAGAAATGGGAGTTTGGAAATAGAATCAATCTTGGATTTATCTACTTCCAAGCCTCGCTCAGACACAACATGCCCAAGTACAATTCCTTTTTGTACCATGAAGTGGCTTTTCTCCCAGCTGAGGACTAAACCAGTCTCCTTACATCTTTTCAACACATTTTCCAAGTGCAAGAGACACTGGTCGAAAGACAAGCCATAAATGGAGAAGTCATCCATAAACACTTCAACACACTCATCAATCATGTCAGAAAAAATGGACATCATACACCGCTGGAAGGTCATAGGGGCATTACATAATCCAAACGGCATACACCTGAATGCAAAGGTACCGTAAGGACTTGTGAACATCATCTTCTCCTAGTCATCAGGGAAGACTGCAACCTGGTTGTACCCAGAATATCCATCGAGAAAGCAATAGTACTTATTCCCTGCCAATTTCTCAAGAATTTGATCAATAAAAGGCAAGGGAAAGTGATCCTTCTGGGTAGCAGTGTTCAGCTTGAGGTAATCAATACAGACCCTCCATCCAATTGAGGGTCTAGTCACAACTTGTTCACCTTGGTCATTAAATTCCACTGTAAAGCCTGCCTTCTTTGGCACCACATGAATAGGACTTACCTATTTACTATCTGCAATGGGATATATGATCCCAGTGTCCAACCACTTCGGGATTTCCTTTTTAACCACCTCCCTCATATTAGGGTTCAGAGGTCTCTGCATGTCCCTAAATAGCTTGATGGAATCATCAGCATAAATGTGGTGCATGCAGAGTGTAGAGTCTATACCCTTAATGTCAACAATGCTCCAAGCAATAGCTTCCTTGTGCCTAGATAAGCATTCAATCAGGGCTCCCTCTTGTGCCTTAGATAGCACAGCCCAAATGATAACGGGGAGCATATCATTGGCACCCAGGAAGACGTACTTGAGAGTGTTAGGGAGGGGTTTCAACTCAAGGTCGGGGGGTTGTATGGTTGAGGGTTTCATAATAGATGTCCCCATCTCAAGTAGCAGATCTACCTTGGGCAAAGACGATGGGGAAAGAGACTCAACAGAAACACCTAGCAACTCCTCAAGTTCTAGCATATCCCCTTCACATTCATCCAAGAGATGGGAACGCTCATTTAGCATGACATGCTAAAGGGGGTCATCACATAACATTGCAGGGGTTGTCTCTTCAATCAGGTCATCTATCACCTCAATTTGAGAACAATCCTCAAGCCCAGCTTGTTTGTAAGCATCAAACACATTAAGCCGAATTTTCCTATTCCCAAAGCCCATTTTCAATGCCCCGGTATTACAATTGATTGAAGAATGAGAAGTTGCAAGGAAGGGGCAGCCCAAAATGATGGAGGGTTTGGTTGGCTTGTTAGTAGGGTCAGTGTCCAAAACTACAAAGTCAACGAGGATGAAAAAATCCTCCACTCTTACGAGGACATCTTCCAAAATTCCCCATGGTGTCATAAGTGATCGATCAGCAACTTGGAGGATTACCGAGCTAGGCTTCAGATTGTCTCCCCCAAGTTGTTCATACAAGTAGCTCGGAAGGATGTTCACCCCCGCACCCAGATCAAGTAGAGCCTCCTCAATCTGTAAGTCACCAATAACCACTGAGATGTACGGGGCCCCTGGGTCCTTAAGTTTCGAAGGTGTGCCATGTTGAACAATTGAGCTAACAGAATCAGGCAGGACAACTTTTGATTGGACCTATTTCCTAGATTGTCGCTTTTTTGTGCACAGGTCCTTTAAGAAGCAGGCATAAGATGGAATCTGCCTGATAGCTTCAAGTAAAGGAAGGTTAATCTGCACTTGCTTGAAAGTTTCCATGATCTCATCTGTCTTATCTTTGACTCCAGATGAGCCAGCAGAAGTCTGCCCAAAGGTGGATAAGAATTTTGGAAAGGGCACTCTCAATCTCTAGGTGGAAGGGTTGTCATGTTGAGTAAGGGGTGGAACGGGGGCAACTTCTTCCGGTGAGGTGATTTCAAGCGGAGGAGATTTGGGCAAGTCTTCTCTGATGGGGGTGAAAGTTGGGGTGGATGGCTTTTCAAAGGGTGAGACTATAGGAGAACTGGGTTTGGAAATTTCTTTCCCACTCCTCAGAATAGTCACCACCTGAGCATGCTCCCTAAAGACAATCCCTTTTCCTTTAGGATTCTCCTTAGCAGCACTGGGAAGCTTCCCAGTTTCCCTCTGTCTAACGGCCTCAACAAGGTATCCTATCTGCGATTTCATCTCATGTATAGCCTTGTCATGAGATTGGATGATGGCACTTTGACTTTCTTGCATAGTTCTCAACATTGCCTTCAATTCATCCATCTTAGAGGTCTTAGGTTGGGCCAAGGTTTGAGGTTGGTTCGTTTGATGGTTTTGAAAGGATTGTGGTTTATAATTCCCTGAATTTGAGACATTTCCTTGTCTCCATGAAAAGTTTGGGTGGTTCCTCCATCCCTCATTATAAGTGTTGGAAAAAGGGTCATTATGAGGTCTAAGATGGAAACCTTGAGCGACATTCAGATCCGCCTGTACAAGCTCAGGGAATTGGGAGGCCAAGTGGCAATCCACAGTGGCATGTGTATTGCCTTGGCAAATGGAGCATTCAGAAGCTTGGGATGTGGAGGTGTTAGATACGAATTGTCCTGGGCTTAACATAAGCCTTTCCATGTTTTGATTCAACAATTGAATCTGATAGGCTAAATTTTGGGCTTCCCTTGCCTCATTCACCTCCAACTTTGCATGAGAGTGGGTTTTCTATCCATGTAGGCAAAATTCAAGTGAATAGAATTCTCACTCAAAGTATCAAAAAGGTTCCAAGCTTCATCCTCAGCCTTAGATAGAAAGGTTCCTGCACAGGCACCATCCACAATCTGCCTATGCGAATCATTAAGTCTAGTGTAGAACCTTTCAACCAGTTGCCACTTAGGCACCTGGTGATGTGGGCAAAGTTTGAACACGTCATTAAAGTGCTCCCACGCATCATGGAAAGCTTCCCCATCCTTTTGAATAGAACTCATAATTTCCCTCCTAAAGTGATTTGTTTTGCTCATGGGGAAGTACTTCTTCAAAAACTCCTTCTTCAGGGCATCCCAAGTGTTAATATCATCAAGGGTATGATACCAATACTTGGCTTTGTCCTTGAGGGAGAAAGGAAAGAGGGTCCACATTTGAGCGTCATCAGTAACGCCCTGCAGCTTCACCATGGAATAGACCTCGGTGAATTCCTCTATATGCCTGTAAGGGTCTTCCCTAGCAGTACCATAAAAGGAGGGCAGCAAGGATATGGTACTGCTTATGATCTTATAAGGATTGTCCCCTCCAGGTCTACGTAGTGCAGGGCCAGCTTGATTGGTTGGAATGAAATATTCCTTAAGGCTCCTTTGACCAACAATTTCTTCCCTTGGGAGGTTTCTTCTTAAGATTCTTTTAGGTTCAGGATCAAACACAAGTTGTCTCCTAAGAGTTAGCTTACTAAGCATGCACTACAAACACAATTCAAAAGGACTTGTTTGATCTTTACAAATTTAGGCTTTTGACTTCAGTTCAAATTGTATGTGACAAAGCAAGTTGCCCAATCAATTACGCACCTATTGTCGACCTTCAAAATGCCTAAAAAGACCTAGTTGGAGCTTAGGTGTTCTTCCCTAAATCTCAAATGGTAGAGCAACTCCAAAGATGGAAGATCAAGGGATGCAAGTAGGCTTAAGCCTTCCTTTGAAGCTGTACTTTTGTGGTGCTTCCTAACTACCCCCAAAAATCCGTGACAGGGTATCCCCCTTTTTGGATTTACAAAACCTTTGATCTCAAGTTCCAAACACTTCAGAATCCAACGGTAGGAGGGCTCTTGTCCTAGTAGTTCCAAGACCTACAAGTGTCTAAATGCATGCCGTGGTGCAAGAGATATAAATGTGCATACACCGCAAAAGATTTTGAATTTTGAATCATACGCCAAGTTTGAAAATCAAGTCCTTGATTTTTAACTGCCCCTCCTTTAATTAGTCCTTTTTCAAAAATTAAATGTGACCGCTTTATTAGATTGCTTCAAGACAAATTATGTGGTCTAAAAATTAATCCAAATGCATTTGCATGACAGGTAGAAATGTAAAGTTAGAAGTGCATACCTAATTCCAGCATTCTTCATGCAATATGCAAGATACGAAGTTAGATCTAGATGCTGCTCATTCAATCCTAAATGATTCGACCTAAGGGCAGGCAGCTTCTAGCAGGTAGCTCATTTCTTTTTTTTTATTTTTGTTTAGCTACTTATGCACAAGCAAAGAAAATGATAAACCACAAAATAAAATAAAAACCTAGATCTAAAGAAAAGGGAACAAGCTCCCGAAAATCAGCCCCAATTACTACAAGGGCGAGAAAATAGGAATAAAACTTGTGACAAAGGAGAATCCCCTATGGAAGCGGGATCCAGGTCTCCTGCGTCTTCCCCGCGTGTAGGCATCGCTCAAGGTTAACGTCGTCTCCCAGATGGACCTGTCACCTCCACAGATTCCTCGCACAGAAAAGATAACAAATGGTCATATCACTGTGCAACGAGAAATAATCAGAAATAAAAATCAGGTGAAATTATTGCGTCTATTGCCTCCTCGGCAACGATGCCATTTGGTAAGTCAATTTTCGCTTTCAAATAATATGATTAAGATGATTTGTCATTTTAGTATCAAAGTGGTGGAAAATCGCTTAACAAAATAATTAAAATAAAAATTAAACCACTCACAGAAGAGCAGGTCATGTTCACAAGGAGACAATGATGCAATAAATTCACGAATATTTTTCCCTTGTATTTGTTCAATCGAGTGCGAAATCCATAGCCAAATTTGACATGAAATGCGATGAAAAGAAGACACACAATAACTCGAGAGTGTAAGGTTATATGCGCAATTTTTCCTCAATGAAATATTCAATAAATATGTGATCAATCTCTGTATTTTCCAATTGCACATGTATTAGAGAGATTATGTACATCTTAATCCAAAACCAATGTCAAAAGATGTGAATAACAAAAGCCAAGCAATTATGAGAAAGCATGAGCATGAAGTTGCAATTTCACTCAATATATCAAATATTAAAATAAAAAATGAGAGTTTGGCAATGGCACTCAAATGTAAAAATCAATTAACCCAAAAACAGAGGATTTATTTCCTTTGTGCATGCACGAAGAGGAGGCGATGGCGGGCCGTGGGAAGCTCGGAGGAGGATAAGCGTGACGAGAGCTTTTCGATGGTGGTGGTGGTGCTCCGAACGGCCATCTGTGGTCGCTGGCCAGAGTGGAAGAAGCCGCTGGCGGTGAGGCCCTCCAACCGGCTGTCAGGTGGTCGATTGGTGCGGTCGGAAGCGTGGTTGTGTTCGGGGAGTCGAGGCGAGTCCGATGGACTTCCCGACGTGAAGTTTCATAGCCGGATTTGATGGTTGCATTTTTGGTGGCTTTGGGTACCTTCGGTTGGCAGAGAAGAAGAAGAAGAAGCCGAGCGTGCGCATAGGTTGGCGGCACCGACTGGAGTAGCGCACACTCTGCATGCACTGCTGGTGGGCGTGGGTCGGTTGCTACTGCTAGGTGCGCGGCTGTGGCTGCGAGGAGCATGCGACGATTGCTGCGGGCAGAGGTGCACACGTAGAGGAGTGGGCGTGGAAATGGTGCTGGAGGGTGCGTGGCGGCACGTGGTGCATGCAACAGGGGCTGAGTCACGAGGGAGGTCATGCGCTGAGCTACTAGTGGGTGCAGTGGTGATGAAGAAGAAGCACGGTGATGCTGGAACTCTGATTGGCGGTGTGGGCTATCACACCACACGCCCAAGGTGGTGGAGTCACGCTGCCGCAGTTGAGGTCGATGGTGAGGAGCGGATGAGAAACGAGGTTCTCTACACAGTGAGAAAAGGGGTGGTGGCCTCATTTGAATGGCAACCATTCTTCCTCCTTTGTAGCCATCTGCATGGATTTGAATGGAGAGGCGGGAGCACATCCACATTCTCCGCTCATCCTTGAATGTAGGTTTTAGTGCAACAGCTGGTGGCATTGGAGTAGTGAATTCATCCAAAGAAGAAAAAATTAATAATAATAAAAAGATTGGTTAATTATGTTCAAACCCTCAATAAGATGTTAATGCATATAATGTAACCTAAAGACTAATGCATGTAATTCTAATGCATGCTAAATAATTTATATATGTAATGCATACAAGCAAATATATATAAACTAACTTATTTATATCTTAATACATGCTATGTATACACTAATATCAATCTAATTCCTAGGCACTTAAGTAACTAAATAGCCCACAAATATGGGCTCATCAGTCACCTCCTTGCAAAGAAGGATGTGAAACCTCAACTAATCCGCTGGATCTTGCTGTTGCAAGAATTTGATCTCGAGATTCACGATAAAGCGGGAAAGTAGAACGTGGTAGCTGACCACTTATCCCACTTTCCTTCTGACAATATCGACCCTTCCAGACCCATCACAGAACATTTTCCCGATGAGCACCTCCTGACTATTAGTATGAGACTTCCTTGGTTTGCTAATTTAGTGAACTACTTAGCATCACATCAGATTCCGTCCAATTGGCCGAAGGCTAATAAAGACAATTTCTTTTTGATGCCAAGTACCACATCTAGGAAGACTCGTACCTCTTCCGCATTGGTGCTGATCAGATCATCAGACGATGCATCTCAGAAGCAAAAATTCAAGACATTTTGTCCTGCCATGACCAGGCTTGCAGCAAACACTTTTCCGCACATAAAACCACAGCAAAAGTCCTCCAGTGAGGCTTTTATTGGCCCACGATTTTCAAAGACGCATACGATCACTGTAAGGCATGCACTCGTTGCCAGACATTGGGCAACATGAGCTACCGCGATATGATGCCTTTACAGTCGATTCTCGTATGCAAAATCTTCGACATGTAGGGGATTGATTTCATGGGACCCTTCCCTATTTCGGATAGCTTCAAATACATTTTGCTCATTGTTGACTGTGTCCAAATGGACCAAAGCCATTCTGACCCGAACCAACAATCATAAGGTGGCAATCAAATTCATTCACCAGAACATCTTTTCTCGGTTCGGGATTCCACGTGCCATTATCTCCGATGGAGGGACCCACTTCACAAATTCTCAGATCAGATCACTGATGACCAAATACAGGGTGTCACACCAAATCTCTACTCCTTATCACCCCCAAACTAACGGTCTAGCTGAGCTATCAAATCAGGAGATCAAGAAAATCCTTCAGGTCACTATCCGACCTGATAGGAAAGATTGGTCATCTCAACTTCTGGAAGCCTTGTGGGCCTATATGACCACCCACAAAACCCACTTGGGCATGTCACCTCCCCGTCAAGTTGGAGCACAAAGCCTATTGGGCTATATGGAAGTGTAATCTAGATCTTTCTAAGTCAGGAACCCATAGAAAGCTTTAAATGAGCGAGATCGATGAATTACGCAATGATGCGTATGAGAACTCATGAATTTACAAAGAGCTAGTTAAGGCCTTTCACAACAAGCACATATCTAGAAAGAACTTGCACCCTTGTCAGAAAGTCCTACTCCTTGATGCCAAACTCAAATTATTCCCAGGAAAACTCAGATCAAAATGGATTAGACCATATCTTATCAGACGAATTTTTGGAAATGGTGCCATTGAAATCATCCAACCCAACCTTGATTTAGAATCCTTTGTCGTGAACGGTCAGCGACTTAAGCCATTCATTGAACTCATCGATACAAACAAGGCTGAGGTATCTTTTGATCTCCATTCTTCCTGAGCTCATTGCACCCGACTGATGGCATTAAACTCAGTGCTTAACGAGAAGCAACCCATCATCTTTATGGAAAACCTGAAACCCTTCTTCACACATCTTATGCTGAATTCATATTGCACTTTAGGGTTCGTCCATTAGAACAGCCAACTCCACCTCTGCTACTCGTACCCGAGCTTGAAATCGTCTGCATCAGTCACCCCAACCCAGCCACCCACCCAAAACTTGTTCTAATGTACGATCTAAGCTGAACTCAAACCCACCTAATTTACAATGAGGACATTGCAAAACTTAGGCATGTGGGATATTAAAGTGCAAAATTCTGTGAGAATCACTTCACAAGAAAGGGTTTCATCATAAAAAATCACATATTCCAAAAACCAAAAAAATAAAAAAAAATTGAAAAAAATAATAAAAATGGGAGAAGGGAGGAAATTTTGAAAAATTAATTGCATATCATTTTTTAGGAGAAAAAGTGGAGGTGATAAAAATGTCAAAAAGGAGCACAATTTGAAAAGAAAAAAAAGAGATAGTCATTAGTAAAAGATTAAGGAATCTACCTAGTTCTAGACCAAATCAAAAAGAAAGAAAATGAAAGACAAAAAGTGCTAAGAGACAAAAGAAATTAGTATGAACGTTGATCTTAGGCCTCTTGGGCAATGATTTTAGGCTTAAAAATTCAAGCATCCATTAAGATTTGGATAGTCCTCAAGAGGTTGGGGAAAATACGAAGCTTAAGTATTTAGGTCTAAGGCTTAGGGATTATTCGACCTCGTTAACTGACCTCTGGTTTGCGGGACATAGTAACCTAAGCACCCCAATCCACACACAATCTGGTTCAGAGCGCTTAATTATCAAAATCATGCAAATGTGTTAAATCTGTTATGAAAAAGTTACTAGATTAGGAGCGACTGATCAACACAAGTTGATTTGGATGAGTTCCTACCACAGAGAGGCGGGAATTTCCACTCGAAGATGCGCAATAACATATCATCTCCTCGGTGCTTGTCTCCTAGGATATATAAATATCCTACCGGGGACATGTAAGCACCTTATGCTGATTTAGATGCCATGGGCCGCATTATCACGAAACGTTGATTGCCAAGGTGTAGATTTAGCTACAGAACGCCATGGGTAGGATTATCTCAAAATCTCGAAAGCCAAGGTTCTGGGGGTTGCCATGGGCGGTGCTATCTCGAAGCATCGATTACCAGGGACCCTGCAAGGATTGATGGTGGGAACTAGGAATCCAATACAGACCATGTTGTAAATCTAATTCGAAGCTAGAAATAAAAAGAAAAGAGAGAGAAAACTCTCCAAAAATAAAGAAAAAATTCCTCTGTCTCTCTCTTACGAAAATGCACTACGAACTGAACCTAGGCTAAAACATGTTACAGGTACGGGTGCTTTAACTGCGGAGTTCAACGAACCTTAGGTTTGTTCCTGTGGACCTTAGAAACCTTCGCAGTGGACTGAGGCTAGAGCTGGTCAGGTCCAGATCTTGGTTGGTACTTGAGTACCTCTAGGCCTACTATCGGCATTCTGACCTAATCTACAAAAGAAAGCACACATCAGAGTTTTGAGCATAAAAAGGCATGTGGTCTAGAATTTGAGTTAAATTCCTTGAGATTTTGTTAAGGGACTAACAAAAGCTAGGCATGGGGGTATGATGGGAACACAATCATGAGCCATAACAAGCTCAATTTGATCTGATTAGATCATTAAATACTCCTACATAACCACTAGAGGATTACAATTGATTGCATTATCATTCTAAGACAAAAGATAAGAAACCAGGGTTAAAGCTGCAATTTCACCATCACATCTTGAATGCTGTACAACCACATATTTTCTCAGGGGATATTTTAAGGTCAAATGGTTCTAAAAGGCTAAGGGTTAGAACAGACAGAAAAGGATTTTCGCATGTTTTGAGAATTAAATGACTTTTGAAACCCTAAAAATAGACCCTCTTAATTAAATAAGGTTATGATCAGGATAAAATTCACATAAACCCTCTAAAATTCATAGAAAAATATTCTCTAGGGTTTGGAACCTTCAATTTGACCATCAGAACACATCTTGGCCCAAAATAGAGTCCCAAACAGACATTTGCCCTAATTTAGGTTTTTACATAAATTACCCAATCAAATGTGGTAAAAACCAAAATCCAACTTCACCATTAGATTCCTTAGGTCTAAATTACATTTGTACCAAAATTTGGATCCAATCTGAGATTGTCTTGACCTAGTTTGCAACTTGGTCCTGCCTGATTACATATATGCCCTTAACTTTCAAAATCCTTACAAAAAGGCCACTAACTTTGTCATCATTTTCACAAATAGGTCCCTATCGCCATTATTCTTATTCCTACAAACTCCGACGACCTAAAATTGGCAAGATCTCCTTGATTCCTTGACGAATCCTTTTCAAATTTGAAAGGGAATTCGTCAAGGAATTCCCTTCCTTTTGAGCCAATTCCCACACCCCAAAACCTTCTAATCTCTCATGCGAATGCATGAGAGATTCAGGTATCAAAAAATCCCATCTCTGGAAAAGCTTTCCAAGCTTGGGAATCTTGCTTACCAAGCTCAAAACTCCCTCTAAAGGACTATAAAAAGACCTCCAGATCAAACCGTTCTTCCCACGCTCGAATTTGGCCTTGAACACTTCAAATTCCTCTCCTCTTTCTTGGCCGAATCGCTCCTCGACGTCCGACGACCCTCCCTGCCTCCATTCTTCCTCCGTTCGCAATATCGGCAGTGGAGCTATCTCCCCAATCTTCTTCCGCGTCGAGCCGTACCAACCGACGCCCCCTTCTCTGTCTTCCTCACCGTTTCCTATCCACCGAAGCAACCTCCTTCTTCGGTGCCAGCCATACCACAACCGGCACCATCTCCTTTCCCCTTCATCCACTACCACTCTCAACCAACTCCTCAACTTCTCCTCATCATGCCAACACATCCAACACACTGCTTCGACCTCGCCAACTCCCACCGTGACTCCGTCTTCCACATCTCCAGTAGACCTCCGGTGAGCCCTAGCAGCCACCACACACCGCCAAACGAGCTACTACCACCTCCCACACCTCTGCCATATCCACGTGACTAAAACCCCTTAGAGGGGATTACTTGTCCAAGTTCGCCCCTAAACACCACCACCTTCACATGCACAGTTTGCCTCCGTCAAACCTCATCACCCACGCCTACGCCATGCCAACCCCCTCAGCAAGTTCGCCGTGCTCCGACGATCATTCCTAAATGTTT
Source organism: Thalassia testudinum (assembly GCA_037157565.1). Lineage (NCBI taxonomy): Eukaryota > Viridiplantae > Streptophyta > Magnoliopsida > Alismatales > Hydrocharitaceae > Thalassia > Thalassia testudinum. The sequence continues at coordinate 31,098,254 of JAZHRO010000036.1, forward strand.
TGACGCAGTCGAAAGGTATTTTTGGTGATTTCAGATACTGACCCCCAGTGCCATTAGCGGACCTCCTTTGAAGCAAGCTTCAAGGTTTGTTCCTAACCTGCAGACCCAAGTAGCTATCCCAGAATGTGCGGAATACTCCCAGTCAAGATCTCAGGGCATCAGTTGGAGGCATTGTCCTCCATAGTGGTGTGAATTCAAGCCATCGTCACTGCGGCATCAGACGCACGAAGAAGGTGGAACTTTAGTCCCACCTTAGAAGTGAAGGAGTGACTACGCCCGCATAAATTGAATTTGTGCCTGGGCCTTATCGCCTCAGATACAAGGGGTGAGATCCCTCACACCCCTTACGTGCCTTGTTCGCGACATGCTCCTCGCGGACCTAGTGCAAATCCGACTACCCGCCTAAGCCTGTACACTCGGCAGCGACCCACGCCCGCAGCCATGGACCCGGGTGCACTCTAGGTTCGAATACCCGATAACTCGATACTGTTAGAGGCTCTGGGAGAGCGTGACCCAAGGAGAGAAAGAGAGGGGAGTCTACGCGAGGTAGAGGGGAGGGTTTTGCTCTCTGGGAAGTTGGCTAACACTTAGCCAAAATCTGAAGACCCTTCCCCCTATATGTGAAGAAGAGTAAGAAGAGTAGAGAAAGAAATAAAAGGAAGAGAAGAAGAGTCGCAGCAGAAGAAGAGCAGAGAAAGAGGAAGAAGAAAGAAGGAAAGTAAGAAGAAGAAGAAGAAAAGAAGAAATCAGAGAAAAGCACTATTCATCGGATGTTTAAGACGTCTGATTGAATAATCAGACGGCTAACTTGAGTTTATTTCATTCATAACTATTGAGTTTCATTTGATATTATTGTAGGGAGTAATTGGTGATTCAAATCACCATTTTACTCCATTCTTTTTGCAGTCTGACACATTGATCTTATTGCCATATTCTTCTACTGCTTGGAGGGGGAAGAATGGGGAGCACTTACAATTATCTTCAACTGCACTTTACTCCAATCTACCACTTGAAGATTCCCTATTAAGGTACCTGCAAAACAATAGATGAGAAATAAAGCAGTTAGAAAACAATAATGTGCGAGAAATGTGGAAAGAAAAATCGAAAATCATTGCCTCCCCGGCAACAGCACCAAAATGTTGAGAGTAAAAAACTACATGATCGAAGTTGGATTTGAAAAACTTATCGTTACAATTCGATTTGCGAAGAAATTCATCAACAAATAAATTTATACTGAAACTCTAAGAATTTCAGATCGAACACAAGGAGGCTACGTCGATCAAAAATTTACGATTATATTTTTTTGGTATTTTTGTTTGAAAGTGAGATAATTACAATGGAATTGATATAAACAATGAGAGAGATAGAGAGAGAATAATCACTTGATAAAATAATATTATTTTTACAACTAGAAAGAGGGAAATTATTACAACTAGAAAGTAGGAAATTCTATTCTAGAAAGTGATTAAAAAGAAGGGAGAGAGATGTTATCCTCCTCGATGAATGCTTGGAGGATGAGTCGGATGGAGCGACGCCTGGAAGACTGAGGACCGAGCGGGAAGGAGGATGAAGCAAGAAGAAGCGGGAACGAGGCAGCATGTCATCGTCGTCACGGGATCCACTTCCGAAACGGGTGCGATAAAATTGGATTTGGCTCTAGAATAGCATCCCAGGTGTGGGACAAGCTTCTCTTGAGCTTTAGAGAGGGAGAGAGGTGAAGGAAGGGATGAGAATTTCATAGGGTAGGGGTCTCCTTTTGTAGTTGCAAGGATTGGAGAAATTTGGTCATTCCATATTCAAAAACATTAAAATCAGGTCTTTAGTGACGGATTTACCCATCACTAAATGTCTGATCGTGGACGACATGCGCACGCCATGCGTGCCTCCTCCTCTCCCATGCCTTAATGCCAAGCGCACGACCAAGAAATCTCAACTGTCTAATCGCGAGATTGGATGGCTCAGATCGCTCCTCGCCCGCTTCAGCTGCGCACGCCTGCACGTGTGATCGGGCGTGAGACAGTGCGTTTAATCGCACATGAACTCGATTTGGTGATCTGGGTCGTTCGCAGCTAATCGCGTGGACAAGATAAAAGTGCACGCCCATCTAATTGTGAGTCGAACCCGCGCCTCACACTTGCGCAAGGGCACTCGACCACTACGCTAGCGTCGATTCTTTGTCGTGTTTACGTTTTAAGCGTGAGTGACGACATAGATCTCTCCTTGCCCGCGCCTTCATAGGATGAGAAGCGGTGCTGCAGTCGATTTTGGCGGCTGTGATGGCACCACCTGGCGCCATCATGGCCGTCCATCTTCTGTGACATGTAGAAGGTGCCACAGATGTTGGATTGGGATAATTTTTGCGTCGTTAGGCTGCGATCATCGATCCAAACCCATCCATATGGTCAAATTTGTCATCTGAAGTGCAAATTGACACCATCTTTGCCCTTGATCTCTAGGCTTCCTCGAACTATATCTGATGCTAAGGATGTCCAATCAGGGTGATCTTAGAGTCGTTGAACTCCCATCGTCGCCATGATCAGATCCGTACAGTTGGATCTTCCATCCGAAGCCCTGATTAAAAATCACCCTATCCTTGACCATAAAAGGAGATAATTACTATACAATTTATACAATTTGACCTAAATGCATGATTATGCATGATGCTAATATGACACTAATAACATGCATTAATAGACATTTTTGGCTATTTAGATGTAAGCACATCAGACAACATCCGATCAGCTCCGCAAAGAGAAAGGAGTATACACACGTGCTAAGTTTATTGCCTTAAGCTAGGCAAATATGCAAACAAAGAAATTAGGAATTCACAAGTGCGGGTTAGGATCAGAATGAAAAGATTGATCCTTAAACCCCTCAGCAGAAGATGTCCACAGATGTGGACCAAGTTGTGGTGCATACCCATGCCCTAGGGTCGAGTGGTTCTAAGGTTCTGGATGAGAATCACCCAGAACCAGAGATCATTGTGCTTGCAGGGTCGGGCCTGCAGCTTTGGGGTATGCAACCTGAGTCTGAAATTTTGGACAAAATAAAGTTCAAAACTAATCGGAGTATTTGTCCATTTGGAATTTGGCTCAAAAAGATAATCCACTATTCTATACTTGGGTTGAAAATCCTCATAATCAAAAATATCATAAGGGTCCTGATAGAAAATAAGTAGTTTCAAGTCAACAGGAACCCTTAAACCCCAACTTGTATGTCCCTCAGAAGTAGCCTCCCAGATTTTCATTTCCAAATTTCTACTCTCCACCATCATAATTTCATATTCTAGGACCTCCTCTATATTATTCACCCCATCTAAATTATCCAAGTCCAATAATTGTGGCTGAATCAGGATTAACTTGGGTATAATGATCTCAAAAGTATCATCATTCAGCTCTTTGGGGCATGGTTGAAGATTGGGGCTACCGATTGAATCATCCAATAACTCGAGATTGGAATCCTCTAAGTTAGCCCCAGTAGGATCAAATTTGTCAATTATAGGGATATCAAATAGTTCATCATGCTCCTCAGGCCTGTTAGTCTCACTAAAATCATTCTCCTTAAGTTCAAGTGAGACTTCACCTAAAGATTCTTCACCCTCAGAGTCAAAGAATTCTTGATCCTCATTTATATATGTCTCAAAATCATATGTTGTTTCATGGTCCATGGAGACATTTTTCCTTGTTCCCTGGCTCGAGTATCTCAGGTGAAAAAGTTTGTTCATCCACAATGGGTTGCTCTAGACAAATCTGGTCATCCGCGATCTCATAAAATATGTCCCCCCCGACAAGTGACTGAGCGGGTTCTGACATTGGCTCTCCTGAAGGGGGTTCATCTTGATAATCATCCCAAGATTGGACTAGAGCAACCACAAATTTTAGTCTCAATCTTGATAATCTCCCCAGCAAAAACTCACCCGGGCCCCTATCCTTAACATCTTGGAGCCAATCCAATATAGAACTATTAACTCATCAATCATTTTGATCATAGGCTCCAATGCTTCAGTGCATGGTGTTGGCTGAGCTTCTAAAGATTGTATAGTGTTCCTCAAGTTAGCCAACACCCTATCCTGGACCTAGTTCACCTGAACCGAATGGTTTGGTTCAAGGTTGGGAGGGTTTGGGTTTAATCTAGGGGAGTCAAGATATTGAGGTTCTAGGGTTCCTCCCTGATAGTAGATCGTTTCGGGTTGATCAAAGAATGGTGGTGACCTATGTTCAGTGTAATCCTCTGGAGGGTAAGAGTTATAATCATCATATCCTTCTTGGTTGTAGATTGGGTTAGGTTGGTCATCAAAGGGTGGAGATCTATAATAATTGTAGGCATGAGAAGGATAATAATCATAGTCATGATATCTAGGCTTAGGTCCTGGACATTGAGGTTTGGAATCATATCCCCAATCAAAGTTATCTCGACTAGATGGGTAATCATAAGTTGAGTCAGGATAGTAATCATTTTGAGGACAAGTGGTGGTAGGAGGGTAGGATTGAAATTTTGCGTATGGTGTGGAAGAATACATGATGAAGTATAGGGGAAAAAAAATAGAGAAAGGTGCCCTGCAATACAATCAAGCAAACCTATCCTTAGGTCGGTAGCCTAAAGGCCTACAGACTCCCAGGACCCGTCTTGAGATGAAATAAACAATTTGGTCTATTATCCGATCAATCCAACCAGATAGAGGGAGAGGTTGGAGAGAAGGTTCTTCCTTTGGCTTACCCCTCCAGTTCCTTTAATACCCCCAACCGCGGTCATTTGACACTACTCCCTAGCTAGACATCAGATGGACCAGTAGAAACATCTTAATTGAAAAAAATCTCAGTTGGAGCCCCAAAGAGCGAGTTAATCCTTAAGGCTGTCTACTCAGTTTTAATTAGTCTTAGGATGATTATGCTCTTGGAATGTGATGGGCCCTTTAGATGGGTTGTGGCCTTAATGATCAATTCAAATGTGTGTCTGTGCACAACCAGGGTTTTCAAACAAGGTTATTTGATGATGTGTCTTTTAGGGTTTAACCTTGTTTAGTAGCTTTTAGGGTTTAATCTTTAGGTTCATTCAATTAGGTTCAATAGAACACTGTAAGTTTTGAAAGCACTGATGAAGATATAGTTCTTTAAAAATTAGAAAAAAATGTGGAGTGCCTGGTTAGTTCCTAAAAATTGAGCCCTAAGTGGCATGCTACTTGATGAATCAGTTTTAATTTGAGTGGTGCAGCCCAAACAGTTCAAGCAATTGGCTTGTTGCACCACTTGATTAAGCACACAAAATTTTTAACCTAATCAAATTTCTACTCACTTATTTGTGTGCTTGAGTTAAAGTGCATCGGATCCCTAGGTTAGATTCTAGTTAAGTGGTAGAATCAATGTGATTGTGCGCCTTAGGTCGAGAAACTTGTGGTCTGAGTCATATCCGGGATACTCACCGCCAGTCCACACTCTCGAAGACCGGGTTTCCCTTTCTTTCCCACCAAATCAGGCGGATTTGCAAATCCACACTGGGACCTTGAGCCCATATACTTCTCACTGGGACTATTCCTTTTTGGATCCATCTATCCAAGAAGCCCCTCTTCTTGGCCAGTCTGAAGGCCAACTTCTTCTTCCCGACTTGTTCTCCGATCTGCCTGGGACACTCTCGTCCCCTGAAGTGCCAGACCTTTCACCATCCACCATCACTTTTCACGCCACTATCACGATCACTTCACTTTTCACTTCACCACCCACCATCCACCCACCCTACCACCCTGCTGTTTACCCTGCACCTCAACTCTCGTTACCCGATCTTTTGTCCTTTCCTACCTTTCCCTGCATGCATATGAGGACATAGCATTATTTGGCATGGGGGGGTGGATAGGCATCCTTAGGATCTTGATATTTTATGGTATCATGAAGTTTCCACCTATATATATATATAAAAAGAAAAAAAAATGAAAAATGAAAATGGTGTTTAGTAATTATCTAAAGGCTGAAACAAAAATACAATAAGTGTTTATGGATATTCAACCATTGTTTTGAAGACTTTCCAGGCCACAGAAGCTTGATACGCTCAGGCTCGACTTAATTCACTTGAGCATTGACAAGATAGATCGGAATCTCTCCTAACTAAGGACGTATTCTTGTACCTGAGACACCAGTACAGGATCCGTTTGTTTGCTTCTACTTGAGAACCTAAGTAATCTTGGTTCACACTACACATATCAAGAAAGACCAGGTGAACATAAGATTCATTAGGGAAGGTGGAGTCCTTACCTATGCGCGCAAGTAGACTTTTTATCCTAGGCTTTAGTCTTGTGTTTAGGAGCGACTCTTTCCACCAAGAAAGAACTCTCCCACCAAAAAGAAAAGCGTGCTCCTCCAAATAAAGTTGTAAGAGATATACTGACATATGCATCAAAAAAAAATGCAAATAAGTCAGTATATCTCGCAAATGTCTGTAAAGTCTTTACCCTAAAAAAGTTCTTCAGGGCAAGTCGCAAATACCCTGTTTTCCTGTGAGCCACAAATGTCAGAAAATGGGAGTTGAGTTTTCCATCTTCTTAAGGGTCAATCCGAAAACACGGGCTGAAACTGGGACCAACCTGTACTTAAAAATTCGTGAAACCCTGGGCTTGAGTTTTAATGTTCATCTGGTCAGTCTTGATCCTTCATTAAGCACAAGCCATAATCTCTTGAGCTCTCAAGTACGGCAAAAACCTCCTGGGTCCTGGAAATCGTACTTAAGGTTTAAATATCAAGAGTCCTGGTTAGTTGAGAAATGATCTATGTCATGTGAGACTTAAAGTACTGGTAGTCCTCTCTGCAATTGGTTCTCACAATATCCAACAATAAAAACACCTTTGTTGCCTCAGAAGAAAATCTTCAGCTTAAGATCACTTCTAAATACTATTTTGCTAGGGACTAGCAAAAGATAGCCATGGGGGTATGATTGCATCGCAAAAATACACCTGCAATTGTGTCGTCTTGTGCTATTTCCTAGCATTATTAGTGCATATTAGGTAGACATAGTCGCATTGTAAAAATACACGCACGCATGCATTTAATTGAGAGGGGAGGAGAGTGAAATAAATGCCCTTGCAATTAACATTTTTCATCAAGTGCATCTTTGCAAAATTCACCGTCTTTTTATTTTTATTTCTACTTGACTTTGAAACTCTTCCCACGGCTGCATGGCAACCTCTTCTTCTTCGCGCCATGTCCTGTTCAGCCTCTCCCTGCCAAGCCATGTGCAAAGCATGCATAGCCATGGCATGGCTGTGCATGCTTTCTTCTTCTTTAAAAAGAGCACGGCTCCTCCTTTGCAAGGGAGCCTGGTCCTCCACACCAAAAACCCAACACACAGCAGCTTCTTCTTCTCCAGGACACCGTCCCCTCCCCACTCCCTCCATACGCAAGACCTCCTCCTCTGAGGAGAAACTCTACAGGCAGGAGTCCATCACTGTGGTGCACACCCACCACAGTGAGACCACCACCGCCTAGCTCATCAAAGAGCCGGTGGGCATGGTGGCCTTCTTTCCCTGTTTCAACGTTCAAGCCATTTCAACCATTGGAGCGGGAGCTTCAAGCTTTGAAGATCTCAAGCTCCACACAGCAGCAGTAGCTCCACCGTGCACGCCAGCAGCGTGGTGGTCTTCTCTTCCCTGACTTCTTCGTTTCCAGCACTTCTGCCATTGTGGCAGGCTTCAAGGTCTGAAGCTCCACAGCAGCAGTAGCAAGGCGGCAGCAGGCACGCAGGCCACCGTGCGCCCGCACGTAGGCCACCGCCTGTGCCTGCAGGCTGCCCTCGCCTCCAGCTTCTTCGCGCAAACACCGCTTCTCCCCGCAGCCCAACCGACGAAGACCTTCTTCCGCATGCACCGAGCCATGTCCACGCCACCCGAACTCACAGCCAGCCATGCACTGTAGCACTCTTCACGCCAGTCTGCAGAACATTGTGGCTACAGTGCGGTGACCGGTAAGTTTCTCACTTAACTGGTCACCCGACGCGCCGCTACCGGCCTTTGCCCACACGCGTGTCCCACACCGAGTCCGCTCCAGCACCCGCCCGGGCGTCTGCATGCGGTCCTGTGCCAGCGCCCGCTCCCTTTGCCCGCATATGTTTGCGTGCACCCGCTCCAGCTCTCCGCACAGCGCTGTGCGTTGCAGCCCTCTCCGCACTCACTCCCTCCCAATGCGCACCTCTCTGCGTGCATACGTGCCTGCGTGCGCGCGTGAAGCCATCAGACGACGCCTTGAGTGCTACAGATGCCTTAAACCCTCCGGCCTTCACTCCAGCAGTCTCTCTCTCTCTCTCTCACAGTACTCTCTCACTCTATCTCTGCACACACACAGACACACACTCACACTCTCGCACACAAACACTCTCACTTGTATAGTATTATATACATACATATATATATATATATATATAGATATATATACGTATACATATATATATTGATATATATACATATAGTTATATACATATATATACATATATATATATACTTATATCTATATATATAGTAGTATTTATATAACTAAGTATTAATATACATACATATATATATATATACATATATCTATATACTTATATATATATATATATATATACATATATATTTACATATATACATATCCTTATATACATACATATATATATATATATATATACATATATTAGTACTTATATAACAATGTATTAGTCTATATACATACATATATGTATATATATACATCTATATACTTATATATATATATACATATATATACACATATACTTATACATACATACATATATATATATATATATACAAATATACATACATATATACATATATATCTATATAACTATATATATATATATATATACACACATCTACATAGTATTATATACATACATATACATATACATATATATATATATGTATATATATACATATACTTATATATATATATATATACATATATATATACACATATATATATACATATATAACTACATATATATACCTATATATTTATAACCATATATATATACATATAGATATATTTATATATATACATATATATATATATTTTTTCACATTACTTACCATACGTTGTATCGTGGGAATATCTACACCAGTTGCTGATATTCCCTGATACACGCATACAAAAAGCGTGGTCACACTCATCTTCCATCAATCCACCTTACACTCCATGTAGCACCTTGTCCTGTTGGTTGCGTCATTCTAGACAACGACCGACTCGACACCGTGCTACACTCCATCTCTGCCTCCACCCCCACCCCTTTATACACATATAGTATATACATATATATATATACTATAGTTACTTTACTTCTGCTTCTCTTTCCTGCCAATAAAAAGATAAAAAAATATATATAAAAGAGAAAAGATAATCCTTGACTTGCAGGTACTATGTCTTGCGAATAGCAAGACCCATTTTGGAACCCTGATATGTCTCAAAGCCAAGAACCTAATTTTGAGGGTGTGCCTCAAGGACAAGAATTATTAGAAAAAAAAAATCTAAATAGAAAAACACCAAAAACACAATAAACGAACGGAAGATATTCGTTGTAGGAAAGGCGTAGAAACTTAACTTCTAACCCCACTTCCCTGAGTTCGACCCTGGGCCTAAAAGTGACCAAGATAAAATCAAATAGGCCAGGTAAAAAAAATATTTTGTAAAGAGATGGTTAGGCTCGATTTATGTTAACCACTATACACACTTCAACGATAAAATCACCATATTAACAACCTAACCGGGTCCGACCACCATCTCCCTGTCAACGGCACCAAAAATGATGGGTGTAGTGCATTAAGATGCGGGAAATTGTACTTACGTGTCATTGTAGCATGATTTTTCACAGTTAAGCACTTGGTCATTTAGTTACAAAACTCAATTTAGATTATGGTTAAGGGAGTCCCAGTCGATCCAATCAGGGAGGTTAATTAAGAGATGGGCTTAATAGGAGTTCCTTATTCTATTTTTGGATTTTTCTCTTTCTCCATTTTTTTTCATTTAGTACAAGACAAACTAAGCTAAACCTAACTAAACACTTAACTTTTTTTTTGTGTTTTTCTTTAGTGACAAAAGCAAGAAGCTAACTATATTTTTTTCCTTTTTCTCTTTTATATTTTTTTTGCCTTTTGATTTTACGTGATAAGACAGGAAATATATTTACAAACTCCAACTTAATAAAGTGAGAAGTGTTTTTACGATTTTCAATTTTTACGATTTTGATTTTGCAGATTTTTTTTGGGTTTTAAAGAAGAAGAAGAAGAACAACTCACAAGGTAAGGAAACTAACTAAACTTTGCATTAGTAAGAAAGAAAAAATATTACAACTCTAGAGTAGAGCTAAATAAGTCTATTACAAGCTCTACTTGTAGCATGGCAACTTATACAAAGACTAACCAAATATTTACAACACTCTTGTCTCACTCACAATAGCATAAGTGGAGATGATTAGCACAACTCAATGTTGTGTTTGGTGAGGAGTTTCATGGAAGAATGGAATCCAAGTAGGAGAGGGGACAAAAGTTGTGGTTGTGGTGATCATGATGTGCTTCTTGCTCCTAATGTTAGTTGTAATGACTATGGTGGAGGTGAGCGAAATGAAGATGAAAATCCTATATTTGGGTGTGACTAGGGTTTGCTCTATGGTGGTGTTTCCTAGTGAATCAACTTGGTGTGCTCGATGATATGTGGAGGAGACGGCCATAACCTAGGTTCTAAGGGTAGTGGTGGTGATTTGGATGACAGGTTAGGGTTCTAATAGGTACTTCAACCTGGTGTGTGTTCTAACAAAGAGTGTGCTAATGTGATGAGTGGAGTGTGGTGGAATGAGGTGTGGAGGTGGTGTGCTTGTGGTGTAGGTGCAAGTGATAAGTGAAGAAAGTGTGGTGGTAATGGTGGTGTGCAAGTGGAATTAAGTGGGAGGTGTTGGTGTGTGTGAATGAGTGAAGATAGTGAGTGGGCATGTGAATGTATGTGTGTATGAGTGTAGATTATCAACTATTAAGAAAATAAACAAGATAAAGAGCAAGTAGGGAAATGCTTGAAATGAAAGTGCCATTCTACTAAGCAAATAAATAAAGTGAAGACTAAGCAAATAAGTAAATGTTCGATGCGAAATTGTGAAAAGAGATTTTTACGTTATCGTTGTTATCGTTGTAGTCGCAAACATGGCGAATCAAACAAATTTATAGATCAAAATTTAGTAAGCCCTGAGTCATTCTCATGGAGGCAAATCAAGATTCTTAAAAGCCTTTGGCACTAGTTATTCTATATCTAATGAAAGCACATGAAGAAAGATAAGATATCCATTAAATAGTGAACTTTATTGTTGTTATCAAAATGTCCCACAAATCAAATCTATAGCATAGATTACAATAAGAATAAAAACATAGAAAAATAGAGGAAGAAAAGAGTGAGCAAGAGAGATTGCGGAGCCACTTGAGGGATGCTTGTGTGAAACTTGGCAGAGCTTCAAATCTAAGGCACCGGAGAGAAAGCTTAAAGAGATAGGGCATGGACTATCGTGGCTATTTCTCTATCTCTAGGTATCTAAGTTCTCTTCCAAAGGGTAGAGGCTAGGTTCTTTTATAGAAATCTAGGTGGCTTCCTATTGGTTGATCTAGAGTGCCTAGGATCACTAATTTGGATGGTTCAGATTTAATCAAAAGTGATGGCTAGGATTGGTTGAATAGAGACCTTAGGATCTAAGTTATAGGGCTAGGATAGGATGAGGGTTTCCTAAAAATAGGCAAGCTAGGTGGGTGGCTACCAAGGGATAAAATCTTGCCAAGAGATAAGATCTTATCTCTTGGCCAACCACTAAGGGATAAAATCTTCTTAAGTCGGCACCAACTTAAGAGGATTAGTCTAGGATTTTCGTGGGTCTTATGTGGGTAGGTTTAGGGCTAGGGTTTGTAGACATAGGTTGTGAGAATAGGTTCCTAATTAGGCTAGGTTGACCCTAAGTTTAGTGGGTTTGGTCCAAATAGGTTCCATGGACCTAATTGACTTATACTAAGTCAATTAAGTAAGCTCATGGACCTAAATAGGTTATTGGATCTAGGATATGTTCCTGGATAGTAAGACAACTCTGTGGATAAGGGATTAGGATCATGAATAGTGTTATTCATGATTTTGGCTTTTGAGCTCACTTATCCAATTTGAGCTACCTTAAGGGTAGGAGTTCGAATAAGGGTATCGTAGGGTTCTAAGGGTAGGGATAGGTTATCCTAATCCCTCTCTCTCTTCTTCTTTATTTAAGTCTTCATTTCTTCAATCATGTCTTGCTCTTCAATCAACTCCTAGCTCTGTGGCTTTATCTTCCATCCTGCTCATGATTCTGTGTTATTCTTTACATCTTGTACCTATACTATACACAAAAGTCTAAACTTAGATAATTTGGCATAAAATAAACACAAAGCCTAAATATGCATGCATGCTCTAAATGCAGTATATATGAACCTAATGCATGATTTTATTAAGGAGTTAGCCCTAGATTAAGCCAATTAGGGTAATAAAGTACACTATTATCAATAAACTAATCTACCAACAAAAAAAAATGAGAATGGAGGAAGAGAGAATAGGTGGCCTCTCCAATGTGGGCACTAGGCCTATTGGGAGGGAAGAAGGATCCTTGGCTTGAAGGCTACCTTCTTTTCACCTAGAGTCACCAAAGCCAAGGGGGCATATGTAGCTATTGGCTAAGGTGAATGGAGCTCTTAAGAAGAAGCTAATGGAGAAGATGAAGGTGGAGAGCATGGAGAGAGTGGGAGGGGGCAGGGTGTGGCGCCTATGGCGGTCCTCTCTTTTATAGTGGGGTCACTTAGGTGTGTTATGCCTAGGGTGTAGGTTAAGGTGCTACTTTAAGGATACATCCTAAGGGTAGAAGGTTCTAGCCTAGCATATAACTTAAGGTGAGGGTATTGATAAGGAGGCATGTTGGCGTGGGGATAAGGATGTTTAGTGGCACGATTTAGGTAGGTTTAGGTGGTGGTTTAAGGTGGCATGGAGCTAAGTAGGGATTAGGTTAGGTGGGGTTGATTAGTAATGTGTAGTGGGCTTTAGGTTGTGTGGGCTTGTGTAGGTGTGTATGTGCCTAGAGAATTAATAGATAAAAATGTAATGTAGTAAATGCTACTAAGCCCATATTAGTATAGATAAAAATAAGCAATATGTGTATGGATAATTCAAAAGTGCACATTAGGTGTACATGTGTTTATTCAGTGTGTGGATGGTGGAGTATATGCACATGTAATTGCATTTACTTGGTGTGTTAACATGTGTATGTGTGTTAGATGCATGGGTGTGCATGCAATTGTAAGGGTATATTAAATGGACATGTAGGAGGGTTTGCATGGGCTTGTCCTAACAGGACCAGGCTTGTCCTAGTTCTACATGTTCTTGTCTCCTACTCTCTTTCTTTAATTGTTGGCTTCTTCTTTCTATTTTCAGAATGCAGAAATAACTTCTCTGCATCACTTTAATCCAATTATTACTCCCAAATCATGGTCCTATATAAATAAAATCTCAGTATGACCAATAAGACCATAAAAGGATAGAATTTAGGTCAAGAATGTACACATGCAATTATGCATGCAATGAATGAGATAGATGCTCTATTTACATAATTTAAGCTAGATTATTAACTTAATTCCGTCAATTTAGGTCCTATGATTGTTATGCAATCAGTCGACTTAGTCAAAGAAAGTTACTCTAGCAACCCAAGTCCAATGGCTAATAAGATTCCTGATTTGATTTAGGTGGACCGGATTTACTTTAGAACTACTGAGTCTTCGATGTTAAAATTTTGAGTATAATTCCTTTTCTTAGGTAAAGAATCGGGATTGGAACTTTGATTTAACATACCTCAAAACTCATAAGCTGGTTTCCTGTGTAAATATTATTTTCTCATTAGTTTTTCACTTAGTATCTTTGATCGAGGACTAGCAAAAGATAGGTGTGGGGGTGTGATATTTTCATATTTATTTATGTTAATTAATGCCTAACTAATCTTGGTATGTGAGCATCTAATTAGGTCAAAAGAGGCATTCTAGGTCATTCTGTAAATAATGAATACATTTAGGCTTTTATGCAATTTTTCCTATAATTGTATCTAGTACCTTGATGTGTTTATTTTTATATATGCAGGTACAAAACTTCAGGTTGATCAGAGCAAGGTTGATTGGACTTTCTGAATTTAGCTCATTTGGAAGAGGACTAGCCTAATTAGTGAACCTATTTGGAGACCCAATTAACTTAGACCCTGACCCAATTTAGGAACCTAATTTCCTAGCCTAGAAACCCCTTAGGACCAACCAACTATAACGAAAGGAGACGGGTTCTTCTTCTACTTTAGAGGATCCATTGTTAGTTGAAGATGCTTCTTAGATGGTCGAAGTTTTATCAGAGTGTATCAGAGGTGAAGATGCTGGAGACCTGTAGATTACTACTCCCAAGGCAAGCTCTATCTCCATTGAAAATGTTGTCTTTGCTAAGCCCCCATCCCAGCAAAAAGTACCCTCTTTTTTATTGAATGAACCTGAAAACAAGTACACACAGCATGTCCTACTCCCTACCTTACCAAATACAAGTGAGCCTCCCACGAAGCTATCATTTACTTTTGTCACCAACTCTACTATGGAGAAAAATGTTCTCCTTCCCAATTTAGCCAATACAAGTTGATAATCCAAAATACCTATTTCAAAGACTAGTAAAGAGGAATTGGGAAATTTAAGTTCTCACCCATCTCCTCGGTGCCCCCTTACCATTCCTCAAAAAACTATGCCAAAGACAAGTATGACAACCCCTTACCAGAAAACCCTCTACAATAAAGAACCCTCTAACTGCTCCAATCCACCTACTACTGTTAAGTCTAAATTACCTATACATGCTTCCTTATCCCTCCCATAGAACAAACCTCCCAAGAAAGAAAGTTACATAGCCCCTTCTCCTATGCTTATTGAATATAATCAATTACCATCCTCCCTACATTCTTCTACCCTCCGTGTCCCATGAACAGGTTCTCTGCAAATTGAAAATCCAAACTATGATTTAACTGATAAGAGCTTATCTGTTAAAAAAAGAAGTTTCAAAAAAGTGGTTAGAGAATTCTATGGCATGACTGATGTGATCAAGATCGATAAGAAAAGACCTCTTGCCAAAGTGGATACTCTCGATAAGTTTATGCAAGTTAATAAGTAAAAGAAAGCCGTTGAAATAGTTGGGCCTATGGCAAATGAACCATATCAACTGCCAAAGTTAAAATGAATGTGTTGTCTTGGAATTGCAGAGGATTAGGGGCTCCCTCTGCAATTCACCATCTAAAAAGTCTGATCAGAGCAATTGCACCATATATAGTATTCATATCAAAAACACATGTTAAAAATAGCAAAATGAAGAAATTACTTTTAGTTTGAAAAATTTTAGTTTATTCATAGTAGAGGCAGAAGGGAAATCCGGTGGGCTAGCTCTGATTTACTCTGCTCAAGTAACAGTAAATCCTATTTACTTTTAAAAAAATTGCATCATTGTTGAAATTAGTATTAATGCCACTTCTTGGATATTATGTTGTATGTATGATTCTCCAGTGCATGGTAACAGGAAATCCTTCTGGCTTAGGATTGGTAGATTGTTAGAACCCTATGCAGAAAAGCTAATCTGCATTGGTGATTTCAATGTCATCCTTAATAAGGAAGATCAAAATGGAGGATTAAAGGTCCCATCTAGAGAATTTAGCCACCTAAAACATTTTGTTAGAAAGCTGGGTTTACTAGATTTGGGTTTTTCTAGTCAAGCATACACTTGGTCCAACTTAAGACAACCACAATATTTAATAAAAGAGAGGTTAGATAGAGTTTTCCTGGCAGGAGATTGGATGTTATTGTTTAGGAAATTCACTTGCAAGATTGTGTAAGAGAAATAATACGTCATCCCAGTAAAAATCTCATGGTGGAAAAATCCCATATCAAAAATATATATCAATGAAAACTAACCACAAAGAGTTAGGATGTCGTATCCATAGGGAGGAACAGACCAATAAATTCACATATACGTAACATTCAGGTTTGCAGAGATGAAAGATTATTGCATAAAAAATATTCGTCAAATCCCTTGCATTAATCAATGGATGTGTTGATCTTAATGTAAATCATCATTTAGGTACAAATCAAGGCCTATTTATGTAAATTTCACCCAATACATCAAATCATTAAATATGTGAACAGTGTATGTGTAGTGGCATATCATGTAATTTTCAACTGCAAGCGTACTAGAGTGCATATCTGAATCCCAATTTGGTGCAATATGAAATGAATAACAAGAGCTGAACAATTATGAGGAAGAAGTATACTGCCACAAATTCACCTCAATTTAAAAATCAATGAAAATCATGAAAGCAACTTCTAGCAATGGCAGAGTTAGTAAATTTTAATGGAACCCGAAATAGGGGATTCCCTCCCCTTGGCCGTGCATGCTCGTGGGCTGATGACAAGGGCCAAGAATCTCACCGGAGGTAGAGTGGAGCAAGGCCAATCCAATGGAAGTCGTAGCGAGGTGCGGGATAGCTGGCAATCACTGGACGGTGAAGAGGTGTCCGATGGAGGTGAGGGTTGCCAGCAGTGGGGAAGCTGCTACACGCGGCCACTAGTGGTTGACGGTCGATTGCTAAGGTCACACGAGCAGAGGGCAGCCATTTGCTGAGGTCGAGGAGGAGCGTGCAACCGTCGGCATGGTGGAGGTGGCTGGCGGTGATGGGTCTGTTGGAGGTGCTACAGCCATGCACGTGTGGGTGTGATGAGTGGGTTTTTGCGAAAACAAGTCAGGGTTTTGGAAAAACCCATCATTGTAGTCACAAAACTCACTATCAAATAAAATTTTACTGAAACTCGAAAGGGAGTCTCGAGTCGAACATGACGAAATGACATTTGTTTCTTGAAATCCGCATTTCAATTTGTTTCTTTTTGGTGTTTTTAGGTTTTGTTATTTTTTTGGTATTTTAGGAGAATGGTAAAATCACTTGCAATAAAAAGAATAGAGAGATGAACCACAATTTGATTGCTTGAAGAAAAATAATGTTTATTACAATAACAATAAACTAAAAGAGATGTGGGTGAGAGGAAATCTCCCAAAGAGGATGTTTGGCGAGACGATGGTGCTTGGCGATAGCTTGGATGGAGGAGGAGAGATGCTGGACATCGGGGATTAGGTGTAGGACGAACCCAGGTAGAGGAAAGCTTCACCAAATTGGGAATGGGGATGAGGAGGTGGAGGTGATCGTCTACCTGAATGGAGGTGAGGGGACGGCTCTAAGGTTCCCTATGAAGGTGGTGAGAGGATGGTTGAATATTTGGTAGAGGAATAGGACTCTACACTAGTAGGGAGCCTTTGGAACTTGAGAATAAAGCTGTTGAGATCTTTGTAGGCTTCTTGGAGCTTTGGAGTAGGTGGGAGCAGCATAGGTAGAGATGAGGGCAAATGGGGAGGTGTAGGTAGGTTTATATAGTGGTGGAGAAGAAGCTTTACGTGCATAGACAATCAATGACATCCACAATCATCGCTAAAGATTCGCCCTAGCTATCGCTAAAGATCCGCGCAGCACTGCTAGCGCACACTACGTGCTACCTTGTCGTGCATGCTCGCTAGTTGTGCGTTGCATCGCTATGCGCTGCGCTAGCACATGCTTCATGCGCGCATGTCTCGTGCATGCGCTGGTGCGGTGCGTCGCACTAGCCTTGCGTGCGTCGCTACCAATTGAGGGATTGGGGGGGCTTTGCGGGTTTCGAACCCGCGTTCCTCCTTTGGGAGTGGATGCCTCAACCAATGCACCACTCTAGCGCATGAGTCGAGAAGAGTGGCTACGGGTGCACGGTGGAGGAGGCTTCTCAGCCATTGGATGAAAATCCAATGGCTGAGATCTCATGTTGGAAGGCCTTTGGAGGGACGCCGGGCGATGTTGGGCACTTTGGACGGTGCCACGTGGCACCATCTGGACTGTCCACCTTTCTTTGCTTGCAGAAGATGCTACAGTGCTCGAATGAGATGATTTCCACGTTGCCAAACTGCGATTGTCACTCCGAATTCACCCATATGGTCAGATTTTGCATTTAAAGCTTCGAAATGTCGTGCCCTGTCTCCTGGCCACAATAATGCAGGAATTTTTGTACAATTTATACACATTACACTAAATGCAGTATGATGAATGTTATGCAGTATTTATACTATGGAATGCAATGCTAGGCTTAGGAACTATCATAAGTAAGCATTTAATCATGAATACATGTGTGTTAATCATACCCCCATGCTTATCTTTTGCTAGTCCCTAGCAAAATTAACCTAAATTCTATGTATAAAAATAAAATTAAAATTTGTTTACTTAGTCAAGATTTGTTGATTGCATTAGAGAATCTCACTAAAGGCCTAATTACGAAAACTCTACAGTGCCCAGGTGCCTACCAGAATGCAGACCGCCCAAGTCCTTGCCTTATTTTCAGAAGGGAAGATAATTTTTTTTTTTGCTTTTTCTTCTTTTCTAATTTTTTTGGAATTTCATAGGTGAGAGCTTTGGGATAACTTTTAACAGTTACCCGACCCGCCCAAGACTCGAAAAGGACTTTAAGTACTAAGCATCTTGTGAAAGAATGATAGATGTCCCACGCATAAATCACATTTTAAAATATTATTTAGTTGTAGTATAGCGCGAAAACACGTTGACAAATAAATTTGTAAAGACAGGTGAGTACTGGGTCATTCGCAAGGAGGCAACCTCAATTTATACAGAAGCTTTTCAATAAACTAGTTCTAACAGGTATTTATATATGTATATATATAAAGAGGCATCAAATATCCATAAGATCAAATTTCATTGCATTGATAAAGATTTATTCACAATAGAAATTGCTATGCAAAAAGTAGAGACAGATAGAGAGAAAGAGAGAGAGAGAGATAGAAGGAGGCAGAGAGACGACGCTGCCTATGGGATGCTTGTGCAAGATGCGGCAGCACCTCAAATCCAAAGTGTCGGGATGAAGGTCGGAGCGAAGTTGCACAGGGACGGAGAATTGTCGAGAAGGTGGAAGATATCTGGAATTGATGGAAGAGATGTATGAAGAGATACCTTCAACTGGGGTGCCCTAAGCCTTCTTTTATAGTTGTGTTGAGGCGCAAATAGGGAAATTGAGCCCTTAATCTCGTGTAACAACTCCTAGGCAATCAAATCCATTGATCGATAGATCAACGACTGATTTGGCCTCAAAATAGCCTCCAATGCACCTTCATCGCGCGGAACGCTCCTCTGCTTGACACGTGGCCGCCACTGGGCCATTGGATCGTGCTCGCTCACTTTTTTCTCTCCATGCATGCTCGCTTGCAAATTCAAGTCTGCATGCTAAAGCCTCAGTCGTCCAATCTTACGATCGGATGGCTTAAACCATGTGCTTGCACCACCTTCGCGACTAAGAAAAAGCATGGGATCGTGTGTGAGATCCCGCATTAGCATCGGGCGCTCCTCGTCACGCCACATGGTTGCACCTATGTGCGCCAATGCAAATCCAACAAGCAATAGTGCTCGCATGCTACTCTTTTCTGATTGGAGAGTTCTGTGACTTGAACCCGTGCGCTTCTCTTCCAATGCAAGCACATGAGCCAACATGCTACGTGTAAGTTTTGTTATAGTTTCCTCTTTGTGTCTATTTATTCTTAACCGTTGGACGGTCGGCGTGGATGCATCGTAGACCGTTGGATGGCCATCCAACGGTTGAGAGCGAGAGAGGGATGATCTTCAGAGATGGGTCGGCGGTGAGGGGCGGTTGTGATGGCACCACGTGGTGCCATCATGGCCGTCCATCTTCTTTTCTTTGAATCTGGTAATGTAGACCTCCGATCTGGTTGATTTTTGCGCTGTTGGACTGCGATCGTTGATCCGGATCCATCCGTGTGGTTGGATTTTTCACCTAGGGCTTGGATCTTTGTCCTATAGCTCTATGGCCTCTATTCTTCTCTAGACTGTACAAGATGCTCTAGTTGACTGATCGAGACGATCTCGGAAGTGTTGGATTCCCACTGCCATCCTAATCAGATCTGTATAGTCTGATCTGTCATCTGCGACTGCGCAACATCTACGATTAAAATCATCTCTCATTAGTACATAAAATGATGATATTATCTATTTGACTAATAAACTAGCTATTGTGCAAATTACAATGCCTATGAATGCATTATTCCTAAGTTATGCTAGAATCTAGCTTAATTCAGGTGATTTAGGTTGCATGATTATTGTGCAATCACACCCCCATGCCTAAATTTTGCTAGTCCCTAGCAAATGTAAGACTAAATGCAAAATGGTCCTATATGACTAATTTTTATCAAGAGTTTGACTAGAGGTTTATGTCTTTTGTTTTCATTTGAAGCTTTAGTAATCCAGATGATCATGATTGTGTTTTGTTGTAGCCTATGCAACGGATCCAAGTGAAAACCAATCCTCATCTAAAGCTCGTACTCGACCCTTAGTAAAAATCTATCGGGATAGGCAGACTTCTCCCCTCAGGGTTATACGATAATATGTAAATTCAACCCCAGCTTTTGACTTAGGTAGAAGATGATTTTGAGTCAAGTGGATTTATTTTTGGTGGCTCACACTCATCTGGTGCTACATATAGACTAGTACTTTAGAACCTAGATTTCTAGATTATGAAATAATTCAACTCAGAGAGAGGCGAGAAACTGTGCTCTCTTTAGTTCCTTTGTACACATTCTCTCTCTTTCTTTCTCTTTCTTTCTCTTTTTCTTATCTTTTCTTTTCTTTCTTTCTTTTGAAGCTCACAATCTCACCAAATTTATGAATATATTTGATGGTCTCTCCTGGCATTAACACTTTGAATAGGTTTGGATAACTCTACGACTAAGTCAAAATTCAACAGCTCGTATTTAGGCAGCCAGAAATACAGAAAAGTAGGTAAAGGTTGTATTTAGTGGATCATGAGGGTGGTAGGTGTTGTTGCCTCATTACATTTGAAATAAACTCTAAAAACACTTATAAACTCTTTTTTTTCTGCTTTTTCTTTCTTTCTTTCTACTCTTTTATATATATATATATTACAGTCATAGACATATATACCTCTTTTTTTCTTCTTTTTTATTTTTCTTTTACATCTAGACATCTACTAACGCAATGCAATATCGCATACAACTTTTATTTATGAGGCATTATTCAGGATTAGGGGTGTTCAAGAGGATATCAGGTGGCTTATTTAGTGGAAGTGCCTATTCTCGACACCAGGAAATGAATGGATAGGATAGCATATTTTTGACCTTGACATTAATACCCTCCTTCAGTTGAGGATTCCGTAAAGGATGGTCATGACCATCCACCTCAGTCTTAGTTTTATCAGAACCCACTCTCTACGTATTTTCCTTATTTGGTGGCTCTTAAAATATTCACACTAAGGACTTGTACGCAGAAACTGAGAGCGAAAACTTATGCCTAACTCTAAGTATCATTATCTCATTATCTAGAGTTTAAGATTCCTCATACTAGCCTTAGAGCACTAGTAGACTTTCTACTCTCACCTCACACTTATTTGGTGGATCTGTTAGAAGATAGTTTGCCTGACTCCCTAATTACTACCCAAGGGTTTAGGAGAAGAAGCATTGCTTCTTCTCGATAAACTAAAGATGTTTATCGATTCTCACAGAGGATCCATTGCAAATTCTACGTGTAAGTGTGAAATTGTAGGATTCTAAACTCATGAATCGACTTAAGAATAAATCCCTAATAAAACCTTAATAAAAATTCTTTATGCCTAAATGCTTTTTTTTTTTTGACATAAAAATTAGACATGCAATGTCCACCCCCCATGCCTATTCATTACAATGTCCTCATTGAAATGTATGCATGAAAATCAAAATATAATAAGCAAGACGAGGGGATATCACCTGACTATTCTTGTTAATCCAGGTCAGCATGAATATAGAGGATGCAGAGCTACTTGTACAGAGTACTATGTTGCCTCCCAGCCAGTGCTAAGTTTGACGTCATTTGCCAGACTTAGTTTAGCTTTAAGATTCCAGAAGGTTGATGTGACCATCAGGAACGGGATCACAATTTTGCGTGATATAAGGATTCAATCTCTGACCATTCACCTTTGTCTCATGGTCGGTCTTGGGGATCCAGGATAAGCACAGCTCCATGAGGGTAGACTTTTCTTACAATGAAGGGACCTGTCCAGTTTGATCTTAATTTTCTTGGAAAGAGCTTCAAGCGTGCATCAAATAACAAAACCTTTTGATTAGGGACAAAGCTTTTTCTGGAGATGTACTTATCATGTAAAGCTTTTGTCCTATTCTTATATATTCTCAAGCTCTCATAAGCATCATTCCAAATTTCATCCAATTTAGTCAATTGGAGTTTTCTTTGTTGTCCAAATTGATCGAGATCCACGTTAAATGTTCTGATTTCCCAATAAGCTTTATGTTCAAGCTCAACGAGCAGATGGTAAGATTTTTCGTAGACCAGATGGAATGGAGACATTCCAATCGGAGTTTTATACGTAGTCCAATAGGCCCAGAGAGCATCATCCAATTTGGTAGACCAATCCTTCCGATCCGGGCAGACCATCTTTTGAAGGATCTTTTTAATTTCTCGATTGGAGAATTCAGCTTGTCCGTTGGTCTACAGATGGTATGGAGTAGAGATTCTGTGAGTGACTCCATACTTGGCTAGTAAGGTCTTGAATTGGTTATGAGTGAAATGGGACCCACCATCACTAATCAGAGCTTTGGGTACACCGAATCGACTAAAGATGTTCTTCTTTACAAAATCCATGACCACTTTGTGATCATTGGTTTGAGTCAGGATGGCCTCAATCCATTTGGATACATAATCAACTGCCACTAGAATGTACAGGTATCCAAATGAATTGGCAAAAGGTCCCATAAAATCAATGCCACAAACATCAAAGATTTAAACTTCAAGGACTGGATTTAGGGGCATCATGTCCTTCTTGGTCATGTTTCCTAGAGTTTGGCAATTGATACATGACTTACAAAAGTTGTACGAGTCACGGAATAAAGATGACCAATACAATCCACTCTGCAGTACCTTGGTTGCCATCCTTTTTCTTGAGAAGTGACCTCCACAAGCAAAAGTGTGGCAGAATTCTAGTATGCTTGTGATCTCCTCGTCTGGAATACAACGGTGGATAACCTGATCCCCGCAAACTTTGAATAGCTCTGGGTCTTCCTAGAAGTAGTATTTGGCATCGGAAATCAACTTAACCTGCTTATGCTTAGTCCAATCTATGGGTAGTTTTCCGATGGCCAAATAGTTGACAATATCTGCAAACCAAGGTAGTTTGCAAATAGTCAAGAGAGTCTCATCAGGGAAAGAATCATAGAGTTGAGGAGTTGTAGAGTCTACAAGGATTCTGGAGAGATGATCTGCTACTACATTTGGGGTGCCAGATTTTTCTTTGATTTCTAAATCAAATTCTTGCAGCAGAAGGATCCATCTAATTAATCTGGGTTTTGCATCCTTTTTATACATCAAGTGCCCTAATGCAGTGTGATCTGTGAAGATTGTGACATGAGATCCCAGTAGGTAAGGTCTAAACTTCTCCAAAGCAAACACTACGGCTAGCAACTCTTTTTCTGTAGTGGTGTAGTTTCTTTGAGCCTCATCCAGAGTTTTACTAGCATAGTAAATCACAGATGGTTTCTTATCTTTTGCCCCAAGACTGCCCCAATGGAATAATCAAAGGCGTCAATCAGGATTTCAAAAGGATGATTGATCGCATGAGTTTCGCGAGTTTGAAATCGGGGTTACAAGTAACCCATCGTCATAGTTGCAAAACGCGTGGTCAAATAAAATTTATACCAAAACTCGAAAAGTGAGTCTTGGGTCAAACACAGGGAGGCGAACGTTTGGTTTTATGAAATTTGTGCTTCACTTTCATTTCTTTTTGGTTGTTTTTATCTTTTCTAATTTTTTTGGTATTTTTAACAAGAAAGAGATTCGGTTGATGAAAAGTTTATCTACGTGCAAAAATATAAGAGAAAGAGGGGGAGAGAGAGAGAGAGAAACAATCATCTATTGATCAAGAACTATTTGTTACACTACGAAAGCAGGAAAAATCTACACTATGAAAGCATAAAAAGATAGAATGGGGTGAGCGAAATCCCCCTCGACAGTTGCTCGGAGAACGACTTGCTCTGACGTTGCCCGGAGGAAGGTGGTGAGGAGCGAGATGGAGGAAGGAGTCGGAGAACAGAGGATGGGGCAAGATGGCTTTGCGGTAAGAATCTTCTTCCTAAAGGGCGGTGAGAGGATGGCCACGGGATGCTCCACGAATGGGGATGAGGGGAGGGAAAACTATTTGGTTTTACTCCAGAGGAGCATCCTAAGCTTGGGACAAGCTCTCTCTAGAGCCTTGGAGGTGGTGAGAGGAAGAAAGGAAGAGATGAAGAAAAATGGGATGGGTAGGGGTCCTTTTATAGTGGAGGAAAGAATCAAATTCGTATACAGGACATTTAGTGACGGTCATAAACGTCGCTAAAGATCCATACCAAATGTCACTGAAGACAACCCACACGCCCATGCTGCAACTGCATTGGTGCGCACTCCGCGCACATGCGCGATATGCGCCACTGCCTCCACGTGCGCCTCCACGTGGCATGCCTCCGCACGACGCGTAAATCACATTTTAAAAGATTATTTAGTTGTAGTATAGCTTGAAAACACGTCGACAAATAAATTTGTAAAGACTAATGAGTACCGGGTCATTCTTAAGGAGGGAATCTCAATTTATATGGAAGCTTTTCAATAACTAGTTCTAACAGGTATTTATATATGTATAAAGAGGCATCAGATATCCATAAGATCAAATTTCATTGCATTGATAAAGAGCTTTTCACAATAAAAAAAGCTATGCAAAATGTAGAGACAGATAGAGAGAAAGAAAGAGAGAGAGAGAGATAGGAGGCAGAGAGACGACGTTGCTTGTGGGATGCTTGTGCGAGATGCGGCATCACCTCAGATCCAGAGCATCGGGGATGAAGGTCGGAGCGGAGTTGCAGAGGGATGGAGAATTGCAGAGAAGGTGGAAGATATCTGGAGTTGATGGAAGAGATGTATGAAGAGATACCTTCAACTGGGGGGTTGTTTACGAGCGCTGGATCGGTATTTAAGAAGGTCGCGTTGTAGTACAACCGAAAAAGCGTTCAAAACAAATACAATTTTATTACTCGAATGTAAAGTCCGAGGTCGAACACAGGGAGCAAATGGAATTCACGCACTAATCTCAATAATAAATGCAAATTGAACACATAATACTACTCAAAATCTAATTAAGAATATAAAGCATGAGTATATGGATAATAAGAATAATTGTAACTAAAAATAATGGAGAGCTTATGAAGAATTGGATGTCTGATTACAAAATCAGACATCTTAAAAGTTATGGGCTACAGTGTTTTCTTTTCCTTAGATTTCTTTCTCTGATTTCTCTTACGGCTTCTCCTTCCTTCTTTCTCTTATGGCTTCTCTGTTGTTGGCTCCTTCTCTGACTTTGATTCCTTCCTTTGCCTTTTCTTCTGGCTTTCTTCCATTTTCTCTTTCTCTACCTTCTTCTTCTTCTTCTTTAGCTTCTTCCTTTGCCTTGCAAACCTCAGCTTCTTCCTTCTTCTTTCTTCTTTCTCTTCCTTGGCTTTTTCCTTCTTCCCTGGCCCTTCTCCTTCTTCTTCTTCTTTCCTTCTTTGCCTAACCTCCTCTTCTTCCTCTCTGATTTGGCTAAGTGTCGAGCTTAAGCTTTCCAAGGCAAAACCCCCCTTCCCCTGCATAGCATTCCTCTCTTTCTCTCTTCTCTATTTCAGCTCGCTCTCCCAGAGCCACAGCCGGTTCGGGTAATCGGACCTAACGGAGACCCGGGTTTAGGCTCACCGGCGTGGGTGGAGAGTGAGGAGTGAGTCGGTCGGGTAAACGGGTCATGGCTAGGTCCGCATGGGTAGTGCTGCAGATGAGGCCGTGAGATGGGGAGAGAGGGACCTCACCCCGTGAGTTGGAGGCGACAAAGCCATGGCACAAAATCAATTTATGTGCACACAGTCTCTCATCTAGTTCCGAGGTGGGACTAAATGTCCCACCTTCTTCCGCACGCCGCAGCAGCAGATGGCCTCTTCAATTCGCGAAGCTACAAGGGCTTTTGGCTCCAATTGGGAACCTGAAAGCATTCGTGCCTCAAGTCCGCATCACCTGGGCCTTTCGCCTGGAGCAGCAGCAGCTCGAGCACAACACGCGAGCTTCAAGCTCTTTGTCCATGGCGACCGATGTGCCTGAACCTATAAACATGAGAACGGCCTTGCAGCCACGTCAAAACGTCCAGGGAGATTCGCCAAGGCATGGCAAGTGTACTGCAATAGCTGGCGTGGTGTAGGGATGACTGTGGTGTCATGCCTAAGGTTCTCTGTGGTCGTGTGAGTGGGTGTGTTCGAGGGTGCTTTTGGATGGAGAGATTGGAGTAGTGGGAGATGATCAGTGAGGTGTTGCGGCGGTCGTAGGGTGGTTGGTGTGGAGGATGGAGGTGCGGAGCAACGGGGGGACCTCACCGGAGGGATCGCCAGAGGTGGAGAAGGTGATGGTGATCAGTGGCGTCGAGGGTGTTTTTGAGAAATAAAGAGAGGGAACGAGAGTAGGAGAGAGAGGGAATCTAATACCTACCTCTAAAGGATGAAAGGGATAGGGGAGATGTCGGGGCTGGTATGGCCGATGCCAGAGACGAAGATCTCCACAAATGAGGCGGCGACGAAGACAAGGGCAGGGGCGACGCCAGCCGGTGTTGCGTGAAGCGGATGATGGAAAGGAAGACAACCCAATCACTGGTATTGTGGTTGGGCAATGAATGGGTGAGGGAAGAACCGTCGAAGCATGCGAAGGTGTTGCAGCTGGTGAGAGAGAGAGGAATTGAGGGGGAACCAGCCTAATCCCAAGCTGGGGAGATGCGGTTGAACCTGGGGCATCTTAAATAGGCCTCTGGGGAAGGATTTGTGCTTGGAAGCTTGTCTGATGGCCGGAGATGGAAGCTTCAAAAAGACCCAAATCTCTCATGCATTTGCATGAGAGATTGGGTATAAATCAAGGATCACTGATGGGCTCAGACTGGAGGAGATTACTCAGAGAATCTCCCTTCAATTTTGGGAGGGATTCTCTGAGTAATCAAGGAGAAATCACCTTCTAAAGTTTGCTGGAGTAGGATTCCTCCGCTATAATGGTGGAGGGACCTATCTGTGAAGATGATAAGAAAGATAGGGGGCTTATTGTAAAGGTTCTCGAAAGATAGGGGTAGAAATGTAATCAGGTTGTACCTATTTGCAAAGTGGGTCAAGATGAGTTCCCCTTAGGTCCAAATTTTAATACAAACCTAATTTGGACCTAAGAAAACTAATGGTAAAGTTGGATTTTTGGTTTGACAACGTTTGACTGGGAAATTTACGCAAAAACCCAACTTAGGGTAAATGTTTGTCTGAGACCCATTCTAGGTCAAAATGAGTTCCAAAGGCCAAATTGAAAGTTATAAACCCTAGAGAATATTTTTATATGATTTTTAGAGGTTTTAGGTGAATTTTATCCTAACCAGAACCTCGTTTAAT
This sequence comes from Thalassia testudinum, assembly GCA_037157565.1. Classification (NCBI taxonomy): domain Eukaryota; kingdom Viridiplantae; phylum Streptophyta; class Magnoliopsida; order Alismatales; family Hydrocharitaceae; genus Thalassia; species Thalassia testudinum. The sequence continues at coordinate 31,125,880 of JAZHRO010000036.1, forward strand.
CAAGTGAGTCTGTTTTTGGGTTACAAGAAATCATTTAATTCCCAGAACTCACATGAACCCTTTTCTGACTGATTCAACCCACTTTTTTCTTATTAATACCTTTTATCCTTTGTTTAGCCCTTGAGAAAACTCGTTGTTGCACTACAATGGTAAAATTGCAATTTTACCCCTTGTTTCTTGCATTTCTCTCAGAAAGGTTACTCAGCGAATTATGACCTCCAGTTGGTTATGTAGGAGATTTTATTCTCTTTATTGGGTCAAAATAAGCTAGTTAGGGCTCATGATGGTGTTCCCATCATACCCTCATGCCTAGCTTTGCTAGTCCCTTAGCAAAATTTTAAGGTTTTAACTTTGATTCTAGACCATTAGTTCCTTTGATGTTCAAAATTATGATGTGTGCTTTTTTTTCTGTAGGATAAGTTAGAATGCCAATAGTAGGCCTAGAGGAACTCAAGTACCAACCAAGATCCAGACCTGACCAGCTCTAGCCTCAGTCCGCCATGAAGGTTTTTAAGGCCCACAAGAACTATCCTAAGGTTCGTTGGACTCCGCGGTTAAAGCACCCGTGCCTGTAACATATTTTAGCCTCGATTCAGTTTGAAGTGCATTTTTGTAAGAGAGAGATAGAGGAATTTTCTTTGTTTAGAGAGTTTTCTCTCTCTTTTCTTTTTATTCCTAGCTTCGAATTGGCTTCTCAACATAGTCTGTATCGGATTCCTAGTCCCCATCATCAATCGTAGAAGGGTCCCTGGCAATCAATGCTTCGTGATAGCACCGCCCATGGCAATCCCCAGAACTCTGGCTTTCAAGATTTCGAGATAATCCTACTCATGGCATTCTGTAGCTAAATCCAGACCCTGGCAATCGACATTTCGTGATAATGCAGCCCATGGTATCTGAACCAGTGCAAGGTGCTTACATGCCCCCAATAGGATATGTAAATATCCTAGGAGACAAGCACCGAGGAGACGATATGTTATTGCGCATCTTCGAGGGGAATTTCCTGCCTCTCCACATCGGGAACTCATCCAAATCAACTTGTGTTGATCGGCCACTCCTAATCTAGGCAAATTTTTCAGAATAGTTTAAACTCATTTGTGTGATTTTGATACTTATGCACACTGAACTAGACTTTGTGTGGATTGTGGTGCTTAGGTTCCCGAGTTCCGCAAACCAGAGGTCAGTTAACGAGGTTGAGTACTCCCTAAGCCTTAGACCTAATACTTAAGCTTCGCATTTTCCCCAACCTCTTGAGGATTATCCAGATCTTAACGGATACTTGAATTTTTAAGCCTAGGAGTATAGCCCAAGAGGCCTAAGATCAACGTTCTTACTAATCTCTTCTGTGTTTCTTTAGCAGTTTTTTTTCTTTTCATTTTCCTTTTCTTGATATGGTCTAGAATTCAGTTAATCCCTTAATTTCTTACTAATGACTATCTCTTTTCTTTTCAATTTGTGCTCCTTTTTGACATTTTTCCACTTCTTTCCCTTTTTCTCCTCAAGATTTGTATGGCCTCAAAATTTTCTTTTCTCCTCCATTTTTTTGTTCTTTTTCATAATTTTTTATTTTTTTGGTATTTTTGGAATATGTGATTTTTTTGTGAGAACCCCTCTAAATTTTGATTTTTGTATGTTTTCACTTTACCACCCCCCCATGCCTAAGTTTTGTAATGTCCTCATTGTAAACAGAGGGTGTGAAATAGGTTTGGGTTCAAGAATTTAGAACAGGCTTATTGGGTGGGCGAACGGGTCAGGAATGACTATTGCCGATGATTTCAAGCTCTGGCACGTGTACCAAAGATGGGATCGACTGTTCTAAAATCAAACTCAGGGTGCAATAGACGTGAAGTATAGAAGGATAATCAGAAGGATCTCGAGTTTTTGGAATGATGGGTTGCCCCCTGTTAAGCGCTAAATTCAACGCCTTCAGCCGAGTGGGAAATGGTATGGAGAGGGAGTGGTCAAATCAGCTAAGTTTTGTAAAACAAGCACCTTAATCAAAAGCCTTGTTGGTCCAACCAGGTGCTTGTTCAGATCAACAGGCTGATGATGCAGCCCAAACCCAATCAATCTGGTGGGTTGATAAATGTAGATCAAGAGGTGTGGAACCCACCATATACTATGGAGCTCAAAATGATACAAAAGTGTGAATCCAGGGTTTAGCTGAATCGAATCAGCTTGGTCAAAGTAGGGATCCTTAAAATAATCAGTGGATGATGCGAAAACCCTACAGGAGTGATCCGAGAATGATGAAGCACGGTTTGCAGTCTGATCAATGTCTGAAACCTGATAAAAATGTGGAGGCAAATCATCTACAATCGGCTCAGTAAGAGGGGAATCAGAGTAGAAATTGAGTCCGGTTGCGGGTCTGGGTTGAAAATGGGTTTGGATGGGTTCTATATATGTGGAGGAGGTGGCTTCAATAAGAATTATGTATGAGGGCTCTTCTAAAAAAGAATTAAAGGTGGGTTCATTTAGAGAGTCCTCATAGTAGCCATCAAATTCGAAGGTAAATGCCTGAAGAGTGTTTATAGGATGAAGAAAATCTAGGTCAAGAAAAGATTCGAATTCTGGGCTATAGTCACTCTTGGCACTTTCTAGTTTAGATTCCTGAGGATTGAAAAGAAATGATTCCATCTCAATGGAACCTGAATTTAAATCAATGATCTTAGGATCAGGGACCTCAAAGTCGAAGTCGAAGAATGAGTCACGTGAGGTGAGGTCGTAGATTGGCTCGTAGTTGTCAGGAAACAATGGTTCTCCGAAATGATGGTAAGATTCGAAATCATTAGAGAGATTGCGAGACTCAAATTCTGAATCAGATTCAAGATCAGAGGTTCCACCACAGAATAAATCATGAGATGTAGACTTAGCAACCTGACTTGGGTCTAACTTATTTGTAGATTATGAGCTTAAAAAGGTGTCCTTATAGGGTCTGGGCTCAGGTTTTTGGCTTATGGGAAAGACCCAATCAAAACCCCACTCTTCCAACTCCTTAGTTTCTATATCATAGATTAACATAACTTTCGAAAAATCAATCTGTATCTCTGAGGATGTTGGAGAGGGACATTCATCAAACAAAGGCCCAAAATCATAATCTTCATTTAAACTTTGATCTTTGTTATACGTGGCCTTGTAATCTTCCCAATAAGTTTCAGATCCAGATTCTAGGCTGAGGATGTAGGTTGAATTACTAGAATCTAGGTCAGAATTGCCTTCGAGGGTCACCTTATCAGAATAAGGGGCGGGATTTACACCCTCCAGAGGTTCTGTTTTAATCTCATCATTACAGGAGTCTCGGAATTCTATGCTTGGTGAACCAGGATTTTGGTTTTCTAGGGCTGGCTCAAAATTATGTTCTCCAGCAATTGGGACTTCCCAACCTAATTCAAGATTAGGCATATTATATTACATCTAGGTTGGGAATCCACAACAACCTTGTGCCTTAAACTCAGGATTTGGGAAGTCATGTTGATCCTCAATGTTAGTCCAAGATGTTTCATTAACTGTTTGGGGCATGTACGAGTATTTTTTATCGATAACTTGTTTCAACAATCTCATCATTTCTTCCCATTTTTCAAGATCATCTTGGTGTTTTTCCCAAAGTACAGGATTTGTCATACACTGGAGGTATTCAAAGTTATGTAATTTTTCTATCTTAATGTATCTTGTTATGAGAATGTCTTGGGTTGATCCCTTTGTTGCTTTTGTTAATAACAATTGGACACAGTTTATGATGAAGGTTGTTGCTGTTGGTATACTAACCTGAATGTCTTCTACTGGTTTTGAGGTTTTGTATTCAATCTCATAAAATTCAAGGGCATCCTCAATCATTCTATCTCTCATGGATCTTTGTGATTCAGGTTTCTTGAATGCTCTTCCTAAGTAACCAGGCTGCATTTTTGAATCAAATGGTAGAATCAAGATGTAGAATCAAAATTCAGGTTTGGATCGAAGTGATTTGATTTGAAAGAGAATCCCACTGAAGATATGTGTGTGTGCTCTAAAGAGAAGGGATAAGGGACTGGATGTAATGTTGACCCAATCAAGGCACCCAAAGATTTTTGGATGACTATAGAGGTTTGGGGCGGATGATACCCCTGGATCAGAAAGTCATCCACCTGAGAATTACCTAAGTAGCCAGAGAGGAAGAGTCCCACAAAGACCCCTATACGGTAGAGTGCCCCCACGGGTTACACGATTTCCCCCACCTGGCCTCTCTTGTCACTGAGGGTCCAGGCAGACTAGAATGGATAACTTGACCTCTTAAGTCTACCAGTTTTATATCCTAATTTGTGCCTTTGATTTCACTTGAATTAGCAATTGTTTTGACTTGTGACCTAATTTGGAGGTTGGTTGGCCTACAATGTAGTCTAACTTCACCTGACCTGCTCTAAAGATGGCAGAATGACTCCAGGCCAAGACCTAGAAATCACCCTGATTTGACTCCCAGTTTATTAGGTCCACGGATTTTAGGGTTCAAGTGAGTTTAGAGCCTATTTTTAGGGTTTTTCTTGATTAGATCTTTTCAATCAATGGCTTGGGTAGCACACAAATGCGGGTGGGTTTGTTTCCATTTATGCAGGTAAGTGTGAGCTAGCACTCCAAAAATCCTAATGTAGAAACCCTAATGTACAAATGTTCTCCTTGAACTTCAAATAAGAAGTGCGTAGTCCAAGAAGATTAGAAATTAAGTGCAATCCCTAGTAGGCATAGGAATTTTGGGGTAGGATCTCTAGAAATCGCTTCAACTTCAATGAGATTTTAAAAAAATTTTGCAAGTTAGGAAACTTTTGCCTTTGAAATGATAATTACAATGAAAAGAAGGCAGATGATTCCTAATTGGTTGTTTCTTTTTTGTCTTCCAAAGATTAGGAGGTTGACTAGGGAAGAATATAGAAATTACCTGCCTTGGAGTGGTTGATTTGCATGGGAGATCTCCTCGTGAAGTACCTCGCACAATCACAATAAAGCAAATAGGGCAAGATAGTGCTCAAATATAATGAAATAATGTAGAGAATAGTGGTGAATTACGTGTTGCTCCCCGACAACGACACCAAAATGTTTACGAGCACTAGATCGGTATTTAAGAAGGTCGCATTGTAGTACAGTCGAAAAAGCATTCAAAAAAAATACAAGTTTATTACTTGAATGTGAAGTCCGAGGTCGAACACAGGGAGCAAATGGAATTCACGCACCAATCTCAATAATAAATGCAAATTAAACATATAATACTACTCAAAATCTAATTAAGAATATAAAGCATAAGTATATGGATAATAAGAATAATTGTAGCTACAAATAATGGAGAGCTTATGAACAATTGGACGTCTGATTACAAAATCAGATGTCTTAAAAGTTATGGGCTACAGTGTTTTCTTTTCCATAGATTTCTTTCTCTGATTTCTCTTGCGGCTTCTCCTTCCTTCTTTCTCTTATGGCTTCTCTGTTGTTCGCTCCTTCTTCTCTGACTTTGATTCCTTCCTTTGCCTTTTCTTCTGACTTTCTTCCTTTTTCTCTTTCTCTACCTTCTGCTTCTTCTTCTTTAGTTTCTTCCTTTGCCTTGCGAACCTTAGCTTCTTCCATCTTCTTTCTCTTCCTTGGCTCCTTCCTTCTCTGGCCCTTCTCCTTCCTTCTTCTTCTTCCTTCCTTCTTTGTCTGACCTCCTCTTCTTCCACTCTGATTTGGCTAAGTGTCGAGCTTAATCTTTCCAAGGCAAAACCCCCCTTCCCCTGCATAGCATTCCTCTCTTTCTCTCTTCTCTATTTTGGTTCACTCTCCCAAAGCCACAGCCGATTCGGGTAATCGGACCTAACGGAGACCCAAGTCCAAGCTCACTTGCGTGGGTGGTGAGCAAGGAGTGAGTCGATCGAGTAAACGGGTCATAGCCAGGTCTACGTGGCCAGTGTCGCAGATGAGGCCGTGAGATAAGGAGAGAGGGACCTCACCCCGTGAGTTGGAGGCAACAAAGCTATGGCACAAAATCAATTTATGTGCACACAACCGCTCACCCAGTTCCGAGGTGAGACTAAATGTCTCACCTTCTTCCGCGCGCTACAGCAGTAGATGTCCTCTTCAATTCGCGAAGCTGTAGGGGCTTTTGGCTCCAATTGGGAACCTGAGCGCATTCGTACCTCAAGTCTGTGTCACCTGGGCCTTTCGCTTGGAGCAGCAGCAGCAGCTCAAGCACAACATGCAAGCTTTAAGCTCTTCATCCATGGCAGCCGGTGTACCTAAACCTGTAAACATGAGAACGATCTTGCGGCCACATCAAACTGTCCAGGGAGATTCGCTGAGGCATGGCGAGTGTACTATAGTAGTTGGCATGGCATAGGGATGACTATGGTGGCATGCCTAGGGTTCTCTGTGGCCGTGTGAGTGGATGTGTTCGGGGGTGCTTTTGGGTGATCAACGGAGAGATTAGAGTAGTGGGAGATGATCAGTGAGGTGTTGTGGAGGTCGTAGAATGGTTGGCGAGGTGGATGGAGGTGCGGAGCAATGGAGGCACCTCGCCGAAGGGAATGCCGGAGGTGGAGAAGGTGATGGTGATTAGTGGCGTCGAGGGGTGTTTTTGAGAAATAAAGAGAGGGAACAGGAGTAGGAGATAGAGGGAATCTAATACCTACCTCTAAAGGAAAAAAGGGATAGGGGAGACATCGGGGTTGGCATGGCCGACGTCGGAGATGAAGATCTCTGTAGAAGAGGCAGCAGGGAAGACAAGGGCAGAGGCGGTGCCAGCCGGTGTTGCACGACATGGACGATGGAAAGGAAGACAACCCAACCACTGGTATTGTGGTTGGGCGACGAATGAGTGAGGGAAGAACCGCCGGAGGTTGTGGAGGTGTTGTGGCCAGCGAGAGAGAGAGGAATTGAGGGGGAATCGGCCTAATCTCAAGTTGGGGAGATGCGGTTGAACCTGGGGCATCTTAAATAGGCCTATGGGGAAGGATTTGTGCTTGGAAGCTTGTCTGATGGTTAGAGATGGAAGCTTCAAAAAGACCCAAATCTCTCATGCATTTGCATGAGAGATTGGGTACAAATCAAGGATCACTGATGGGTTCAGACTGGAGGAGATTACTCAGAGAATCTCTCTTCCAATTTTGGGAGGGATTCTCTGAGTAATCAAGGAGAAATCACCTTATAAAGTTTGTCGGAGTAGGATTCCTCCACTATAATGGCAGAGGGACCTATCTGTGAATACGATCAGAAAGCTAGGGGCCTGATTGTGTAGGTTTTCGAAAGATAGGGATAGAAATGTAATAAGGTTGAACCTATTTGCAAAGTGGGTCAAGATGAGTTCCCCTTAGGTCCAAATTTTGGTAAAAATCTAATTTGGACCTAAGGAATCCAATGTTGAAGTTGGATTTTGGGTTTGACGACATTTGACTGGGCAATTTATGCAAAAACCCAATTTAGGGTAAATGTTTGTCTGTGACCCCATTCTAGGTCAAAATGGGTTCCAAGGGCCAAATTGAAAGTTCTAAACCATAGAGAATATTTTTATATGATTTTTAGAGGATTTAGATGAATTTTATCCTGACTAGAACCTCGTTTAATCAAGTAGGTCAGTTTTAGGGTTACAAGAAGTCATTTAATTCCCAGAACTCACACAAACCCTTTTCTATCTGATTTAGCCCACCTTTTATCTTGTTAAGACCTTTTGACCTATGTTTAGCCCTTGAGAAAACTTGTTGTTGCACTACAATGGTAAAATTGCAATTTTACCCCTTGTTTCTTACTTTTCTCTCAGAAAGGTTATTTAGTGAATTTTGACCTCCAATTGGTTATGTAGGAGCTTTTATTCTCTTCATTGGGTCTAAATGAGCTAGTTAGGGCTCATGATGGTGTTCCCATCAGGGGCCCTCAACCTTCTTTTATAGTTGTGTTGAGGGGTAAATAGGGTATTTGAGCCCTTAATCTCATGTAACAACTCCTAGGCAATCAGATCCGTCGATCGGGAGATCAACGGATCTTATTTGGCCTCAAAATAGCCTCCAACGCACCTTCATCGCGCAGAACGCTCCTCTACTCAACATGTGACGATTGCTGGGCCTTTGGATCACGTCCACTCACTTTTTTCTCTCCGCATGTGCGCTCACGAATTCAACTCTGCATGCTCAAGCCTCTGTAGTCCAATCCTAACCTACACCACCTTCGCGACTAAGTAAATGTGTGGTATCCTGTGTGGGATCCCACGTTAGCATCGGGCTCTCCTCGTCATGCCACGTGGTCGCGCCTGTGTGCGTTGATGCAAATCCAACGAGCAATAGCGCACGTGCGCTACTCTTTCCTGATTTGAGCATTGCGATACGTGCGAGTGAGCCAAGCATGTGAGCCAACGCACTACGTGCGAGTTTTGTTATAGTTTCCTATGGATGGTCGGTGTGGATGCATCATGGATAGTTGCATGGCCATCCAACGGTTGAGAGTGAGTAAGGGATGGTCTTCAGAGATGGGTCAATGGTGAGGGGTGGCTATGATGGCACCACCTAGCACCATCATGGTTGTCCATCTTCTTTTCTTTGTACCTGGTGATGTATACCTCCAATCATATTGATTTTTGCACCGTTGGACTACGATCCTTGATCTAGATCCATCCGTGCGGTTGGATTTTTCATCTGGGGCTTGGATCTTTGTCCGCTAGCTCTGTGGCCTCTATTCTTCTCTAGACTGTACAAGATGCTCTAATTGTCTGATTGAGATGATTTCGAAAGCGTTGAACTCCTGTTGTCGTCCTAATCAGATCTGTACATTCTGATCTGTCATCTGCAGCTTCGAAACATCTACAATTAAAATCATCTCTCATTAGTACATACAATGATGATATTATCTATATGACTAATAAACTAGCTATTGTACAAATTACGATGCCTATGAATGCATTATTCCTAAGTTATGTTAGAATCTAGCTTAATTCAGGTGATTTAAGTTACATGATTGCTGTGCAATCAATAGACTCACTAGGCGATCATTAAAATGGACTTCAAGTTTCTACAACCCTAGGTGACCTTAAGGCCTAATTTACTTGGAGGGTTAACCCCCATTTACTTGACTACTTAACCCCTCATTTACTAACCCGAGTTTAGCAACTTAAACACTGGTTTGTCTAACACCAATTTCAACTAGTGTTTGCCAAACCCGTGTTAAAATTCTACACCACTTATGTCTCTAACATCTCTCATGTTTTATATACCTAAAAATACTGCCAAGTAAACACCATAAGGGTTAACACCACAACTTAACACAAATTCAAGTAAACACAAACTGGTGTTAACATCACACCGCAAGTAAACACAATTACGGGTTAACGCCCATTTCACATTTCTTAACACTACTTTCCTAACCCCTCAAGTAAACTAGCCCTAAGAGTTTCGCCTAAAGGTTTATCTTTCTAATCGGTAGCTTCCTCCCTACTTTTTTTATTTTTTATGGGGTCAACACAAGGGCGAACCCAGTGTATATCTCCCCGATTTATTCTACTTCCCTGCTTCCTCCTTAAGTGTTTTGGGAATTATTTGTGCATTTTTGTGAGCTAGGCTCTGGACAACTGGCCAATGGGTTGTTACCTAACATGCACGTGCGCGTGTGTTTGGAAGTGTCATTATAGGTTGCACTTGCAACGTCGATTTTAAACTAAAGAAAAGGATGTGAATCCTAGTGTCGGTCTCAGGGAGGCATGAAAATCGGATTCTTCTTGTCACTTATTGTCACAAAAATCGTGGGTTTTTGCTTGCGAAAAGGCACAGGTGAAAAGCGAGAGAGAGAGAGAGAGAGGGAGAGGTTAGGGTTAGAGTTGTTTTATTCGCAACATGCAACTTGAATAGAAAATAGAGCAAGCAATTGAATAGAAAACAATCTTCATTTAACATGCAACTTTAGTTCATAATTACAACGCTAGATAAATGCTTGAACATAAGTAAAGTAATGCTTAAAAGAAAGGAGAGACAGAGAGGGGACGGCGAGGTAGCCACGGTGGTGGAGAGGGCTCCGTCGGCGGCTCGTCATCTCCGGTGATTACAAAAGGGCTTAAAGGTAGCTAAGAGGGGGGTAGAACACTTGCAGGTGGAGTGAATCCTTGAATGAGTAGTTAGAAGGGGTTTAAATAGAGAGAAGGGCTTTCCAAATGAAGAAGGGGTTTTAGCGATGTCCCGTGACATCCGGAACTTCGCTAAAACCCTTCCCAAAACATCGGTGAAGGCCCTTGCCCGCCGATCCCTCGCCTGCGGCTGTGCTTCTTCACGCCTGATCCACGTGTGCATGTCGTAAGCCGTCCGATCGAAGATCGAACGGCTGAGATCCCGCGCGGGGCACGTGCCTAGATCGCACCCACGCCTCCCGCGTCATTGCGGGCGTCGACTTTGGACGCACGAGATTGCGCCGCGTTGCTCAATCCGCACCGTCCGCTGCCGATCGGGCAGTCCAACTTCGCCCGTGCACGCCTTCGCCTACGATTTGGTGTGCGATGCATTTCGAACCTATGCCCTCTGGTTGCGTGGTTGAGGCACCGACCGCTGCACTGTCGCAGCGGATTTTCGCGGCGAGCATTGGTCATGCGGGCATCCTCGGCCATTCAATCGAACATCAACCGCTGAGATTCGTCCTCCGGGTGAAGGTGGAAATGGGCGATGATGGAGATGCAGTGATCGGGTGCCACGTGGCATGCTGTGGGCCGTTGATCATTAAATCAACAGCCAGGACTTCTTGGGCCCATTGCAGGAGCTCCGGATGTCAGATTTGGCCGATTTCGAGTCCGTTGGACTCCGTTCGTTGCTCTGAATCCATCTGTGCGGTCTGATTGCTCATCTGAGGCCTGTTTTGACAAGTGCTCATATAAATGGCCATTAATACTATTCTATAAGCAATCTTAATGTATGATGCATGCAATGCTCCCATTCCCATTTATGATGTGTTATCTATGTATTTTGTTCTTAAGATAAACCCCAATTGATAGAATTATCACCCCAAGATGCAGTGTTATCATACCCCCATTCTTACTCCTTGCTAGTCCCTAGCAAGGTTTATTCTAGCCTTTATTTCCAGTCAGAATTTAAGAAGTAATTACTTGGACACTTCATCACTTGTCAATAGGAGGAAATATACTAAGATCTTAATCTACAAAGACTAAGCAATGCCCAGGTGTCTGCCAAAATACGAGTCGCCTGAATCCTTGCTTTAATGTATGTAAATATATATTTTTTCTTCTTCTTCTTATTTTTAGATTTTTTTTTGAATTAAGAGTGGGTTGGTAACTTTTTACGGCTACCCAACCCACCCAAAACTCGGACAAAACTCTAACTGCTAAGCATCTTGGTGTGAAGATCATGATAGACTCACTCAACGGTAATTTAGACAGACTCTGGGTTTCTATGCCCCTAAGTGACCGGAAGAGGAAGTGTTTTTCCTGAAGGTGTATTCGTTCGATCGGTAGCTTTCTCCCTACGTTTGTTTTAATTGGGGTCAACACAAGGATTTTTCCAGTGTATATCTCCCGAGCTTGTACTACTTCCCCGCTTCTTCCTTAAGTGTTTTGGTTCTTTTTGTGTAATTACTGAGCTAGGCTCTGGATAACCGACCAATGGGTTGTTACCCACGATCACTTGCCAACCATACTCGTGCGGTGAAGTGTGGTTTATTTTGTTTTCTTTTTTTTCTCCCTTTTTTTTTTATTTTTTGGTAGGTGGCTTCCCTGATCTCAAATTTACTTAGAGGCAATGAAGAAGTGGTCCCGTGGCTGGGCTCTGGACAACCTGCCAATGGGCTGTTACCCACGACAACTTGCTAGCCATACCAACCTAGAGGGTTCAGTAGCTACCCAATTTCTGTCAGAATCTCTGAGGGGTGAGTCTGTGTAAAAATGTGTGCAGATGCTTAGACTCAAAGTCTTTCTGAGTTAGAGGGTGAGTTGATAAGTCATATACTTATCACCTTATTTAGTTAGTGGATTAAAGTAGCTAAAGGTTGCAAGGATTTGAAGCTAAATCCATATTTTAAAGGATACCAGGGCTGATTAAGCCCGAAGGCCTGAAAAGTCTAAGTGTTCAAGTTCTTTCCGTATTATTTCCCACTATTGACAAATTTCTAATGCCTAAGTTTCTTCCTAAATTTAATTTTTTTTTTTAATTTTATACTATTTAGACTGATTAAATGAGCTCAGGATCATGTAATTTACCACCCTCTCCCATGCTTAAGTTGGACAATGTCCTCATTGGCAAATACATGGATGCAACAAGGGTTCAAAAAGATACTACCTGAGTGACGTAGAATATCGGATCAGTCTGAATCCTCTGGGTTGCCTCCCAGGAAGCACTGAATTTAACGCCTTTAGCTGGGCGGTGCTTCGTGTCATCCCTCAATGAGGGTGACACACTCCTTTGGGGGAATCTGGGCTAGGAAGTGTTTCAATCTTTGGCCATTAACTGTAAAAGTATGCCCAGTGTTCGGATCAACGATTTCAACCACCCCATTGGAGTGAGGCTTGACCACCCTAAATGGTCCTGTCCACTTGGACTTGAGTTTCCCCGGAAAGAATTTTAGGTAGGCATCGAAAAGGCAGACTTGCTGGTTAGGCTCGAAGGTCTTTCTATGGATGAGTCGATCGTGGACGGCTTTCATTTTCTCCTTATACAGTCGACTGTTCTCAAAGGTGTCCCGACGAATTTCTTTGAGCTCAGAGAGTTGGAGCGTCCTCTGCGCACTGACTAACTGGGAATCCATGTTACACTGCTTGACAACCCAGTAAGCCCGATGTTCTAATTCGACAGGAAGGTGGCAGGCTTTGCCAAAGACCAGGCGATACGGCGACATGCCTATCAGGGTCTTGCAAGCGATCCTGTAGGCCCACAGGGCACCATCTAGTCGTGTGGACTAGTCCTTCCTATCAGGTCTCACAGTTTTCTACAGAATGTACTTGATTTGTCTATTAGAGATCTCGGCCTACCCATTTGTTTGCGGATGATAAGGGGTAGCAATGCGGTGGTTAACCTCATATTTTCTAAGTAGGGCACGGAATTGGGAGTGAATAAAATGACTTCCACCATCACTGATCATGGCCTTTGGTATGCCAAACCGGGAAAAGATGTTCTGTTTAACAAAGTCCATGACAGTCTTATGATCTCATCGGTGGGTGGTGACGGCTTCAATCCATTTAGAAACATAGTCTACCGAGACTAGGATGTACTCAAAGCCATTGGATGGTGGAAAGGGGCTCATAAAATCAATACCCCAAACGTCAAAGATCTCAACAATCAAAATCGGCTGGAGGGGCATCATATCTTTTCTAGTCATGGTCCCCAGTGTTTGGCAGCGCAAGCAAGTCTTGGCAATGTTGTGTGCATCCTTAAATAGGGAAGGCCAGTAAAATCTGGACTGCAGAACTTTCGCAGCCATTTTCTTTCCAGAGAAGTGGCCACCACAAGCTTGGTCATGACAGAAAGATAGCACACTCTAAACTTCATTCTCGGGGATACACCTCCTGATGATCTGGTCGGCACAGAGGCGAAATAGCATGGGATCATCCCAGAAATAGTGCTTAGCCTCGGCCAAGAACCTGTCCCATTGTTGTCTGGACCAGCTGTGCGGGGTCTATCCTAAACTAGGTAGTTGACATAGTCAGCATACCAAGGCAGTTTCTTGTCTTGCACAGCCAGAATGTGTTCATCGAGGAAGGTGTCAGATAAAGGCAGGGAGGGTCCAATGTGGTCTGGGTGAAGTCTAGACAAGTGATCAGCCACCACATTTTTTGATCCAGCTTTGTCGCGGATTTCCAAGTCAAATTCCTGCAAGAGCATGATCCATCTAATGAGCTTCAACTTCTCATCCTTTTTAGCCAACAGGTGCCGAATGGCTGAATGGTCAGTATAGATGGTCATGTGAGATCCCAGCAGGTAAGGTCGGAACTTCTCAAGTCCGAAGACTACAGTGAGCAATTCTTTTTCTATGACTATATAATTTCATTGGGCCTCATCCAATGTTTTGATCATGTAGTAGATCACCACAGGTTTCTTGTCTTGTCTTTGTCCCAGAACAACGCTTATGGCAAAATCTGATGCATCACACATAATCTCAAAGTCCTAGGACCAATCCAAAGGCTGAAGTACAAGTGCTGTGGAAACTAAGTCCCGAAGAGTGTGGTAAGCCTAGATGTAATCAGTGGTCATGTGGAATATGGCACCGTTGGCTAAATGGTCGGTTAAGGGTTTGGAAAGCTTGGAGAAGTCTTTGATGAACCTTCGATAGAAGCCAACATGTCCCAGAAATGAACGGATCTGCCGGACCAAGCTAGGCAGAGGAAGTTTGGAAATCAAATCAACTTTAGCCCGATCCACCTCAATGCCCCTATGCGATACGATGTGACCGAGGATGATTCCTTCTTGAACCATAAAATGTCTCTTTTCCCAACTTAACACCAAATTAACCTCGATACATCATTTCAGGATTTTCTCCAAGTTTCTCAAACAGTAGTCGAATGAATTCCCAAATACAGAGAAATCATCCATAAAGACCTCTAGGTATTCACCCACCATTTCTGAAAAAATGGCTAGCATGCAACGCTGAAAGGTAGCAGGTGCGTTGCATAACCCAAATGGCATTCGACGAAATGCAAACGTGTCGTACGGGCAAATGAATGTGGTCTTCTCTTGATCTTCAGGAGCAATTGCGACTTGGTTATATCCTGAATATCCATCCAGGAAGCAAAAATACTTTTGCCCTGCCAATCTTTCAAGGATCTGGTCAATGAATGGCAAGGGGAAATGATCTTCCTTGGTTGCTTCATTGAGCTTTCTGTAATCAATACACACCCGCCATGAGGTGGTGGTGCAAGTGGGGATGGATTCGCCTTGCTCATTGGTAACAATGGTGAGCCCAGCTTTCTTTGGAACCACTTGAGTGGGGCTCACCCAGGGGCTGTCAGAGATAGGATAGATGATGTCGGCATCAAGCCACTTGATAATTTCTTTCTTAACGACCTCCCACATGTTTGGGTTTAACCGTCTCTGCATCTGGCGGGAGGTTCGTGCCCCATCTTCCAGGTAAATCTTATGAGTGTAATAGGTAGGGCTAATTCCTCTCAAGTCTGAAATGGTTCATCCAATGGCAGCCCGATGTTCCGAAAGGGTCGCGGTCAACCTGAGTTCCTGATCCTTGGTTAGATGAAAGTTAATAATCACAGGGAAAGTCTGGTCAAGTCCCAGGAAGACATACTTAAGATTCTCAGGTAGTGGCTTTTGTTTGGGTGCGGGTGGAACAACAGTCGAAGGGAAAGGGAAAGGTGGGAGTTGATCAACATCAATCTCCTCAAATGGTGTTGTTTGATGGTAATCAGCCCTATAGAGGTCCATGGGCAGCTATGGTGATAGGTCAGCACAGTCATTATAGGATTGGTGGTCTGAAATAGAACTAAGGGTGAGGCATTCCTCGACCAAACGTTCCACAAGATCATGTTCCTCAACACAATCTCAATCAAAGGACTTGGTTGCCCGGAAGATATCCAACTACATTTTCTTGTCTCCGAAGGCAATTTTCATACATCCCGTGTCACAATCAATGTTTGCCTTAGCCATAGCTAAGAAAGGTCTGCCTAAGATTATGGGTGAGTTCTATAATTTTTCAGGGACTTCCATGTCAAGCACCAAGAAGTCAACTGAGAAATAGAAGTCCTTGACCTGCACAATCACGTCCTCGACAACCCCCTTCAGGGTCTTCATAGATCTATCAGCCAACTAGATGGTGACAGGTGTAGGTGTCAACTCTCCGAAACCAAATTGGTGGTACAGGGTTGTTGGAATCTGATTAATAGAAGCACCTAATTCCAAGAGCACTCTATCAAATGCCATGTCCCCAATATTGCAGGAAAACAGGGGTGCTCCTCGGTCAGTTCGCTTGAGCAGAAGGTTGCTTGATATTATGGAACTTTCTTGCTCGGAGAGCACAACCTTCCTAGGTGCTTGAGGTCTAGGCTTATGTTTGGGTGTACAGGCATCCATTAAAAACTTGGCGTAAGCCGGGATGTGCTTAACGGCTTTGAGGAGTAGAATATTAATCTGAACCTGCTTAAAGATCTCCAAAAGCTCCTCAGTTTCCACAACACTTTTCTTCTTCTTGATTGTTTCCAATGCCTCAAGGTAGGGTGCCTGAACATGGATAGAATCTATCTCTAGGTCCTTGGGTTTTTCCAGTGCCTCTTCTGAGTCGGGTATTTCAGCTGGTGAAGTCTCGAGGAGAGTCGGCCATTTGGGTTCCTGGGTTTTGGTGCCACTTCTCAAGGTTACCGCATTCGCAGAGGAATTGGGACCATGGGTTGATCCTTGAGAAGACGAGGACGAAGAAGCACCGAACCCAGGAGGTGTTTGTGGGGCTGGCTAAACCATGTTAGCCTACCTAGGATTTCCCTGGAACCCTTGCAAATTAGGGTCTCTGTTAATTATGTTTCGTGGGTTTGGTTGTGGTTGGGAAGGTAGGGATCCTTGTTGTTTGCAGTCCAATAGTTGGCTTAACTGTCCCTTTACTAAGGCCATTTCCTCTTGATGTTTCTGGTTCATTTCAGCCATCATCTTTATCAGGGTGTCCATTTGGTTCTACAGGGAAAGGGCCACCCTGTTCTGATTGTATGGGGGTCTAACTGGTGGTCCTTGCTAATAGGGGGCAAGTTTGGCTGCTGGTTTGGCCTGGGCTAGTTCTAGAATTGAGGTGGTTTCTGGTTTGTCCAACCAAAGTTGGGGTGATTACACCAGCCAGTGTTGTAAGTGTTGGAGAAAGGGTCAAGTTTAGCATATCCTTGGACAGCTTGCACATCTTCAAGGATAGCAGATGTTGATGGGGAGGGAAGAGAGTAATCAAGGGTTGAGGGAGCATAGGTCCCTCCCTGGAACGTGGTCAGGGGTTGTTCCAGGTTCAATTGGCTTAAGGGCTGGACCAAGTCAACATTATGTGTTCCCTTTGCTAGAGAGAAGGTCTATAACGGATTCCTGGTATGGTTCAGTACCTCGTCAATCTTTTTATCCACCAATTCCACTTGATCTAGTTTCTTGGCAATGATGTCCATGTCAGCCATTCTAGAATTTGCTTGTACCTCATAAATCCCGCCACCGGGTTGACTGAATCGGTTAAACTGAGTCATGGAGGCATTGTTGAGCGAATTTTCACTCATAGACTCAAAGAGATCAAACGCGCTCTCCTTGTCTTTGTTCAGGAAGTTCCCCCCACATGAGGCATCGACGAAGTTCCGTAGGTTGCTGTCCAGACCGTGGTAGAAGATCTGGGCCAATTGCCACCGTGGTACTTCGTGGTGTGGGCATTTCCTCAAGAGTTCATTAAATCTTTCCCACGCCTCATGGAACTATTCCCCACCCTGGAGTGTAAAGGTAGTAATGGCTCTTCTGAGGGCATTAGTCTTTCCTATGGGGAAGAATTTCTTCAAGAATGCATGCCTCAGTTCTTCCCAGGTGGTGATGGGTCTACCTAGGGTTCTAAGCCAGTGAGATGCCTTATCTCTCAGTGAGAAGGGAAACATCTTAATCAAAACAATGTCAAGGCTAATGTTCCTAGGTTTCACAGTTCGGGCTATCCGGTCAAGATCCTCTAGGTGCTGGAAGGGGTCCTCATTTGAGCTTCCATGGAAGTGGCTCCGAATCAGACTCAAAACATTTGGTTTTAGCTCAAAATCATCTCCCCCTTCGGGGATCCTAAGGTGCGGCTCAACTCGAATAGCAGAAGGATTGTAGAAGTCACAGAGGGGCCTAGGTTGGTCCTGGAATGGTGGTAGATCAGGTGGCGGTTGCCCTTGTGGGCCTTGGAAAGGTGGTGGTGGTTGCCCTTGTGGGTTCTGGAACCAGTGTATGGCTTGCATGATAGTGTGGATCTGTTGCTGCTGAAGTCGATGGTTTGCGTTAATCTGGGCTTGGATGATGGCCATTGTGTCTGGTGGGGGTTGGTCCTCAACCTCATCTACCCTAGGTTCAGCCATGTTTCTAGCAGAATCAAGTCTCCTGGATTCCTGTCCCAAAACAAACAACTCAGGATGCAATGAGTGACTCCCGTGCATACATTAGAGAAGAACAGGAGGGGATGCAAAGAGCGACAGATGCGAGAAGTGTGTGTTCAATCAAGCAAACAGGCCTAGTCCTTATGGTGTATTCCTTAGGAGACCTAGAAATCTCCAAAAGGGTGATTAAGTCCGTAAGCACTAGACCCCCCTTCCCAAAGCTAATCTGGCCAGGTTGATTACGAGGGGATTGCAGGGAAGGTTCTTCCTTTGGCTTGCACCGCCGGTTCCATAGACCCCACAACCGCGGTCATTTGACACTGCCCCGCAACCTCGTGACCAGATTCTACTAAGGGAATGAAAGCCAAGTTCCCAGCGAACAAAACCTCGCCTCTCAAGACTTAACCCAGTCCTGCCTAGGGCACATCTACTCTATTTTAAAAGGCTAGGATAGTGCTTGTGCTAGGGTTATGTGATGAGGCGTTGATTGAGGTAGTGCCTCGTAGTTTTCCACTTTCAGTGGGTGTGCTATCAAAACATGGTTTTCAAGCAAGGATAATTTAGATGTGGTGTCTCTTAATGTTTTATCCTTACTTTAGTGTCTTTTAGGATTGACGTGTCTTAATATTTTCGGACAAGTTTCAGTTGGCACGTCAAGTTTTGCACGCAATTCGATGAAAGTAGATTTCCTTTTATTGTGTAGAGGCTTTAAAACCCTAACGTACTCATCCTAATGATCATGCAGCTTCTATTAGATAAGTCATTTTTAGGGGTGAGTGGTGCGGCCCAAGTCAATCCAAGGTGGCTTTGCAAACACCACTCAAAAAGAAAAAAAGAACACTCCAAGAATTTATTTAGAATGTTAGAGTGTATTTTTTGTTGGGTGATGTGTTAAAGATGTGGGTCAGGCAATCATACACCACGCCAATTTTTTCAGTTTTACAATTTCTTTTTAGAATTTTTTTTTAAGCAAGCAAAACAACCATGGGTGAAGAAATACTCACAACCGGTCCGTGTTGCGCCTTCTTCCTTGTTACCGTCATGAGTTGCGCTGCTTCGCTGTCCACACATCGAATTCCTGCAACCTTCAAGTAGAAGGAGACAAGGCGTTAGACGATGTGACCATGGATGTAAAATGGAAGTGACAAAACAAATCCGTTGCCTCCCCAGCAACGGCACCAAAAACTAACATGCGCGTGCACGTGTGTTTGGAAGTGTCGTTATAGCTTGTGCTTGCGATGTCGGTTTTAAAGTAAAGAAACGGATGTGAGTCCGAGTGTCGATCTCAGGGAGGCATAAAAATCGGATTCTTCTTGTCACTTATTGTCACGAAAATTGTGGGGTTTTGCTTTCGAAAAGGCACAGGTGAAAAGCAAGAGAGAGAGGGGGGGAGAGATTAGGGTTAGAGTTGTTTCATTCGCAACATGCAACTTGAATAGAAAATAGAGCAAGCAATTGAATAGAAAACAATCTTCATTTAACATGCAACTTTAGTTCATAATTACAACGCTAGATAAATGCTTGAACATAAGTAAAGTAAAGCTTAAAAGAAGGAAGGAGAGAGAGAGAGAGGACGGGGAGGCAGCCACAGTGGTGGAGAGGGATCCGTCAGCGGCTCATCGTCTCCGACGATTAAAAAAGGGCTTAAAGGTAGCTAGGTGGGGGGTAGAACACTTGCAAGTGGAGTCAATGCCTTGAATGAGTGGTTGGAAGGGGTTTAAATAGGGAGAAGGGCTTTCCAAATGAAGAAGGGGTTTTAGCGATGTCTGGGACGTCGCTAAAACCCTTCTCAAAACGTCGGTGAAGGACGTCGCTAAAACCCCTTCTCAAAACGTCGGTGAAGGCCCCTGGCCGCCAGTCGCTCGCCCGCGGCTGTGCTTCTTCTTGCCTGATCCACGTGCGTGCGTCGTAAGCCGTCCGATCAAAGATCGAACGGCTGAGATCCCGCGTGGGGCGTGCGCCTAGATCGCGCCCACGCCCCCCACGTCATCGCGGGCGTCAACTTTGGACGAGCGAGATTGCACCGCTTTGCTCGACCCACGCAGTCCGCTGCCGATCGGGCGGTCCAATTTCGCCTGTTCGTGCCTTCGCCTGCGATTTGGTGCGTGGGGCATTTCAAACCCACACCCCCTGGTTGCGTGGTTGAGGCACCGATCGCTGCGCTGTCATAACGGATTGTCGCAGTGGGCGTCGGGCGCGTGGGCGTCCTCGGCAGTTCGATCGAAGATTGACAGCTGAGATTCATCCTCTGGGTGAAGGTGGAAGCGGGCGGCGATGGAGATGCGATGATCGGGTGCCACGTGGCGTGCTGTGGGCCACTGATCATCAAATCAACGGCCAAGACTTCTTGGGCCCATTGCAGGAGCTCCGGATGTTGGATTGGGCCGATTTCGAGTCCGTTGGACTCCGTTCGTCACTCTGAATCCATCTGTGTAGTCTGATTGCTCATTTGTGGCCTATTTTGACAAGTTCTCATACAAATGGTCATTAATACTCTTCTATAAGCAATCTTAATGTACGATGCATGCAATGCTCCCATTCCCATTTATGATGTGTTATCCATGTATTTTGTTCTTAAGATAAACCCCAATTAACAAAATTATCACCCCAAGATGCAATGTTATCATTACCCACGGCAACTTGCCAGCCATTCTCGTGTAGTGAATGTAGTTTATTTTTCTATTTTTATTTTTTTCTCCTTTTCTATTTTTCTATATTTTTTTCTTTTTTATTTTTGAGTATCATTTTTTTTTCAAAGTAGGTGGCTTCCCTAATCTAAGATTTACCTAAAAGCAATAGAATGAGTAGGTCATGTAGCTAGGCTCTGGACAACCGGCCAATGGGTTGTTACCCACGACAACTTGCCAGCCATACTACCCTAGAAAGTTCATTAGCTACCTAATTTCCATAAAAATCATCAAAAAGTGAGTCAGTGCAAATAGTGTGTAGATGCTTAGACTTAGAGTCCCCTTAAATCAAAGGGTGGGTTGATAAGTCGTGTACTTATCACCCCAATTTATTAGCCAACTTAGAATAAAATTACTTGGCGACGACTCGAGACCAAGTCCACATTTGAGTAGACACCTGGGCTGATTAAGACCAAAGAGCAGGAGTGTCTAAGTGTTCAGGTACTAAAGTGTCATTTCCTAAAGTTCGCAACTCCTAATGCCTAAGTCTCTTCTCCTAATTCTAGTTTTTTTTTAATAACAGGACATTACTATTACGAGCTGAGAACATGATTAAATCATAAAGTATCCACCCCCCATGCCTAGCTAATGCAATGTCCTCATTGTAAATTAAAAGTGAACAGGAGGGCAGAATAGGAAGAATATCACCTAAATTCCATGAAACTCCGATTAGCTCCAAACAGTCTATACACGTGCTAAGTTTAGTGCATTCAGCTAGGCGATGTCCAGCCAACAGAGATTTGGGCAAGGTGAGAGTAACCTTGTCCAAGATGGGTTCAGGGAGCACATGGTCAACATAAGGTTTGAGACGTTCCCCGTTGACCTTGAAGGAATTACCCATCTTTGGGTTAGATATTTCGACGGCCCCGTTAGGAAAAATCCACTCAATAATGAACGGGTCATTCCACTTAGACCTAAGCTTGCCGGGGAAGAGCATAAGTCGAGAATCAAAAAGCCAGACCCTCTAGTTTGGCTCAAAGCTCCTAAGGGAACTCATCTAGTCATGAAGAGCTTCGATCCTTGCCTTATGGATTCTGGCATTCTCATAGGCATCATTTCTAAGCTCCTCCAACTCAGATAGTTGGAGTGTCCTGGTCTTTCCGGCTAACTGTAGGTCAATATTGCATTTCTTGATGGTCCAAAATGCCTGGTGTTCTAATTCTATGGGTAAGTGACATGCCTTACCAAACACTAGATGGAATGGAGACATTCCAATAGGCATTATGTACACCGTACAGTAAGCCTAAAGTGCATCATCCAACTTTTGAGTCCAATCCTTCCTATCAGGCCTAACTGTTTTCTGCAGAATGTTCTTAAGCTCTCGATTGGAGACCTCGGCCTGTCCGTTCATCTGGGGGTGGTAGGGTGTGAAAATACAATGATTCACCCCGTATTTTTCGAGTAAATTCCTGAACTAGGCATGAGTGAAATGCGTGCCACCATCACTGATAATGGCCTGAGGAATCCTGAACTGACTAAAGATATTTTTCTTCACAAAATCGATGACCACCTTGTGGTCATTGGTTTGGGTGGGAATTGCCTCAATCCATTTGGACACGTAATCCACAGCAACTAGAATATACTGGTGTCCAAATGGAGGAAAGGGTCCCATGAATTCAATGCCCCAAATGTCAAAAATTTCGATGGGAAGTATCAAGTTTAGGGGCATCATGTCTCTCTTGGCCATGTTCCAGAGTGTTTGGCATCGGGCGCATGACCTTGAGAATTCCTGGGCATCCTTCAATAACAACGGCCAATAGAATCCAGATTGCAAAATTTTTGCCACCATCCTTTTCCTGAAAAAGTGTCCACCACATGCAGATGCATGCCAAAACTCAAGTATACTATGGAACTCATTTTCCAAGACACATCGGCAAATAATCTGGTCGACGCTAATGCGGTACAGCTCGAGATCATCCCAAAATAATATTTGGCCTCTGACATAAGTCTATCCCACTGTTGCTTGGTCCAATCCTGGGGGATTTGACCAACGACCAAATAATTAATGATATCTGCAAACCAAGGTGTTCAGATACCCGAGACTGGAAGGATAGCCTCATCCAGAAAAGTGTCAAAGATAGGGATTTTTGGATGAGGCAAATCAATTAGGATTCTCGAAAGGTGATTGCCACTATGTTTTGTGCCCTAGATTTGTCTTTGATTTCAAGATCAAATTATTGAAGCAAAAGAATCCAGCGAATAAGCCGAGGCTTAGCATCCTTTTTGGCCAAGAGATGTTTCAAGGCCAAGTGGTCGATTAGACGATAACATAAGAACCTAAAAGATAAGCCCTAAATTTTTCCAAAGCAAAAACTACAGCTAGCAACTCCTTTTCAGTAATGATGTAGTTCCTCTAGGCCTCGTCAGAGTTTTGCTAGCATAGTAGATAACAGAGGGGTTCTTATGTATTTTCTGACCCAAGACAGCCCCAACCGCATAATCAGATGCGTCAGCCATAATCTCAAATGGGGTTATCCAAACCAGTGGTTGCAATACCGGGGTGCAGGTGACTACCATTTTCAATAAATCAAATGCCTTGCGGCATGATTCATCAAACTCGAATGGTGTATCTTTGGCTAGAAGGTTACTCAAGGGTCGAGCAACCTTCGAGAAGTCCTTAATGAATCTTCGATAAAAACCCACATGACCCAGGAATAATCAGGTTTGTTTCACAGTGTGGGCAGAGGAAGTTTAGAGATGGCATCCATCGTAGCCTTATCAACCTCAATTCCTCGATTAGAGACCACATGACCCAAGACAATGCCTTCTTGAGTCATAAAGTGGCTCTTTTCCCAGCTAAGGACCAGTCGTGTCTTGATGCATCTCTTAAGGATCAATTCCAAGTTAGCTAGGCATGACTTGAAGGAATCTCCGAAAATGGAGAAATCATCCATGAACACCTCAAGACAATCTCCCACCATGTCAGAAAAGATGGCCAGCATGCACCTTTGGAAAGTCATGAGTGCATTGCAAAGCCCAAAAGGCATCCTACAGAATGCGAAGGTTCCGTAGCGACATGTGAAAGTTGTCTTTTCCTAGTCTTAGAGATGGATAGGGACTTAGTTATATCCTGAATAACTATCCAGAAAGCAAAAGTACTTTTGCCTAGCTAACCTTTCTAAGATTTGATCAATGAATGGCAAAGGGAAATGGTCCTTTTTGGTGGCTGTGTTCAGCTTCCTATAATCAATACAAACTCTCCAAGCGGAAGTTGAATGGGTGGTGAAAAATTCCCCTTTCTCATTAGTCATGACAGTTATCCCTGCCTTTTTGGGCACAATCTGAATAGGGCTAACCCACAGGCTATCTGAGATCGGGTAAATAATGCTTGCATGAGCCACTTGATTATTTCCTTCTTGACCACTTCTCGCATATTAGGGTTTAGTCTCCTTTGCATTTCACGAGAAGACTGGGATCCATCTTCCATGAAAATACGATGATTATAGTAAGATGGCTCGATCCCCCTAAGGTCGTGGATGGTCTAACCAATTGCCTCTTTATTCTTCTTAAGGACCTTAATTAATCTCAATTCTTGCTCCTTAGTCAAATCAGCACTGGTAATCACAGGGAGCATATTCTTAGGTCCTAATAACTCGTATTTTAATTTCTCAGGCAATGGTTTCAATTCTAGCTGAGGTGGGTTCAGTATAGAGGGTAAGGAGGATGTTGATGAAGATTCATCAGGACGGTCCAGTGGAAGAGGTTGGGAGTGAACAAAATCAACAACCCCTTCAGGGTGTGGCGAGTCTGCCACAGAGGGTTGTGGGTTAGGTTCACTAGTGCTGGTCAACTCCTCGAGTACGTTGATCGACATACATGTCTCAACATTGAAATCATGATCCTCGAGCTCCTCAATAAATCCACAATCCTCAAATCCTTTTATCGCCTTGAAAATATCAAGTGTCAATTTCCTATCTCCAAAGGTGATCTCCATACTACTACTCTCACAATTAATGTCGGCCTTGGCGATAGCTAGGAATGGACGCCCCAGAATGATGGGCATGTTCCTCAAATCTCTAGGTACATCCATGTCAAGGACTAGGAAATCTACGGGAAAATAGAAGTCCCTGACCTTAACAATAACATCCTCAATAATGCCTTTTACTGTGATGACCAAACAGTTCACCAACTGTAACGTTACTGAGGTTGTCCTGAGTTCACCTAGCCCAAACCTTTCATAAAGAGAGGTCGGGATTAGGTTGATGGATGCACCTGGATCTAGTAGTGCCCTATCAAAAGTGTAATCCCCAATGACACATGAAATCAAGGGGGCACTTGGATCTTTCTTCTTCTCAAGAAGGTGATGCAGGATAACAGAACTCGCCTGCTCAGAGAGACTCATCTTCCTTGGGGTGGGTTCTTTAAGCTTATGCTTTTGGGTACATAGACCTTTCAAGAATTTAGCGTAAACTAGGATGTGCTTAATAGCATCCAGGAGTAGGATATTGATCTCTACACTCTTGAATAAATTCAGGAGCTCCTCATTACTATCTAGGGTTTTCTTCTTCCTGGTTTTCAATAAGGCCTCAGGGAATGGGATGTGGGTGGTGTCCTCAATTTTAGGTCCCTGGGCCTTGTTTTCTTCTTCAACCTCCTCCTTTTCTCCCTTGGGCTCCCAAGGGTTTTGGTTGCTAGAAGGTAGTTCGGGGTCCTGGGTTTGTTTCTCGCTCCTCAAGGTGATAGAATTTGCAAACGCATATGGGTTCGAGTCTTGGAGAGGGTTAGGAAAGATAGGAGGGGATTGATTAACCAGATAACCAGGGTTAGAAGAAGGAGCCTACTCAACCACTTGAGCAAGTGCGTGTGGGTCCCTCTGATTCCCGTACCCTTGGGCTCTACTGCCCTAATTTTGTATTACGAGGGTTGGGTACGAGTTGGGATGGTAGAGATCTGGGCTGTCGGGTGTTGGCAATAAGTCCAGATTGCAAGTTGTCCAGTGATGTCTTCATTTGCTGCATAAGCTAGAACTTGTATTTCTACCATCTGCCAGTTTAAATCATCCTGCCCTACAGGTTGTTGGGCTTTCTAAGATGGCTGAGTGACCAGTCTCAGGGGCAACTGGGTGTATACTTCACCCTAACCCATAGGTCTTTGAGGTGCATAGTTGCTAGGTCGTGTTTGGGTCTGTTGCCCCTGATTTTTCTAGAAGTTAAGGTGGTTCCTCCAACATGGGTTATAAGTCTTGGAATACGAGTTGGACCTAGTATTTTCCTGTATCGCATATGCATCCTTATAGTGCGAGGATGGAAAGAAGGAAGGATCAAAAAACTAGGATTAAAGGCCCCAGTTTGGAACCCATAAGGTTCTGAGAAATTCTGTCTCATAGGTTCAGCTGACTCTAGTTGGTTTACGAACTCCCACCCCGTGGAAGCTCGTGACGGATGGAAATCCGAATACTGGGATTGAGTGGGTGTAGAAGTGTTTCTTGAGTTTCCAGCCATCCACTCTTCCATCCTTTTAGCAACCAGGTCCACCTTATCCAATTTGTTGCAAATCAATTCCATATCAAATGAATGAGAGTTCTGAATCTCGTTAGCATTTGACCTAGGTTGTTGGGACTAGTTGAAAGTATCCATGGAGGCATGATTTATCAAATTCTCGCTCATTTCCTCAAATAGGTCATATGCGCTATCTGCATCCCTGTTAAGGAAATTATCTCTGCAAGAGGCATCCACATGATTATGGAGTTGTTCGACCAACCCGTGATAAAACATCTGCATGAGTTGCCATTTCGGCACCTCGTGGTGTGAACACTTCCTCAAAAGATCCTGGAATCACTCCTAGGCACCATGAAATAGTTCCCCCATCCATTGGGGGAAAGTGGTAATCACCCATCGCAAAGCATTGATCCGTCCAATTGGGAAGAATTTCTTTAGGAAAGTTGACTTAAAAGCAGCCTATGTTTCTATTGGCCTTCCAATGGTCCAGTACTAATGTGCGGCCTTATCCCTAAGAGAATGGGGGAAAATCCTCATGATCATTTGCTCTTCATTCACATTCCTAGCTTTGGTGGTCTGAACCAAAGTGGTCAGATCCTCCAAGTGCTAGAATGGGTCCTCCGAGCCAAGCCCATTGAAATGCTTAATCAAACTTAAGACCTGGGGCTTGATTTCTACTTCTCCGATGGGAATCATGACGCCGAAATGTTCCCCATAATTTGAAGGATCATAAAAATACTTCAAGGGCTGAGCGCCCTGACCATTCATCTATTGGAACCATTGCTGCATCTGCTACAACTCTTTCAACTACCTCTAAATCAACTCCTGCTGGTTCAAGGGTGAGGGAGGTGGTTGTTGATTAGCCATGGAATCTGTTTGGCTATAACTCAACCTCCGCCTCCGGGAATGGTCTAAAGGTCCTTCCAAGCGAGGGTTCAATGACCTCCTTCCAAGCATGCACTGGAAGGAAGTCGAAAGGATGGAGAAAAAAAAATGGAACCCTACAGCACAAAAATACAAGCCTATCCTCAAATTCGGTAGCCATGGACCTATGCCTCAGAAATAAACTCCAACCACACCACGAATTTGGTGTTGTCCTTTCTCCCGAAGATGGTAAAGTTAGGCCGGCAAAGTAGGGGGAGCGTGTCCTGAAGGCAACTAATTATGCCAAACCCCTACTTAAGTCGTTTGACAATCGGGCCCCCCAACTTAGCACCTTTTGAAACAAGCAAACATCACTAATTTGTCACTAATTCGAAGTGTGTTCAAGAGAGTACCCTAAAATGGACTTTGTGAATCCTAGGGCCAACATCTACTCAATTTTAATTAAGGCTTGAGATGATTGTACTCTTGGAATGTGATGGGCCCTTTAGATGGGTTGTGCCCTTAAAACTCAGTTAATATGGGTGTGCGTGCACAACCAATGGTTTTCAAACAAGGTTTTGATGATGTGTCTCTTAGGGTTTAACCTTGTTTAGTAGCTTTTAGGGTTTAATCCTTAGGTTGGTTCAATCAAGGTTCAGTAGAACACTCCAAGTTTTGAAAACATGGGTGTAGATATATTCCTTTAAAAATCAAAAATAATGTGGAGTGCTTGGTTCAACCCTAAAAATCAACCCTAAATGGCAAGCTACTTGATGAATCACTTTTAGTTTGCGTGGTGTGGCCCAAACAGCTCAAACAAGTGACCCAGATGCACCACCAATTAAGGCACACAAAAGGTGATTAACCTAATCTGATTTCTACTATTTTATGTGTGTTGATGCGTGTACCAGTTCCACAAGTCGGAATTCTAGTTGAGTAGATATAATCAAAAGAGGTTATGTGCCTCAAATGTGGGTGTGTAATGTGTATGTTAATTTTGTCCCATAATCAGAAAGTATATTTTTTAATTTTATTTTTATGCGAGGGTGAGATGAGTGGAGGTGGCAAACAAGGCAAACAACTTCTATCCTAGGGTTCGTGAAAGCACCTAAGTAGATTAGGTCTTGATTATTAAGGTGGTGAAATGAACTAGTGGGTGGGGAAGTGGGGGGAAACTTACAAATATCTCTACCCGCACTTTACTCTAATCTACCACCTTCAACTCCTGCAAGATAATGAATCGAAGAAGAAAGATAGGTTAGAAAAATATATAAGTAATGCAGAGAAACATGCAAAATTGAATCAAAGTCCATTGCCTCCCCGGCAACGGCACCAAAATGATGAGTGGGCTTTCGCAAAGAAAAGTTAGATTTTTGGAAAAACCCATCGTCATAGTCGAAAAACTTGCTATCAAATAAAATTTACCGAAACTCGAAAGGGAGTCCCGAGTCAAACACAAAAAGATGACATTTGTTTCTTGAAATCTGCATTTCAATTTTTCTTTTTGGTGTTTTTAGGTTTTATTATGTTTTTGGTATTTTAGGAGAATGGTAAAATCACTTGCAATAAAAAGAATAGAGAGATGAACCACAATTTGATTACTTGAAGCAAAATAATGTTTATTACATTAACAATAAACTAAACAAACTAAAAGAGAAGAGGGTGAGAGGAAATCTCCCAAAGCGGATGTTTGGCGAGACGACGGTGCTTGGCAGCAGCTTGGACAGAGGAGAAGAGATGCAGGACGACAGGGATGAGGTGCAAGACAAACCCTGGTAGAGGAAAGCTTCACCAAACTGGGAATGGGAATGAGGAGGTAGAGGTGATCGTCTACCTGAATGGAGGTGAAGGGACGGCTCTAAGGTTCCCTATGAAGGTGGTGAGAGGATGGTTGAGTATTTGGTGGAGGGATAGGACTCTACACTAGTAGAGAGCCTTTGGAGCTTGAGAATAGAGCTCTTGAGAGCTTTGTAGGCTTCTTGGAGCTTTAGAGTAGGTGGGAGTAGCATAGGTAGAGATGAGGGCAAATGGGGAGGTGTAGATGGGTTTATATAGTGGTGGAGAAGAAGCTTTCGGTGCATAAACAATCAATGACACCCACAATTGTTGCTAAAGATCTCCCCTAGCTGTCTTTGAATATTCACATGGCACTGCTGGTGCACGCTACGCATTGCCTTGTCGTGTGCATGCGTTCATTCTGCGCTGCGCTGGCGCGTGCTTCACGCGCGCATGCACTAGCGCAGTGCGTTACACTGGCCTTGCGTGCGTCACTACCAATTAAGGGACTGGGGGCACTTTGCGGGTTTCAAACCTGTGCCCATCCTTTGGGAGTGGACGCGTCAACCAATGCACCACTCTAGCACATGAGTCGAGAAGAGTGGCTGCGAGCACGTGATGGAGGCTTCTCAGTCGTTGGATTTTCATCCAACGGCTAAGATCGCATGTTGGAAGGCCTTTGGAGAAACGTCGGTAGACATTGGATGCTCTGAATGGAGCCACGTGGCACCATCTGGACCATCCACCTTTCTTTGCATGAAGAAGATGCTATGGTGCTCGGATCGAGATGATTTCCATGCTACCGGATTGTGATTGTCGCTCCACATTCATCCATACAATCAGATTTTGCATTTAAAGCTTCTAAATGTTGCACCCTATCTCCTAGCCACAATAATGTAGGAATTATTGTACAATTTATACACATTACACTAAATGCAGTATGATGAATGTTATGCAGTGTTTATACTATGGAATGCAATGCTAAGCATAGGAACTATCATAAGTAAGCATTTAATCATGAATACATCGTGTTTATTAGGGTGGCTAGTGGCAAGGGCTAACGCGCACGCATGCGTTGACTTGTGTGGCAGGTGGGCGACGTCGATGGGTCGTCAACAGCGAGGAGAGGGATACTTCTAGAGGTGGTGATGGTAGGTTCATTTCACATGTAGCAAGAGATGAAGAAGAAGAAACAAAGAAGCTGGAGGTGGTGTGTTGATCGAAGTGAGATTAATGTTTTAAATAATCGTGTTGCTGTATAGTCGAAATCACTTTGAAAACAAATACAATTTTATTACTCGAAAAGATTTTCAAGGTCGAACACAGGGAGCAAATTGGTATTTAGAAATCAAGATCACAATTCAGAATTAAAAGAGTATGCAATAATATCAGTATTAGAGTGCAAAAATATGGGAGTAAAATGGTGATGTACATCACCAAATATTCCTACAATATCACCAAGGAACTCAATATATGAATGTGCAATGAAAACTAGAATCTATCGTCTGATGAAGGAATCATACGACTTAAAGTGTCTAATCCTTTTTCTTTTCTTCTCTTTCTCTCTGTTTGTTGTTCAATTCTTCTCCTTCCTTCTTCCTTTGCCTTAGCTTTCTTTGTCTTCTCCTTGGCATTCTCTTCTTCTCTTTCTCTTTAGCTACTGCTCTGGCTTCTTCTTCTTCAGAATCTGCTAAGTGTCGGCCAAGGATCCCTGTAGCAAAACCCTACCCCTACCCACGCGAAACTCTCCTCTCTTTCCCTCTTACGATCCGCTCTCCCAGAGCCACACAGGTAGTCGGGTTATCGAGTCGGGTGAGTACCTGAGACCAGACCCACCGGTGTGCGGTAGTGGGCAAGGAGTGCAGGTCAGGTCGGGTCAGCCAGGTCTGCAAGTGAGTGTCACGGACAAGACCGGGTCAGGTGAGTAGGACCTCACCCTGTGGTAACTAAGGCAATAAGCCTACACCACTTTTTCACTTTATTTGGGTGTAGGAGCTCTTTCATATCCAAGGTGGGACTAAATGTCCCACCTTCCTTTCGCACACCGCAGCAGCAGGGTCTTGACCACGACTGCAACTAAGGGACTAGAATCGTGCACAAGGTGATTCTACATGTCCTGGGACTAAATCCTGGGTGTAGTAAGACCTGAGGTAGCTTCAAGCTTGCTTCAAGCTCAGCAGCAATGGCGGACAAGGCTTGATACCTGAAATCAAGAGAATGGCCTTTCGACCACGTCAAATCATTCAGGGAGCGACATCGGAGCACGGCAGATGTGATGGGAGTAGCTACGTGGAGCGAGGGTGGCCATGGTGGTGTGCCTAGGGCGTACTGTGTGCGTGTGAGTGGGTGTGTTTGGGGAGGTGTTTCGGTGAGTGGCGCGATGAGTGAAGTGAGGGGAATTGATCGGTGAAGTGAGGCAGAGGTCGTAAGCTTGTCGGCGAGGGTTTTGGTGGCCTGTGGAGGTGGGATGGCCTTACCGGAGTTGATGGTTGAAGATGGAAGGGATGGAGATGCGACTGGCATCAGTGGCGGATTTTGGGAAATAAAGAGAGGGGAAGTAAAGAAAGGAGACAAGGAACTTAGCTAGGGCGTTAAGGGACGAAAGGGGTGAGCGAGGGAGTCGGGTTTGGTATGGCCGACGCCAGAGACGAAGGTAGCTCTGGCGAGGTGGAAATGGTGAGGACAAAGACGAATGGGCACCTGCTGGTATGGCAAGGCACGGACGAAGTCAAGGAGGAAGAATCCACCGCAGGTATGGTTGTGAGGGGAAGAGAGGAATTAGGGGTATTCGTAGCCTAAATCGAGCGTAAAGGAGTCAGGCCGATCTGGGCTTCTTTTAATAGGTCTCTGAAGGGCGGTTAGGTCACCGGAGATGGAATTTATTGAGATACCCACATCTCTCATGCATTCGCATGAGAGATTGGGAGGGAATCAGATCTCAAAGATGGGTTCATACTGACGGGGATTTCTCAGAGGATCTTCCTTCCAATTTTGGAAGAGATCCTCCAAGCAATCAAGGAGGACTTCCAAGTTAAAGGTCGCCAGAGTAGGTTTCCTCCGCGATAATAGCCGAGGGATCTACTTGTGAAGAGGGCAAGAAAACTAGGGGGCTGTTAGCAAAGTTTTTGAAAGTTAGGTGTAGAAATGTAATCAGACTGGACCTTTTTGCAAACTAGGTCAAGGCAAACTCATCTTGGGTCCAAATTTTGGTAAAAATCTAATTTGGACCTAAGGAATCCAATGGTGAAGTTGAATTTTTGGTTTAACCACATTTGATTGGGAAATTTATGCAAAAATCCAATTTAGGGCAAATATCTATCTGAGAGCCCATTCTAGGTCAAGATGGGTTCTAATGGAAAAATTGAAGGTATTAAACCCTAGAGAACATCTTTCTATGATTTTTAGAGGGTTTAAGTTAATTTTATCCTGAACAAAATCATGGTTAATCAAGTGGGTCTATTTTTAAGGTTCCAAAAGTCATTTAATTCTTAGAACTCACACAAATCATTTTCTGTCAAATCCAACCCACTTGTTATCTTATTAAGGCCATTTGACCTTTGTTTATCCGTTGAGAAAATCCATGGTTGTATTGCATTGGTAAAATTATAGTTTTACCCCTTTTTTCTTGTGTTTCTCTCAGAAAGGTTATGTAGTGAATTATGACCTTCAGTTGGTTATGTAGGAGCATTTATTCTCTTGATTGGGTCAAAATGAGCTAGTTAGAGCTCATGATGGTGTTCCCATCATACCCCCATGCCTAGCTTTTGCTAGTCCCTTAGCAAAATTTTAAGGTTTTAACTTTGATTCTAGACCATAAGTTCCTTTGATGCTCAAAACTGTGCTGTATGCTTTCTTCTGTAGATTAGGTTAGAATGTCGATAGTAGGCCTAGAGGTACTCAAGTACCAACCAAGATCCAGACCTGACCAGCTCTAGCCTCAGTCTGCCACGAAGGTTTTTAAGGCCCACAGGAACTAACCTTAGGTTCGTTGAACTCTATGGTTAAAGCACCCGTGCTTGTAACATATTTTAGCCTTTGTTCAGTTTGTAGTGCATTTTTGTTAGAGAGAGGAAGAGGAATTTTCTTTTTCGAGAGTTTTCTCTCTCTTTTCTTCCTATTTCTAGCTTTGGATTAGCTTCACAACACGATCTGTATCGAATTCCTAGTCTCCATCATCAATCCTCGAAGGGTCCCTGGCAATCGATGCTTTGAGATAGCACTGCCCATGGCAACCCCCAGAACCCTGGCTTTCGAGATTTTGAGATAATTTTGCCCATGGTGTTCTGTAGCTAAATTCAGACCCTAGTAATTGACATTTCGGGATAGTGCCACCCATGACATCTAAACCAGCACAGGGTGCTTACATGCCCCTGGTAGGATATGTAAATATCCTAGGAGACAAGCACCTAGGAGATGATATGTTATTGCGCATCTTCGAGGGGAATTTCCCACCTCTCCGCACCAGGAACTCATCCAAATCAACTTGTGTTGATCAACCGCTCCTAATGTAGGTGACTATTTCAAAATTATTTAAATGCATTTGCGTGATTTTGATACTTAAGCGCACTAAACCAGACTGTGTGTGGATTGGGGTGATTAGGTTACCGAGTCTTGCAAACCAGAGGTCAGTTAACTAGGCCGAATACTCCTTAAGCCTTAGACCTAATACTTAAGCTTCGCATTTTCCTCAATCTCTTGAGGACTATCCAGATTTTAGCGAGTAGTTAAATTTTTAAGCCTATGATCATAGCCCAAAAGGCCTAAAATCAGCGTTCCTACTAATCTCTTATTTGTTTTATTAGCACTTTTTGAATTTTCATTTTCTTTTGATATGGTCTAAAACTAAGTCAATTCCTTATTTTCTTACTAATAACTATCTCTTTTTCTTTTCTTTTCAACTTGTGCTCCTTTTTGGCATTTTTAACTTCTCCCCTTTTTCTCCTCAAAATTGATATGCCCTCAAAATTTTCTCTCCTCTCACTTTTTTTTGTTCCTTTTTTGTTCTTTTTCAAGATTTTTTTCATTTTTTTGGTATTTTTGGGATATGTGAATTTTTTTGATGAAACCCTTTCTTATGAGATAATTTTCACAGTGTTTTGCACTTTCATACCCCCCCATGCCTACGATTTGCAATGTCCTCATTGTAAATTAGGTGGGTTCGAGTTCAACTTAGAGCATTCATTAGTACAGGTTTTGGGTGGGTGAACGGGTTGGGATGACTTGTTGTGGATGATTTCAAGCTCAGGTACAGGCACCAGAGATGGAGTCGACTGTTCTAATGGATAAACCCTAAAGTGTAATATGAATTCAGCATAGGAATGTCAAGAAAGGTTTCGGGTTTTTCAAAAGTGATGGGTTGCCTCCCGTTAAGCGCAGAGTTTTATGCCATCGGCTGGGTGCAATGAGCTCAGGAAGAATGGAGGGTAAAAGATGTCTCAACCAAATTTGTATCGGTAAGTTCAATGAACGGTTTGAGTCGCTGACCGTTCACGATGAAAGGTTTCGAATTGTGGCTGAGTTGACTGATTTCGATGGCTCCATTTCCAAAGATTCGTCGGATGAGGTAAGGTCCGATCCACTTTGATCTGAGTTTTCCTGGGAATAGTTTGAGCTTGGCATCAAAGAGTAGGACTTTCTGACCAGGGCAAAGGATCTTTCTGGATATGTGCTTGTCATGAAAGGCTTTAACCCACTCTTTGTAAATTCGTGAGTTCTCATACGCATCGTGGCATAATTCATCAATCTTTCTCATTTGAAGCTTTCTGTGGGTTCCTACCTTAGAAAGATCGAGATTGTAGTTCCATACTACCCAATAGGCTTTGTTCTCCAATTCGACGTGGAGGTGACATGCCTTCCCGTAGACCAATCTGAAGGGAGACATACCTAAATGGGTTTGTGGGTGGTCCTATAAGCCCACAAAGCTTCTGAAAGTCGGGATGACCAGTCTTTCCTGTCAGGTCGAACAGTGACCTAGAGGATTTTCTTGATCTCCCAATTTGATAGCTCAGCTAGACCATTCATTTGGGGGTGATAAGGAGTAGAGATTCGGTGTGACACCCTGTATTTGGTCATCAGTGACCTGAACTGAGCATTAGTGAAATGGGTCCCTCCATAGGAGATTATAGCACGTGGAATCCCGAACCGAGAAAAGACATTCTGATGAATGAATTTGATAACCACTTTATGATCGTTGGTTTAGGTTTGAATGGCTTCGATCCATTTGGACACGTAGTCAACAGCGAGTAGAATGTACTCGAAGCCGTCCAAAATAGGAAAGGATCCCATAAAATCAATCCCCCAGACATCAAAGATTTCGCATACGAGAATCGACTGTAAGGGCATCATATCACATGGCTCATGTTTCCTAAGGTCTGACAATGAGTGCTTGCCTTACAGTGATTGTATGCTTCTTTGAAAATCGTGGGCCAATAGAAGCTGCATTGGAGGACTTTAGCTACAGTTTTATGACCAGAGAAGTGTCCACTGCATGCCTGGTCATGGCAGAAGGGCAAGATGTCCTAAATTTCCACTTCTGGGGCACATCGTCAGATGATTTGATCAGCACCGATGCGAAAAAGATACGGGTCTTCCCAGAAGTAGTACTTGGCATCGGAAAGCAATTTGTCTTTCTTGGCCTTCAGCCAATCAGACAGGATCTAATGTGATGCCAGGTAGTTTACTAGATAAGCAAACCATGGAAGTCCTGTACTGATAGTCAGGAGGTGCTCATCAGGAAAATGTTTCGTAATGGATCCGGAAGGGTCGATAACATCAGAAGGAAGGCGGGACAAGTGATCAGCTACCACATTCTATTTTCCCGACTTGTCACAAATCTTGAGGTCAAATTCTTGCAACAGCAAGATCCAGCAGATTAGTTAAGGTTTCACATCCTTCTTCGCAAGGAGATGCCTCACAGCGGTGTAATCAGAGTAAATGATAACGCGGGAACCCATAAGATATGATCTGAATTTTTCTAGGGCAAATACTATAGCTAGCAGCTCTTTCTCAGTAACTGTGTAGTTACGCTGAGCCTCGTCAAGTGTCTTGCTAGCGTAGTAGATCACCACGGGTTCCCCGTCAATTTTCTTTCCAAGTACCACTCCTACAGCAAAATCACATGCATCACACATGATCTCAAAGGGTTGAGACCAATCAGAGGATTTTAGGATCGGGGCTTAGGTAACTCAATCACGTAGGATCTCAAACGCTTGAGTGCATTCCTTGGAGATTTCAAAAGGAACATCCTTAGATAGTAGAGTAGTCAGGGGGCGTGAGATTTTCAAAAATCAGGAATGAATCAATGGTAAAAATCAACATGCCCTAAGAAAGATCGAATGTCCTTGACCGAGTTAGGCATATGGAGTTTGGAAATCAGATTCACCTTAGCTCGATCAACCTGGATTCCTTTTTCTTAGATGAGATGTCCCAGGATAATTCCTTCAGGCACCATGAAATGGCTCTTTTCCCAAGAAAGAACCAGATTCACGTCAATGCACCGCCTGAGGATCTGGACCAAGTGTAGGAAGCAATCGTCAAATGATTTGCCAAACACTTAGAAGTCATCCATGAAGACTTCCAGATAATCACCTACTATATCTGAGAATATGGCAAGCATGCACCACTGAAAAGTAGCAGGTGCATTGCAGAGACTGAAAGGCATCCTTCGGAACGCATACGTCCCGAAGGGGTAGGTGAAAGAGGTCTTTTCTTGGTCCTCAGGATGGAGTGCCACCTGGTTATAACCAGAGTACCCATCCAAAAAGTAGAAGAATCTATTTCCCACTAGTTTTTCAAGGATCTGATTAATAAACGGTAGTGGGAAATGATCCTTCTTTATGGAGGTATTGAGTCTTTTGTAATCAATGCAAACTCTCCACGAATTTTCCACACGGGTCGGTATGATTTCTCCGATCTCAGTCGTGATCACGGTGAGTCCTGCCTTCTTAGGCACAACCTGGATTGGACTCACCCACCGACTGTCGAAGATCGGGTAGATGATCCCAGCCTCTAACCACTTGATTACGACCTCCTGCAGATTAGGATTCAGACGTCTCTGCATTTCACGGGGAGGTGGTGTGCCCTCTTCAGTATAGATGTGGTGTGTGTAGTAAGAGGGGCTGATGCCAGTCAAATCATCGAGAGTCCATCCAATGGCTATTCGATGTTGCTAGAGAATAGAAATCAGATAGGATTCCTGATCAGGTGTGAGTCTGGAATTGATAATCACCAAAAATGTCTGATTGGAACCCAAAAAGACATACTTTAGATGATCGGGAAGAGGCTTTAGTTCCAGACCAGGGTCATCAGTAGCAGCAGGAGGTTTAGGGTGGATGTCAGGGGCAAGGGAAGGAGTTATGGGTGTGTCTAGGTTGAGTTTGAACTCCTCTGATTGCGGGTTTTGATCCTCTTATGGTTGATCAGAAGTAGTCATGTTTTCCTCAATATATGGATCATCAACCACAACCTTGATATCACATATCTGTACTATAACTCCACAATCAATCCCTTGTTGGGCCTTAAAGATGTCAATCTTTAGTGTTTGGGTCCCAAATTTCAGTTCAATTTGGCCCTCTTCACAATTTATGTTGGCCCTAGCTGTGGCCAGAAAGGGTCTCCCTAGTATGATTGGTGTGTTCCTTGGATTTTCTGGAGCATCCATACCCAAGACTATGAAATCTATTGGGAAATAGAAATCTCGAACCCTAACAATGACATCCTCAAGAACTCCTTTAGGTGACTTAATGGATCGGTCTGCCAACTGTAATGTCACCTCTATCGGTTTGAGCTCAGATTCCTCAAGATGGTCAAGTAGGGATGTAGGTATTAGGTTTATGGAGGCTCCTAGATCCAATAAATCTCTATCAAATTGGATATCACCAATTGTATAGGAAATCAGGGGAGTACCTAAGTCTTTTGCCTTAGGTGGGTGTTTGCTCAAAATGATAGAGCTAGCTTACTCTGACAATACGATTGGGCTCCCACTTTTGGTTCGTGGCTTACTCTTAGGTGTACACACGTCTTTCATAAATCGTGCGTAAGTCAGTATGTGGCACATCGCATCCATCAAGGGGATGTTTATATGGACCTATTCAAAGAGCTTGACTAGGTCCTCTTCAGGTGCCATGGGTTTAGTTGTCCTCTTTCCCTTGGTCAAGGCCTCAGGAAATGGAACCTTAGATGGTTCCTCTAGAATAGGTTTAGGTTCTTGATTAGGGATAGGGGTATCCTGGATAACTATCCTAGGGCTTGGGTTAGCACTACCAGGCTGAAAGTGGCTTGGGTAAGGTGGGTCTTGTGTTGCTTTGCCACTACAGGTTGTAACTGAATTCAGTCCTGCCTGGTTCAGGTTTAGTGTAGGTAAAATAGGCGGCTGCTGTTGAAATCCCGAGTATGATGTCAAAGCTTCCATCCTGTCGGGTGATGGAGCAGAAGGGGCCTGATAAATCATGTGTGCTTGGCCTAGATTTGGGTTCATAACATGCCTCTGATTCCGCACATTATTCGGATTTGGCAGAGGTTGCAAAGGGAGTGTACCAGGTTAGCAGGAATTCACCATCTGGGTGAGTTGATTGCGAACCTCTATGATCTCGTCTTTATTCTATTTTTGCATAGCCGCATTTGTCTTTTGAATGTCAACCAGAGTCTGAAGTATAAGAGTCATTTGATCTAAGTTGGCCCAGATTGATAGGTAGGGTTGGGCCGAGGCTGAGGCAACTGATATGGACGAGGAGCTTGTGGATGGGGTTAATATGGTGGTCTTTGATTCTGATTGTTTCCCGCCCATAAGAAATTGGGATGATTTTGCCATCTAGGGCTATAAGTGTTAGAGAATGGGTCATTCTGGATGGAGTTGAGGTCCTCGCAGATCTGAGGAACCTCAGAAAAGTCAGAGTATGAGGGTTCAGAGTTCCCCCAACTAGAGTAGGCAAGGTCAGAGTTTCCTCCAGCCCTAGAGTCAGACGGGGGTGGATACGAGTCCATCCCTTGAGAAGATCGGTGATAGATGTTATGCACAGCTTCCCTCCCAGAGGTCGGTTGTGCGAATGGGTTTTGCGCAGAGGCTCACTGCAGATGTTTAGTTAGCTCATCCACCTTCTTCTCAATGATAGATACCTTGTCCAAATGACTGGCCATCAATTCCAAGTCAACAGATGAGGACAGGCCCTACGTCTCATGTCCTCCCCTTGAATTCATCGATGCGTGGGCATTCATCCAGTTGAATAAGCCCATGGAGTCATTATTGATGGAGTTCTCACACATATTCTCGAGAATCTCCCACACAGTGTCTTCGTGTTGACCCATGATATTTCCTCCATAAGTTGCATTGACGAATAAATGGATATCTTCACGAAGTCCCTAGTAAAAAGACTGGACTTGTTCCCATTTAGGAACTCCGTGATGGGGGCACTTTCGCATGAGATCTAGGAAATGATCCCATACCTCGTGAAATGGTTCTCCAAGCTACTGTGTGAAGTGTGTGATCTGGTGTCATAATGCATTCGTCCGACCAACTGGGAAGAACTTTTTCAGAAACTCGAATTGTAGTTCAACCCATGTGCTGATTGGATGCGTTTGAGTCTGATACCAGTGAGCTACTTTGTCCATGAGAGAGAAGGAGAACATCTTCATTAGAAGAATATCCTGATTTTGAACATCTGACCCAAAGGTCTGGGCTAGATGATTGAACTATTTGATGTGCTGGAAAGGATCCTTGGAATTGAGCCCATGAAATTTTGGAATAGCATGAATCATGTTGGGCTTGAGTTCAGAATTAGGACCTCCAATCGGGATTTGGACTAGAGGTTCGATCACTAATGTAAACACATTTACACTACTTAAGATGACTATTTATGCATGTTCTTAAGCATAGGATTGCATTGCATGCTATAAATAGTGCATAACATGCATCATCTTGCATTTAGAGTAGTTTGAATAAATGGAGGTTAATTATCTCCTTTTATGTGCTTGGACAGGGTAAACTTTTATCGGGGCCTCGGATCGAAGATCCAACTATACAGATATGATCAGGGTGACGATTGAGTTCAACGACTCCAAGATCATCCTAATCAGGCATCTGTAGCATCAGATAGTGACCAGGGAACCCTAGAAGATCAAGGGCTAAGATGGTGTAAATCCACACTTCAAACGACAAATCCTACCACACGAATGGATTCGGATCGACGATCGCAGCCTAACGACACAAAAATCAAGTCAATCCGACACCTGTGGCACCATTTACATCATCCAGAAGATGGACGGCCAAGATGGCACCACGTGGCACCATCTCGACCGCCCAATCGCCCTTACGCACCCTCTAAAGCTCCCGCATCAGCCCTTCCCCACCGTTGGATCAAGATCCAATGGCTGTGGATGCACGCGCTTGATTGCATCCGCGTGACCATTTGGACGGCGTAGCGCAGCGGTTCAGCTCCTTATCGAGAGGCGCTGGCGCGAGATCGAGTAGCAGTGAGCGGAATTTGGAGCAGGGGCACGTCTTCAATTGACCATCAGATCGCGATCCAACGGCCACGCGCGCTCGATAGCGCCGACGCACTATCGCACACCCGGGCCTCATGCAGGATTGTACGCGGGCGAGCGCATGTTGAGGAGTGGGGAAGATGCAACTTAAGCCGTCCGATCTTGCGATCGAACGGCTGAGATTCAGCGAACATGAGCGTGCGTTGAGCGTGCGAGAAAGCGAGCAGCTGCGCTAGCAGCACCCACTACGCCCACAATAGGGAATTAACGATGGTTTTATCCGTCACTAAAGACCCCTTATTTAATGTTTTGAGATTTAAATGACCAAATTTCCCTCACTCCTTGCAACTATAAAAGGAGACCCCCTCCACACGAAATTCTCATCCCTTCCTTCTCTTCTTTACCTCTCCAAAGCTCAAGAGAAGCTTGTCCCACACCCAGGATGCTCCTCGCGAGATAGTCAAAATTTTCATCCCCATTCAGAAGTGGATCCCGCAACGACGACGACGTGTTGCCCCATTCCCATTCTTCTACTTCGTCCTCCTTCGTCCTGCTCCGTCCTCCTTCATCCAGGCATCGTCCCGTCTGGCTCGTCCTCCAAGCGATCATCGAGGAGGATAACTTCTCTCTCCCATTCTTCTTTACATCTTTCTAGTGTAGAATTTTCCTGCTTTCTAGTGTACCTGATTTCCCGCTTTCTAGTGTAATTCTTATTTGGTTTTATTGTATAAACATTTTGAAATATTGAATGCATGTTTTCTCTCTCTCTCTCTCTTCCTTTTAGTCTGATTATTGTAATAGCTTCATTGAAATTACATTACCTCGCTTTTTAAGAAAATTTCTAAAAAAAATATCATTGCGAATATAGATCGACGTAGCCTCCCTGTGTTTGACCTGGAATTTCAATTTCGGTATAAATTTTATTTGTTGAACACGAGTTCTTCTCTTTCAAGCTACAACGACAAGGTTTTAAAACCAAATACGTTAGCGTAGCAATTCGTACGTTCAACATTTTGGCGCTGTTGCCGGTATAAATGATTCGCTCTTTAGGGCTTAGTCTGAGATTGTCTTTGATTA
Organism: Thalassia testudinum; assembly: GCA_037157565.1. Classification (NCBI taxonomy): domain Eukaryota; kingdom Viridiplantae; phylum Streptophyta; class Magnoliopsida; order Alismatales; family Hydrocharitaceae; genus Thalassia; species Thalassia testudinum. Next base: position 31,167,180 of record JAZHRO010000036.1, read on the forward strand.
ACCTACTTGTACTGATTAATCTGATGTCTAGCTAGGGGAGTAGCGTCAAACGACCGCAGCTGGGGGGTACACTAGGAACCGGAGGCGAAAGCCGAAGGAAGAACCTTCTCCCCAGTCCCTCCTTCTAACTGGTTGGATTAAACAGACGTAAGTAGAGTAAATCATTTACAGTCTTAAGGCAGGTTTTGGGAGTCAGTAGATCCTTAGGCTACCCCACTTAAGGACAACCTTGTTTTGTTGTGTTGTAGGGTCCCTATCCCCAGTCCTTCCGACCTTCTCCTAGTTTATGCTGGGAAGACGGTCATTGAATCCCCGATTGGAAGGACCATTAGAACATTCTAAGAGGCGCAAGTTGGATTTTGGTCAAATTGATCCCATGGCCGACCAACAGCCTCCTCTGCTTGGAAATCCACAGGAAGAATTTCGAAGGCAATTAGAACAAATGCAGAGAATGCAGGAATTGTTCCAGAGAATGCAGGGCACTCAGCCCTTGAAGGATTTTTATGATCCTTCAAATTACGGGGAACGTCCCGGTGTTCAGATTCCTGCCGATGACGTAGAAATCAAGCCCCAAGTATTAAGCCTGATTAAACATTATCATGGCCTTGGCCCCGAAAATCCGTTTCAACACTTGGAAGACTTGACCACTTTGGTTTAGACCACCAAGGCTCGAAACGTAAACGATGAGCAAATTATCATGAGGCTCTTCCCCCACTCTCTTAGGGATAAGGCTGCACATTGGTATAGGACAATAGGAAGACCAATTACAACTTGGAATGAGTTGAAATCGATCTTTTTGAAGAAATTCTTCCCAGTTGAACGTATCAATGCTTTGAGACGGCAATCACTACCTTGACCCAGCAGCCAAGGCAGCAGTTTCATGTGGCCTGGAAGCGATTCCAGGACTTATTGCGAAGGTGTCCACACCACGAGGTGCCAAAATGGCAACTCGTGCAGATCTTCTATCATGGGTTGATTGAGCAACTCAGAAATCATGTGGATGCTTCTTGCGGAGGTAATTTCCTCAATAAAGTGCAGATAATGCACATGATTTATTTGAGGAAATGAGTGAGAATTCAATCAATCATGCCTCCATGGATACTTTTAACCGGTCCCAGTAGCCCAGATCAAATGTCAATGAAGTTCATGACTCTCATTCATTTGATATGGAATTGAATTGTAACAAACTTGATAAAGTGGACGTGGTTGCTAAAAGAATGGAAGAGTGGATGGCTGACAATTCTATGAACAACTCTCAATCCACTCAATCCCAAAATTTGGGATTTCATTCCTCACGAGCTCCTTCTGGACAAGAGCTCGAGAATCAACTCGATGCGGCTCAACCTGTGAGTCAGCATTTTTCGGAACCCCACGGGTTCCAAACTGGGGCCTTTGATCCCAGTTTTTCTGATCCTTCCCTTTCTTTCTCTCCATCCTCACCCTATGAGGATATCTGTGCTGTACAAGAAATGTTAGATCCAACCCCTACTCTAATGCCTATAATCCAGGTTGGAGAAACCACCCTAACTTCTCTTGAAAAAATCTGGGGCAACAGACCCAATTCCGATCCGGCAACTATGCTCCACAATGACCAATGGGTCAGGGTCAAGTATATACTCAATTGCCTCCGAATTAGGCCAATCAGCCAGCTTGGAATGCCCGTCAACCCGCAAGGCAGGCTTATTTGAACCGTCAAATGGTAGAGATCCAAGGATCCATGCTCCAGCTCATGCAGCAAATGAAAAACTCACTGGACAACTTGCAGTCTGGGCTCATTGCTAACTCTTGTCAACCCGGATCTCTACCATCCCAACCCGTACCCAACCCGCGAAATATTTTGAATTCGGGCAACCAAGCCATGGGTATGAAAATCAGAGGGACCCACAGGCACATGCTCAAGTGGTTGAGCAGGGTTCCTCGTCCTCTTCTTCTTCTGCAAATCAACAATTCATGGTTAATCAAGCCCGTCCAATCTTTCCTAACCCTCCCAAGACCCAAATTCTTATGCATCTGCAAATTTTGTCACTCTGAGGAGTGGTAAGAAGACTCAGGATCCAAAACCACACTATTCTGATCTTTTGAATCCTAAAGAACCTGAGGGGAGAGAGGAGAATTATAGAGGAGAAATCAAGGCTCAGGAACCTGATTCCAAAGATCTGACTCATGTTCCTTTTCTTGAAGCCTTAACCAAATCAAAGAAGAAGAAGTCTGTTGATAATAATGAGGAGCTTCTGAATCTATTTAAGAATGTTGAGATTAATATCCCACTCCTTGATGCTATCAAGCACATACCGGCTTACGCAAGATTTTTAAAGGAATTATGTACACAAAAGCGTAAGTCGAGAGAATCTGTTCCGAGGAAGGTGGTACTCTCTGAGCAGGCTAATTCTATTATCCTGCACTACCTCCCTCAGAAAAAGAGAGATCCTGGTGCTCCATTGATTTCTTGCGTCATCGGAGATTACACATTTGATAGAGCACTTTTGGATCTGGGTGCATCCATCAACCTAATTCCGACTTCTCTTTACGAGAAGTTTGGGTTAGATGAACTTCGGCCAACTTCAGTAACGCTATAGTTAACGGACCGCTCAGTCACAAACCCGCAAGGTGTTATTGAAGATATTATAGTTAAGGTCAAGGATTTCTATTTTCCTGCAGATTTCCTTGTCCTTGACATGGATGTACCTGATAATCTGAGGAACATGCCCATCATTCTGGGGCATCCGTTCCTGGCTACCGCAAAGGCCAACATTAATTGTGAAAGTGGTAGCATGGAAATCGCCTTTGGGGATCAACGAATGAAATTGGATATTTTTAAGGTGATCAACAAATTTGAGGATTGTGGATTTATTAAGGAACTTGATGAGGATAATGATAACATTGAAACTTGTTTGATGGTTTCTTCAATCGAGAGTTCCTCCTTGGATGACGAATTTCACCTGTAACCCTCTATGGCTGACCTACCATCTTCTGAAGAGGTTATTGATTTTGTTCACTCACAACCTCTTCCTCTTGTTGAATCTTCAGCATCTACCCTACCATCAATCATCAACCGACCCCAGCTTGAACTGAAACCATTACCTGAGAATTTGAAATATCAATTTTTAGTACCTCAGAAGACGCTCCCTGTGATTATCAGTGCTAAATTGACAAAGGAGAAAGAGATTAAATTGATCAAGGTCCTGAAGGAACATAAGGAGGCAATTGGTTAGACCATTCATGACCTCAGGGGGATCAAGCCATCTTACTGTAATCATAGAATATTCTAGGAAGATGGATCCTGCGCTTCTCGCCAGATGCAGAGGAGATTGAATCCAAATATGCTAGAAGTGGTCAAAAAGGAAATCATCAAGTGGCTCAATGCAAGAATTATTTATCCAATCTCTGATAGTCCCTGGGTAAGTCTCGTTCAGATTGTTCCGAAGAAAGTTGGGATTGCCGTTGTGACTAACGAGCTAGGAGAATCTGTCATAACTCATTCAACTTCCTCTTGGAGGGTTTGTATTGATTATAGGAAGCTGAACACAGCCACTAAAAATGATCACTTTCCCCTGCCCTTCATCGATCAAATCTTGGAAAAATTAGCCGGGCAGAAGTACTTCTGTTTTCTTGATGGCTACTCAGGATACAACCAAGTTCCTATACATCCCGAGGATCAGGAAAAAACTACTTTCACCTGTCCCTATGGAACCCTTGCTTTTCGTAGGATGCCTTTCGGGTTATGCAATGCACCTGCGACTTTTCAAAGGTGTTTGCTAGCCATATTTTCTGACATGGTGGGAGAGTTTATGGAAGTCTTCATGGATGATTTCTCTATTTTCGGAGAATCATTTGGCTCTTGTTTGGCTAATCTGGAAATGATTCTTAAGCGATGTATCAAAACACGATTGGTCCTTAGCTGGGAAAAAAGTCATTTCATGACCCAAGAAGGCATCATTTTGGGTCATGTAATCTTTGAACGGGGAATTGAAGTGGATAAAGCTAAGGTTGATGCTATCGCTAAACTTCCTCCTCCCACATCTGTTAAATAAATCCGATCATTTCTTGGCCATGTGGGATTTTATCGAAGATTCATCAAGGATTTCTCGAAGGTTACTCGTCCTTTAAGCAATCTTCTTGCCAAAGAAACGTCATTTGTTTTTGATGAATCATGCCAAAAGGCATTTGATTTCCTAAAAACGGCAGTCACATGTGCTCCAATTTTGCAACCACCAATTTGGATAGCCCCTTTTGAGATCATGACCGACGCTTCTGATTACGCGGTCGAGGCTGTCCTGGGTCAGAAAATTGATAGAAAGTCCTCTGTCATCTACTATGCTAGTAAAACTCTGGATGAAGCCCAGAGGAATTACACTATTACTGAAAAGGAATTACTAGCTGTAGTGTTCGCTTTGGAAAATTTCAGGGCTTATCTCTTAGGGTCTCATGTTATCATCTATACCGACCACTCGGCCTTGAGACATCTCTTGGTCAAAAAGGATGCTAAACCCCGGCTTATTCGTTGGATTCTTCTTCTTCAAGAATTTGATCTTGAAATCAAAGATAAAACAGGGATACAAAATGTGGTAGCGGATCATTTGTCGAGACTCCTAGGTGATTCTTTTTGTCCAGACATTCCGATTGCTGACACTTTTCCAGACAAAACTATTCTTACAGTTTTAGGTGTCCACACCCCATGGTTTGCTAACATTGTTAATTACTTGCCCGTTGGTCAAATCCCCTAGGATTGGACCAAGCAACAACGGGATAGACTCAAATCTGAGGCCAAATACTACTTCTGGGAGGACCCTGAACTGTATCGCATTGGCTTTGATCAGATTATTTGACCGATGTATACCAGAGAATGAATTCAACAGTATACTTGAGTTCTGCCATGCATTTGGGTGTGGTGGACATTTCTCTGGGAAAAAGACGGCTGCAAAAATCTTGCAATCTGGCTTCTATTGGTCGTCTTTATTCAAGGATGCCCAGGATTTCTCAAGATCATGTTCTCGATGTCAGGCACTCGGGAGCATAACTAAGAGAGACATGATACCCCTAAACCCTATTCTTCCCGTCGATATTTTTGATGTTTAGGGCATCGATTTCATGGGACCCTTTATCCCTTCATTTGGACATCAATACATTCTTGTTGCTGTTGATTATGTGTCCAAATGGATTGAGGCGATTCCCACCCAAACCAATGACCACAAGGTAGTCATCGATTTTGTCAAGAAAAATATCTTCAGTAGGTTCGGGATTCCGAGGGCTATCATCAGTGATGGTGGCACTCATTTTACTAATGCCCAATTCCAGAATTTATTGGCCAAATACGGGGCTAATCACCGAATTTCCACACGTTACCATCCCCAGACGAATGGACAAGCCGAGATCTCCAATCAAGAGATCAAGAACATTCTGCAGAAAATGGTTAGGCCTGATCGCAAGGATTGGACTCAAAAGCTTGAGGACGCTCTTTGGGCCTACCGTACGGTGTATAAAACGCCCATTGGCATGTCTCCATTCAGTTTGGTGTATGGAAAGGCATGCCATCTACCCGTAGAGATTGAACACAGGGCATTCTGGGCGATCAAACAATGCAATTTAGATCTGAATTTAGCTGGGAAGACCAGAAAACTCCAACTATCTGAGTTGGAGGAGCTTAGAAATGATGCTTATGAGAATGCCAAGATCTACAAGGCTCGGACCAAAGCTCTACATGATCAACTGATTTCCCGCAAGAGCTTTGAGCCGAACCAGAAGGTCTGGTTATTCGATTCTAAACTTAAGCTCTTTCTTGGCAAACTTAGATCTAAATGGAATGGCCCATTCAAAATTGACCAGATTTTTCCAAATGGAGCCGTTCAAATTTCTGACCCAAAGACGGGTAACACATTTAAAGTCAACGGTCAACGTCTGAAGCCTGTTATTTACCGTATTCTTCCAGATCCCGTTTTAGACACAGTTGCTCTAGCCATTCGATGACTTCTTTAGATGGACTTCTCCTAGCTAATAGCATTAAACTCAGCAGTTGTACATATGACATAAGGCTGATACGAGCTTCATATTCAGGTGACATCTTTCATATTCTACCCTTTCTTTCATGTCTCTTTTTCAATGAGGACATTGCATCAGCTAAGCATGGGGGGGTGGATTCATTTTTTAATCATTTGCTCAGCTTTGTGAAATTCATGTAAATTATTTTTCTCTTCTTATTTATACATTAAAAAAAATCAAAATTAGGAAGGATTAGCTGGACATTAGGACTTTTCAATCTTAGGAAATTTTACATTAGGATCTGAACACAAAGACCCTTCGGGTCTTTGGACTTAATTAGCCCGTGTATCCACTAAAATGTGGATTTGTCTTTCGAGTCCTCACCATCTTAATTCGATCGTAATTGGAATAAATAAGTTTGGGTGATAAGTACACAACTTATCAACCCACCCTCTGATTTGAGGGAATTTTTGAGTTTTAAGCATCTACACACTTTCTTTGCACTGACTCGTTGTTTGACGATTCTAACCGAAATTGGGTAGCTAATGAACCATCTAGGGTGATATGGCTGGCAAGTTATCATGGGTAACAGCCCATAGGTAGGTTGTCCAGAGCCCAATCATTGGACCTTTCTCTTTTTGCTGCCTTTAGGTAAATCTTAGACCAGGGAAGCCACCTATTTAAAAAGAAAAAGAAAAAAAAATCAAAAAGAAAAGAAGAAAAGAAAAAATAAATAAATAAAATAAACCACACTTCCTACACGAGTATGGCTGGCAAGTTGTCGGTGGTAACAGCTCATCGACCGGTTGTCCAGAACCCAGCTCAATAAATGCACTGAAAATTCCCAAAACACTTAGGAAGAAGCAGAGAAGTAGAATAAACCGGGGAGATATACACTGGATTCACCCTTGTGTTGACCCCATAAAAAAATAAAAGTAGGGAGAAAGCTACCGGTTGTAAAGATACACCTTTAGGCAAAATTCTTTTTAGGTCACCTAGAGGCGTAGAAATCCGAAGTCCATTTTAACTACCGGTCAACGAGTCTATCACAATCACAATAAGATGCTTAAAACTTAGGGTTCTCATCAAATCTTGGGTGAGTTGAATGGCCGTAGAAAGCCACTCTTAAACCCTAAAACTTGAAAATCCAAAAAAAAAATTAAAAAAGAAGAAAAAGAGAAAAAGAAATTTTTCTTTGAATAAGGCGAGGGCTTGAGGCGGTCTGCATTTTGGCAGATACTTGAGCACTGTTGTGTCTTTGAAAGTTCAGATCTTAGATAGACATTTTCTTAATGATTGAAAAAAACTCATGCCCAAATAATCCAACCTAATTATTTTATAAATAGCAAATAGTTTTTGCTAGGGACTAGCAAAAGATAGGGATGGGGGTATGATGTAAACACATTTACACTACTTAAGATGTCTATTTATGCATGTTCTTAAGCATAGGATTGCATTGCATTCTATAAATAGTGCATAACATGCATCATTTTACATTTAGAGTAGTTTGAATAAATGGAGGTTAATTGCCTCTTTTTATGTGCTTGGATAGGGTAAAATTTTTATCGAGGCCTCGGATCGAAGATCCAACTGTACAGATATGATCAGGGCGACGATTGGAGTTCAACGACTCCAAGATTATCCTAATCAGGCATCTATAGCATCAAATAGTGACCGGGGAACCCTAGAAGATCAAGGGCTAAGATGGTGTAAATCAACACTTCAAACGACAAATCCGACTGCACGGATGGATTTGGATCGACGATCGCAGCCTAACGACACAAAAATCAAGTCAATCCGACACCCGTGGCACCATCTACATCATCCAGAAGATGGATGGCCAAGATGGTGCCATGTGGCACCATCTTGACCGCCCAATCGCCCGCATGCACCCTCTGAAGCTCCCGCATCTGCCCTTCCCCGCTGTTGGATCAAGATCCAACGGTTGTGGATGCGTGTGCTTGATTGTATCTGCACGACCATTTGGACGACGTAACGCAGCAGTTCAGCGCCTTATCGCGAGGCGCTGGCGCGAGATCGAGTCACAGCGAGCGGAATTTGGAGCGGGGGCGTGTCTTCAATCGACCGTTAGATCGCGATACAACGGCCACACGCGCTCGATAGCGCTGACGCGCTATCGCACGCCCGCGCCTCACGTAGGATCGTACGCAGGCAGGCGCTTTGAGGATCGAGGAAGGCGCAACTTAAGCCATCCGATCTCGCGATCGGATGGCTGAGATTCAGCGAACGTAAGCGTGCGTTGAGCGCGCGAGAAAGAGAGCAGTTGCACGGGCAGTGCCCACTACACCCACGATGGGGCTCTAGCGACAGTTTTATCCGTCACTAAGCACCCTTTATTTAATGTTTTGAGATTTAAATGACTAAATTGCCCTCACCCCTTGCAACTATAAAAGGAGACCCTCTCCATAGAAAATTCTCATCCCTTCCTTCTCTTCTCTACGTCTCCAAAGCTCAAAAGAAGCTTGTCCCACACCCGGGATGCTCCTCGCGAGATAAAGTCAAAATTTTCGTCCCCATTCAGAAGTGGATCCCACAACGACGACAACGTGTTTCCCCGTTTCTGTTCTTCTGCTTCATCCTCCTTCATCTAAGCATCATATCGTCTGGCTCGTCCTCCAAGCAATCGTCGAGGAGGATAACTTCTCTCTCCCATTCTTCTTTACATCTTTCTAGTGTAGAATTTTCCTGCTTTCTAGTGTAGCTGATTTCCCATTTTCTAGTGTAATTCTTATTTGGTTTTATTGTATAAACATTATGAAATATTGAATGCATGTTTTCTCTCTCTCTCTTCCTTTTAGTCTGATTGTTGTAATAGCTTCATTGTAATTACATTGCCTCACTTTTCATGAAAATTCTAAAAAAAATATAATTGCGAATATAAATCGACGTAGCCTCCCTGTGTTTGACCCGGAATTTCAATTTTGGTATAAATTTTATTTGTTGAACATGAGTTCTTCTCTTTCAAGCTACAACGACAAGGTTTTAAAACCAAATACGTTAGCGTGGCAATTCGTACGTTCAACAATCGCCACCGCAGCAGGATTGAAATGATCTCGCATCATAGGATGCTGCGGTGGATTCATAAAGGCTTGGAATAAATCATTATGGCACTGAAGTTGGTTCTCAAGGTTATTTTCTTCTTCTGCGGGTTGTGCCATGATGATGGATGAAGGAGAATCAGGTTCAGATGAATCAAAAGAGATGTCTATGTGATGGGGTTGCTGCACAAACACGGAAGTCGAGGCTTGGCCTCGATAAGAATGAATGACTAAAGGAGGCCTCAAGGATGGTCTTAAGGACCTCCTACCGAACATGCACCGATGGTCTTGATGAGATTAGAATGTGATAAACCCAATCAGGACAACCAAAAATTTTGGATGACTATAGAGGTTCTGGGCTGATGATACCCCTTAGTCAGAAAGTCGTCCACCTAAGAATTACCTGGGCAGCCAAAGAAGGAGAGTCCCGCAAAGAACCCTACATGGTAGAGTGCCCCCATGGGTTACAGGATTTTCCCCACCCAACCTCTCTTATCACTAATGTTCCAGGTAAACCAAAATGAGGACTTGACCTCTTAAGTCTACCAATTTTAATTAAGAGCAAGGGTGCTTAGGATTTCACTTGAACTTTAGGATGTATTGAGTGCAAAAGTGACCTAATTTCAAGATTGGTTGACCCAACAAGGTGGGTCAACTTCACCTATTTGTCCTTTGAGAAGTTTTTGGTCCCTCTTTTAGGATTCAAGTGAGATTAAGAGCCTGATTTTTAGGGTTTGCTTGAATAGATCAATTCAATCAAGGCTTAGGCACACATCATTTTGGAAAGTTGATTCTTGCTTATGTAAGTGTGTCTCTAAAACCCTAACTTTGAATCCTTAATTGGCTCTAATTTTGGTCTAATTTAGTTTGCCAAATGTGATATCTAGGGTTCAAACAAGAATGAGGTAGCCCTAGTTACCTAAAGTGGGTGCACAAATCAAGTTTTATTGTTGAAATCAAATCAGGCAACTTGATGAATTATCTAAGAATGTAAAGCAAGTAGCCCTAATTGATTTTATCCTTTTTTCCTTTTCAAAATGAGGGGCTTAAGAGATAGAGTAATTAGATTTTACCTACCCCTAGTGTGTTTGATGTGTGGCTGACTTTCTTCAATGTTTCTTCCCCCTAGAATAGTCACAACAAAAGAGATATGGCAAGTTAGTATCCGTATCAAAAATTGTAATCAAGAATTCTAAATTGCCCATTGCTCCCCGGCAACGGCACCAAAATGTTGATCGAAGCGAGATCGATGTTTTAAATAATCACATTGCAGTATAGTAAAAATTGCTTTGAAAACAAATACAATTTTATTACTCGAAAAGATTTCCAAGGTCGAACACAGGGAGCAAATTGATATTTAGAAATCAAGATCACAATTCAAAATTAAAAGAGTATGCAATAATATCAGTATCAGAGTGTAAAAATATGGGAGTAAAATGGTGATGTAGATCACCAAATACTCCTACAATATCACCAAGGAACTCAATATATGAATGTGCAATGAAAACTAGAATCTGTCGTCTGATGAAGGAATCTGACGACTTAAAGTGTCTGATCCTTTTTCTTTGCTTCTTCTCTTTCTCTCTGTCTACTATTCAATTCTTCTCCTTCCTTCTTCTTCCTTTGCCTTAGCTTTCTTTGCCTTGTCCTTGGCTTTCCCTTCTCTTTCTCTTTAGCCACTGCTCTGGCCTCTTCTTCTTTAGAATTAGCTAAGTGTCGACCAAGGATCCCTGTAGCAAAACCCTACCCCTACCCACATGAAACTCTCCTCCCTTTCTCTCTTACGATCCGCTCTCCCAGAGCCACACAAGAAGTCGGGTTATCGAGTCGGGTGCGTACCCAGGACCAGGACCACCAATGCGCGGTAGTGGGCGAGGAGTGCCGGTTAGGTCAGGTCACCTAAGGTCGCAGGTGAGTGTCACGAACGAGACTGGGTCGGGTGAGTGGGACCTCACCCTGTGGTAACTGAGGTGATAAGCCTACAACACTTTTTCAATTTATTTGGGTGCAAGTGCTCTTTCGTATCCGAGGTGGGACTAAATGTCCCACCTTCCTTTCACACACCACAATAGTAGGGTCTTGACCAAATTAGCAAGGTTGCAGAGCCACACGACTTTAACTGAGGGCCTGGAACTGTGCGCGAGATGATTCCATGCGTCCTAGGACTAAAGCTTGGGCGTAGCAAGACCTGAGGCAGCTTCAAGCATGCTTCAAGCTCGACAGCAATGGCAGACAAGGCTTGATACCTGAAATCAAGAGAGCAGCCTTTCGGCCACATCAAATCATTCAGGGAGTGTCACTGGAGCAAGACGGATGTGGTGGGAGTGGTTGCGTGGAGCGAGGGTGGCTGTGGTGGTGTGCCTAGGGCATACTGTGTACGTGTGAGTGGGTGTGTTCAGGGAGGTGTTTGGGTGAGTGGCACAGTGAGTGAAGTGAGGGGAATTGATCAGTGAAGCGAGGCGGAGGTCATGAGCTTGTCAGTGAGGGTTTTGGTGGGCTGTGGAGGTGGGATGGCCTCATCAGAGTTGATGGTCGGAGATGGAAGGGATGGGGAAGCAAAGGGCATCAGTGGCGAATTTTGGGAAATAAAGGGAGGGGAAGTAAAGAGAGGAGGCAAGGAACTTAGCTAGGTCATTAAGGGACGAAAGGGGTGAGCGAGGGCGTCAGGTCTAGTACGGCCGATGCCGGAGAAGAAGGCGGCTCCGATGAGGTGGAAACAGCGAGGATGAAGAGGAATGGGAGCCTCCTGGTACGACGAGGCGCGGACGAAGTCAAGGAGGAGGAATCCGCTGCAGGTATGGTGGTCGGACGACGAGGAGGAGAAGGGAAGGTAGCCAGACTTCAAGGAGCCTACAGCCATGAGGGGAAGAGAGGAATTAGAGGTATTCGCGGCCGAAATCGAGCGTGGAGGAGTCAGGCCGATCTGGGCTTCTTTAAATAGGTCTCTGAAGGGCGATTAGGGCTTGGGAAGCAAGCTTCCCAAGCTTGGAAGGTCTCCAGAGATGGAATTTGTCGAGATACCCACATCTCTTATGCGTTCGCATGAGAGATTGGGAGGGAATCAGATTTCAAAGATGGGTTCGTACTGACGGGGATTTCTCAGAGGATCTTCCTTCCAATTTTGGAAGAGATCCTCCAAGCAATCAAGGAGAACTTCAAAGTTAAAGGTCACTGAAGTAGGTTTCCTCCGCGATAATGGCAGAGGGACCTGCTTGTGAAGATGACAAGAAAGCTAGGGGGCTATTAGCAAGGATTTTTGAAAGTTAGGGGTAGAAATGTAATCAGACTAGACCTTTTTGCAAACTAGGTCAAGGTAAACTCATCTTGGGTCCAAATTTTGGTAAAAACCTAATTTGGACCTAAGGAATCCAATAGTGAAGTTGGCTTTTGGGTTTGACCATGTTTGAATGAGAAATTTATGCAAAAACCCAATTTAGGGCAAATATCTATCTGAGACCCCATTCTAGCTCAAGATGGGTTCTAATGGCCAAATTGAAGGTACTAAATCCTAGAGAATATCTTTCTATGATTTTTAGAGGATTTAAGTGAACTTTATCCTAACCAAAACCTTGGTTAATCAAGTGGGTTTGTTTTTAGGATTCCAAAAGTCATTTAATTCTCAGAACTCACACAAACCCTTTTCTGTTAAATCCAACCCACTTGTTATCTTATTAAGACCATTTGACCGTTGTTTAGTCCTTAAGAAAACTTGTGGTTGTACTGCATTGGTAAAATTATAGTTTTACCCATTGTTTCTTGTGTTTCTCTTAGAAAGGTTATGTAGTGAATTATGACCTTCAGTTGGTTATGTAGGATCATTTATTCTCTTCATTGGGTCAAAATGAGCTAGTTAGGGCTAATGATGGTGTTCCCATCATGGTGATGTTGAGCACAGTGTTGTTGCGGTGTAAAGGCCATGTGCTGTCACTACAGGTTCTTTTGCGATATCACGATTTTCACGATCGTAAGAAGGAGGAGGCTCACGGTGGTGCTATGGATACGGTGGCGAGGAGATGCATCAAGGGCAAGCACAATGGTGAAGAAGGTGGTGGCACACGATGACGAAGCACGGGGGCAGAGCATGGTGATGATGTCGGCGATGTCACCGCTAACCACTATGACATTGTCATCAGTGCATGGGTGCGGTCGTAGGCAGTTCGCAGTGGTGGACGATGGCACAGTGAGATGGCTGTCGAGGACGTGGGTGAGACATAGTGGTGATTGGTGGCGTGCAGTCTTGAGGGAGGGAGAAAGATGTTGGAGGCCCATCTTTCCTCGTGAGGGAGGAAGATGATGGATCTCCTAACCGTCCTTCATATGCCTTTATATAAAGAAAGGGAAAAGAAAGAATAAGAGAGAAAATATTGGGGAGAGAGATTGAGGGAAAGAATAAGAGAAAGTAATCATTTGATCATTGCCAAAAATATAAGAGCCATTATTTATTTTTGAACTAACTTGCCAAAAATCATACGAGAGAAAATAAAGCAAGCTTTAAGAGAGAATCTATGATGATTCTCTTGCCCTTTTTATTTGAAAAAATCAAATGTTACAATGGCATTCCAATTGAGATGGGATATGATATCAGTTTAAAATTGCACTTCCAAAAATAATCCTACATCAACTATTCGTAATCAAATAATTTGAATGAAATGCAGGGACTATTAACTCTGTAGCTTAATTAATTTAATCAATGTAGTGCATGCTTTTAATAGAATTCTTATCCCAATAATAACGTACTTAGGCTTAATTCTAATCCACTAAAGTGGACCTATCAAATACCTCCATGCCTAAGTTTTGCTAATCCCAAGAAAAATCATATGAAAAATAACCTGATCTCTAGACTAGAATTTGCAGTCATAAGGCCTTATTGTGCCGTACCTCTAAAGACTATATCAAAATACCAACTCTAGGCCTAAAAGTACTCAAATACCAGCTAAGATACAAACCTGACCAGACTTAGCCTTGGGTTTGCTGCAAAGGTTTCTAAGGCCCAAAAAAACTACCCAGAGGTTAGTTGACCCCAGCAGTTAAAGCACCCGTGCATATATGCAGCAAATCTAGGTTCAGTTTGCCAGTGTATTTTCATAAGAGAGAGAGGGATATTTATTTTGAGAGTTTTCTCTCTTTTCTTTTTAAATCCCCCTGAATCCAACATCGGATTGATCCTAAACACGATCTGCTTCAGATTCCTTATCCCTACCATCAATCCTCAAAGGGTCTTAGCAATAGATGCTTTAGGATAGCACCGCCCATGGCAACCCTCAGAACTTTGGCTTTCGACACTCCGAGATAGTGCCGCCCATGGCTTTCTGCAGCTAAAATTAGGCCCTGGTAATCAACATTTTGAGATAATGCTGCCCATGGCACCTAAACCAGCACAAGGTACTTCCGTGCCCCCGGTACAAAATTTAGATATCCTAGGAGACAAGCACCGAGGAGACGGTATGTTATAACACATCTTCGAGGGGAGTATTTTTCATTCCTCCTCTCCGCGTCGGGAACTCGTCCAATCAACTTGTGTCTTCTAGCCACTCCTAAGTGAACTCTTTGGGAAAACCTTTTCAGAACATAACACTTTTTGGCATTATTCTTCATTTCATGCATTGAACTAGGCTGGTGTGTGATTTTTGAGTGCCTAAGTTACCAAGTGGTGGCGACCTTCCTCTATAGTTTTATTATTTCGTCGTAGTATAGTATAGAGAGGTGATTACCAGTTTAATACAATTTGTTACTCGGAAATAAAGAGTTCCCGAGGTCGAACTCAGGGAGCAAGTTGTATTCTAGGGGTACAAGTTTCTTTTACAAAAATAAAGAAAGAGAGAGAGAGAATTTGTTGGCTTTTCTTCTTTTCTCTTTGCTTCTCCTCATCTTCCTTCTCAGATCTTCTGCTCTCTTCCTTTGTTCTTCTTCTTTATCTGCAGTGGTGATGTTCTTCTTCTTCTTTCAGCTGTTTCTGCTCGTCTCTTCCTTTTTCTTCTGCAGAGCGGTCCTGTTCTTCTTCTTCTTTCTTTCTTCTTTTCTTCAGATCTTCTTCTCGTGCTCTTCTTCTTCTACAGAGTCTTCACTTGGCCTCTCTGTGTTCCTCCTCTGCCTCGCCTTCCTTCTCCTTCTTTGCCTTCAGGACGTCGTCTATTTTTCCAATCAGACGACTTAAACCGCCGCTGCTACAGTGTCGCTCGGTGCTCCTTCCTTCAGCTTTCGTCGTCCTTCTTCTCTGCCTCGCTCGTCTTCTTCTTCTTCGCCTTTTCCTCTTTGCTTCGAGCAGTCCTGGCTGCTCGTCTTCCGTCAGTCTTCTTCTCCGGTTCTTCTTCTTCACCTGTCCCTGCAAACTTGCACCGCTTGATCAGAGAGGGGCAAAACCTATCTCTACCCTCCCCCTCATCTCTCTCTCACAGAATCTGCTCTTAGGAAAGCTCTCCCAGAGCTGCCGGGTTGCCGGGTATGGGTCGCGCCCGGGTCCAGGCCCACCGGCGTGCGTGGTGGGCGAGGAGTGCAGGTCAGTCTAAGTCGGGTCGGGCCAGGTCCGCGGGGCGTGAGCGCGGACGAGACCAAGTAACCGGGCGGGTGAAGGGGACCTCACCCCGTGTGCTGAGGCAACAAGCCTCCAGCACTTTTTATCTTTATACCGCTGTGCCGCTTCGGAGTCTTCCGAGGTGGGACTAAATGTCCCACCCCAATTTCGCGCCTGCGCGGTGGAAGCAGCTGGTAATCGCAGCTTTACGCGAGGCCTTCGCGCGAGGGATTCGCCTCAACTGCCGCCTAACGCTTTGCCGAAATGCCCCCGCACAGCCTGGGAGCGTGACCTGGGCGCGGCGCACCTGGAACAGCAGGTCGAAGCTGCTTCGCTTCAACAATGGCGGCGACGAGCGCAGGTACCTGCCCACAGAGAAACGGCCTCTCGGCCCAATCAGAAACGTGGAGGACCTTCGCCGTGGCACGGCGAAGGTGGTCGGGGGGTGTGCAGGCGGCGGGGCGGAGCCTAAGAGCTGCCCTAGGTCGGACTGTGGGTCGGGAGATGGGTTTGTTCGGTGGAGTTGCAGAGGGTGATTTGGGGGAAGTGGAAGGGCGGAGGTTGATCAGGGTGAGGAGGCGGAGGTTCTGCGGTGGTCGGCGAGCCGTGTGGGTTGCTGGAGTGATGGGAGCGGGTCGCCGGAGCAGGGGCCGGAGATGGAGAAGGTGAGGGCGATTGGTCAGATCGGGGTAACAGTAAAGATGTAAAATGAGGAAAAGGAAGAGGGGAGAAAGAGGAGGAGTTCTACCTACTTAGCAGGACGAGGAGGGGCCGGAGCGGGCGACAGTCGTATCGACTGTCGCTGGAGAAGAAGATGCCCGGGGGAAGGGGCGGCGGCGAGGAGAGGGCCGGAGAGGCGCCAGCTGGGTGCGGCGTGGCGCGGGAAGAGCGAGGGAGAGCAACCCTGCAGCTGGTAGTGCGGCAGAGCGACAAGGAGGAAGAGGGGAGGCCGCCGGAGCTGGAGGGCTTCCTGTCAGAGTGGGAAGAGAGGAAGTGGGGGTCTTTCTCCGTCAGGACCGAGCTGCTCAGAACGGCGGAGCGACGGAGGTATTTATAGAGGCGGAATCAGAGAGGAGGGCGGAGGGAGACGACGTGTCTCCCTCGCCGGAGGACGGCGGAGATGGAAACCCATACCGTCCGTGCGTTCGCATGGCCGGTATGGTGGGTTGCAGCGACCAGGGGGTGTTCCTGCGACGGCTGACGACGCAGGGCACCCCCGGTTGACTTGTCAGCCCCTCCCCCTCACCCTGCGCGGCGCCATGCTCCGCGCAAGGTCGCCGGAGCATGGTGCTGGCAGGTTTTGGCAGGAGGGACCTGAATGCAAAGAACGAAGGAGAGTTAGGGGTAGAAATGTGAGGGTTCAAAAGTTGAGGGCCAAAAAGTAAATATATGAGGACCAAAGTGCAAAGTTGGTCAAGAAGGTTTCTTCTTAGGCTCAAGTTTTTATACATGACTAATTAGGACCTAAGGAATTTGATGGTGAATTTTATTTCTAGATTAAACCTTGTTTGACCGGTCAATTTATGCAAAAAACCAAATTAAGTTATTAATTGGGCATGGTTCTCAATGTAGGTCAAAATGGGTTCTGAAGGCCAAATTGAAGGTTCTAAACCCTAGAGATTATTTTTCTATAAATTTTAGAGGGTTTATTCTATTTTCACTTTGCCTCGAACCTCGTGAATTGAAGTGGGTTTGTTTTAAGGTTACAGATTATCATTTAGTTCCTTGGAATTGCTGTAGCCCTTGTCAGATCATCCCACTTTCCTTCTTATTCGGTTTGTTTGACCTGTGTTTGGACCCTGAATTACCCTGTATGCAGATTATACTGGTAAAATTGCATTTTTACCCCTTATGACTTGTTTTCTCCTTAAACTCAGAATTCTCTGAGTTAAGCCTTTCCTTGAGTTATGTAGGAGCTTTTATCCTTTGTATTAGGTCAAAATGAGCTAGTTATGGCTCATGATGAGGTTCTCATCACCAAGTCCCGCAAACCAAAGGGCAGGCAACGAGGTCGAATAATCCCTAAGCCTTAGACTTAATACATCAGCCTCGTAACTTCCTCAACCTCTTGATGAATAGTCTAGATCTTAACAAATCCTTGAGTGTTTAAGCCCTAAAACAGACCCAGGAGGCCTAAAGATGGTATCCCTCACTTATCTCTTTTCCTTTAGCACTTCAAGACTTAATTAATCATTCATTCTAACCCAGAACTTAGGTAAACTCTTCCATAACCAACTGCTGGAACCAGCATAATTTTTGCACCTTTTCCTCTCTTTGTCTCCCTCTTCTTCTCTCTCTTTTTCCTCATCGATATATTTGCAATTTAGCTCACAAAGATTTCATCTCCTTTCTTCTTTTTTTAATGCAATATGGATGTCGTAACTGCATGCAGAATATGTATACATGCTATGAACAATCTCAGGTTATACACCCCATGCCTAAATCTAACAATGTCCTCATTGGAAAGCAAAAGCAAGGAAAGATATTACCTGAGGTGGAGTTGAGATGTCTCCCAACGAGTGATTCTTGCAAATCTGGCTTTAGAAGTGAAGCAGAAGGAGAACAAAAAAGATACGTAACAAACCTAGCTAAGAGACTAAGTAACCCAGGATGTCAGCATTCTAGTGATGGAGAGTGATAAACGCCAGTTTATCATCAATCTTAAGCTTTAAAACAAACCTAGCTCTTAGGAATTTTACTCTGCAAACAGGTTTCTGGGCTGCATTAGGCATAAATTAGCTTAGGCATGCACTACACATTTTATTGCCTTTTTGATATGTTTATTTGAGTGTTAGGGATAAACAGATAGTCAGATCCCCATAACCGAAGCACTTAGAAAGGCAACTAGTGAAGAAGCTCAAACCAACTGGGACTCAGCCTAATCCAACTTATCATAGCTGGATACCAGCTCACTTGAACTAGGGTTAGCTCATTCTAGCTCCATTCATTTTATCTCAGCTGAATGGTAGCTCAAGATAGCTCATCTTAGCTCACCTTAGCTCAAGTCAGCTCAGATCTACCTCAACTTAGTTGAGTCTACCTCATCTCATCTCCCATCAGTTCACTAGGAGCTCTAACTAGCTCAGCTAAGTTGACTGGAGCCCACCTCAGCTCAGGTCCAACTACCTCCAGCTCTACTCAACTCTAGCCAACTGAACATGACTTCACCCTAGCTCAGGCCAGCTCAAGTCCAACTCCTGGGGACTCCACTTAGCTCAACTTAGTTGAGCTAAGCTACCTTAGCTACTTCACCTAGCTAGGTCCTCCCTGGGAAGATTAGACCCAACTCACCTCAGCCCATCTTAGTAGAAGCTAGTTTACTTTAGCTTGGCTTAGCAGCTAGCAAAGAATTAGCAAACTAAACCAGCAACCTATCCTATAGATGGCAGAATGATTCTAGGTTTGGAGCCTAGTGATCACCCTGATTTGACTCCCAGGTTATTAGGTCCAAGATTTTAAGATTCAAGTGATTTTAGAGCTCAATTTTTCTTAGGGTTTGTCTTGTTTAGATCTCTTCAATCAAGGGCTTGGGTAGCACACTGATGCAGGAGGGTTTATTTCCTTTTATGCAGGCATGTGTGACAAACACTTCAAGATCCTACTGTAGAAACCCTAATTTGGTTCTATTTCCAATCCTCTTTTTCTTTTTGAAAAAGTTCTCTTTGGACTTAAAAACAAGAAGTGTGTTGTCCGCCGAGATTAAGCATGATTTCTATTAGGCACATGAATTTGTGGGATAGAATCTAAAAAAAATCGCTCCAACTTCAAGAAGATTTGAAAAAAATTTCGCAAAATTAAGAAATGTTTGCCTTAAAGATGGTGATTACTATAGAAAGAAGGAATTGATTCCAAAATTAATTTTCTTCCTTTTGTCTTTCAAAGATTGGGGGATAGTTTAAGAAAGAAATTACCTGCCCTGGAGTGGTTGACTTGCGGGAGGATTTTCTCGTGAAATACCTGCAAGATCACAACAAAGCAAAGTAGGGCAAGTTAGTGTTCAATATGATAAAAAGAATATAGAGACTAGTAATAAATTGCACGTTTCTCCCCGGCAACGGTGCCAAAATGTTGACGCGACTAACTCGATCGTGTTTTAACAGTTAATTACGTCGTAGTATAGGTGATCAAGCATCGTCAACAAATAAAAGTTTTATTACTCGAAAATCAGAGTATCCGAGGTCGAACATAGGGAGCAATTGAAATTTATTACTAATCTCTAGAATGTAATTGAACACTTTAATTACTCAAAACATAATTCAAATATAAATGCATGAGTTTGAAAAGTAATTGAAGTAAAAAAAAAGAAATGGATGATCAAACGTCTTAAAATTGTGTTTCCCTTCTTTGATTCTTCTTTGTGCTTGTTCTCTCTCTTCTGCAGTGCTTCTTGCTTTTCTTCTGCCTTTGCTTCTTTCTATTTTCTTCTGTCTTCTACTGGTCATCTTACTTGTCTCTGCTTCAATTCCTCTTCTTCTGCTTGTCTTCTATTTCTTTTCTTCTTCAGTTCTTCTTCTCTTTTTCCTTCGCCTCTTCCTTCTCTTTTCAATGGCTTCCTTCTTCTTCATTTCTGCCTCTGTTTGCCTTCTGCTTCCTTCTCTTCTTCCCTTGCTAGCAGCGGCTAAGTGTTTGCTTCATTCCTTCCTTCTTCCTTCCCTGCACAACCACAGCAAAGCACAAAACCTAACCTTCTACCCACACCCCCGCGTCTCTCTCTCTCTGTAAACCACTCTCAAGACGCTCTCCCAGAGCTGGATAAACGAGTCGGATCTCACGCCCGGGACCAGGCGCACCAACGTAAGGGTGATGCGTGAGGTGTGCTCAGGACATGGTCGGGTCGGATCGCGCCAGATCCGCCTGGTGAACTCGCGGACGAGGCGACGTGAGAAAGGTGAGGGACCTCACCCCAAGTGCGTTCGGAGGCGCTCAATCCATATCACAAAAATAATATAAACCATGGCAGTGCTTTGTAAGTTACCGATGTGGGACTAAAACTCCCGGCCTTCTCTCGCGCGTGCCCGCAGAAGTCTATCATTCAATTTCCACAGCTGCGGACTTCGCAGCGTCTCTTGCTGGGTCAGATATCCTCGCAATGCCTCCCCGAGTGAGCTGCACCTGGAGCCTTGCGGTCCTGAAGCCTGGAGCAAGCGTGGAGCTTCCTCGAGTTGCCGTCAATGGTGGCCGGGGCGTGGAACCTATTAGACACGAAAAGAGCCTCACGGCCTAATTAGATCACCGGGGAACCTTCCCTGTGTCACGGCGAAGGTGATGAGCTATGTGGCAGGCCACGGGGCGGCCTAGGCGTGCATGCCTAGGTCGCCCTGTGGCCGGATGGATGGGTGTATTTGGGGGACTATTGTGGAGGCGTAGAGGGACGGTGGATGGGCGGATGTTACTCAGTGTGGTGAGGCAGAGGTTATGTGATGGTCGGCGAGGCGTGTGGGGCTGCGGAGCGATGGGAGCGACTCGCCAAAGGTTTGCCGGAGATGAGGAAGGTGATGGTGAACAGTGGCGGTCGAGGGGTTTTTGATGAAATAAAATGAGGGGAATGAAAGAGGGGATAGAGAAGAAGAGTTTTAACCTAATTAAAGGGACGAAGGGGACGAGGAGGCGGACGGCAGTACCTACTGTCGCCAGAGAAGAAGACGCCCAGTGGGGGAAGACGGCGGCGACGACGGGGCTAGGGCAGCGCGCGCGGGTGTTGCACGACGCGGAGGAGGATGAGGAAGATGGCCCTGCCACTGGTTTTGTGGCAGAGCGAAGAGGAAGGGGAGGGGGGCTCGCCGGAGCTCGCTGGACACCTTGGCCAGAGAAGGAGATGAATTTGAGGTGGAATCCCAGCCAAGTCAAGCTGAGGAGGTTCAGCCGAAGTTAGGGTTTAATTTATAGGTGCTTGGTCGTGCTTCTGGTGCACGGAGGGCAAGCTTCTAGCCACCGACGTCTTGCCGGAGATGGAAGGTGGTTAGATACCCAAATCTCTCGTGCGTTCGCATGAGAGATTGGGTGCAAATCTGGGATCATGGTCGAGCTCAGATGGAAGGGGATTCCTCAGAGAATCTCCCTTCCATTTCTGGGAGGGGATCTCTGAGGGATCAGAGAGTATTCCCTCTCTAATCCTCGTCAGAGCAGGATCTCTCCCAAATAATGGTGGAGGGACCTGATTGTAAGATTGGTGAGGAAGCTAGGGGGTTCTATGTGATGGTTTTCAAAAGATAGGGACCAAAATGTGATTGGGTGTACTAAATTGCAAAGTAGGTCAAGATGACCTCCCCTTAGGTCCAAATTTTGGTACAAACCTAATTTTGACCTAAGGAATCCAATGGTGAAGTTATATTTTAGGTTTGACCACGTTTGACTAGATATTTTGTGTAAAAACCCAAATTAGGTCAATTGATGAGCTAGGACCCTAATCTAGGTCAAACTAGGTTCCAAAGGCCAATTTGAATGTTCTAAACCCTAGGGGATATTTTTCCATGATTTTTAGAGGGTTTACTTGATTTTTATCCTGACCGAAACCTTGTTGAATTAAGCGAGTCTGTTTTAGGGTTACCAAATGTCATTTAATTCCTAGATTGCATATGAACCCATTTCTGATTGATTCAACCCACTTTTTATCTCATTTAGACCATTTACCTATGCTATGTCTCTGAGAAATTCCATTTATGTACTGAAATGGTAAAATTACAGTTTTAACCTTTATTTCATATTTTCTTCTCAAAACACTTATTCCTCCAATTAAGCCCTCTTCTAGGTTATGCAGGAGCTATTATTCTCTTTATTAGGTCAAAATGAGATAGTTATGGCTCATGATGAGGCTCTCATCACTAGCTCCGCCAAGTAATCCCACCTATCTCCACATAATCTATCCCTACTTCCACCACATCTTGGCACCAAGCTAACCTAACCACCACCTCCAAAAAACACCACAAAGTGACGCCAAAACCACCTATAACTACCCTCTAATTGGAGCCACTTTTTCCCTCCAAAATCCCATGCATCTCCACCACACATCCCTCCTTAAACCCATCTCCACCATCCATCTAACCCCCCTTCTAGAACCCTCTCTAGTTAGCACCAAACAATGGCATCCCTCCATGCTTGGCGCCAACTCCATGCACCCATTATCCACCATAACTACCCCCATAGCATCCCCTTGGTTGAAGCCAACTACCCTCCACCATAAGATCATCTAACTACCTCCTAAATCCAATCCTAGCCCTACACCTAATCCCCATGCCAACCACCCTTCTCCACCTCTATAAAAACCCTCCTAACCACCACCAAATGAGCATCCTCCCATAGTTTAATTTCTACCTATAATCCACCTCAACCCACAGCTAAGGAGAAAGAGGAGAGAAGAAGATTAAGGGGGCAATGATGTAAACACGTTTATATCACATAAATCATCTATTTTTGCATGTTCTTAGACGTATAATTGCATCATACATTATAAATATTGCATAACATGCATCATCTTGCATTTAGGATAGATTATATAAAATTTAGGTTAATTTCTCCTTTTTATGGTCAGGTGATAGGGCGTATTTAATTGGGGCCTTGGATTGAAGATCCAACCATACGGATTTAATCAGGGCAACAATTGGAGTTCACTGACTCCATGATCTCCCTAATCGGACTTCTGTAGCATCAGATGCAGTTCGAGAAAGATCAGAGATCAAGGGGCCAGGTGGTGTAAATCCGTACCTCAAATGATAAATCCAACCGCATGGATGGATTCAGATATACGATCGCAGCCTAATAGTGCAAAAATCGATCCAATTTGACATCTGTGGCACCACCTACGAGCATATGAAGTTGGACAGCCAGGATGGTGCCACGTGGCACCATCCCAACCATCTAAACTTGCCCGCACCTCCCTGCTCAACCCTCTCTACTTTAGCATGCAGAAAATCTGGGTCGTTGGATCTTTGATCCAATGGCCATGAAGCATGGGCGTAGAAGGTGTCCTCACACCAATCCATGCACATAGCGTAGTGGAGTTGACGCTCAAACAAGAAGAAGTGGCGAGGGATCAAACCCCCGCGCACTTAAATCAGAGCAAGAAAGGGGCATGGTCGAAATTCGCCCATTGGATGCAGTGCAGATGGTGGATGAAGCAGCAACATGGTGCGATCTGGGCGCATGGATCGCGAACAAGCCATCGAACGAGACATGGACGCACGATCTGATGCGGGTGCGAGATGAGGCACGATGGCTTCTAAGCTGTCCGATCTTGCAATCGGAAGGTTGATATCACACGAACTTGCGTGAAGCATTGAGCGTGCGGGACAGGAAGAGGCGCAGTAGGCACGCACACTAAGCCCACATTTGGGGTCTTTAGTGACGCTTAAATCTGTCATTAAAGACCCTAAATTAATGTTTTCAAGTGTAAAATGTCCAAATTCCCCTCAATCACTACAGCCATAAAAGGAGACCCCTACCACTCGAATTTCTCATCCCTTCCTCTCTTCTCACAACCCCTCCAAAGCTCTAAGAGCCTGTCCCAAGCCCGGGATGCTCCATTAGAGTTAAAAATATAATTTTTTCACCTTCTCACCTCCTTCGTGGAGCATCCCGCAGTTGTCTTCTCACCACCGTTTGGGAAGCGAATCCCACTGCGACGTCGCCCTGCCCCATTCTACGTCGTCCATCGTCATTCTCCTTCGTCCCACATCTCACCACCTTCATCCAGGCACTCCATCAACACGGCTCATCCTCCAAGCAGCCATCGAGGAGGATAACTTCTCTTCACCTTCTTTTTACCACTTTCTAGAGTAGATTTATTACTTTCTAGTTGTAATCTTTCCAGCTTTCTAGTGTAATGATTAGTTGTAATGAACATCACTTGAGTGTGAAATCTGTTTATTCTATCTCTATTTTATCTTTATTTGTAATATTCTCCCTCTTCTATTCATTATTCTTTAAGTAGATAGCTAATTTAGATTCAATTCAACATACTAATCTGCTTCGTGACAAATAAAATAAATGTGATTTTTAATCAAATGTCCGCCACCCTATGTTCGACTCGGAATTCCTTTAGAGTTTCGATTAAATTTATCTATTGATGGTTTTTCTCGCAAATCACACTACAACGACGAGTTTTCAAAACTCAAATCTATTTGTGATGATTTTCTGCTACAACATTTTGGCTTCATTTCCAGGGAGGTGACGCTCTTTGATTTGTAGCATTTTCCCAACTTATCATTTACCTCACTTCTCACCTTTCTTATTGTGATTGCAGGTACTCTCTCAAGGTGGGCAAAAGTAGTAGATGGGAGTAAAGTGTTGTTGAAGGGTCTATAAGTTTACCCCCACCTCCCCACCCACTAGATTTCATTCTATTACCTAATTACCCTAGGAGCTTGCATAAACTCTAAGGGTAGTTTTGATTGTTTGTTTATCACCTCCACCAGCCTCACCCTCTGCTTATATAAAGAAAAAAATTTAAAAAAATCTCACAGAAGTACACAACCTCTTCTAATTCTTCATACTCAATCGGTAACCCGATCTTTTGGACCGGTATACTCACCAACACATAATTGAGTAGAAATCAAATTAGGTAAGCACTTGTGTGCCTGATTAAGTGGTGCATCAAGCCAATTGTTTGAGTTGTTTGGGCTGCACCACTTCAACTGAAAACAACTCATCAAGTAGCTACCACATAGGTTCAACTTTTAGGGATTTACCAGACACTCCACATTCTTTTAAGCTTTAAAGGAAAACATATTCACCTGTGCTTTCAAAACCTAGTGTGTCAACTGCCCCTGATTGAATATACCTAAAGTTAAATCCTAAAAGCTACTAAGCAAGATTTAAAACCTAAAATTCACCGCATCCAAAAAAATAATCTTGCTTGAAAACCATTGGTTGTGCACGCACACACATATCAACCAATCATTAAGAGCACAACCCAGATAAAGGGCCCATCACATTCTAAAGCACTTTCAAACCTAACCCTAATTAAAACAGAGTAGACGTTGGCCTTAAGGATTGGACTCGCTCCTTGGAGCCCAGATCAAGATTATTTTCAATTAGTCTATTTCTACCATTCAATCTAATATCTAACTAAGGGAGCAGAATCAAACGATCACAGTTGGGGGGTACACTAGGAACCGGAGGCGCAAGCCAAAGGAAGAACCTTCTCCCCAGCCCCTCCCTCAACTGGTTGGATTGATCGGAAAGAAGTAGATCAAATCGTTTCTTTATCTCAAGACGGGTTCTAAGAGTCTGTAGGTCACTAGGCCGGCCCACTTAAGGACAGGTTTATTTGTTTGTATTGCAAGGCACCTTTCTTCCTCCCATAATGTCATGGATCCTTCAACATCTTATTTGCACTTCCACTCCTACCACTACTTATTCCCAAAATGATTAATATTCCAACTAGACTTATTCTCATCCATCTTCTAGTTGGGATAATCCTGATTGGGAATACAGTTCCAGACCTCCGTGTTCAGGATCTAACCCTGGACACCATAATCTTGATTCTTATCCTTCTCCAAGCTACATCGATTATAGATCACCACCCTCATTTGCACAACCTAATATGATCTACAATCAAGAAGGATATGCTGATCCTTACCCTTCCCTAGATTACACTGCTTATAGGTCATCAACTCCTTATGGACAACCAAAAGTGACCTATTATCAGGGAGGGTATCAAGAACCTCAATTCCTTGACTTCCCCAAATTGAACCCAAACCCACCCAACCAACCCTTGGTTTAGGTTAACCAGGTCCAAGATAAGGTGTTGGCTAACTTAAGGAATACCATACAATCTTTAGAAGATCAACCAACACCTTGCATTGAAGAATTAGAGCCCGTGATTGAAATGATTAACGATCTTAACAGGTAGTTGTTGGATTGGCTCAAGGATGTTAAAGATAAAGGCTAGGGTGAGTTTTTACTTGGGAAGTTATCAAAATTGAGGATGAGATTTGTGATTGCTCTATTCCAATCTTTGGAAGATTCCCAAGATGAACCCCTGACAAGAAAGCCGATGTCAGAATCTGCTCAGGCACCTATAGGGGGAACATGTTTTACGAGACCAGGGTTGACCTGGTTATTCTAGAGCAATCATATGAGGATGAATTGATTACTTCACCTGAGATCCCTGAGCTGAGGTATGAAGAAACATATGTCTCCATGGAACAGAAAGTGATTGATGATTTTGAGGCATACATTAATGTGGATTTAGAATTATTTGATTCTGAAGGTGAAGAATCATTATGCGAAGTCTCATCTGAGTTTACAGCACATGATTTCAATGAGATGACTGGGCCTGAGGAATCCGATAAATCATTTGATGGCCATAAAATTAAGGAACTTGATCCTATTGGAGCCGCAAGGTGGATTCAAATCCTGATTTCATGAAAGATTCAATTCAAAGCCCCATTCCTCAATTACACCCCTTTGAGTATATTGATGATTTTGTTCTTGAGATCACTAAACCCAAGTCAATTCTGATTCAGCAACAAATCTTGGACTTGGACATTTTAGATAAGGTGATTAATATGCAGGAGGTCCCAAAATTCGAAATTCTGATTAAGGAGGATAGGAATTGGGAAATGATGATTTGGGAAGCCAATTCTGGAGGAAGTAAAAGACCGAGTCTAAGGGTGCTTATTTGTCTGAAACCACCAACCTTCTACCAAGACCCTTATGGCATCTTTGATTTAAAGGATGTCCAACCCAAGCGCACATTCATTGATTATCCTTTTGAGTTTAATTTCTCTGTAACCCAACTTTTTGATCTTGGGTTGCATCCTCAAAAATCGTAGGCCCGACCCTGCTTGCATACTGATCTCAGGTTTTAGATAATTTTTATCCAAAACCTTAGGTTTACTCGACCATGGGACATGGGTCTGCATCACAATCTGGTCCACATCTGTGGACATCTTCTCATTACAGGTCCAAAGCTAAATTTTCTTATTCTGATTCTAACCTACACTTGTGAATTCTTTATTTCTTCTTTTTTGTATAGTGTGCCTAGCTGAAGGCAATAAATTCAACATGTATACAGTTTCTTTTCATCTCAGAGCCAACCTATTATTCATGCAATTCAAGTGCTTTCTACTCTACTCCGCTCTATTTCATGCATTTTTAATACAATGAGGACATTGCATTAGATAGGCATGGGGGTGGATATCATTATTTGAATTATCTTGTTAGCTCCGTTGATTCTTGTTATTTTCTCTTTGTTTTTGAAGAAAGAAAAAAAATGTTGAATTAGGAGAGAGTTTGGGCTTTAGAAAGTTTTCAATTTTAGAGAATAAAACTGTATGATTTGAATACTAAGACCCTTCAGGTCTTCAGGCTTAATCAGCCCGAGTGTCTACTAAAATGTGGATTTATTTATCGAGTCCTTACCATTCTGAATTTACTTCAATTTGGTTAAATAAGTTTGGGTGATAAGTACACGACTTATCAACCCGCCCCCTGATTTGAGGTGATTTAAGTCTAAGCATCTACACACTATTTGCACTAACTAGCTTTTCGACAATTTTAATAGAAATTGGGTAGCTAATGAACCTTCTATGGTGGTATGGTTGGCAAGTTATCGTGGATAACAACCCATTGGTAGGTTGTCCAGAGCCCAATCACATGACCATTCTTTTCCTACTGCCTTTAGGTAAATCTTAGATCAGGGAGCCACTTACTTAGAAAAAAAGAGAAAAAAAATAGAAAAATATCCAAAAAGAAAATAAAAAAATAGAAAAGGAGAAAAGAAAATAAAAAAAGAAATAAGCCACACTTCACCGCACGAGTACGGCTGACAAGTTATCGTGGGGTAACAGCCCATTGGTAGGTTGTCCAGAACTCAACTCAAGAAATGCACGTATAATTCCAAAATACTTAGGAAGAAGTGGAGAAGTAGAATAAGTTGGGTAGATATACATTGGGTTCTCCCTCGTGTTGACCCCATAAAAATAAAAGTAGGGAGAAAGCTACTAGTCGAATAGATACACCTTTAGGCAGAATTTCTTTTCAAGGTCACCTAGGGGCGTAGAAATCCAAAGTCCGTTCTAATCGCCAATCAGTAAGTCTATCACATTTCACACATAAAGATTCTTAGAACTTAGGGTTCTCTTCGAGTCTTGGGCGGGTTGAGTAGCCATAGAAAGTCACTCTGAAACCCTAAACTCAAAAATTCAAAAAAAGAATAAAAAAGAAAAAGAAAAAAAAATATCCTTCTTTGAATAAGGTGAGGGCTTGAGGAGGTTTGCATTTTAGTAGACACCCGGGCACTACTGTGTCTCTGTAGTTCAGGTCTTAGTTGAAATCTCTAAGTGTTGAATAATAACTATTGCCCAAGAAATCTGACCTAATTCTCTTATAAATAGCATGCAGTTTTGTCAGGGACTAGCAAAAGATAGGCATTGGGGTGTGATGTAAACCCGTTTATATCACATAAACCATCAATTTTTGCATGTTCTTAGACGTATAATTGCATCATACATTATAAATATTGCATCACATGCATCATCTTGCATTTATGATAGATTGTATAAAATTTAGGTTAATTTCTCCTTTTTATGGTCAGGTGAAAGGGTGATATTTAATCATGGCCTCGGATTGAAGATCCAACTATACGGAGTTGATCAAGTCGACGATTGGAGTTCAACGACTCCAAGATCGCCTTGATCGAACTTCCGTAGTATCAGATGCAGTTCGAGAAAGATCAAAGGTCAAGGGTCCAAGTGGTGTAAATTCATACCTCAGATGATAAATCCAACCACACGGATGGATTCGGATTGACGATGTAGCCCAATGGCGTGAAAATCGATCCAATCCAACATCTGTGCCACCACCTACGAGCATATGAAGTTAGATGGCCAGGATGGTGCCACGTGGCACCATCCCAACCATCCAAACTTGCCCGCACCTCTCTATTCAACCGTCTCTCCTTACGCGTGTAGAAAATTTGGGTCGTTGGATCTTGATCCAATGGCCATGAAGCACTGGTGCGAAAGATGTCCTCGTGCCAATCCATGTGCATAGCGTAGTGGAGTTGACGCTTAAACAAGAAGTGGTGAGGGATCAAACCCCCGTGCACTTAAAATCAAAGCGAGAAGGTGCCATGGGTGAAATTCGCTTGTTGGATGTGGTGCAAATGATGGATGAAGTGATGACATGGCACGATCTGGGTAAACAAATCGCGAACGCACCATCGGATGAGCCATGCACGCGCGATCTGACATGGGTGCGAGATGAGGTGCGATGGCTTCTAAGCCATCCAATCTCGAGATTGGATGGCTGATATCGCACGAACATGAGTGAAGCGTTGAGCGCGCGAGAGAGGAAGAGGCGTAGCAGGCACGCGCACTAAGCCCACGTGTGGGATCTTTAGTGATGCTTAAATCCAGCACTAAAGACCTTGAATTAATGTTTTCAAGTGTAAAATGTCCAAATCACCCTCAATCCATACAACTATAGAAGGAGACCCCTACCACTCGAATTTCTCATCCCTTCCTCTCTTCTCGCACCCCCTCCAAAGCTCTAAGAGCTTGTTCCAAACCTAGGATGCTCCATTAGAGTTAAAAATGCAATTTTTCCACTTTCTCACCTCCTTCGTGGAGCATCCCGCGATGATCTTCTCACCGTCGTTCGGGAAGTAAATCTTGTTGATACATTGCCATGCCCCGTTCTCCGTCGTCCATCGTCATTCTCCTTCGTCCCACATCTCACCACCTTCGTCCAGGCGCTCTGTCAACGCGGCTCATCCTCCAAGCAGCCGTCAAGGAAGATAACTTCTCTCCACCTTCTTTTTACAGCTTTCTAGAGTAGATTTACCACTTTCTAGTTGTAATCTTTCATGTTTTTTAGTGTAATGATTAGTTGTAATGAACATCACATGATTGTGAAATCCATGTTTATTCTATCTCTATTTTGTCTTTATTTGTAATATTCTCTCTCTCTCTTTTATTTATTACTCTTTAATTAGATAGCTAGTTTAAATTCAATTTGACCAACTAATCTGCTTTGTGACAAATAAAACAAATGCGATTTTTAATCAAACGTCCACCTCCTTGTGTTCGACCCAGAATTCCTTTCGAGTTTCAATTAAATTTATCTGTTGATGATTTTCCCGCAAATTGTACTACAACGATGAGTTTTCAAATCTCAAATCTATTTGCAATGATTTCCACTACAACAGGCAACCTACCCACCCCCTTGGTGCATTCTTCCTCTTCTCTCTTCTTCCTTGTGACACGCCAAGAGGAGGAGCAAGCTTCTATCAAGGACGGCCAGGCATTGGAGGAGATTCTAGGGTGGATGTCCACCCTTGGAGGAGCAAGGGCATGCCCCATCTAGGGCTTTCTAGGAAGGACACATCTTGGAGGAGCAAATCAAGGAGAAGGAGAAGTCCTTTTTAACTACGGGAGCAGCTGCAGTTCAAGCATGGACCTCATCCTCTTCACCAACATCATCAGGAGAAACTTTGTTTTCAATTTGTGTATTGCTATTTTTTAGAGTAGAAGCATTCCTCTACTTGTTTACTTGTAAAACAACATTCTCCTCAATTAAAGTTGCCTTTTCTTTATTACTTTTATCGCATTTTTACTTCTACCATAGTGCACTCACTCCCTCTCTCTAATTACTCTAGGTCTCCACCTACCTAGGATGAGCTTAGAGAGAGGAATTACTTGTCACTTAGGTTTTAGCTTAGTGATTTAGGTGCAGTATTTTTCGCTTCCAATTCATTGTTGCCCCGTTGTTTCAAAACCCAAAAGAAATATTATGTTTAAAAGCCCAAAAAGAAAGTTGATTTCCCGTGTTTCAAGCAAGAGATTCTATTTTTCAAAAGTTGCCTCCTTGGACGACCCTAGATACCACCACTATCTAGGTTATAAATTTAAAAGGGAATCTATTTTTGCGCGTTACAATGATTTATAAAACTCATATATTACAAATCGCATAAAAACCCGATCAGAGAGTGATGCCAAATGCTCGCCAGATACAAGTGAAAATAGGGTACTCTTAACCTATTGATGGACGTTTCACATAATACATTTGAGTAGTGACCTCTAGAAGTGCGCAGCGAGGAGGCAAAGGCTCCTCTAGAAAATATGTGTGGGAAAAAGAGGGTGCAAATAAGAACGCCCTAAGAATGATGGGCTAACATGGACAAGCGTCAATCCATACCCACCACTCCACCATAGGACGTATTGGTCTAGTTATCTCCCTGTAAAGCTGGAATGTAAGCAGAGACTTTAGGAAGCTATTTCTGAAGGAGTGTAAGTCCCTCAGTTGCTGGGTGATGAGCCCATATTTGTGGGCTAATTACTTACTTAAATGCCTAGACATTAGAGTAATATTAACTTATACATAGCATGTATTAAGATATAAATAATATAGTTTATACATATTTACTTGTATGCATTATATTCATATATAAATTATCTAGCATCATTTAGTTTACATGCATACATTACATGCATTAAATAACTATAAATATAAGGGTTTTGCATACAAATAATCCACATATATTTTTATATCTTTCTTCGTGCAGAAACAACCGCTCCACCCCGACAGGCCATTTATGGCCAAATCAGGCAGTGAAGAGGACCGGAAGAAGCTGATCTCCATCACTCCATTTGAATTGCAGATGGCTACAAGAAAGGGGGAGCGGCTACCATGCTCAGGAGGCCACCACCCCTTTCCTCACTGTGCAGAGAACCTAGTTTCTCATCCGCTCCTCACCACCAACCTCAACTGCGGCAATGCGACTCCAACACCATGGGCGTGCGGTGTGACAGCCCACACCACCAATCAGAGTCCCTGCATCACCATGCTTCTTCTTCATCAGCTCCTCAACCACCAACACCATCCCTACTCACGTCCCTCTCCACACATAAGCACCTCGTGCAGCATGCACCAAGCGCAGGCGTCGCCCTCCAGCACCCGTCACGTGCAAGCACCTCCTGCAGCAGCGCCATTCCCATGTGTCTACCCCTCGCAGCCACTCCGCCCACACGCAGAGCGCGCTACACCTCTGCCTGCGCCTCCCTTGCTACACCTCTGCTCGTAGCACCTCCAAGCACTGCCCTAGCAGCAACAGTGCACCCACCAACACCCCTCAGCACACCCACTCGCCTCCTACACGGGTCCACACAACCACCCGCGCACCCTCCAGTCGCTCTGCCTGTGCGCAGAGCATGCTGCACCTCCGCCCGCACGCCCTCCAGCGAGCAGCACCTCCAGCGGCCTCCCGCACCGCATGCGCGCATCCCCCTACGCTCCTCCTCACCTCCAGCCATGCATCGAGTTGTTTCACAGTAGCAGCAACCAACCCATCGCCGCCACCCCTCTTTGTTTCGTCCAGCCACCTCAGGCCACCCCTCACTTTGCTGCGACCACCATCGTGAAGCCCTCGCCTCACTCATGTCCTACGCCAAGTCTCACCTCCAGCCGTGGCCTGCCTTGCACGCATGCCAAGCTCGAATCAAATGCTCTGTTTCTTATCATATTAATATTTACATTCACATGCCATTGCCACTCTTTTTATTTTGAATTTATTAATTAAATATTATGACTAATTTATGCAAGTGACCTCCTTTCTCATAAATGCCATTTCAGCATGATCCCTTGATGTTTTCTTAATCTGAAGGCGGATTTGACTCAATTTCTCAACAAAATTAATCGTGAACATCTGTTTTTAACCTATGCAAGTTTAAATACGTCATTGCCTCCCTGTGGATACGACCCGTTCTCCTGTGAGTGGTTCAATTTTAATTCTAATTATTTTGATTAGACGATTTTCCACAACTTAGAAATACAACGATAAATCTTCTTAATCATCATTTTCGAAAACGAAAATCTGACTCATCAAATGGCATCGTTGCTAGGGAGGCAATGAACCTGTTAAACTCACATTCATTTATTTATTGATTCACACATTTTATTTGAGGCACATTTCAATTCAATTATCTGTTTGGTGAGAGGTACGCATATTTGGAGACATCTTGTCGCACCTGCCTCAGAGATCAGGCAATCCTTGACATCTCCAGAAGAGTCGCAACACTGGGAGAAGGAGCATCACATCTGCCTCTGCAATGCCTTGGTGGACCTTGTTTCCACCACTAGAGAAGATATCCGAAGGACCACATCTTCATCTCACCCATTTAGTTGTAGATAGTTTTTACTTTTCTTTCTTCTCTTTATTTTAGTACATTCATTTGGAAAACCCTTGTTCTGGGGTACATTTTTAGGGGTTTGTTCCCTGATTTTGTTTTAGGCCCGTGTTGGGTAATAATTTTAGGGAGCCTATTCCCTTTTCTTTAGATCTAGGTTTTCTTTATGGGTTGTTTATCCTTAATTTGTTTGTGCATAACTAGCTAAAAAAAAAAAAACACGAGCTACCTGCTATAAGCTGCCTACCCTTAGGTCAAATCATTTAGGATTGAATGAGCAGCATCTAGATCTAACTTCCTGTCTTGCATATTGCATGAAGAATGCTGGAATCAGGTATACACTTCTAACTTTGCATTTCTACCTATCATGCAAATGCATTTGGATTGATTTTTAGACCACATAATCTATCTTGAAGCGATCTAATAAAGTGGTCACATTTAATTTTTGAAAAAGGACTAATTAAAGGAGAGACATTTAAAAATTGAGGACTTGATTTTTAAACTTGGCGTGCGATTCAAAATTCAAAATCTTTTGCAGTGTATGCACACTTATATCTCTTACACCAAGGCACGCTTTTAAACACTCCTCAGGTTTGGAACCGCTAGGACTAGAGTCTCCTATTACTGAGGTCTAAAGTGACCCAAACTTTAGTTGAGAGGTGAAGTTGCCTCCAAACCTTGCGGATTGAGGGTAGTTAAGAAGCACCGTGAAAGCAACACTTCAAAGGAAGGGTTTAACCCTACTTGCATCCTTCTTAGCCATGTTTGGTGGTGACTAAACTTTTTGGGCTCTAGAGAGGATCACCTAAGTCCCAGTTAGGTCTTCTTAGGTGTTCCGTAGGTCGACAATAAGCACATAAATTGATTGAACAAATTGTATTGTCACCTACAATCTGACTTAAAATCAAAAGCCTAAATTGGGAAAGATTTAAAAAGTCCTTTTTGAATTGTGTTTTACTTGGAGAATTCTGATTGAGGTGTGAGTTAGAATGGACCACATTGACTTTCATCATTTCACATCTTGCCCACGCCCTTACCCCCACTCTGCAATCTTCGATCCCATATGCTGAGATGGTCCATCCTTTGATGGACACAATGATAATCATTGGGATCCTTTTTACTCCTATTATAGGAGTATTGGCCTGGTTAAGACCCAAATCAGTGAGCAGAACCTAGGAGCTGGATTTGCCTTGCCCAATATCTCGCACACCATGCAAATACCCAACCCACCCTCCCTGAATGATTATAATGTTTGGACAGATACTCCTAGGTACTATAACCCTGAGCCTGACTTCTATTCTAATAGAAACAATGACCTCTCCTCCTTGAATATGCAAATACAGAAAATGCAAGACAAAATGATTGAATTATTAGGAGAATCTTTGAGAGCAAGCCAATAAGAAAAAGACAAAATTAGCCACCCAATCTACCCCATTGAGGATGAAGTTCACCCCTTTACGCTAGATGCATCTCCCGTGGGAGAGCCACACCCAAAGTTGACAAATTTTGGCGATTATGTAAGGGAGAATAGCTACTTTTCGAGGATTGATTTTGAACCCTCCCCGCTAGATGACACTTCCTTGAGAGGTCCATGATTTAAGTGGGAGGAGGATATGCATGAAAGTAGCTATACATCGGACGAAGAAAGGTGGCAACCTGAGAAAGAAAATGATCAGGTTGAGTATTCGCCTGAATTATATTGGAGTCAAAAGAAGGGAATGATGGTACCATTGGAAGACCTCGACCCAGATGGTAGTATTTTCGTCACATTTGATGAAGTGGGCCGATGTCAAGTTGTTAATTCCTTCCTCCCTTCTAATCATGAGATGGAACTCAAGCCCACCCTTAGGAAACCTAACCCTGAAGAAATTCACCTATCTGAGGAGTCTGATGTTACCAGTGTAAACCATGTACCCCAGATAGAGTGCCCTAGGGGATCTGCTGAGATTTTCGATGATTCTAGACCTTGGGTACATGATGAATCGTATGATGAGGAGAAGGATGAATTATATGAGGAACCTACATTCAAGATTTGGAGTGACACTAAGGCTGATTATGTCTTATTTGAAGAATTAGCTCCCGAGGATGTCGCAAAGTTGACCAAATTAGGTTTCCTGAGCACAATTATTAATGATATCTCTCCTCATCATGAAATAATGGAAAACATGGAAGCAACTTCTGAGATTTATGTGGATTCACATATAGACTCTAAGAAGGATTTGAGTAAAGAACAAGAACCCAGCGATGACATTGATAAGATAATCCATAGATCTATTGCTTCCAACCTGCCATCATTTGATTCGAAGTCATCCTCTAATTCGCCTATGTCTGAAGGTGAAATGTTCACTCTATACGTAAAAATGATCATTGATGAAGTGCAGGCCGATACTTCTGATAGTGCAAGGAATGCTAGGGATGCAATTGAGGAATTGGAAAGATTATTAGGGATGGACACCGAGCCAACTAAACCCAACTTAGATCTTATGACCATCCTACAACCTCGAAACTTGGATATCATAGATGATCCTTGGCTTAAAGACATGCTCAGTACTATTTTGACCGGGGGGCTTAACAGACCAATATCTCTTGTAATGGAGTATTGGGTATGGATTGATGATTTCCTTGGTCAATCCATTACCCTAGGGGTTTATCTCTGCACCATTCCTTCCCCATTCCTTTTGGAGGATCCTTGCCATCCTCCCCCTACCCCTTTGGAGGTTGTTATGCCAGTTTATTCTTTAGAACCTCCTCTGGTGACCTAGAATGATTTCATTCCCATCCTGGTTGGGCGAGCATTTGCTATTGGGATTCATCATCAGCTCGCCAACATTCTAGTTTACCTATTTTCTAGGCCAGCATTACTTTGCTCATTTTTAGGGCCTATTTTTGTGATCCTTGAACCCGATTTGCAGGTTCTTTGGCTACTCGGCTACTAACAAAACAACGGCAGCCCAACTCTGACCCAGGTAATATTCTTCTATGCAATGAGGACATTGCAGATTTTAGGCATGGGGTGGTGTACGTAGGGATATACATAGCATTTATACATAGTGCATTCATGTATTTAGTTAAAGCATTCCGCATTGCATACATTTGCATAAAAAAAAGAATAAAGAGAAAAACATTTTGCATTGAGCTTAACTGGCTGGGCCCTGCATTCTTAAGCAAACCATAGCTTTAGGTTAGACTAAGTTGACTCTAAGTATCTAACTTTAGAAGCTAAGTTGAGCTACTAGCTTTAGACCTTTAGGGTCCTTTGTGGACTTAAAAACTTAAGTAGGAATTAAGTTGCAGACCATTCCTCAAGAGGTTGAGGAAGGAAAGCTACGGATTGAGTTAAAGGCTGGGTAGTACCTGGAGTCTTGTTCTACCCTTTGGTTTACAAGTCCTCGTAACCTAAGCATCCACATTTCACACACACTTGGTCTTGTGTAAATAGTGATCACCCTAATTCATTTCTTAAAGAAAAGTTGGTTCTTTTAGTTTTGACTTAGGAGAAACTTGAAAATACAATTTGATTGGAAGAGTTCCTACTGCAGGAGAGGTGGAGTATATACTCACCTTGAGGATGCGATGATAACACGTTACCTTCTTGGCACTTTTCTGTTAGGATATCCATCCTATTGGGGGCATGTAAGAGCATTGTGTGGTTCGGGTTGCTATGGGCGACCCTATCTGGAAGTGCCGATTGCCACAGGCCTGAATTCGCTTAAGAAATCCATGGGTGATACTATCTCGAAGTGTCGATTGCCAGGAGTTCTTGGGATTGCTATGGGCGGTGCTATCTGGAAGCATTGAAAGCCAGGCACCCTTCAAGGTTCGGTGATGGGAACAATGAATCCGACACAGACCATGTTGATAGCTGATCCAAGGTTAAACTTAGAGAAATCAAACAAAAATATATAAATTACAAAATATATATATATAATAATAATACTCACTTTCTAGGTTGGAAATCATACCAACCTCAAATAACTTAGACCAATGCACATGCACGGATGCTTTAATCTCTAGGATAAATAAACCTTAGGGTAGAGTTAGAAATCAGGGAAACTTGTGCCTGCAACTCATCTTTAGCTAACCTAGTTTTTAACTTAGCAACTACTTGGGAACCTTAGATCTAAAATCTATAACTTAACAAGTTTCTAAAGGAAGACCAATTTGGTTGTCTAGTCCACTTGAAGAGCTGGGTTCATGCTTGAATTTGCTATGGACTAGCAAAAACTAGGCATTGGGGCATTTGATGAGCCCATATTTGTGGGCTAATTACTTAATTGCCTAGACATTAGAGTAATATTAACTTATACATAGCATGTATTAAGATATAAATAATATTATTTATACATATTTTCTTGTATGCATTATATTCATATATAAATTATCTAGCATCATTTAGTTTACATGCATAAATTACATGCATTAAATAATTAGAAAAATAAGGGTTTTGCATACAAATAATCCACATATATTTTTATATCTTTCTTCGTGCAGCAACAACTGCTCCACCCTAACAAGCCATTTATGGCTAGATCAAGCAGTGAAGAGGACCGGAAGAAGTGGATCTCCATCACTCCATTTGAATTGCAAATGGCTACAAGAGAGGGGGAGCGGCTGCCATGCTCTGGAGGCCACCACCCCTTTCCTCACTGTGTAGAGAACCTAGTTTCTCATCCGCTCCTCACCACCGGCCTCAACTGTGGCAGTGCGACTCCACCACCGTGGGCGTATGGTGTGACAGCCCACACCGCCAATCAGAGTCCCTATATCACCGTGCTTCTTCTTCATCAGCTCCTCAACCACCAGCACCATCCCTGCGCATGTCCCTCTCCACATGCAGGCACCTCCTGAAGCACGCACCAAGCGTAGGCACCGCCCTCCAGCACCCGTCGCGTGCAGGCACCTCTTGCAACAGTGCCATTCCCGCGTGCCTACCCCTCGCAGCCGCTCTACCTACACGCAGAGTGCGCCGCACCTCCGCCTACGCCTCCCTTGTTGCACCTCTGCCCATAGCACCTCCAAGCGCTGCCCTAGCAGCAACAACGCACCCACCAGCACCCCTCAGTGCACCCACCCACCTCTTACATGCATCCGCACCTCCGCCCGCATGCCCTCCAGCAACTCAGCCCACACACCATCCAACTACTCCGCCCGTGTGCAGAGCACACAACACCTCCACCCACACGCCCTCCAGTGAGCAGCACCTCCAGTGGCCTCTCGCACTGCGCATGCGAATCCCCCTGCACTCCTCCTCACCTCCAACCATGCGTTGAGCTGCTTCACAGTAGCAGCAAGCAACCCATCACTGCCGCCCCTCTCTATTCCGTCCAGCCACCTCAGGCCACCCCTCACTTTGCTGCGACCACCATCGCAAAGCCCTCGCCTCACTCATCTCCTACACCAAGTCTCACCTCTAGCCGTGGCCTGCCATGCACGCACGCCAAGCTCGAAGCAAATGCTCTGTTTCTTATCGTATTAATATTTACATTCACATGCCATTGCCACTCTTTTTATTTTGAATTTATTAATTAAATATTATGGCTAATTTGTGCAAGTGACCTCCCTCTTTCTCATAAATGCCATTTCAGCATGATCCATTGATGTTTTCTTAATCTAAGGCGGATTTGACTCAATTTCTCCACAAAATTAATCGTGAACATCTATTTTTAACCTATGCAAGTTTAAATAGGTCATTGCCTCCCTGTGGACATGACCCGCTCTCCTGTGAGTGGTTTAATTTTAACTCTAATTATTTTGATTAGTCGATTTTCCACCACTTAGAAATACAATGATAAATCTTCTTAATCATCATTTTCGAAAGCGAAAATCTGACTCGTCACTAGGTAGGGAAGAGGGTCAAAGAGAACTTGAGAGGTTCAGCATTCTTCCTTGACAACCATTCTAGTTCATGAATGTTATCAACAGCAACTGTAGTAATTGATTGACTTTCATGCTACCTATCATTAGTGTGCGTGTCCTAGAATGGGCCTAAATGTTCATCTTCCAAATTGAACTGATCAAGGGTGTCGCCCATTTCATTATCGTGTAAAGGTGAGTTTGAAGCAATAGGACTATGAGTGTCCTCAACAACGACATCCCCAGGTTCTTGTTCGATGTTAAGATCTTGCCCCTGGGGTATATAGATTCCTTCATCAAGAGTATTAATTGCTTCCATTTCTTCCCAATGTTTAAGAGGATGATCTTTGCAATCAAAAGTAGGTAGGAATCTAGATTTGGCTAAATCAGTAAGATCCTTAAGGGGTAAGTCCTTGAACAAAACATATTCCCCCCTGGAGTCACTATATACTCTGAGTCCAGGCCCCTCAAAGTCATCATTATCCTCATCTATGCTTCTTCCCTCCTGCCCATGAGACTAAGGAAAATCATGAAAGTCAGGATCAAATGTTTCCTTATCTTCCTCAGAAAAGACATCTTCACGTCCTTGAGACCAAAATTAATCCAAGTCATCAAATTCAGCATCAATCTCATTAGGGTCACCTCTGTCAGATACATGTAGAATCTCAGAATGATGTATGGCGGATATTGGCTCCCAAAGTAGAGGGTCGTGGTTATTATCATTTCCTTCCAATATGATTTCCTCCGACACCCAAGGTTCCTGGAATTTATTAACTTCAGCATCACAATCCTTTGGGAGATCTAACTGAGGTGTAAAGTCCTCAGAGGTGTACGGTATAGGTTTGGCATCCCTAGGATGGGGTGTAGAATCCACCTCAAAATCAAGAATGGGGGTTGGGTTGACTATTTGACTGTGACCTGCTTCATAAAATGTAATAAAGATACTATCATTCGAGTCGAGTTCACCTAATGGGACCATCTTCCCCTTTGATTGGCTCCAATAAAGCTCAGGTGGAAGGTCTACAAGATCCTCCTCTTCTGGTTGCCCCCATTCTACATCACAATTCATTGAATGACTACTCCTTTCAATTCCCAGTGTATCCATGTAGCCCCTCTCCCCCTTAATGCAAGGACTTCTCAAAGAAGGATTCCCAAGTATGGAGGGGTCTACAATATTCTCAAGAGGGTAGCTATACTCCATGTTTGAGTCCCTAATGCCCCCTTCCAACTTATGGCATGGCTCCCTCAAGGGAGATGCATCTAGTGTGGAGGGTTTAGAATCAACCTCATAGGAATAAATCAGGTGACTAATTTCTTCATTTAATTGTTGACTTGTCCTCAAAGCCTCTCCTAAAGCTTCCATCATTTCCAGCTATTGTTTTTGCATTTCAATCTTGAATGTGGAGAGGAAATCATTCTTTTCCGAAGGAAAGGCAAGCTCATGGTTATAATACCTTGGAGTTTCTGTCCAACCATTGGAATTAAAATCATCTAGGGTGGGAGGGTTGGGTTTATCTAAAGTGTGTGTCATATCAAAGAAGGTGTGTCCCACTCTTAGGTTCTACTCATAATCATAGGATTGGGGATTAATCAGACCAATGTTCCTATACTAGGAGTAGAAAGGATCCCAATGTTCATCAAAATATCTCTCAGAGAATGGATAAGTGCAGGTCATGGAACCAAAATTAGGTGTTCTGGGGTGAGTGAAGTAGTTGTAATCCATTTGAAAACAAGTCTTGAATGCACACCCCAATCAAACACAAGGTAATGGGACTCTCCTTTTTCTTAGAGTAGATTTTAGTCAACCTCCAACCTACCCCTTAAGGTTTTCAAATGGGGTCAAGTTTGCACCCATCTATTCCCACTTTAGTGGTATAAGAGGGGGCTGTGACTTGAGATCCCTAACAAGCTCTTTGGAGAAGAACAAAGGTCGGCTACATTATC
Organism: Thalassia testudinum; assembly: GCA_037157565.1. Taxonomy (NCBI): domain Eukaryota; kingdom Viridiplantae; phylum Streptophyta; class Magnoliopsida; order Alismatales; family Hydrocharitaceae; genus Thalassia; species Thalassia testudinum. Next base: position 31,208,651 of record JAZHRO010000036.1, read on the forward strand.
TCTTGGTTGCCAAATAAGTTGCACAATCAATTACGTGCCCTAAGTCGACCTTCACGTGCCCTAGGACCGATACCTTGCTTCAATGATACTCTCAGGTGGCCTAGTGAGAAGTTACTCCAAGGACGGAACTAAGGGATGCAAGTGGGCGAACCCTTCCTTTGAGGTGAGGCAAATGTGGTGCCTTTTAACTACCCTTTTGTTCCTTTAATGGGTGTCCCCCTCCTTGAAGTATCAAAACACCTGGTCACAGGATAATACCACTATCACAGAGTGAAATAGGAGGGTCTGCACCGATGAAGAGATCAATGCTTATAGCCTTAAGGGACCTAGACCTAGTGTGTTGCCTAGTGTGTGTGCTTAGTGCCAGAAGTGTGCATCACACCACAAATCAGTTTGTTTTTTAGAAGAATCGCACACAAGTCCCTTTATCAAATCAAATGTGATTTGCTTTTATGGCTGAATCTGATTAGCAGTCCCAATTTCGATTTGGCGACCACTAAATTAGGTCAATTCAATCAATTTGGTGATCTTGAGATTTAATCCCAATGCAATGCATGACAGGAGCTGGATGCAAAGATAGAAGGTATACCTGACTCCAGCAATCTCCGTGTAGATATGTACATAATGTAAGGAAAGAGATCTAGTATGTTGCTCAATTACCCCTATATGCACACACCTAAGGGTATGCAACTCCTAAACAGGCATCTCAATATTTTTTCTATTTTTCTTTTAGAACAAGAAAGCAGAGAACCACAGATAAATCGCCCTAGTCGCTAAAAAAAGTGGGGACAAACCCCCAAAAATCAGCCCCAACGTTACAAGGGAGAGAAGACTAAAATGAGTTAAATTTCACGATGAAGGAGAATCCCCTCTGAAAGTGGGATCCAGGTCTCCTCTTTGCGTCTTCTCTGCATGTGTGGGCATCGCTCAAGGTTGACATCGTTGCTCAATCTCATCAGATTCCTTGTATAGAAAAAGTAGAGAATGGTCGATAAATGCGCACCTCAAAATGATCAAATATATAATCATGAAAATCTATTACATTTGTTGCCTCCCTTACAAGTCATTTATGCGCATGTTTTGAAATATGTCATAGTTCGTAGTGTAGTCGCGCAAAACCCATGATCAAAAATATTAATAAATTACAAGATGGTGAGTCCCAGTCAAACTCAGGGAGGCATTATGGAAATGCGAAATCTGATTCCGATCTCCCTCTCTCTACTTGCTAAAACTCATGTCAATTTATAGTTATTTACGTATTCATGCATGACATGTTGTTGCTAAAAACATGAGAGATTAAAACAGGCAACTTTAATCACAATAGAATATGACAATGAAGCTCATGGTGATTTTTGCAACACACACATATATATATAATCAGATGATTTTCATTGAATCCAGAATGGTTGCAACAGAGCAAAGCTCGAGGAAAGCTTGTACATGAAAGCTTAAACAATAAAACTAGCTATCAGAAAATGATTGCATGTGTGGATCTCTGGGGAGATTACTCATGCATCATTGAGGGGGAAGAGAGCTACACTACTAAAATAGAAAATTAAAGTAGAGAAAACTATGGAGAACTATGAGCTACTTATCTACGCTAGTAGAAAGAAGGGCATTGGAGGTGGTCTCCAATGGCCTTTGAGATGGAGGTGCTAGGGAGAAGAAAGAGGGGCGGTCAATGGTGGTTAGGTCAGCCCTTAGAGGGAGGAACGAGAGGTGATCTTGGCTCTTGGCATGGAGGTGGCGATGGCCATGGTGGTGAAACTCGTGGAGGTGCACATGAAGGTGGAGGTGAAAAGCTATGGTGATGGGTGGATGTTTTTAGAACCAAGATGGGTTGCAAGTGGCTATCTAAGGGTCTTTAAATAGACCCCAGGAAGGCTTTCTAGAGAGGTGCAGAACTCTCTAGAGAGAGCCCCAAGGTGGTCAGCCAAGATGAGGTGGAGGTGGTTTTTAGATCCACAAAATGTGGATCTAAAAATTTGCATTACTCTTGGTTGCTATTTTTAGCAACCAAGGTAACAACACTTGGATAAGAGTTCTAGAGAACTCTTGTGTGTTTTCAGCTAGGTGAGGGTATGTGTGTGTGTGTGCGTGAACATGTGTGTGTGTCTAAGTGGTCTAGTGGCCTGGGTTAGGTCCTAAGGGTTTGGGTTAGGTTATGTCATAGAATTAGGGTTAGAAACCTTAATTACTAAGGTATATGTGCAATTAAACTTGTAATAATTTTAATTAAAAGAGTGCAAGCCTAATTAAGAGTAAGAATACTCAATTAGGTTAGGCTTAGGTCAATTGGGCTCTCACTGAGTCCAATCAGACTTGTGTGGGCTGAGATCAGAGCTCAATTGGACTCTATGAGTCTAATTGACTAGGCAATTGTAATTGACTATGATCCAAGTCAATTAGGCCTAGTGAGAACCTAATTAGGTTCTTAGGAGGGTCTTAGGGTGGTGTACTGGGCTTAGGGCACCTCAATTTGGGTTCCCTAGGGTGTAGATTGGGTTTAGGGACCCAGGAAATCAAGATCCAAGCTTGATTTCCAAAACAGGGTCTGGAGAGGGGTATCAGACATCCAATTAGAGTATCAGACAACTTATACTCAAAAATTAGAAGTCCAAACTTGTTGTCTGGACGTCCAATCAGAGATTAGGGTGGATTCAAAGTTCTGTCTTGGAATTCTCCAGAAATTGGACGTCTGACAACTTATCTAGACGTCCAATAACACTGCAAACTTGGGTTCTAGGTCTGTGGATTATTTCTAAGGGTTCTAGATATCCAATAACTTATCTGGAAGTTTAGATAAGGGCTGGAACTAGGGTTTTGAGGTATCCTAGGCTAAGGTGACCTAATCTAAGGGTGGCTAAGGCTTAGGATGGTCTCTAGGGCTATCCTTGGGCTAGGATTGGTCCTAAGTTCTTCATAATTTAAACTCTACATTAAATTCTACTAAATAGAGTAGCATACCTCAACCCTACATTATTTTTCTACTTTATTCCTACGTCTTCTAGTTCAGCTCTGCTACAGTACCAGCTTCTCTTTATTCTTCAGATCCAACTTCAAATCCAGCTTCAAATCTTCTTATTACCTACAAACCATATAATACACTTAATTAGCACATTATAACATTATTCTATGGATAGCTAAAATAAAGCAGTAAAGATGCAAAGTATGCTCATGAATGCATGGATTACACTAAGTTAAGCTAAGTTCTAACTTAATTTAGGTCATTTAAGACCTATGATTGCTGTGCAATCACTCCCTGGCAACGGTGCCATTTGTTTAGGAAATTTTCTCTTGCAAGATTATGTGTCAGAGAAATAATGTCATCGCAGTAAAAATCGCATGGTGGACAAATCCCAGATCAAAAATATTTATCAGTGAAAACTAACCACAAAGAGTTAAGATGCCGTATCCACAGGGAGGAACAGGCTAATAAATTCACATATACGTAACATTCAAGTTTGTAGAGATGAAAGATTATTGTGTAAAAACTATTCGTCAAATCCCTTGCGTCAATCAATGGATGTGTTGATCGTAATGTAAACCCATCATTTAGATAGAAATCAAGGGCTATTTATGCAAATTTCACCCAATACATCAAATCATTAAATATGTGAACAGTGCATGTGCAATGGCATATCATGTAATTTTCAATTGCATGTGTACTAGAGTGCATATTTGAATCCCAATTTGGTGCAATATGAGATGAATAACAAGAGCCAAACAATTATGAGGAAGAAGTATACTACTGCAAATTCACCTCAATTTTAGTAATCAACGAAAATCATGAAAATAACTTCTAGCAATGGTAGAGTTTGTAAATTTTAATGAAGCCCAAAATAGGGGATTCCTTCCCCTTGGCTGTGCGTGCTCATGGGTTGATGGCAAGGGCCGAGAAGCTCACTGGAGGTAAAGTGGAGCGAGGCCGATTCGATGGAGGTCATGGTGAGGTGCGGGATGGTCGGTGGTCGCCGGACAGTGAGGTGTCCAGTGGAGGTAAGGATTACCGACAGTGGGGAAGTTGCTGCGTGCAACCGCTGGTGGCCAACAGTTGGTTGCTGTGGTCGCACGAGTAGCGGGCGACCGTTTGCTGAGGCCAAGGAGGAGCGTGCAGCCATCAGCGTGGTGGAGGTGGCCGGCGGTGATGGGTCTGTTGGAGGTGTTGCAGCCTCATGCATGTGCTGCTAGTGCGTGCATGTGGGGTGGCTAGAGATGAGGGCTGGCTACGCACGTGCATAGCCACGCGTGGTAGGTGGGCGATGCCGGTAGGTCGTCAATAGTGAGGAGAGGACTACTGCTGGAGGTGGTAATGTTGGGTTCATTTCACACGTAGCAGGAGATGAAGAAGAAGAAATGAAGAAGCTGAAGGTGGTGATGTTGAGCACGGTGGTTGTTGCGGTGTGAAGGGCGTACGTTGTCACCATACGATCGATTATAGTATCATGGTTGTGATGGTCGTGGGAAGGAGGAGGCTCGTAATGGTGCTGTGGACACGGTGGTGAGAAGATGCATCGAGGGCAAGCGCAGTGGTGAAGAAGGTGGTGGTGCACGGTGACAAAGAAGTAAGGGGGCACGGTGGTTGATGGGTGAAGCGCGATGATGTTGTCGGCACTGTCACCGCCGACCATGGTGGCAGTGTCGTCGGTGCACGGGCACGGTCGTGGAAAGCTCGTAGTGGTGGACGATGCCATGGTGATGTGGTTGTCGAGGACATGGGTGAGACACGATGGTGATTGGTGGCGCACAATCTTCAGGTAGGGAGAAAGATTGATTAGCAAGATTTTTGTACGCTAAAAGGTTGAGTTTGAAACCTGTCGTTGTAGTCGCATAAAAATCCACTATCAAATAAAATAAATTTATAACTGAAACTCTAGTGAGTCTCGGGTCAAACACGAGGAGGCAAACGTTTGGTTAAAAATCACGTTTGGAATTATTGTCACAAAGTAGATTAGCTGGTCGAATTAGATCTACACTAGCTAGTCTACTTAAAGAATAAACAATAGAAGAGAGAAATAGAATAATACAAAGAAAGAGAAAATAGGGAGAAAATGAACAAGTATTTCATAACTAGAGCATCATGTCAATTACATCTACTTGCTACAACTAGAAAGCTAGAAACTATATTAGAAAGCGATAAAAAGAGAGGTATGAGAAAATCCTCCTCAACGGCTGCTTCGAGGACGAGTTGCATTGACGAAGCACTCGAAGATGTAATCATTATATGCAATGTAATCCTAGGGAGAGTTAAAGTTGCAATCATTATATCCTTCTTGATTGTAGATCGTATTAAATTGATCATAAAAGGGTGGAGATCTATAATTAGTGTAGCTCAGAGAAGGATAAAAATCAAAATCATGGTGTCCAAGGTTAGACCCTGAACACGGAGACCCAGAATTGTATCCCCAAACCGAGTCATCCCAACTAGTAGATGGTTGACTACAGCACGGGTCAGAATAATAATCATCATATTGGGAATAAGATGTGTCAAGAAGGTAGGAGTGGAAATGCGTGTAGGATGTGGAAGAATCCATGACAAAATGGGAGGAAGAAAGATGCCCTGCAATACAAACAATCAAACCTGTTCTTAAGTGGGATAGCCTAAAGATCTACAGACTCCCAGAACATGTCTTGAGATGAAAAGAATGATTTGGTCTACTTCTTTCCGATCAATCCAACCAGTTAGAGGTAGGGATTGGGGAGAAGGTTCTTCCCTTAGCTTTCACCACAAGTTCCTTTGATACCCCCCAACCGCAGTCGTTTGACACTGCTCCCCTAGCTAGACATCAGATGGACCAGTAGAAGTAGATTAATCAAAAATAATCTCGATCTGGGCCCCAAAGAGCGAGTCCAATTCTTAAGTCCAACGTCTACTTGATTTTAGTTAGGCTTAGGTTTGAATGTGCTTGGGAATGTGATGGGCCCCTTATCTGGGTTGTGCCCTTCATGATTGATTGAGATGTGTGAGTGCACAACTAGGGTTTCGAAGCACGATTATTTGAATGAGTGGATTTTAGAGTTTAAATCTTGCTTAAGTAGCTTTTAGGGTTTGAATTAAGGTGAATTCAATCAAGTTCAGGAGGCACACCAAAATTTGCAAACACGGGTGAAGATGTTTTCCTTTGAAATCACAATAAGATGGAGTGCCTGCTACTGACCTTAAATGTTAACCATAATGAGCAAGCTACTATATGAGTTGATTTTAGATAAAGTGGTGTGGCCCAAACAACTCAAACAATTAGCCTAATGCATCACTATATTAGGCACACAAGTGATTACCTATTCTGATTTCTACTCGATTATGTGTTCGTTTGCATGTACCAATTCCAAAGATCTGGTTACCAATTGAGTATGAAAAATTGGAAGAGGTTGTGTACCTCTGTGGGATTTTTTAAATTTTTTTTTTTATGAGCTGAGGGTGAGGCAGGTGGAGGTGGCAACCAAACAACCAAACTAAGCCTAGGGTTTATGCAATCTCCTAGGTTAACTAGGGTTTGTGTTATTAGGTAGTGGAATGAAATCAAAGGGGTGGGTGGTGGGAATATACTTACAAACCCTTCAACAGCACTTTACTCCAATCTTACAGCTCTAGCTCGCCTTAAAAGAGTACTTGCAATCACAGTAAGAAAAGAGAAGAGTAAGGTAAAGATCAGTAAGGCGAGAAACGTAGGAAATCAAATAGCATTGCCTCCCCGACAACAGTGCCAAAATGATTAGTGAGATTTTTGTATGCTAAAAGGTTGAGTTTGAAACCCATCATTGTAGTCGAGTAAAAATCCACTATCAAATAAAATTTATAACTAAAACTTTGGTGAGTCTCGGGTCAAACACGGGGAGGCAAACATTTAATTAAAAATCACGTCTGGAATTATTGTCACAAAGTAGATTAGCTGGTCGAATTAGATCTACACTAGCTATTCTATTTAAAGAATAAACAATAGAAGAAAGAGATAGAATAATACAAAGAAAGAGAAAATAGGGAGAGAACAAACCAATATTTCATAACCATAGCATTATGTCTATTACATCTACTTGCTACAACTAGAAAGCTGGAAATCTATACTAAAAAGCGATAAAAAGAGAGGGATGAGAAAATCCTCGTCGACGGCTACTTGGAGGACGAGTCACATTGACGGAGCGCCCGGACGAGGGTGGTGAGATGCTGGATGAGGGAGAACGGAGCTGGAGGATGAAGGATGAGACAGGGTGACGTCGCAACGGGATCTGCTTCTCTAATGGCGATGAGAGGACAACCGTGGGCACTCACGAACAAGAATGAGAAGATGGAAAAATTATATTTAAAACTCTAGTGGAGCACCCCAACTATGGGACTAGCTCTTTAGAGCTTTGAAGAGGGTGAGAGGAGAAGAGAAGGGATGAAGAAGAAGTGGAGGGCGTAGGGCCTTTTTATAGGCATAGAAATGGGGGTAGCTTGGTCATTTAAATTCTTATAATTTGATATAGGGGTCTTTGTGACGAACGCATCTGTCACTGAAGGTAAACATCGGTGAAGATACGCGTGCAACGTCGACCGTATGATGGAGATCGGAGAGCTCAAAAGCAACCACATCAATGCCTCTCAGCCTTCATGCATTAAGAGGTTTAACACAATCTCGACCATCTGATCAAGATCAGATGGCCTCGATCGCACTATTGCCACTTCCTCCTCGTGCATTAAGAGGTGATGTAGCCTCTCTTCCCAACATCAGATGAAGATTGGATGGTTGGGGAGTGCGCTCGCCCGTTCTCCTTATCGCATCGAATCAAGCATGCAGTTTGGCATCAGATTGCGCGTGGATGTGCTTGCTCATCCGCGCTGCCATGTAGAGGCATCTGTAGCCACTCATTGCAAGTCGAATAACACAATTTTTTGCAATCGCTCTTCTCACGAATTAAGCTTGCTATGCGCAACTCGAACGTTTTCCCCACATTATGCGTGAGAGCTTCGACCATTGCGCTAAGGGGCTCTTTTGGTCACATTTACAAATTAAGGCTGCGGTGCTCTCAGCAGTTGGATCTCGATCCAATGGTCGAGGTCTCATGGCCTTTACTAAGGAGGGAGAGCGTCAGAGGTGCTGAGCGGCTATGATGGCACCACATGACGCCATCATGGCTGTCCATCTTCTTTGACTTGTAAATGGTGCCACAGATGTCGGATTGGATCGATTTTCGCACTGTTGGGTTGCGATCGTCGATCCGAACCCATCCGTACGGTTGGATTTGTCATCTGAGGTACGGATTTTACACCACCTTTCCCCTTGACCTCTGATCTTCCTCAAACTGTATCTGATGCTACGGATGTCCGATCGGGGCAATCTTGGAGGTGTTAGACTCTGATCGTCGCCCTAATCAGATCCATATAGTTGGATCTTTAATCCGAGGCCCCAAAATGATATTGCCCTATCCCTTGGCCACAAAAAGGACAAATTAACCTATAATTTGTATAAACTAATGTAAATGTATGATGATGCATGTTATGTAATATTTATAATGCATGATGCAATTATATGCTTAAGAACACATATAAATAGACAGTTTATGTGACATAGGTGTGTCTACATCAAAGATGTTGGAGACCCGTCCTCCCTCCTATGGGAGGAAGATGATGGATCTCCTAACCGCCCTTCATATGCCTCTATATAAAGAAAGGGAAAAGAGAGAATAAGAGAGAAAATATTAGGGAGAGAGATTAAGGGGAAGAATAAGGGAAAGTAATCATTTGATCATTGCCAAAAATATGAGACATTATTTCTTTCTGAACTAACTTGCCAAAAATCATACGAGTGAAAAGAAAGCAAGCTTTAAGAGAGAATCTCTGATGATTTTCTTGCCCTTTTTATTGGAAAAAATCAAATGTTACAATGGCATTCCAATTGAGGTGGGATATGATGTCATTTTAAAATTGCACTTCCAAAAATAATCCTACATCAACCATTCATAATCAAATAATGCGAATGAAATGCAGGGACCATTAACTCTGTAGCTTAATTGATTTGATCAATGTAGTACATGCTTTTAATAGAATTCTTATCCCAATAATAATGTACTTCGGCTTAATTCTAATCCACTAAAGTGGACCTATCAGTTATCCTTCCCTAAATCTGGGGTCCTACATCTCCTAGCTATTGGGAGTGATCATAGCCTGATACTCCTATGAACCGAAAGGAAACCCAAGAAGGCAAGTCATATATGGAGATTGGAGAATTGGTATCTTAAACCGAAATTCAAAGAAACTTGGCAGCATAGTTGGGCAGCTTCTGGCATTGCAGGAAATAAAATATCCAAAAATCTTGCTACTCTGTCTTCTGACATCAACATATGGAAAAAAGCCTTCTCGTCAAACTGGAAGGAAGTCAAAAAAAACTATTGAGAATCAGCTGGCAAAACGATAAGAGCTCAACTTATAATGTTCAGTGAGAAGATGAATTTAGGAAAGATTATGAATAGGTTCTCCTCAAGGAAGAAATATACTGGCATCAAAGATCCAAACACGAGTGGATAAACAATGGGGAAAAGAATAAAAAATATTATCACTTATATGCATCAAAGAGGAAAAGGAAGAACAACATACAATGGCCGAAGCTCCCAGATGGTGAACACACTAGTGACCAAAAAAAAATTGAGAACTACTTTTGGAAACACTTCACACAACTTTATGCTTCAAATGATAATGGATTAGATCCACCTTCAATTTTCTTAAGCAATGTTGGACCAAATGAATAAGAGTATATATGGTGTGTTGCAATTCCTGATCCCAAGGAGATCAAGAATGTTCTCTTTCATATGCCTCTGTCAAAAATTTTAGGACTAGATGATTTTCCAATGCTTTTCTTCCATAAAAGTTGGGAGGTAGCTGGACAGGAGGTGATCAACTTTGTTCGAGATTGCTTTCACAATTCCATATGCCTTATGACATGGGCAATACTTTTTTGGCCTTGGCTCCAAAGGTAATAAATCCTATAGAACCTAAGGACTATAGGCCTATAAGTCTTAGTAACATTTTATACAAGCTTGTGGCAAAACTAACAGCTAGAAGAATTGCTCCGCTCCTTTACATGGCTATATCCACTAACTAATCGGGTTTTTTGTTAGGTAGGTAGATTTCTAATAACATTGTCTTAGCTAAAGAGGTCTTCCATGCTCTAAAGATGAAGAAGTGGAAACAACACTCTATGGTTGTTAAGCTCAATATGTCGAGTGGTGTTTTATATATTTTTGCCTAAGTCAATTGAACTTTCCTCATTCTCTTGTAAATCTTATTTTGTCTTGTCTCTCTTCTGCCACCTTTCAAGCTTTAGTTATTGGAAACAAAACTAAAATTATTCTACCTTCACATGGTATTAGACAAGGATGCCCACTCTCCCCCTACTTGTTTATATTATGTTCTAATTTTCTATCATGCTCTCTAGCTGCTTCTCTCCATTGCAAAAAAATTTCAAGTTATCATATCGATAGGAAGGTTCAACCAGTTACCCACCTCATGTATACGGATGATGTAATTATATTTGCAGTTGCTGCTATGAGTGAAGCCGGGGAACCGAAGTCAATTCTCAATCTTTATGAGCAATGTTCTGGTCAAAGAGTAAACTATATGAAATTAAGGATATATGATAAACAAGATTTCGTACTCTTAAAGGTTGAGTTTGAAACCCATCGTTATAGTATCGTAAAAAACCACTATCAAATAAAATTTATCGAAACTTTGGTGAGTCCCAGGTTGAACACAAGGAGGCGAACATTTGATCAAAAATTGCATTTATAATTATTGTCACAAAGTAAATTAGCTGGTTGAAATTATTCTACACTAGCTATTCTACTTAAGGAATAAACAATAGAAGAAAGAGAAAGAATACTACAAAGAGAGAGAGAATAATACAGAGAAAAGAGAGAGAAAGAGAACCAATTTTTGATAATCATATGTTCATTACAATTAATTTCTATAACTAGAAAGCTGAAAATCTACACTAGAAAGCGATAAAAAGAGAAGGGGGCGAGAAGTTATCCTCCTCGACGGCTGCTTGGAGGATAAGCCACGTTGACGAAGCACCCGCAAGATGGGTATGAGATGCTGGAAGAAGGAGGACGAAGCTGGAGGATGGAGGATGGAATAGGGCTACGTCGCAGCTGGATCTGCTTCCCGAATGGCAGTGAGAGGACAACCACAGGTGCTCCACGAACGGGGATGAAAAGATGAAAAAATTATATTTGAGACTCTAGTGGAGCATCCCAGGTATGGGACTAGCTCGTAGAGCTTTGGAGGGGGTGAGAGAAGAAGAGAAGAGATCAAGAAAAAGTGGAGGGCATAAAGCCTTGTTATAGGCATAGAAATGGGGGTAGAAAGGTCTTTTCAAGGCCTTAACATTAATATCAAGACCTTTAGTGACGTTTATGAGCGTCACCGAAGGCAAGTGTTGCTGAAGGCATGCCTTGAACGAGGGTTGTGCGATGCCAATCCAACTGCTCTTGTGAAGCCACGTCATCCGATGCCTAATCTTCAAGCGTTGCATGCTCCATCGCTCCAAATCCATCTCAACCATCCGATCAAGAGATCAAACGACTTAAAAGCATGGGAGTCTCTTCACCTTCAAACGCTCCGTGCACCCATATGTGATGGCGCGTACGATCGCGCGTCATCACACGCGTGCAGCACTCTCTTCCATCCGACGAGTGATAAGGTGCCACGTTGCCTCCTAATCTGCCGTCCGCACTCCATCCAACGACGTAATTTCGCACATCGCTCTTCTTCATGATTTAATCCGCTCATGCGGATTCAAACCAACGTCATGTGCTATACATAGGTGTTAATGGGGCAAAATCAATTTTTAAAAAGATGTTCGTTGCAGTATAAATGAAATCGCCTCGAAAACAAATAAGAATTTATTACTCAAAAACCTAGGTATCCGAGGTCGAACATAGGGAGCAAATTGGTATTTAAAAACTAGAATCATAACTTTCAATTTTGTAAAATGCAATGACCAATCCACTTAAAGTTATGAAGTAAAAATGAGGTCCATGTATAAAGAAACTCAAAAATATCAAGATGGACGTCTAATGTAAAAATCAGACATCTTAAATAATTAATGCTACAGTGCTTTCTCTGTTCTTCTTCTTCTGATTTCTGATTTCTCCTTTCTTTGCTTCTAATTTTGTCTTTTTCTTCTCTTATTTCCTTAGCTTTCTTCTGCCTTTGATTCTCTACTTGGCCGCACCTCTGCTTCCTTCTTCCTTCTGCTTTCAACCCTTGGCTTCTTTCTTTCCTCTCCTTGGCCTCCTTTTCTTCTTCTGCCTCTGCTTCTGCCTTCAAATCTTTCTTCCTTCTTCAACCTCTGCTTCTGCGGCTATAGTGCTTCTTCCTTCCATCTTTAGCTACTACTGCCTTCAACTTCTAAGTCCTTCTTTCTTTAGCACCACCTTCTTCTTTCTTCCACGCTCCTGCCATTAGCTTTCTTCCTTAGCCTCTTCTTCCTTCTCCTTCTTTCCCTGCACAGCATAGAGCAAAACCTACCCCTACCCTCCCCCACGTTGCTCTCTCTATTTCTCCCTTCGCTCTCCCAGAGCCAGCCAATCGGGTATACGGGTCAGGTTACGTGCACCCGGGTCCAGGAGCACCAACAAAGGTGGTGCGCGAGGAGTGTAGGGTAAACGGGTCGGCTAGGTCCGTGTAGGTGTGGGTCGCAGACGAGGCGGGGGCGTGGGCGAGGGACCTCACCCCGTGTTCTTGAGGCACTAAGAGAGAAACACAAAAACAATAAAAAGCACGCACCTGCACCAAGCATTTCCGAGGTGGGACTAAAGTCCCACCCGCTTCTTCGCGTGCCTGCAAGAAGGAGTCTCGTCCAATTGAGGCAGTTGCAGTTGCTGATGCCTCTGATTGCCAGGTACAAAAGGTTCGCAGGAGGGTTCCGCGCACCTGGGACACTACTGTCTGGAGTAGGATGACCTGGAGCACTCAAGCTTGCTGCTTCACGCCTTCACAAATGGCGGCGGAGGCTCAAACCTAAAATGCACGAATATGGCCTCGCGGCCCTGTCAAATGCCTTGGGAAGCTTCTCCATGTCACGGCAAAGGTGAGATGGTGGTTGGCTGGCCGCGGGACGGCCTAGGCGTGCACGCCTAGGTCTCTCTATGGCCATGAAGGTGCATGTGTCGAGTGAGAGTGTAGGGCATGTGTGGCGGTTGGTGAAGGGGTGGAGGATGATCATTGAGTGATGGCGAAGGTGATGAGGTAGGTGGCGAGTCATGTGGAGTGAGGGAGTGACGGATTCGCCTCGCCGGTGGTCGGCCGAAGATGAGGGAGACAGAGGTGGACAGTGGCTATAGAGGGGTATTTTACGAAATTGAATAAGGGAAAATGAAGAGTAGGAGAAGGGGACTTATCTGTGAGTAGCTGGACGAAGGGGAGGCAGAGGGGACGAGCGGCGTGTATGTGCCATCGTCAGGGAAGAAGACCCTGAGGTGAGGATGACGACGACGAGGAAGGGGTTGGAGAGGCACACGCTAGTACGGCGCAACGTGGAAGAGCAAGACGAAGATAACTTTGCCACTAGTATTGTGGCAGAGCAACGAGAGGGAGGAGGGATCGCCGGAGCTTGCGGGCAATTGGTCGGAGACAAGGAAGAAAGAAATTTGGGGGAATTCTCAAGCCAATTCAAGCTTGAGATGGTCGGGAGGATCTGGGGCATCTTTTATAAGCACCGGTAGAGGGCCATGTGATTGAAAGGCAAGCTTCCAAGCATGGCAACCTCGTCGGAGTAGGAAATCCGTGAGATAGCCATATCTCTCGAGTGTTCGCACGAGAGATTAGGTGCGAATCGAATCCTGGGATCATGTTCAGACGGTAGGGAATTCCTTAGAGAATCTCCCTTCCAAATCTGGGAGATCTCTAAGGATTCGGGGAGAAATCCTCCACAAATCCTCGTCGAAGTAGGATTCCTCCGCTGTAATGGTGGAGGGACCTGAATGCAAAGAGTGGTGAGAAAGATAGGGGTTCTATGCAAGGGTTTTCAAAAGTTAGGGGCCAGAATGTAATTGGGTGGACCATTTTGCAAAGTAGGTCAAGGTGACCTTCCCTTAGGCCCAAATTTTGGTACAAACCTAATTTGAACCTAAGAAATCCAATGGTGAAGTTGGATTTTAGGTTTGACTACATTTGACTAGACATTTTGCACAAAAACCCAAATTAAGTCAAATACTGAGCTAGGACCCCTATCTATGTCAAAATAGGTTCCAAAGGCCAAATTGAAGGTTCTAAATCCTAGAGGATATTTTTCCATGAATTTTAAAGGGTTTATTTGATTTTTATCCTGACCATAATCTTATGAAATTAAGTGAGTTTGTATTAGAGTTACAAAATGTCATTTAATTCTTAAATCTCACAATAACCCTTTTCTGATTGAACCATCCCACTTTTTCCTATTATTAAGTCCAATTGACCTATGTTTAGACCCTGAAAAATCTCGCTGATGCACTGCAATGGTAAAATTATAGTTTTACCCTTTATTTCATGTTTTCTTCCCAGAACAGTAATCCCTTGAATTAGGCCTTCCTTTAGGTTATGTAGGAGCTTTTGTTCACTTTCTCAGGTCAAAATGAGCTAGTTAAGGCTCATGATGAGGTTCTCATCAATAAGGCACTCGACCAATCAGCTACACCTTCGACTTGGTCGCGTTTATGAATTAAGGCCACGGTGCTCTCAGCCGTTGGATCTCCATCCAATGGTCGAGATCGTGTGGCCTTTGCTAAGGAGAGAGATCGTCGAAGGTGTTAGGGCAACTATGATGGCGCAACATGGCGCCATCATGACCGTCCATCTTTTTGGCTTGTAGATGGTGCCACAGATGTCGGATTGGATCGATTTTTGCACCGTTAGGCTACGAACGTCGATCAAAATCCATCGTGCAGTTGGATTTTTCGTCTAAGGTATGGATTTTACACCACCTTGCCCCTTGACCGCTAATCTTCCTTGGACTACATCTAATACTATGAAAGTCTGATCGAGGTGATCTCGGAGTCGTTGAACTCCGATCGTCGCCCTGATCAAATCCGTACGATTGGATCTTCAATTCAAGGCCCCGAAATGATATTGCCTTGTTCCCTATCCACAAAAAGAGAAATTACTATACAATTTGTACAAATTAACCTAAATGCATGATGATGCATGTTATACAATATTTATAATGCTGAATGCAATTATACGCCTAAGAACATGCATAAATAGATAATTTATGTGACATAGATGTTCTTACATCAATATATTTCTGCAAGAATACACCTAATCACCTTCAAGATGCCATATTTGGGGAATTTTGCATTAATTTGATGTCCAATACTGAGATTTATTTAGGGAATCCCATTATTCATACAAAAGGACAGTACACTTTATCTTATTTGATTATTGCAAAATGTCAAAAAAAATTGGTTGGGTGGAAATGTTGTGCATTATCACAACCAGGAAGAATTATCCTCATTCAATCCTCACTGCTAGCTATTCCAAATCATCTAATGTTTACCCATTTATTCTCAAGGAAGCTACTTGCTGCAATAGATAAAATGTCAAGGATTCTAGTGGGGATTTAATGAGGGGAGGAGGCATTTTTACTCTAAATCCTATATAACATTATGTGTCCCTAAGCACTTAGGGGGTTTGGGATTTAGGGATACTAAGTTAACAAATTTGGCTTTCCTTATTAAGATGGGTTGGAGGCTTATAACAGATACTGATGGTCTTTGGCAATCCCAGATTAGCAAAAATACTTCCCTGATGCCACGTTCTAGGATTATATTCTAAAACTGTCCGATTCTCCTTTCATGAAAGCTTTGTATTCTATACAAAGGTACTTGTTTCATGGCACTTCATGGTTGGTTGGCAGTAGTAGTGAAATTAATATATGGAGGGATTCTTGGATAAAAGACATGAATGCTCCTCTTATTGCATTTCAAGCATTCCTCCTTAGATCTCTCATGTAAAAGATCTAATAGATACAACCAATAGGTGCTGGACTCATAGCCTCCTGGAGCAGTTCCTCATTACTGAAGATTTGGAAAGTATTCTAGCAACTCCTATACATTGGAATCAATCTGATCAAAGAAATTGGTCACCACACCCAAGAGGAGTCTTTTCAATTAAATCAGCCTATCAAATGTTGATTCAATTAACGGATAGATGTTCACTTTTGTTAGATATAGACATGTCAAGATGCAAAAAAATAGCAGCATTGAAAATACTCCCTCGATTTAAACTTCTTTGTTGGAAGGCAATGGTTAGAGCTCTCACTACCAGATCACTACTTGCCCAAAGGATTCCTAGGGTATAAGATATTTGCCCTTTATGTAACGAGGAATTTGAAAATGTGACCCATTGTTGTATGAGCTTCTACCATGTTTTATAAAAGAGATGCATCGTAGTATAGACGATAAAAGTCTATCGGCATTTGAATTAATAATGCTCGAAAAATGTGAGTTTCGAGGTCATTCATAGGGAGCAAAATTGTTCAATTCAACCACTAATTGAATAATAGAATTGAGCACAATAATCCTGATTCAAAAATAATATATGCAATGTATTCCACTATCAAAATAGACAGAAAAGAGAGTCAAAAATAAGTGATTATAAGGCTAAAAAAAATTATTTTTAAGTTAAGCACATCAGCCTTAAATCTCAAATCAAATCCTCAACTTAACTCTTCAACACTTAACCAAATCATACATCTCTATCATCCATTAGACGGCTTAAATATCCAAATCAGACCTAAGTGTGGTCGTCTGATGGATCTTTTCAAAGCAAAACCCCCCTTTCCCAGCACAAAACCTTCCTTCCACTCTTTCTCTATTTAATCAAGTAATTGTATTAGGGCCCAAACCTACATGCGTGTGGGCACTGGCGAGGGTGTGTGATGAGGTGTGGCTCACCATAGCTAAAATGCCCAAGTTAAGCTAGAAACTAAGTTAAACACTATATAATTAACACATAAAATTGGTTAAGTGTGGGAATTGACAGAAATGACCTAAAACATCCAATTTGTGCTAAAATTGTGAAATTAGGTCATAAAATGAGATATGCTATTCATTAATGTAAATTTATGATCCATTTGCAAATTGAACACACAATTGAGTTCAAAAGTATAAATCAAGGGTGAAATCAACTTCTAAAATGTTCAATTGAGCCTTGATAAAAGCTTGGTAGCATTTGGACATCATTAGGACCTCGCATTTATGATATCACATCCAGGTCCTTCATCCCTCACATTTTCTTCACTCTTAAAACCTCAAGGACCTAATTGCAAGTTGTAAAGGGCCTCTTTGAAAGCCACAGGCACCGCGCTGCAACACTTTTCAGCTACTAATGGGTTTTGTCCTAATTCTTCTACCCCTTCGCTTGAGGGCCTGCTTGCAAAATGTCCAATAGACCTACGGGTGCACCTCCACTGTAGTGTGAAAGAACTTGCATGATTACGGTCGTTCATTCCATGATCCCTTAACAGATGGCCATTTCCAAATCGAAACTTCACGCGAGCTCTCACATGTAATCACCATTCCCTCCAGATCTCATCGAAAGGCTGCTGTTTGGATTGAAACTTCCTGTGCATCATCTCTTTATCTCAGCCGCCCAAAACCTAATCACATACTCTCACCATAGCGGTGACCTGATCAACTCAAGCAGCTACTTAAGGACCTCCTTAGTGTCGCGCATAAAGGATCGACTCCCTCCTACATCCCTTAAGCCGATCATTCATCCACTCCAGATCCTCTCTTCATACTGTCTCTTCATTGCCATTGATGGTGAAGCCCAACCTTCCTACAATCACTCCTCGCCGCTAAGGACTCCGTAGCACCTGAGGGCGACCCAGAACTCCACTAGCGAGTTTTCCATCTGCTGGAGCACCTCCTCCCTCTCTTCTTCCTCTCCATCCACCGGATGGAGATCCAAAGGTCCCATTCTTCTATTAGATTGGGATCTTAATTTCTTTCTAGAGTAGCTTATATTAGTAATTAGTGTAATTAGATTATCTAGGAGTAGATCAGAACTCAAATTCAGTGATGATTTAGTGTAGAGTAGGAGTAGAGTAGCCTAGATTCGATTTTTCCCTCTCTAATCAATTCAGATCAGAGGTGTTTTCAACCTCCATTTCGACTCATACAACTTTCCCTACACATCGCATTCCGTTTCTGATTTTCCCTCACATTTTATTCATTGTTCACCCCTTCCATTAAGGTCAAATTCAGATCCAAAGAATTGGTTTCTAGATCTGAATTTGCGCCAAAAACCCACCTGGGGGGTCTCCTACTCACTCCATAAATTCACAAAGACCCCTCGACCTGGTTTTATTATCTCAAATTGCGTAATTTCTTTCAGATTTGCTTTTAATGCCCAATCTTATGATTTAGAGTTCATTTGGTTTTTATTCGATTCAATCAAGCTATTTGAGGCTTTTAATCGCTAAATTAGGTGTAATGCAATGAATCCAAGGCTTTAAATTTGGTTTTTAATTTGTGGATGAGCATGCACTTAATTTAAGCTTTGTTTTGGGTAGTTTGATCAAGGTTAATCAGTGATACTGACTTGAGATTAAACGAGGACCCAACGAATTCTGAGATGATCACTAGATCACCTTGATCACCAATCAATGGTGTTCAAGACAATCAGATGATCAGATCAGTAATGAATTCAAAGTAAATACCCAAATCAGGGAAACATTGTACTCTCATTCAGAAGATTTCTCTCAATCTAAAAGTCAAGGTTTAACTAAGAAATTTGAAATATCTATGTTGGATTTTGACTCTAATGGGAAGACGATTCACTGTTAACCCAATTTATCTCTTTTATTGCCTATGATTAAGAGAATGGATTGGATTAAAATGTTTTGAATTTCATAAGTCAGAGATGGATTTTTAGACTTTGATGAAAAAGAGTTTACACTGATTTTGAGGGATTTTAATTGAATTTGAGGATGAAAATATTTTTTATTGTAACTGGAGATTTTAGATCTGATTTGATAATAGATTTGATCTTAATTTTAACTCAAGCATTAAACATTGGCAGCAAATGCTACTAATCACTGCTACAGAAATAGCAGTAGCTGCTGGAGTCTGATAGCAGATGAATTTAAGATTCCTAATCAATTGGTTCATCATCTGATTTTAATTGAAAGTAGTAGCAACTGCTATTGTTTTGCAGTAGCACAGCAACAGTAGCTGCTGGAAATCTTGGTTGTTGTACTGAGCATGCATTTCCAGCCACTTATTGACTAAAATTGGATGGTTTTGTAATTGGATATGAAGCTGACCTAAATTCAGTGTTAGAACTATTTGAAACAAGCATTCATGTACACTTTGTTGACAAAAATCTAACTAGAAGTTCTTGTAGATCTCATTTTTAATCTCTTATGTCAGCTACTTGCATGGGTATAACTGTCCAAATGGGTATCTTAATGAAAATCAAGATGAAAATCATGTTTAAATGTTTGCATACCTTTTATAATCTATTGGAATGAATGAGCTACATTTCCAACCCATAGAACTAATTTAGTGCCTAAGGATCCTTAGTTCAATACTCTTTAAAGCCTAAAGTTGGGTTGTTTTGTGAATAAATAAAAATAATAAAAAATTTCCAAAAAAATAAAATAAACATGTCTTCAATAGGATTAGGTATATTTTTAGATGTATGTAGAATTTCAAGATAATCTGAACCCCCGGAATAATAGAACATATCAACTAATAGTTCAGTATACCTTGGAACTTAATAAAAGATCAAAACCCAAAAGCACCAAAAACAACTCTCTCTCTCTCTCTCTCTCTCTCATCTCATGCCTCTATTCGATATATAAAAACTATAAAAATCAGAAAACCCCAAAAATACCTTATACATTATGTATATACTTGTATATATAAGTTAAATCTAAGCTATAAGTATATAATGTATAATATGTATATAATATGTAAATATAACTTATATCTGTATTCTATATATTAAATTAAATATTTATGATGATTTATTGTATATATGACATTATTGTATTATTATCTATTAATTCATATTAACTTAAATGTATAATAACCTAAGTAATTATAGACACCTATTTAAATGTACATATTTATAACTCATACCGTAGATATGTATTTATATATGTATTATGCACTATACAGTACCTGTAAATTAAGTTAATTAAGTATTTACAGTAAATAATTAAGTTATTAAGTTAACTAAGTATATTATTAACTTAAAATAAAATAAATTTGTAATATAATGTACTACTAAAGTAATTTATATTGTATACTTGTATAATGATATATTAAATATTTTGAATGTATTTATATTGTATTATAGTATTTATAGATTAATTATATGTAAAACTATCTAAAATGTGTATTTAATTATATATAAATTAAAATAAAGTTTATAAATATATTTAAAATGTATAATAAATAATTTATTATGTATATTAACACTTCATAAAGTCAATTGTATTATTAATTAACCAATTTGTACTTTAATTAAGAGATTAACCCTTAACATGTACAATCAGCCAACTTCAACTAATTTTATTATATATGTAAATAACTTATTTATGTAAACTAATTACATAATTATGTAGCCCTATATAAGGGCTCTCTAATGATATATTTAATTTAAAATAATATTAAATTATGACCCTCAAATCGAGGGCCAAAATCAATTAATTGAAACGCAGCCAGACATTGCGTAGCACTTAAAGGGCACTTAACTTAGCACCACATCGGTAGTGGAGAACCGCACACAGTGTTATAAATGGCTTTTCTCACCTTAGCTACTCGGTCTTCGGGTGTTGGGCACCTGACATTACATACAAGTCTTGGTCTCGATTCGCATGCCACGTGCCCCTGCAAGTGTGCGTCGGTGCCTGCGTATGCACGTGAGCACGCAGGTGTGTGCGAGTGTGTGGACCTATTGTTGGGCCAATTTGGGCCCAATGAAGAGCATGAAATTGGATATTAAAACACATAATTAAACACTAGGGCAGCCCTAGTAGAGGTCTAGTCCTACCCCAACCGGGGTGCTGTATATCCCTCGAAGAAGTTACCCACCCATTAAGAAAACCCAATTTTTGGGTTGAGTGGTTGAACCAAACCGGTTTGAAAATGAACCGACCCTAATCTGGCTAAGTGTTGAAGAGATGAAGAGGCTAAAGAGAAGAGTCGTAAATAGGCTAAGTGTTGTGATGCCTATGTGTGTGTCGTGTGTGTGTGTATATGAATATATATGTATAACATATACAGTATAAGTACATATGTATACTAATGTAAATAAGTATTTATATGTAAATAATATAGAATGTATATATGTAAGTATAATGTATATAAGTAAATAAGATACTGTTTGAGATCTTATATATATAAATAACACTTAGAGCTTTAGTGACAGTTAGATCTGTCACTGTATATAACTACATACATTAGTATAGATAACTATTTTGCCTTATTTTATGTATATAATTTTACTAAGGCTTTAGAGACACTTATATATGTTACTGTATATGTAATATATGTTACTACAAATATTAATATGTTAATATAATTTAGCATAGTATATGTTAGTAACTATTTTTGTACCTATACTTAGGTATTACCTATATTAGTTGTAAATAATTAACATAAGGTAATTTTAGCTAGTTTTTTATGCCTATTTATTGTACATATGTTTCAGGCATTGTGGTGCATATTAATTGATTCTTTTATAAATAATTAACCCATTCATTCATTATTTGATTCATTCATTCATTTTGTAAATAAAATCAACTTTTTTGAAATAAAAGAACATTTTTAGACTTAGAGAGTAGTGTATATCAATAATTGCCTCCTAGTAAACGACCTGGAAACAAACCAATAAAAATAGTAAATAAATAAAATTGACGCGACATCGGTTTGCATTTCGTAACATATATACTACAACAATGACATTTAAACATCATTTTTATTGCAAATCAAAAGTCGACGACCAGCATGCGTAGGCTTGTGAATGGAGACCTGACCCCTATGTCGAAGGCAATAAGCCTCTACATGTAAAATGTTAAATACCGCTTTCAAATTCAAATGTCCCCGATGTAGGACTAAAGCTGCCACTTTTCTTCGTGTGTTGTTGCTGAGAAGCTTTAGGCAATTGGAGCTGCTGATGTTGCTCTTTCTCTAATTCAAAGCCTAGGAGGCTACCTTGAAGTGGTCCGCAACTTATGAAGGTAGTGGAGAGGCCGGAGGTCGACATATGGCAGCGGTCGGTGATGAAGTTAACGGCAACAATGGCAAGAACCTAAAAACACTAGCACGGGTCTTTAACCCAAATTAGATAGTCCATAAGCATCATCGGAGCACGGCGAGTGTGGTGGTGAGGTGTATTGGGTGTTTATGAGCATGAGGTGGCCGAACAATGGTGGTAAATGTGATTGTGAGTGGGGTTGTTCAGCCAAGGGATACGGAGGTCAAAGCTCTCAATAAGTTGACGGCTTTTGACCCCTGAGGTGTGAGGAGTGTTCTGGTGGAGGTGATTTGGTAATTGGAGTGGTGTAGCATCAACGTGAGCTTGCTAGATCTCACGCTGGAGTTGGGGTAGAAAGTGGAGGTCGGAGAGATAAAGCAATTGAAATCTAATCCTAAGGTCCTAAAACTACTTTAGAGAAAGAGAGAGAGATAAAGACCTAATTTATTGGATGAAAAGAGAGAGGAACCACATCGGCTTGCCCCACCAGATGCGGGGAAGGTGATCTCAGATGAAGGAGACGACAATGATGACGGGGAGTGGCAGCCCTAGCTAAGGTATGCTAGAGTCGGAGGAACTTAAGGAAGATGTTCACACATCCAATTTGTCCGTTGGACGGCTGGAAAGAGGTCAAGTGTGGTCGCCAGAGCACAAGTTGGAGAGGTCGGAGAGAGGGGAGAAGGTTTTTCAGCCTAAACTTGGCTAAATGGGTCTTGGGAATGTGGGAAAGCTTATATAGAGGTGCATTCATCTTTCAATTTCCTAAAATTTTTTAGAACATTCTCGAATTAGGCAACCCATGTGCATGCATTTCTTGAGCTCGCCGCTAGTCTTGTATGCCAAATTGGCACACAAGATCTTGTGCAATCAAGAGTCTTTGATCTTAGGAGTAATCCCTCCAAATTTGAAGGGATTCGAAGTAGTTTTGAGGGCTCAATCCCTCAATCAAAGGAACTCGTGCATGGGTTTCCTTTTCTAATGGCTACTGCTAATTTGGGGATTGAAGAAGGAAATTGGGGGCCTTTTTGCAATGTAAATCGAAAGTTAGGGGCACTTATGCAATAAATAAAGAGTTTTGGATTAAAATGCAAACTATGCCAAGATAAACTCTGATTCTACTTAAATTTTGATTTTGACCTAAAGAAAACAAATGGTGAACTTATATTTTGGTTTTGAGTATGTTTGACTGGGTAAATTACACACAAGCCCAAAATAAGGTAAATTCCCATCTGAATCTCAATTTCTAGTCAAAATGGGTTCCGATGGTCAAAGTGAAGGTATCAAACCTGTTATATTATTTTCCAATTATTTTTAGGAGGTTTAGATTGAATTTATTTCTTCCAGAACCCTTGTAATTTGAGTGGGGTTGTTAATTAGGGTTTCCATGCAATAATTTAATCTTCAAGTCCTATAAAACCTTTATTCAGTAAACTTAGGCCCACTTATTGGTCTTTTAAGTTCATTTAATCTTGATTGACCCCTTAGTTAATCTGCATTAGTGATTAGATGTTAAAATAGCATAATTAACCGATTTTCTTATCTTCTTCTCAAATGTAATTCAAAATGGAGTTAGGATCTTATGAAAATCTAGGAGCATTTATTATTGTAGTTAAGCTAATTCAAGCTTATTAACACCAATGATGGTGCTACCATCACCCATCTATTTCTTGGTTGTGGTTATTCTAGGGCCCTTTGGTTCAAATTCGTTTATAGATTACCACTAAATGCTGACAACTGGTTTTAGGAATATTATAACATCTCTGGACAGATGAAAGAAGCAAATCAAAATGAATTTCTTCCCTATTTCATTGCTTATTACATCTGGACTAATAGATGTAACAAAGTGCATCGTGATGACCTTCAAATTCCCAGCATGCTCACATAAATAATTATTTCTGCTATGAATTCATATTCAAACAAATCTGGATACTCAGCCTTGCCAACCTGCCAAAACTCACATACTGAACCTTCCCTACCCACTCAGATAATTGTCGAACCGCAACAAATTAATCCCTAAGTATCACTCTTAATGCCAATAAGATCACATTATTCGGCTATGGCTATTGTCATTTTAGATTCTTCTAGTCATATTGTTGCTGCTCAATCCATGAAATACTCCTCAATCCTTAGCGAGGAGTCTAAAGCTTTCGCAATACATCAAGGCATCCTTTTCACCTTGAATTTGGCTTACACATCTGAGTGTGTCCTTATTGATGCTTTATCTCCAATTAGCCAAATCATTGGGATTAAGCAACTGCCATGGACAACACTTCATATCATACAAGACTGTCAAGGCTTGCTTCTTAAATATCCTCCCTTTCAACTCTTTCATGTTCCACGGATTCAAGTTTAGACAGCTCATAAGCTTTCTAGATTTTGTATTCTGAATGATGTTTCCAGTTCTTGGGATGGCCATAACATCCCTTGTTGTATCCAAGGTTGCTTATGAATGAAAGCTCTCTTTACCCTTCAAAAAACAAAAAGAAACCCTTAGGACCAACCAAAACCTTATCCTAAAACCTATAGTGGTCAACCCCTAGGATACCTAACCCTATCCATCTAAAATCCCAACAAAAACTTAGGAAAACCTAGATCTTATCCAACCTAACAACCTAGGGTTGCGCCCCCTCTAAACCTAAACCCTAGCAACCACATAGCTGCCACCCTTATCTCCTTATTTCTTCCTAATGGTTAGCTAAACACCATAGAACATATCCAAATGGCTAGCCACTTAAGTAGTTTAGGAACCTAAAAAAATCAGCCTCCTAATCTCAACCCTTCATCCTAGATCCTAGGGACCTTATCCCACCTATCCTAGCCGCTCACCTTAGAGTTAATCTAGATCGTCCACATCATCAATCCAAGGCATACTAGTTGGACCAATAGGAAGCCTTCCTACATTCTATAAAAGCACCTAGCCCCACCCCCCTCCCTCTTTAGGTCATTCAATTTTCCACTTAGTTTTCCTACTTCCAAATGGTCTCCACCTACTAGAACTAGTCCCTCTTCCACGCCACCTTTGGTGATCTCTGCGGGTGTGCCTTCGCATCTATTTCTGCAACTCTGCTCCGGACTTCACCTTTAAAGCCCATAGTTTTAGATTTCATTTTGCTAGTTCTAGTTGTACTTAGATTTACTTTCCTGGAATTCTTCTAGTTGTAATTAGTAGTACTACTTGTTTCAAACTCTTATTTCGCAATGAAGTTCGTGTTTCATTTCCAACTTGCCTTCAAGTTGATTACCTCCCGTGCTTATTATAGTTCTAGTTAGTAATTACATGCTAGTATTCTAGTAGATTTTATTTTAACTTTTAGTTCTAGTAGCACTCTTCCAACTTGCTAATCTGTCTACTTATTTCATGGACATTAGGAAAGTGAATTGTTCCGACTACCTACCTACAAATGACTCGGACTCTATTTTTGAACTATGATTTCCATATTTATGAGTTCGATCTAAATATAAATTAAAAGTTTCTAATGAAATTTTACCACGACAAAAGAAAATTTTCACAATCATCTCCACGTTAAGAATAGGGATTCAATCCTAGGGGTTACATATGTCCTCCAATGTGAAGGATTCACGAGTATTTGAAATACCTAAGGGAGGAATTGTAACGTCCCGAACCTTAATTTCTAAGTCATTTCAGACTAAGCGTGTCAAGACAAACCTGTCGACACTTTTCGTATGCAAATCAGAGCCTACACGAATTTAAAATGAGTAATTAGATTAAAAATCCATCTATTTTTCATTTTGCAATCTGGACCTTGGATCAATGATCCGAAGTATTATTAACTTTCTAGTGTCGCAAAAATTTCTACGGTATGTTTTGTGTAGCGATCGAACCTCGGATATGCAAAACATGTGTAAACTATGAGCAAACTCGCATGCAATCTACCTTAGGAATCGCATTTTACAAGTAACATTCGTTTGAAAATCCGTAAATATTATCAAATTCCTTATCTCATAACGATTCTAGTGATATGCATTTCGTTAAAATTGAAACTCATTCGACCTTGTTACAAGGGTGCACGTAGCTATAAATAGGAATACAAATACTCTTATTATTATTTCCTAAACAAAAAGAAGAAAAAAGCATTTCCCAATCCTAAACAACATCGCCTCTCCATCCTCTCCCCTACTTTACACAACCCTCTTCCCTATTTTCCCACACACGATGAAAGAGAGAAAGGGAAAGAGAGAGAAAGAAAGAGGGAGAGAGAGGTGAAAAGAAACAGAAAGAAAGATCGAAAGAGGTAAGGAAAGGACGTCAGTCGACTAGATGAGCATCGCCTGAGAGATGGTGGACGTCGGCGAAGACCGCCATGATCAGGCGGAGGTCGGTCGGTGCTTGGAGGGTCAGCTGCCATGGTTAGTGGTGGTGCGTACATGGAAGAGAGAACCCATCACGCAAAGATAGAGAGAACAAGGAAGAGGAAGGCCAAGGACGTCGCAAGAGGAGTCACCGACCGAACGGCAATGGTTGCCAGTGGCTGCAGCGACCAGTCGTGGTGGCAGGCGACGATCGGAGAGGGTTGTGCGATGTCAATGCAAGCATGGGAATAGTGCCATGCATAGGGGGTCGCGCATTGTGTGAAGAGGGAGAAGGGTAGAGGAGGGGAGGATCGCCAAAGCGCTGGCAGCGGTTGACCATGTAGGAAACGGAGGCCCTACTCGAAGGGGGTGAGATCAGCGTGACGTAAAAAATGCGGAAATAATATAAACAATCTCACAAAAATTCAATCACAAAATGTGCACAAATATTTTTAGGTGGAAACCCAAACCGGGTGAAAACCACCACCTAACCCTCTCGAGTTAGGATTTTCCGATCAACCAAGTTGATCAAATCCACTAAACAAATCACTTTAAACGAGGGTGATTCAACCTCAATTAAGCCCACGCTACAAGTGAGAGGGTAGCGTTCCTCAACCCCTTCTCTTCATGAGAAGGATATTGTCCCATGAAGGAGATAGGAATTCGCAAAGCGAATACCCAACCAAAGAACAAAGTAAAATAACAAATATGGTCCTATAGAGCCAACAAAGATTTAAACCTAGCTTCTATAGGAATTAGGAAACTCCCCTTTACAAGGAGTGCGTCGAATTAATGACGTGGGTGCGTGAGCCACGCGACGGCACAATGTTGCTCTCGTGAACTACGGCGGGAGAGCGGGTGCACAACAGCTTGATGCTCTCTAGATGAAGAACTTGAGCTTGGAGAGCAAGAGCTTGCTTGGACACAAAAGAGTGTGAGAGTGTATTACAAAGTGTTTCTTGTGTATCAAAGGCTTTGGAAAGCTTCCATAGCCGTTGGGAGCAAAGCCCAAGAGAATCAGGCCGAAATCAGGAACAATGATTGCACTGACAGGGTTATCAGACGTCTGATCCTGGCATCAGACGTCTGGAAGATCACTTTAAGACGTCTGAAAATAAGGTCAGATGTCTGATTTTATGCGGGTTTCTTCCTGACTTGAATAAGATCTAAACAGGGTTCCAACGCAAGTCCATCAGACGACATACAGGACGTCTGGACGTCTGGAAACCTACTTTTTCGTGGGAATGGATTTCCAAGAGATGCAACGGCTAGAAAATCTCTGAGAAGAGATTTTCGGTCAGCTGAGGCAAAACGGTCATCTATCAGACATCTGGAAAGGCCTAAGGACGTCTGATAAGGCTCTAACGGTCATATCCTTGAGTGTTTGCTGAGCCAGCCAACGGTCCACTACTTGGATGTCTGCCAAAGTCATCAAACGTCTTCTAAGACGTTTGGTCTAAGGTCTGGACGTCTGATTTCATCAGACAGAACAACAAGTCCAGCCTAAATGTTATCAGACGTCTGAATCAACAGTCAGACGTCTGATTTTGGAATTAGACGTCTGGAAATGTTGTTTGAACCCTATATTGGTTTTCTAAGTTTTCTACAGAAAACCTAAGTATCCTAGGGTTGTGCCGGTGTTCCTAGGACTACTATTAGGGTACTTTGAGGCTCTTTAACATGAATCTAAGTAACAAAAATAAAGAGCAACAAAAGAGACGAAAAATACAAAGAGTACAAGAGAAGGAAATCTATCCTATTCTTCATCTCCTTCCTTCTTCAAGCCATCGCTCCTCGCGAATCTCCTCTGTTCTCCATCAAGCTCCTCCAATCCATCCTGGATGCGAGCTCGAACTCTGTCTGGTCACGTCTCCATTTGCAATTTGCCTGAAATCTAAGACTCCAAGTGCAAATGTTAAATGACACGTGTTTTGTTATCATCAAAACAAACGATCGTGGTGCTCTAGCGTGATCTTTAAGTGATCCAAAATCAGAATCAAGTGATCCAAGAGTCGATCTTTAAGTTCTCTAGTGTGCCTGACACATCCATACGGTTGGATCAGATAGTTTCCGCTTTGATTTTCGAGGCACAGATTTGGGAGACACATGTGGTGTTGGAAATCTCTGACCTATTTTCGAGGAGTCGTGACCTCCTAACAACGTTAGGTAGAGCAGTCTCTCTCCTTTTCCATACAGTTTTTCTACATAGTGATTTTCTTCACGTATTACACCGTTTAGTGTGCGTTCTTATATCTTGCTGGGATCGAACCCATTTACATATTTCTTGTTACTGTGGGTAATGGAATATTAAATATTGATGATAAAATTCAAGTTGTTGACTTGAAAGGTGAATAATCAGAATAATATATTTAACTGTTGAATTAAAAGGAGTTAATGACAATTTAAGTAATAACTTCATGAAGTATATGAATTATGAAGCATTTAATCTTGTTGGATATGGCTTTATCATCACATGTACAAAAGGAGTTATATCTTTAGTAAAACTGACATCATCAAGATAATTAAATAATAAATTAATTGGAACTACGATCAGAAATTGAAAATTTCTTGGAAACGGATAAGTTGGATGATAATGTAAATATTTGTTAATTTTGGAATTGATAGTGTGAAATTGTTGAAGATGGATTGAATAGATGAAAATGAAAGATACAGTTATCTAAAATGGATTAAATAATTAGTACGACGGATATGTTAGAAATTAAATGGAATCAGATAACTGGTTTCAACCTGCTACTCGTCAGATTTGGCGGTAGCTTTAGTCTACTAGACCGGTTCTAAGTTGGTTTAGGGAGTTGCTGGCCTCCCTATGACTCTTTGGTTAGGCTTAGAGCCCAATTGGGATAGCGGATTGCAGGGCTCGAGGGTTTTGAGTTGGATTTCTTTACTTAGCTGATGGGTGGGTCATTGGTTGTCTATGGTTCAACATGTGTAGCTAGCACGTGTTCATGAAATACAATATAGCCACCATCCCTTTTCACAATGACCATAAGGTGACAAAGAGTAGTGACTTGATGAGTATAAGCCGTCTTTTCAGCCAGGAGGGTGGCCTTTACCGATCTTGCACTACAGAAAGTCACACGAAATCATCTCGTACCCTGAGACGTCGATTGATAAATTGTGGACTATAATAAATTGGGCTTCCAATATACGAAACGGAATCAGATAACAAGATGCTTAATAAATAGATTAATTGAAGCTATAGTATCCATTTTCTCTTATGCTTTGTTACTATTGCACTCTATTGTTATTTCTACTCTATTAAGTTTTTGCTGACATATTTTTGGGTTCCATACTCAGGTACACTTGCCAGTTCGCAAGGGGATTTCCATTGTACATCTCCTTGGGATTATATAGTTATGTTCTATGGTAAATCTTATGGTTAGTGTTAAATTTATGTTCCTTTAATTTTTTCACTATAAATTATTTGTTGTCTATGTTTATATTTTATGATTATGTGTTGGGTGACTGCAATCTTTTGGGCGAGATGTACTGGTTATTAGCACACGGCGACTCGGGTTTCGTCGGTAACAGAACTCGGGTCATCACAGGTGGTATCAGAGCAAGGTCACCCCACTAATCATAAAATTACTCAGAAGGGCCATACAGACATTCATATTTTGTCATCAATGGGATACTCAACCGCATAATGACGTAGTATCCCTTGTCCTAATCTTCCACAGTATTCTGACTTGATTCTCTTCTTGATTTCTGATTCTGTCTCCATCCCATTTGATCTTCTTACTTTTCCATTGTTAAGGTCATTCCTTCGGCCTTCAGGCTGAGAAGATTAGAGGCCTCATTAGGGTATTGCTTAATCTAGATATAATCCAATGAAGCAATGGAGTGATTTCTTGGCACATCCACCATTTATGTGATTGTGTGGTTTTCTAGGGCTTTGCTTGTGATTTTGTTGGTAACAAATTTGACTACCAGGCTGACAAATGCGTTAATTTTTAGCACTACTTGGTGGTGCATGTTTGAAATGCTTAAATTACGTACCCACGCAGTAATTACACTTTTTGTATAATCACACCACCATTGTTTATGTAAATATACACATATAGTCTACATATTTTCATGACACATACAAATATTCATAAGGTGATCTATAGTAGTGTATTTCTAGTAATAATGGATTATATAATCACTTGAAAAAGGGTAAATTATTCTCCACTAACAACATGCACATTTTGTACCCATTTTCTGTACTTATTATTATTTGACGATAACTACGTGATAGCTTTGGATTTCTGGCAACTTGGAAAGTAATTAGTCGTTGTGAATAGCAATAGCCACAACTAATCGTTTAAAATAAAATTGGTAAAAATTTATCATACCCTTTGACCAGTTAATTTGAGTTGTGATCTTGTTAGGGTAAATGCCAATACGCAATCAATAATTGTTGGCCTGTGCTATCTGACAAATCACATGATTACTTGTCCTATCACTCAGCTAATTCTTGCATGACATATTTTCTGTCCTTGTAAGTATAAAATATGTATATATATACATTTTTCACAACAAATTTAACTCGTAACATGCCTTAACATGTAAATATATATTGAAAGCATGTGAGGGATTGAGTCGAGGATACACGACTCATTACCCTATTAACTTAATTTCTTAAATGGTCAATTATTATTTTAATAACCTTCAAAGGAAGATAGTTGTCTTGATTTCTAATGCAGTTGATAACTGATGTTGTATGTACTGTTGAAATTTGGTAGAGACTAAGTTTATGAACCATCTTATTTGAATTTGACTGGAATTGAGTTATTACTTCTTTGGATTATAGTGAAATTAAATTGAATTAGCAAGGAGTAAATCGACTATTATTCCTACATTGTAATCTTATTATTAATAATGATCAAATGAATATGCCTGCCTTGATCTCTGTCACAGTTAATTGTACTTGTTATAAATTAGTATAAAAGGGTAAATAATATAGCTGTTCCTACTGCCTATTATAAGGAAAGGAAGATTTCTTATACTATAATGCCTGCATGTTTAATTACATAGTTTATAAGGATAGGATAAATGTATTTTCATTATGTGTATTGCGTTAATTCCTAGTCTTGATGTATTCCTAACATGTTATTTATGATAGACTTGCATATGATAAATGAGGAAAATATTGTTATGTAGTAGTCATTATTACTAATTGCATTGTCAAAGGTATTTTCAATAAATAACGACTTATATATTTGAGATATTGGTGAACTAATAATTCATATCTCATTATGGAGTTGATATTAATTTATAAAATTGGAGAATTCGATTCGGAATGCCATAAAAGAAGTAAAAGTGTAAATTTGATGAGTTGAAAAGAGATATACATTGCTTCTTTCGCTAGATTAAAGGAATAATATGATCACTCCTATCATTAAAGGATAAATCGTGAAATTGGGTTATACTGGAAATTGTCAATTGACGGATATCCTGGTAATAAAGGAATACGTGGATATGATGGAGTGAATAATTGAATTGGATGACCAAATAAGACTCTAATTAGCCACGAAAATGATCTTTTAGTGATTCTTCCTAAGAATTGGAGCATATCGTTGCTTAGAATATAGAGCTTACTTTTTACTCGCCAATTATGAACATTTTTATTAACTACATTGGAAACCTGAGTTTGACCTTTGAAAGTGCTTTGAACTTAAAATTCTTCTCAACGCTAATCATTTCATCCGCATGAATCTGAAATTTTCGAAGATTGTATTTTCTACCTTGAAACTTCTATGTAGACTTGAAGGCATCTTCCTGTATTATTAAGTAATACCTATTAATTTTGAATTATTCATGAATTATATCCCATATGTAACTGGCCTTAACATCGGATATAAATTACCACTTCGTCATTAGATCTCTGGGCATACCGATTCAAAATACTTTTCAATTGGTAACACCTTGGGTTGTAAGGGATCACAAATCCTTCTTGACTTGCTCCTTTAATTGTTAAAAATGGATGAGATTGGCATTAGTAGATAATGGATTCTCTGTAAATTCCTGCTTGTTTTTATAAACCTGCAATTCATTTTGTACAGTAGTTCTTTTGACAGTGCGTTCATTGATTTCTTACAAGGTTGTCCATTCGCAGTTTGCATGTCTAGTATAGATTTAAAGAGAATTCTAGATAAATATAAATGAAATCATTGTGGCCTTGGGATCTGCATCAAATGAATTGTGTAGCTATCGTACATGGCTTCGTAAAGAGTTTTGTTGATTGATTATATGAATTTGTTCTTGAATTGAACATAATTTAAATTGATGCAGATTTTACATGTTTCCTTTGTGAGGGTATAACTCGAGTTATCCTTAGGAAAAACATGCAGGCAATTAAGTTGTGATAAATCATGCATAAAATTAATAAGCTAATTAATGATTTTCTGAATTCAAGGCAGGCTGTGATAAATCATAATGTAAATTTGTCGAAAAGTAAATTCTCTACAAAAAAAAGGGGGATATATATGGTTTTTTGTGGTATGCTTCTATTAATTACATTTTCTCCTCTGATGAAGGAAGTGTTTCTTAATCCTTATCTAGCATGACATAGTTATAACCCTTGTAATTCCGATGATTGAAAAGACTTATGTTCAAAGTTCTTAAGTTGGAATTAGATCCTTATTTTCTATTCTAGATAACAATGAGATAGAAAAGTTAATGTATTGCAAGTATGAGGTTAATGACTATGGTTTAATCATTTTATATAGTTGTGGTTAAGTACTTGGATATTTTGGGTTAATTAATAACTGGCTAAATTAATGAATTGCCTAAAACTAGTAATTTTGCTTGCAAAGGTTGGAAAATGAAAGTTCTGATTATTGTTGACACTAGTTGATTTTTTGGAATCCTCATGCCTTGCATACCACTCATTTTAGTCCATGGACCCTATAGTTACTTTACAATCACATGCATTCGAAATAGTTTTCTATATTTCTTCTTTTAATTTATTACCAAGAAAATAGAGTTCTTGTCTAGTTGAGGTGCGGGAGAGGTATTCCGAGTCTTTACTAGTGAGTCCATAACACCCTAGTTGTTCTCTTTAAGGTTGTTATTGTCTCTTTAAGGTTGTTATGGACTTCTTGCTTATACATCTCTCCTCATGCCTACCCCCCCTTAAATTTCAAGGGTGAAACTCCTTTTAAGGTTGTTATATCTTTAGCGTCCCGAACCTAGATTTCTGAGTCATTTCAGACTAAGTATGTCAAGACAAATCCGTCAACACTTTTCGTATGCAAATCGGAGCCTGCACAAATTTAAAATGCGTAATTAGATTGAAAACCCATGTATTTTTCATTTTACAATCTGGATATCAGATCGACGATCTGAAAGTACTGTTAACTTTCTGGTGTCTCAAGGATTTCTATGGTATGTTCTATGTGGTAATCGGACCTTGGATGTGCGAAACATGTGTAAACTGCAAGCAAACTCGTGTGTAATCTACTTTAAGGATCGCATTTTGCAAGCGGTCTCCATTTGGAAATCCATAAATATTATCAGATTCCTTGTCTCGTAACGACTCCAATGATACACGTTTCATTGAAATTGAAGCATGTTCGGCCTTGTTACTAAGGTGCACATAGTTATAAAAAAAATAAAAATACTCTTATTTTTATTTCACAGATAAAAAGGAAAACAAAAACACTGTTCCTAATCCTAAACCACACCGCCTCTCCCTCCTCTCCCATACTTTATACAACCCTCTACCCCATTTTCCCACACAGTGAAAGAGAGAAAGGCAAAGAGAGAGAAAGAGAGAGGGAGAGAGAGATGAAAAGAGACAGAAAGAAAGGTTGAAAGAGAAAGGGAAGGAGAAGACATCGGTCGGCTAGATGGGCATCGCCAGAGAGACGGTGGATGCCAACGAAGATCACCGTGATCGGGCGGAGGTCAGTCGACTCGTGGAGGGCCAGCTGCCATGGTTGGCGGTGGTGCGTACATGGAAGAGAGAACCCATCACGCAGAGATAGAGAGAACAAGGAAGAGGAAGACTAAGGACGTCGCAAGAGGGGTCACCGGCCGAACGGCGGTGGTCGGCTGTGACCGCAACGGCCCGTCGTGGTCGCAACGGCCGGCCATTGTGGCAGGCAACGATCAGAGGGGACTGTGCGAAATCTACACAGACACTGGAATAGTGCCATGCACAAGGGGTCGCGCGCTACGTGAAAAGGGAGAAGCGCATCGGAGGGCCGGCAGCGGTCGGCTGGAGCGACGGCAGCTGCATGGCAACTCAAATGTCGAGCAGAGTTCCCACAAGGACCCCAAGATTTCCCAATAGTCCCTTCCGAAATTAATTTGTATATAATATCATTATGCTTTAGATGAAAGACATATTAAACTTCTCTAAGTTCATTCAATTCCTTCATTCCCTCTTCAATCTACCAATCAAAATGATCACCAATGAAATTGGATATGCAAAGCTATAATGATAGAGCTCACATTCCACTCCAATTGTTAGAGCTGTGTGAATCCCACCTGAAGAAGACATCTACATTATGTATTTTGTAGTGCAAACTAGCTTTTTAGCCTTATACTTTGCAAAACCTCAATCATTTGGTTGCCAAGTTTACATGATTCGAATACAAACATAGATTCTTATCTCAAGTATAAAGGCATTTGCCTCTTTTCTTAAGGACAATGTTTGAAAGATCACTTTTGCTTTCTGAATTCCATTAATCAATTATTTGATCAAACGTGACTATTCTGGAATCTCCATTCATTATAAAACTCATTTCATCAAGAATTCAAGCAAGTGCCAACATAGATTCTTATCATAGGTATAAAGACATCTGCCTCTTTTTTTAAGGACAATGTTTGAAAGATCACTTCTACTTTCTCAATTCCATTAATCAATTCTTGATCATACATGACAATTCCAGAATCTCCATTCATTATAAAACTCTTTCCATCAAGAATTCAACCAAGTGCAATGTCTTATGAAGAATCATGAAGATTGACATCTTTTCCAAGACTAGAAGGTATGAACATGACAATGAATTAATAATAGTGACCATATACAAATTCCAATCTTGTATCCACTACCCACAACTTCCAAATGGCTGATCGACTATCTTCACTTATTTAATCTGGTATTTATGTAGATAACTTTTAAAGCACATGCAAGGCCAATATGTGATTTATTTGTATTCAATATTTATTTATTCAGTTAAATGGAGGAGGCATATATAATTCATGTGCTCATTACATAATCAAATGGTTCACCAAGAAAGTATTTAAATCTCAAATGCTTCTAAGTCTCTAATTTAGAACACATACAAAAGAAGGAAATTCAGACAATCCAAATCCAAGTAATTATATTTGTTGTAGCATACATATCAACTTTCATGCTGAAAACGAAGTAAGTGTGGCTAGAATTCTCTTTGGCCTATTTACCAAACAAAGGAAAACTAAATCAACTCTTCATTGTTTGTAAACAAGTACTTGGGCTTCTTGATCTTGTTGCTAAATGTCAACGACGTATTTCAAGTGAGCAGACTAAAGTCTAAACTAGAAGTTCCTTAAACAAGAGGCAGAAGAAAGTTTATTCTTGTGTAGATAATTGTTGAGACATTAAGGATACTATTGAAACATTAATGATATAATTCATTTTGATATTAACAACATGTTAGAAATTGTTGTAAATGCTTGAAACTATTTTGACAAAATTATCAGGATGAATAACTGTTGAAGAATATACTTGTTGACTAAAAATGCATATTTAATATCCATATGTTTGGTACAATGTGCAAAAGATTTCTCAAGATTCTAGGTGTCTATGTGCAAAAGTGTCAAACACATGCAACAATTTAGTTATGGAGAAGAATGAAGAACTACATGTTGATCAAGCATGGCATGAAGATGACTTGAAGATATAAGTTGAAGAATGAAAATTGAAGCAAAGGACAACATGAAGATCAACTCTAATTTCATGATTATAATTTTTGTTTCACTAAATTGTCAAAGCCTTTTATGATATTCCATGATTTATGCACCATACATGTTAACTAAATCAATTAAGCTTTAATCAAATCTCTTAGAAGTGAGCGAACACCATAAAGAGCCAATAGTAGATACTAAGTGGGTTTTAGAGCACTTAAGTATACATTTACCAAATTAAGAATCCACCTACTAAAATTCAAATTAAATGGTTGTTATTGGCAAAATGGCAAGTCCAATTGGGCACTATACATGTTAACTAAATCAATTAAGCTTAAATCAAACCTCTTAGAAGTGAGCCAACACCATAAAGAGCCAATAGTAGATACTAAGTGGGTTTTAGAGCACTTAAGTATACATCTACCAAATTAAGAATTCACCTACTAAAATTCAGATTAAATGGTTGTTCTTGGCAAAATGGCAAGTCCAACTTGTTGGTAAAAGTTCAATCAGCTAAATAGGCCTTTATGGGTGTTTAAGAAAATTTTTTTTTATTCAAATTTGATTTGAACAAATCTCTATTTATGGTCATTCCTCCAAAAATATTGAGTTTTGGATAAAGCTGACTTGGCCATGATTTCCAATTGTTGTAAGGGCAATCTTTGGTCATTTCACCAACTAGACTCACCAGTCAATAAAGGAAGTTGAGAGAATGCACAACAAAAGCAGTAGACAAGCTCAATAGCAAAGCTCCAACCCTCTCCTTCTAGCTCTGTAGCTATAGTGTTCTAATTCTAATTCTAAGGGGAGAGATTATGAGATTCTAGCAATTCAAACAGAAAGTAACTATAGAGGAATCTTTACTAAAGTGATTCTAGAACTAGTCTTATAATAATTCTTAGCAAAGCAATTCTAGGAAAATCTCTAGTGAAATTTATTCTAGAAGAGTCTCTTGTAAAGCGATTCTAGGATTCTAGGAAAATTGATTTTAAAGGAATCTTTGGTGAAAATCAATTTCAAATTTAGGGAGGAAGCTAAAATGACCCCTTCCAAGGACCGTTCGGAGTTTTTTCGGAAAGTTAGGGGCGTGAACGCAATTTTTGACCCCTTGAGTTCGGGTGTGTGGGCCTTGCGGAAACAAGAGAGGTTAGCAAGGGAATTTCCGCAATTTTTCTCCCTCTCTCCTCTCCCTCACCACACTCACCCATGCACACACATGCACACTTCTCTCTCCCTCACCAAAACCCTAACCCACTCCCTCTACCTAAACCCCACGCCACCCCTCTCCACCATCACACCCTTACCTCCACCTCCACCTCCTTCCCTTGTCTGCCGACGAGCACCAACAGCCTTTCATCTTCACTTGCACCCGCACATGGAGGAGAGGCGCTCACGAGAGGAGGAGAGGAGAGAGGTAGAGAGTGTGAGCGAGGAAGAGGGAGGGCGTGGAAGGGAGAAGAGAGAGCTCGAGGGAGCTCAAGCGTATATAGACGGAGGAGCTCAAGCAGAAGAGCTTGCACCCGAGGGAGCTGCGATTGCAGTCGCGAGGAGCTCGAAGGTGCGAGGACCTCCAAGGAGTCTGGGGGTGCGAGAGGGAGGAGGCGCAGTCGGAGTACAGCAGCAGGAGCTCGAGAAGGAGCTCATGGGATAGAGGAGGACGCCAGGGGAGGGTCCTCGACCTCCTACAGCTGCTGGAGTCACTGCTGTAGGCACTATGGGTGGAGCTCGCGAGAAGCAGGACCGCGCGAGGAAGTTTCTGCGTATTGGGCTTTTCTAGTATTAGATGTCTGGAGCATCTACCAAACGTTTGGACCAGCAGCGGGACGTCCAGAGCTGAAGCCAGACGTTTGAAAATATGCGGAGTGCCGAGGTATGCATCCTATATGCTCATGCATGCGCGTACGTGAAGTACGTTAGCGTTGCATGTTGTCGTTTTAAAATTTCGAATGCATGCGTAGGTACAGGTCTTGGAAAGGCGCGTAAGCATGCTCTTCGAGGTGCTTTAGGACGTCTGGACATCTCCACAGTCGTCTGATAGACCAATCAACATCCAGGCGCACTGACAAACATCTAGAAAGACCCAAGACGATTGTAAAGGGGTTCCAAACATCCGGTAGCAACGCACGAACACAAGGTGAGTTACTAACGTAGTTTAAGACGTCTGGGTCTATTCCCAAACGTCTAATTTTGGTCTATGTGCACGTTTTTGGCCCGTTCAGGGCCCAAACAAAGTCAGATTTATGCAAACAACATACTATTGTTTTCTACTCAAATTTCTCAACGTGTTAGTGTCAATTATATATTATTCTAAACTCGTATGATGCGATTAGTTACTGGTATAGGTCTCCAGCCTGCAGCGTGTTCGGGACCTGTGAAGATGACCGGATCTGCGTTTCAGGCCCCCATTCCAACTGTGAATCTCGATAGTGGTTGACTTAATATTAAGATTTAAATAAATAAAGTGCATGCTTAGAATAACTTGACTGAACCTTAGGATGTGAAATGAACCCTAAGGCAAAAGCGAATGAACATTGCTTGAGCTACACTGTTTACTTTGAGATACTTGTTAAACCCTAATTGCTAGAAATTATATGGATACATGATGTGATACTTCTTTAATTGTAAAAATATGAGCTGCCTGTTATATGAATGAGAATCAAAAGATGAACAAGATATGCATGTTGATAAATGAAATGAAACGAATACGAGCATGAACCCTAAGGGGAACTAGGAGAAGAACTCCTATACACAGAAAGAATCTCGTATGTAGACAAGAAGTAAGCTAGTCCTTGTGTACATAGTACTAAGGAGAGCAGCTATCCTTTTAGTGTAGAGGAGAGCTAGCCGCCCCTTGGGTTGAGACCTGGGGTAAGGACTAGTCACTCTACACCGACTCCTGTTTGGCCCTCGCGTACGTGGTATCGAGGTGAGCTACTTATTGTAGGGAGTGAGTTAGCCACCCCACGAGGGCCAAGGTTAGGACTAGCCACCCTACACCAACTCTTGTTAGGCCCACTGGGTAAACTGGGATAGTCGAACGAAGGTACACAGACTGTGGAGGGGCGAGACCCCTGTTCTGAGAGGGTAAGGCCCTGTGTTGTTCTGTGCTGTACTTTTATGCGTACCCACTAGTGGAAACGACTGACTGCGTGCTAGTGCGGGGTAGCTACCCATGCACTTATCGCCCGTGCCGTAGTCACCTCTACGTCGCAACCGTGACCTTGAGGTGATTGACCAGGTATAAGACTACCACAGGGGACTCTCCCGACTAGGAGAGCACCACGTGTACATCCTACATCATGGGAAAGACTACAATCAAGATCGTTCCCTTGAGAGACAGACAAGATCAAGAAATGAAGGAATCCTTAAGAGAATAGATCAATCAGAACCATTTAGTTGAGCTAAATGGAAATGAATAATTAATTAGTTACTTGTCTTTTGTTAATTGCATGTAAATGGCTTAACTATCACTCTACTCAGAGTTAGCTTACCATGATTTTTGTAACCTTATTCAAGTTAGGGAGTTGAGTAGCCAGCACCACCGACTGCAGAGGGAGCTGGACCCATTCAAGCCCAGCCTTAGCTGTTGTTCCATTTTTGTTTCTAAGCTTCTGTTGTTGTAGTGAGTACCCGATAAATATATGATTGTTTCCATTACATTTCTGCTTTAGTTTCTGCTGTTGTAGTTGTGATGACATGTAATATCATGAAACATTTTGTTCTATTTCCTTTAATGTCTTTTGATTATTTTTTCCTAGTTACATTGCATATGTGGTAGTAGAATATTTTCTACTTTTGGTTATTTCTCGTTGGACGACTGGGTCTTGGGATTAGTCAAGGCGAGCCGATCTCAAGTCATGTAGGGATCTGAGATTGGGTCGTAACAAAAGCTCAATCACCAACATTAATGAAGAACCACATGTAGTTTCTTAAATATAAATAGTTTTGAACCTTTGAATTTAACATTTTAGAGAAGCACATTAGATTAAATCCTAATAGATGGTTCTCATAACTTTGGTATATCCTAATTAAGCTATAACATTGTTAATTATTGATAAAATACCTTCGCACTACCCTTTGAATTATCATATATTGTTGGATACAAGAGTGTGACTTGTTGTCATGTTTCTTAGTTGACTAGTGGTTTGTGAACCACAAAGTAAACTATTTGGATTTGGCTATCCGTGGGAAACAACTCAAGGTTAGGCTACACATGAACTAGTTGAGGTTTATTGATTGGTCGTGGACCAATTGTTGTTGTAAAAGTTTGGGTTACACCTGAAAGCAACCTAGTTTTTATAGTGAATTTTGTGACAAGAGATCAAAGCAAAAACCTAAGGTGGGAGCCTTAGGTAGTGGATTAAGTCTAAATAGAGAAAACATTCTAAATACTTGTCACTTATGGAGTGATTATTGTGATTGGATATTTGTAGATCAATTATGCTTGATATTATACTTGTACTTGGAGATACTTTGAAAGCATAATCCACATAAGCTAACTCTTTAAGAATTTTAAATTCAAGTTAAAGCCAAAGGAGTACTATTCACTCCCTATTAGCACCATTCAATCTTTCAAACTCCAGAATAACAAAATGTATTTCACTGAAAGATTCATCTACTCTTTCTCACATATAAAAGTGAAACAAAAGGTAACAAACCAAAAAAATTTTAGTGTCAATTGTGGAGTAGCAATCTAAAAGAAACTCAACAACTCAATAATAGAAGAGTTTATTGGAATATATAACCCCTTAACAATGACAACCTTATGGATGAGGAACTTCGTAAGAGGAAAGACTAAAATACAATGGTCACTTATGTAGATGGAATATGAAATATCATTCATATTATATTTCATCATAAATTCTTTAATCCCTTTCATTCTTCATTTATTTACAAGCTTCCAAATGCAAAGTTTAGATTAAGACAACAATACTACTGCATGTCACTTTTCTGTTGAAATTGACGAAGCTTTTTGTGAAGAAGAAAGAATGAGATCAGCACAATGAAAGTCTTCTTTTGCCTCCACTTACACCAAATTATCTTCGTAAAAGGTGATCTTTCTTTTCATTGTGTTCTTTATAAAGGAGGCAACAAAATAGGCATAATTAACTTTCATACTGAATGTCTCACCAGGACATCTAATCAATGCAACAAGTTTAATCCGTATCCCATTTAGCTTATGCACGTCTTTCTCCGCCTGTGCCCATCATACTTTTCTCTAAAAGATCATTTTAAAAAAAAAATCTAAAAATGAAGAGGATTTCTCAGTTACAATGCAAGTCAAAGATTTGGAGTAAATATATTCCTATATAACAGATACCGGGCCTGTTTTTTCTTATGTTCTTATATTCACGACACTGATTATGATATATATATTTCAATTTGATTCCTAAGATGACTTAGCTCGGAATGGGAGACTCTGTAGTACACTATTTCTTGTTTTATAAGCTACTCTATCCTTAAAACAAGTTTTGATTGAGGGGCCTTTAAAATATCACATGGAAAATGTGTATTGTCTTAAAAGTTCGTATCAAATCATTCTTCATATAATATCAAGCTTGTTCTTATGACCTAAAGAACTTGTACGTTATTTTCTAGCACATTCATATTATTTTAACGATAATGAACGAAGCATAATCCTCGAGACCAGAGTAATTAAGCATTATAATCTTAAAATCCAGACAAATGCAGTCTTCAAGAACGCAAACATTTGACAAAGGCATATAGTTCAACCAATGCATATGTTTTAGTACTCGGACTGCCCAAAACAAAAAACCAAAAAAGGAAAAGACAACCAAGTGGAGAAAGATGACGTCTGAGCACTTCCCTCTAAGGAGAGAGAAAACATGATTCTTCAAAGTTTAATCTGGTAGAATTCTGTCCAACATCTAAAAATTCGAGGGAAATAGTGAAAGAATGTAATACTCATGAAACAAGTAAATGTGTTTCCTGAAATAGATATTTACGTCAAAGATCATTTCCCTTTGTAGACAAATTTAAAGATTCATAAGAATATTTATATGTTACATATTACATCCTTGAGGTACCTGTCAAAATATGTGTCAGCATTTATGCATTCAGCATTCAAGGACTTGAAAATATTCTATCTCAACCACTAAAGAGAAGTTAAAAGTTGCCTTGAAGACAACTGAAGAAATAAATAATTCAGCAAATCTAGAACAATGAATATTGGTATAGAAATGTCAAGATTCAAAATAACAAACTTGTCACATCATCAAAAAAAAATCTTTGGAAGATTAGAGATTTAGGACCCGTTTTCTTGCAGGAGGATTATCCTATTGGGGGAGTTGTCACCTATGGTGCCAATAAATTATGTGAAAGGATAAAGTTTACAAATTTTTTGAGTAATAATATAATAAAATTATAATCTTTTCCACTACGTCTAGCGTGACAATTTTTCCAGCATACAACAAAGTATCTTTGTGTCACAACTTATCCCATTGCCAAATGCAGCCTTGAAATAAAAACTATAGGAACAACAGCATCTTATGGCATCTACATCATCATTGCAATCACTATTGGAATTATAATGTGAACCAACAAAGATCATTATTACGAAATTATATGCTATCATATATATACACGTATTTGGCATCACATTTATTATTTTTAATGTGGTCTAATTATGTTAGTAAACCACTTACATCTCATGAAGATATATGACTTTATACATAGAAATCTTAAGGGAAATACAATTCTTTGATAGGCAGAATTGTTATTTCAAATTTCAACAGTTGTGGTCCCTGGGGGATGCAAGAAGTGGGCAATTTTCATTTTTTCTCTGCATCCCATCACAGAGAATACAAGGGCCTTAGAAAGAACTCAAGAGACTCTCTTTTGTCTTCTACTCTCACTCTCTACACCCTCTGAAAGCACCATCTCCATCTCCATAGGAGAATTTTCATCGACATTAGATGATCTCTACGTGTATCCTCTACAAATCTTCCTATTGTGATGGATTCAGGTGTGCTTCCATCTCGACTTTCGTTATGGGTTATGCTTCCATCTCTATGTTTTGTCTTTCTTAACGATTGGATGGTTCTTGGAATTTGTTGAAAATCATTTTCAATTGATATCGCCATTTGATTCGATTTTCATTCGCTATAAATTCCATCAAGTGGTATCAGAGCCCAATCTTTTCATTTTGTCGTTACCCTAACGATTGATTTTTTGAAGAATGATCTCATTACGTTTAGAGTTGTTCTTAAATCAATGTTGATCCTTTTCCAATCCCATCTTTGATGAATCAACACATACTACTATTTATTTCATGTATTCATGTTTGTATTTACCTGCTAAATGATTTCTAAATCATCAATTTTCAATTGAGGTCTTGTTTGATATCTTGTCTGCCAAATCCGATTCTAGATTTTGCCCTGCACCTGCACCCAGTTTCATCCGGTACCGATACTCATAATGAGTAATGATACTAATCCAGTACAAGATTGCATCAGCTAATCATTCTGGAATGTAACACGTATCATTCAAGTACCAGTACTAAAGTTTAGTACCAGTATATATAGGATACAGATTTTGCTTCAGATTTTGCCCTGAATCGATGTTGTTTCGATACAATAGGTTAGTACCAATACACATTGTTTTGGGTACCAGTATTGACCTATTGTACCGATACACCTCTAGTATTGTTTTCTTCTAAACCTGTATCCTATGAATACCAATACTCATCTTTGATACCGATACTCATAGACATGGATTGGTCTAGAAATTGAATTCGTGGCAAATCGTACCTGGCAGATACTAGCACTCCTTTTGAGTACTGGTACATATGGTAGCCAGGAAGATCTGGTATTGATTAAGTATCGGTACTCATCTTTAGTATCGGTACTGATAAACACCAGTTTATCATCATTC
This sequence comes from Thalassia testudinum, assembly GCA_037157565.1. NCBI lineage: Eukaryota > Viridiplantae > Streptophyta > Magnoliopsida > Alismatales > Hydrocharitaceae > Thalassia > Thalassia testudinum. Next base: position 31,252,980 of record JAZHRO010000036.1, read on the forward strand.
TTATGCTATAAAGCAGATCAAGCTCTTAGGATTTAATTCCACAAATGGGTTTTCAAGCTGTATTTATGCATTCACTTAGGATAAGCATTCATTGCATTTTATTGTCTTTTGATAAGTTTATTCGAGTGTCAGGGATAGGCAGAAAGTCAGATCCCACAAACCTTGGCACTCAGGAAGGCAGAAGATGAAGGAGAAGCTCACATCAGCTGGATTTCACTTGGATCCAACTCATTCCAACTGGATCCCAACTCATTCAAGCTGGGTCAACCTACCCCTAGATCCATTCATCTCATCTCAGCAAAATGGTAGCTCAAGCTAGTTCACCTCAGTTCTATTCAGCTCACCTCAGTTGAATGACAACTCAAACTAGCTCAAGGCAGTTGATCCCAGCCCCATTCTAGCTCAAGATAGTTCATGGAAGCTCTACTAGACTAGACTTAGCTACTATCATCAACTTGCTAAGCCTAATCAGCTGAAGAAGTCCATACCCAGCTTAGGTCAGCTCAACTCTAGCTCCCGAAGATTCAACTCAGCTCAACTTGGTTGAGTTAAGCTACTTGACCCCAGCTAGCTACCTTAGCTAGCTAGGTAGTCTTTGAGAAGACAACTCCAATTCACTTTAGCTCATATCAACAGAACCCAACTCATTTTAGTTTGGCTTCGCAGCTAGCAAGGAACTAGCTAGCTAAGCTAGCTAATGAACTCAGATGTAGCCCTCTTCAACTTCAGCTAGCTTCAATGCAGCTTATTACAGCCCCTCCTCAGCTCCTCCTCTAAAACCCTAGCTCTCTCCTCCAACCATCTATTATCTAAGCTAGCTTAGCTTAGCGCCACTTAACTCCACCTCCATGGTCATCCAACACTAACCCTAAGTACCACCTACATAAGCCTCCACCTACCCACCTACTTAGTCCACCTAAGCTCTTCCTAATCCCATTCCCTTTCAGCACCAACCCACCATAACTACCCTTATTTTGGCACCAAAACAAGGGGACAATCCTAGCCCTACACATCACCTTCCAAGCCATCACCACCATCCCTTTTCCCTCCAAAACCAACCCTTCTAGAACCTACCCCCCTTTGGCGCCAAAGGCATGCACCCCTACACCCATGGACGTCCACCAAAGGGTGGATTCCACCATAACCACCACCTCCCACAACCCTTAAGGTGGCACCAACAATTCTACATCATAGGATTCTACAACCACCCATGAAAGCCCATCTTAGCCCTCCACCTAAGGCTACGCCAACCACCAAGTTCCCTTTCTATATTTACCCCATCTAACCACCACCATACCATCATCCTCCTTTATTTTTATTTCCACCCATACCAACAACATAATTCAGCCAAGGAGGATGAAAAGAGGAGAAGATCAAGGGGCCAACCTATCCGCCCCCTTGGTGCCTTCTTCCTCTTTCTTCCTCTCCCTTGTGCCACTCCAAGTAGGAGAAGCATTCATCTAAAGGGGATGGCCAGGCAAGCAGGAGATCTTCATCAAGGTGGTGGACGTCCACCTTGGAGGAAAGCTTAGAGGACTACTTGAAGAAGCCAAGGAGAAGCCTTTTTAAGTGTGGGAGCAACCACACTTGGAGTAAGGCCCATCCAAAGCTTCAAATGGAGGATTTTTCTTCTTTTCTTCATCTTTCTATTTCTTATATTAGTGAGTGTTTTCGTGTTTTTAAATAACAAGCATTCAGCTACCTATCATACATTTTTATAGCAATACAAGATTTCTATTGCCTTCCAATTTCATGTTTTCTAGTTAGTGTGTTTTTCTTGTTTATAGTAATCTTAGTGCACACACTCTTTTCTTTTAATTACCCTAGGCGCACTTGCTTAGGGTAAGCTTAGAAAAGAGGGTTTATTCTTGTCACTTTAGGCGTAGCTTTAGTGTAGTTCTCTTCACTTTCAATTGTCCGTAATTTCAAAACCCTAAAAATTACAAAAGTCAAAAAATACAAAAATACAAGTGAGGATTTGAGAGGCGAGAGAGAGAACCATCTTATGTGACTAACAAATTAGCCTCCTTGAACGACCCTAGATACTCCACTATCTAGGTTTTACAAATTTTAAAAGCAATTGTAATTCCGTGTGTTACAACGATTAAAAATCACATTTTATAAATCATGCAATTTTTGCAACCAAGTACGTTGAGCATCCAGGTGGTACCGGTCCTCATCCTGGGTACTGATACTTGGCACTATTGGGGATATACATTTACCATCATGAATCATTTGGTATAAACATTAGTGTTTGGTTTTCATGTATTAAATAATCTAACACATTTAGTAATTCTAGACAAAGTAGATTACTTCTTAGGCTATTTATTTAAAATATTAAAATGACTGTATATGTTGCATTCCTATGTGTGGTGCTTAGCCCAAAGGAGAATCACCTCATGACTGAATACATATATATACATCTTTGGATAAATTTTACCATTGAGTTATTAGGATTCATGTGGATAATTGGGTTAACCTAAAGATGGCTTACTAACTTTGCATGATTGTTTTCAATAGTTATTTATCATTTTTTAAATTACCCTTTATAATATTCATATTTCTATCTAATGACAAAGTATTAATGTTGTATTATTTAGTTTATTTTATTCTAAGCACGTCTTTGTTTTTCTTTTGTTCTCAGTCAACTCCTCTGCATTTGCTATAACTGCCAACGTTAATTCTATTCCCGAATTGAATAGAATTTTAAATTCTGGAAAGAAAGTGTCATTATTGTTCTGGGATGCATGGATCTAGACTTTACACTTCAGGTTGATCTTCCCTCCCCTCTTACGGATATTAGTTCTTCTGAGGATAAAAAGAACTGTGAGATGTCAAAAAGATCAAATCGCATGTGCCTAATGATCATGAAGTGTGCCGCCCAGAAAACTTTAGGGGTGATATCTCAAAGAAATTAAATGCTAAGAAATTCCTTGATGAGATTGAGAAAAGATTTGCTAAGAGTGAGAAAGCTGAGACCAACAAGTTCCTTAGCAAACTTGTCTCACTTCAGTACAGGGGCACTATGAACATCAGGAAGCATATTATGGAAATGTCCCACTTGGCCTCAAAACTAAAGACACTTAAGTCAGAGTTTTCGAAAAACCTCCTCGTGCATTTAGTGTTAATCTCCCTCCTTGCACAATATAGGAAATTTAAGGTCAGTTATAACTGTCAAAGGGAGAAGTGACTCTTAATGAGCTCATTTCTCATTGTGTGCAAGAGGAAGAAAGGCTTAAGTAGGAAAAATCAGAAAGTGCTCGTTTGGTTTCTATGCTCAAAAGGAAGGAGCTAAGGATACAATTGCTACCAAAGGAAACTAAAAGAAGCCTAAGGCATCTTACTTCCACAAGGGTGAAGGACACGTGAAGAAGGATTGTACCAAAAGTCACGCCTGGCATGAAAAGAAAGGTACAACACTTTCTTTAGTTTGTTCAGAAGTTAATCATGCTTTTATACCCTTAGACATTTGCTGAATAGATTTAGGAACAACTATCCACATTAGTGTGTCTATGCAACATTGCATAAATTACCAAATGTCAAGTGATGCCAAAAGGTAAATCTATGTGGGTGATAGCAAGAAGGTAGAGGTAGAAACCATTGCGAACTTTAGGCTATTGAAATGACTCTCTCTAGGGGCCATTTAGGTTTCTCCTAAACATTAGGGGGGCTTAATACAATTTTAAACCCCCCGAATCTCACCTTAGAACTTCGTGTGGGGGAAAAACTTCCATGGGGGACCTAACCCACAATTTTTCCCACCTAAAACCCTACCCAATCCCTCCTAAAAAACCCTATGCAACCTCATTCCCCTCCCCCCCCCTCCCACTCAACTCCTTGAGTGGAGTGCCCTAACCCAACCTTTCTCCCCCCTTCATTTTCACCTCCAACGTGAGAAAGGGAGAGGGAGGGACTCGTGAGGGGAGGAGAGCCGACAGTGCACGGGTGCAAGGGTAGGGTTGCGGCTGCGGACGACGCGGCGACACGCGTGCGTAGGTGCGTGATGAAGGCCGTGGGCTCCACTGCAGTAGCTCATGCGGCTAAACGGCTCTGCGGATGTGCTGCTGTGCGAGGGTCAACTGCGGCACCTCACCGTGGGGCCAGTGGAGTAGGGTGGAGCTCCGGTCATGGTGGACTTCATGGGCATCACACGAGGCCGGGGTCTTGCAGCACGAGGTTGAGGTCGCGCTGTAGGTTGCTTGCGTAGGAAAGGAGCAAGTCTGCTGCTTGAGAATAGAAAGGATACCAATTTCAGACATCTAGGTGGGGTGACAGACGTTTGGAGTGGGTCCAGGACATCTGGGGCATTCATTGGACGTCTGAAGAGAGGAGCTGGGGCTTCGCACTGTTTAAGACATCTGGGAAGTGTACCAGACATCTAATTTGAGTGTCATGCGCTCCTTGAGACCAGTGGGTGGTCAGTTCAGCCTGCTTGAACCAACCCAGCCTGGTTCAAGTGAACCGGGGAGTGTTTCTAGGCCGATTCAAGGCCTAATCGGGGTTAGAATCGTGCAACCAAGGTATCATTGGAAAGCTCTCAAATTTTCCTACATTTTAGAGCCATTTCTACACTATTTTGAATTAAATTCTATTTACTGAAATGTCGGTCAACATACGGGATGTCTCTTTTGACCAATAATTTGGTGTAGGCTCCAAGTCCGTGGCACGTACGAGACCCGTAGAAGCGTCGGGATCCACCACATGTGCCCCCATACCTCCCGTACCCCTAGGTAGAGTGGTCTTCTTGTTCCAATGTGTTTAGTTCCATTTTTGAATACATGTCACGAGTAGCTACTTAGTGAATTATCAAGATTCTGCAAATGCGTTTAGTGCATGAAATCGATAACTGCTTGTTTTAGAGACACACTTGCATGCCTTAACTCTTAAATTATGAGTTTTATACTTATTATATATGTGAAGGATGATAAATACTTATTGTAAGAGAATGATAATCCTAACAGTTGAAATAAGTGCTTTTACTGTATGCATCTGGTTGTTAATTCTCATGTTTGGAATCTAAATATGAAAGGTGATGCATGTCAATTCATGGTATGTGAACCAAAAGTAAAGGAATTATAAACGAATCTTGTGGTGAACTAGAAGAATAAATTATCTGCTATGGTATGAGCTCGAATAATGATGGAATAACTTGTCTACAGTGTGGTATGACTGTTGCTTGGACTCTAGTTTGGGGGCAAGCTGGCCCTTGTGTACTGATTAGCTCATATTTGTGGGCTATTTAAGTATTTAAGTGCCTTGACATTAAGTTAATTTTAACATTTAGATAGCATACATTAGGATGTAATTAAATTAATTCATATTTTTAGCTTAAGTGCATAATTCATGTGTGGTATCCATATCTAAATGCATTCATTTAATTTGTTAACCAATAAGGTGCATTGCATGCATTATTTTAAGTTAACAAAAAAGTTAAGGGTTTGTGCATAAATAGCCATAATATTTTATTATTATTTTATTCTTCTTCTTCTATGAGTAATGGTTGCATTTCTTCCTCCAGCTACCGCATTGAAGATCCCAGTCAAGGAGGAGCGCCAGAAGTGGATCTGGTCTCCTTGACTGGGATAAGGAAAAGATGGAGGCTGGCATGCTCCTGGAGACACCGCCCCACTCCACCACTGTGCACTCCACTCCACCACTGTGGTCTCCACGGTCGAGCCTCGCCACACCGTGGGCTGGCGGAGTGACAGGCCACCGTGCCAAGTTAGCGAGCTCGACCACTTACCGTGAGCGTGTGCCTCATCGACCACGCAAAGAACTCCTTTCTTCTTTCTCTTTATTCTCTCTTTTCTTTTCTTTTGCATGATACTATTCATCATCACCTTCGTTACTCTGTGATGTAAACACATTTACACTACTTAAGATGTCTATTTATACATGTTCTTAAGCTTAGGATTGCATTTCATGATATAAATATTGCATAACATGCATCATCTTGCATTTAGAGTTGTTTGAATAAAATGGAGGTTAATTGTCTCCTTTTATGTGCTTGGACAGGGAAAACATTTTATCAAGGCCTCGGATCGAAGATCCAACCATATGGATGTGATCAGGGCGACGATTGGAGTTCAACGACTCCAAGATCGCCCAAATCAGGCATCCGTAGCATCAGATAGTGACCGTGGAACCCTAGAAGATCAAGGGCCAAAATCGTGTAAATCCACACTTCAAATGACAAATCCGACTGCACAAATGAATTCAGATCGACGATCGCAGCCCAACGACGCAAAAATCGAGTCAATCCGACATCCGTGGCACTATTTACAACATCCAGAAGATGGACGGCCAAGATGGTGCCACGTGGCGCCATTTCGGCCGCCCAAATGGCCGCATACAATCTCTGAAGTCCCCGCACCCACTCCCTCTCTGCCGTTGGATCTCGATCCAACGTCTGTGGACAACCACGCCTAAAAGCGCCTGCTCGACCATCCGCACCTCGTAGCACAGCGGTCGAGAGCGCTTTTCGAGCTGCAGCCGCGGGTTCGAGCCGCAGCGAAGGGGAGAAAGGCGCGGGCAAGCAAGCGCGGGCGGGCATTGGATCGTCATCGGGCAGCTCAGATCCACCGATAGCATTCACACACTATTGCATGCGCGGCAAGGATGCACCATCGTACGTGCTGGCAAGCGCGCAGCAGCAGGCGAAGATGCATCTTAAGCCGTCCGATCTCGCGATCGGACGGCTGTGGATGAAAGAATGTGGGCGGGCGTTGAGAAAGAGCCCAGCTGAGGAGGCGCACGTGGGCGTGGGTACTACGCTCACGTTGGGGCTTTAGTGACGGTTTTATCCGTCACTAAAGACCCCTCATTTATTGTTTTAAAGATGTAATGACCCATTTGCCCTTACTCCCGCAACTATAAAAGGTGACCCCCTCCATACGAAATTCTCATCCCTTCCTTCTCTTCTCTACCTCTCCAAAGCTCAAGAGAAGCTTGTCCCACACCCGGGATGCTCCTCGTGAGATAAAGTCCGAATTTTCATCCTCCTTCGAAAGTGGATCCCGCGATGACGACAGCGTGCTGCTCCGTTCCCGTTCTTCTGCTTCGTCCTCCTTCGCCCTGCTCCGTTCTCCTTCGTCCAGGCGTCGTCTCGTCTGGCTCATCCTCCAAGCAATCATCGAGGAGGATAACTTCTCTCTCCCATTCTTCTTTACAGCTTTTCTAGTGTAAAATTTTCCTGCTTTATAGTGTAGTTGATTTCCCGCTTTCTAATGTAACTTTTATTTAGTTTGATTGTATAAGTAGTTTGAAATATTGAATGCATGTTCTCTTTTCCTCTCTCTCTCTTTCGTTTAGTCTGATAGCTCCATTGTAATTATATCGCCTCACTTTTCAAAAATTCAAGAAAAAAATATAATTACGAATATGGATCAACGTAGCCTCCCTGTGTTCGACCCGGAATTCTTTTCGGTATAAATTTTATTTGTTGAACATGAATTCTTTGCTTTCAAGCTACAACGACAAGTTTTCCAAAATCAAATACGTTAGCGTAGCAATTCGAGCATTCAACATTTTGGCGCCGTTGCCGGGGAGGCAACGATTTCTGATCTTCTTTTCCTATTTATTGCACTTTAGTGTTTTCTAACTTGCTTTCTCTTGTATCTATTATTTTGCAGAAACCTCCATCAAGGAATCAACAAGCGGTAGACTAGAGTAAAGTGCAGTTGAAGACAACTGTAAGTGCTCCCCATTCTTTCCCCCTCCATAGATTTCATTCGCCACATTAAATCCAAATTCCAATTAACCTAGGTGTTTGCATAAATCCTAGGAATAGTTTGGTTGTTTGGATTTCCACTCACATTCATTCCACCCTCATTCATAAAAAAAATAACAAAAAGATAATCTTATGGGGTAACTTTCAACAAACACACAATATATACTCACATTCAAGGCACTTAATCAACTTGATTTGTTTCTACTCAACCAGGTTCTGATCTGTGGAACCGGTACACACAAAGCAACACATAACAGAGTAGAAATCATTCCAGGTTAACCATTTTTGAGTGCCTAACTTAGTGGTGCAATTGTGGCCAATTGTTTGAGTTGTTTGGGCCGCACCACTTTATTTAAAACCAACTCATCAAGTAGCTCCTCCTTAGGGTTTACAATCTAGGTATATTCCAGGCACTCTACTTTCTTTCTGATTTTAAAGGAAAACAATTCTCACCCGTGTTTTACAACTTGGTTTGCCTAGAAACTTGATTGCAATTCACCTTATTTGAAACTCTAAAAACTACTTAAGCAAGATTTGAACATTAAAATTCACGCATTATAAATAATCTTGCTTGAGAACCCTGGTTGTGCACGCACTTACACAAATCTCAATCAATCATTAAGGGCACAACCCATTGTAAGGGCCCATCACATTCCATAAGCACCACAATCCCAGGCCTTAATAAAATTGAGTAGATGTTGGCCTTAAGGTTTGATTTGCTCTTCAGGGCCTAGTCTGAGATTGTTTTTGATTAACCTACTTGTACTGATTAATCTGATGTCTAGCTAGGAGAGTAGCGTCAAAGGACCGCGGCTGGGGGGTACACTAGGAACTGGAGGCGAAAGCCGAAGGAAGAACCTTCTCCCCAGTCCCTCCTTCTAACTGGTTGGATTAAATAGACGCAAGTAGAGTAAATCATTTATAGTCTTAAGGCGGGTTTTGGGAGTCAGTAGATCCTTAGGTTACCCCACTTAAGGACAACCTTGTTTTGTTGTGCTGCAGGGTCTCTATCCCCAGTCCTTTCGACCTTCTCCTAGTTTATGCTAGGAAGACGGTCATTGAATCCCCGATTGGAAGGACCATTAAAACATTCTAGGAGGCGCAAGTTCGATTTTGGTCAATTTGATCCCATGGCCGAACAACTGCCTCCTTTGCTTGGAAATTCACAGGAAGAATTTCGAAGGCAGCTGGAACAAATGCAGAGAATGCAAGAATGGTTCCAGAAAATGCAAGGTGCTCAGCCCTTGAAGGATTTTTATGATCCTTCAAATTACAGGGAACGTCCCGGCGTCCAGATTCCAGCCGGTGACGTAGAAATCAAGCCCCAGGTATTAAGCCTACTTAAACATTATCATGGGCTTGGCTCCGAAGATCTGTTTCAGCACTTGGAGGACTTGACCACTTTGGTCCAAACCACCAAAGCTCGAAACGTAAACGAGGAGCAAATGATCATGAGGCTCTTCCCCCACTCTCTTAGGGATAAGGCCGTGCATTGGTATAGGACAATAAGAAGACCAATTACAACTTGGAATGAGTTGAAATCAACATTTCTGAAGAAATTCTTCCCAGTCGGTCGTACCAATGCTTTGAGACGGGCAATCACTACCTTTACCCAGCGGCCGGGGGAGCAGTTTCATGTGTCTTGGGAGCAATTTCAGGACTTATTGCGGAGGTGTCCACACCACGAGGTGCCAAAATGGCAACTCGTGCAGATCTTCTATCATGGGTTGACTGAGCAACTCAGAAATCATGTGGATGCTTCGTGCGGAGGCAATTTCCTCAATAAAGATGCAGATAGTGCACATGATTTATTTGAGGAAATGAGTGAGGATTCAATTAATCATGCCTCCATGGATACTTTTAACCGGTCCCAGCAACCCAGATCAAATGTCAATGAAGTCCACAACTCTCATTCTTTCGATATGGAATTGATTTGTAATAAACTTGATAAGGTGGACTTGGTTGCTAAAAGAATGAAAGAGAGGATGGCTGGCAATTCTATGAACAACTCTCGATCCACTCAATCCCAAAATTCGAGATTCCATTCCTCATGAGCTCCTTCTAGACGGGAGTTCGTGAATCAACTCGATGCGGCTCAACCTATGAGTCAACATATTTTGGAACCCCACGGGTTCCCAACTGGGGCCTTTGATCCCAGTTTTTCTGATCCTTCCCTTTCTTTCTCTCCATCCTCACCCTATGAGGATATCTGTGCTGTACAAGAGAATGTTAAATCCAACCCCTACTCGAATGCCTATAATCCAGGTTGGAGAAACCACCCTAACTTCTCTTGGAAAAATCTGGGGTAACAGACCCAATTCCGACCTGGCAATTATGCTCCGCAACGACCAATGGGTAGGGTCAAGTATATACTCAGTTGCCTCCAAATCAGGTCAATCAGCCAGCTTGGAATGCCCGTCAACCTGCAGGGCAGGCTGATTTAAACCGTCAAATGGTAGAGATGCAAGGATCTATGCTCCAGCTCATGCAGCAAATGAAAAACTCGCTGGACAACTTGCAATCCGGGCTCATTGCTAACTCTCGTCAACCCGGATCTCCACCTTCCCAACCCATACCCAACCCGCGAAACATTATGAATTCGGGCAATCAAGCCCAAGGGTACGGAAATCAGAGGGACCTGCACGCACATGCTCAGGTGGTTGAGCAGGGTTCCTCATCTTCTTCTTCTGCAAATCAACAATTCATGGTCAATCAAGCCCCTTCAATCTTTCCTAACCCTCCCCAAGACCCAAATTCTTACGCTTCTGCAAATTATGTAACTTTGAGTAGTGGTAAGAAGACTCAGGATCCACAACCACACTATTCTGATCTTTTGAATCCTGAAGAACCTGAGGAGAGAGAGGAGAATTCTAGAGGAGAAATCAAGGCTCAGGAACCTGATTCCAAAGATCTGACTCATGTTCCTTTTCCTGAAGCCTTAACCAAAGCAAAGAAGTCTGTTAATAGCAATGAGGAGCTTCTGAATTTATTTAAGAATGTTGAGATCAATATCCCGCTGCTTGATGTTATCAAGCACATACCGACTTACGCAAGATTTTTAAAGGACTTATGTACACAAAAGCATAAGTTGAGAGAATTTGTTCCGAGGAAGGTGATACTCTCCGAGCAGGCTAGTTCTGTTATCCTGCACTACCTCCCTCAGAAAAAGAGAGATCTTGGTGCTCCTTTGATTTCTTGCGTTATCAGAGATTACACATTTGATAGAGCACTTTTGGATCTCGGTGTATCCATCAACCTAATTCTGACTTCTCTTTATGAGAAGTTTGGGTTAGGTGAACTTCGGCCAACTTCAGTAACGCTACAGCTAGCAGACCGTTCGGTCACAAACCCGCGAGGCGTTATTGAAGATGTTATAGTTAAGGTCAAGGATTTCTATTTTCCTGTAGATTTCCTTGTCCTTGACATGGATGTACCGGATAATCTAAGGAACACGCCCATCATTCTGGAGCGTCCGTTCCTAGCTACCGCAAAGGCCAACATTAATTGTGAAAGCGGTAGCTTGGAAATCGCCTTTAGGGACCAACGAATGAAATTGGATATTTTTAAAGCGATCAAAAAATTTGAGGATTGTGGATTTATTGAGGAACTTGATGAGGATAATGATAATATTGAAACTTGTTTGACAGTTTCTTCAATTGAAAGTTCCTCTTTGGTTGATGAATTTGACCCGCAACCCTCTTTAGCTGACCTAACATCTTTGGAAGAGGTTACTGATTTTGTTCACTCACAACCTCTTCCTCTTGTTGAATCTTCAGCATCTACCCTACCATCAATCATCACCCCACCCCAGCTTGAATTGAAACCATTGCCCGAGAATTTGAAATATCAATTTCTAGGACCTCAGAATACGCTCCCTGTGATTATCAGTGCTAAATTGACAAAGGAGCAAGAGATTAAATTGATCAAGGTCCTAAAGGAACATAAGGAGGCAATTGGTTGGACCATTCATGACCTCAGGGGGATCGAGCCATCTTACTGTAATCATAGAATATTTTTGGAAGATGGATCCCACCCTTCTCGCCAGATGCAGAAGAGATTGAATCCAAATATGCAAGAAGTGGTCAAAAAGGAAATCATCAAGTGGCTCGATGCAGGAATTATTTATCCAATCTCTGACAGTCCCTGGGTAAGTCCCGTTCAGATTGTTCCAAAGAAGGCCGAGATTACTGTTCTGATGAATGAGAGAGGAGAATCTGTCACAACTCGTTCAACTTCCTGTTGGAGAGTTTGTATAGGAAGCTGAACACAGCCACTAAAAAGGATCATTTTCCCTTGCCCTTCATTGATCAAATCTTCGAAAAATTAGCCGGGCAGAAGTACTTCTGTTTTCTTGATGGCTACTCGGGATACAACCAAGTTCCTATCCATCCCGAGGATCAGGAAAAAACTACTTTCACCTGTCCCTGCGGAACCTTTGCTTTTCGTAGGATGCCTTTCGGGTTATGCAATGCACCTGCAACTTTTCTAAGGTGTATGCTAGCCATATTTTCCAACATGGTGGGAGAGTTTATGGAAGTCTTCATGGATGATTTCTCTATTTTTGGAGAATCATTTGACTCTTGTTTGGCTAATTTGGAAAAGATTCTTAAGTGATGTATCAAGACACGACTGGTCCTTAGCTGGGAAAAGAGTCATTTCATGACCCAAGAGGGCATCATTTTGGGTCATGTAATCTCTGAACGGAGAATTGAAGTGGACAAAGCTAAGGTTGATGCTATCGCTAAACTTCCTCCTCCCACATCTGTTAAACAAATCAGATCATTTCTTGGCCATGTGGGATTTTATCGAAGATTCATCAAAGATTTCTCGAAGGTTGCTCATCCTTTGAGCAATCTTCTTGCCAAAGAAATGCCATTTGCTTTTTACGAATCACGCCGAAAGGCATTTGATTTTCTGAAAACGGCAATCACTTGTGCTCCAATTTTGCAACCACCAATTTGGACAGCCCCTTTTGAGATCATGACCGACGCTTCTGATTACGCGGTCGGGGCTGTCCTTGGTCAGAAAATTGATTGAAAGCCCTCTGTCATCTACTACGCTAGTAAAACTCTGGATGAAGCCCAAAGGAATTACTCTGTTACTGAAAAGGAATTACTAGTTGTAGTATTTGCTTTGGAAAAATTCAGGGCTTATCTCTTAGGGTCTTATGTTATCGTTTATACCGACCACTCAGCCTTGAGACATCTCTTAGCTAAAAAGGATGCCAAACCCCGGCTTATTCGTTGGATTCTTCTTCTTCAAGAATTTGATCTTGAAATCAAGGATAAAATCGGGGTACAAAATGTGGTGGCAGATCATTTGTCAAGACTCCTAGGTGATTCTTCTTGTCCGGACATTCCGATTGCTGACACTTTTCCGGACGATACCATTCTTACAGTTTTAGGTGTCCACACCCCATGGTTTGATAACATTGTTAACTATTTGGCTGTTGGTCAAATCCCCCAGGATTAGACCAAGCAACAACGGGATAGACTCAAATCTGAGGCCAAATACTACTTCTAGGAGGATCCTGAACTGTATCGCATCGGCTCTGTTCAGATTATTCGCCGATGCATACAGGAGAATGAATTCAACAATATACTCGAGTTCTGCCATGCATCTAGGTGTGGTGGACATTTCTCCGGGAAAAAGACGACTGCAAAAATATTGCAATCTGGCTTCTATTGGCCGTCTTTATTCAAGGATGCCCAGGATTTCTCAAGGTCATGTTCTCGATGTTAGGCACTCGGGAGCATAACTAAGAGAGACATGATGCCCCTAAACCCTATTCTTCCTGTCGAAATTTTCGATGTTTGGGGCATCGATTTCATGGGACCCTTTATCCCTTCATTTGGACATCAGTACATTCTTGTTGCTGTTGATTATGTGTCCAAATGGATTGAGGCGATTCTCACCAGAACCAATGACCACAAGGTGGTCATCAATTTTGTCAAGAAAAATATCTTCAGTAGGTTCGGGATTCCGAGGGTTATCATCAGTGATGGTGGCACTCATTTTACTAATGCTGAATTCTAGAATTTATTGGCCAAATACGGGGTTAATCATCGAATTTCCACACCTTACCATCCCCAAACGAATGGACAAGCCGAGATCTCCAATCGAGAGATCAAGAACATTCTGTAAAAAATGGTTAGGCCTGATCGCAAGGATTGGACTCAAAAGCTTGAGGACGCTCTTTGGGCCTACCGTACGGTGTATAAAATGCCCATCGGCATGTCTCCATTCCGTTTGGTGTATGGAAAGGCGTGCCATCTACCCGTAGAGATTGAACACAAGGCATTCTAGGCAATCAAACAATGCAATTTAGATCTGAATCAAGCTGGGAAGACCAGGAAACTCCAACTATCTGAGTTGGATGAGCTTAGAAATGATGCTTATGAGAATGCCAAGATCTACAAGGCTCGGACCAAAGCTCTACATGATCAATTGATTTCCCGCAAGAGCTTTGACCCAAACCAGAAGGTCTGGTTATTCGATTCTAAACTTAAGCTCTTTCCTGGCAAACTTAGATCTAAATGGAATGGCCCATTCATAATTGATCAGATTTGTCCAAATGGTGCCATTCAGATATCTGACCCAAAGACGGGTAACACCTTTAAAGTCAACGGTCAACGTCTAAAGCCTATTGTTGACCGTATTCTTCCAAAACCCGTCTCAGACTCTATTACTCTAGCCATTCTGTGACTTCTTTGGTTGGACTTCGCCTAGCTGACGACATTAAACTCAGCAGTTATACATATGACACAAGGCTGATACGAGCTTCATATTCAGGTGACATCTTTCATATTCTACCCTTTCTTTCATGTCTCTTTTTCAATGAGGACATTGCATCAGCTAGGCATGGGGGGTTGGATTCATTTTCAAATTATTTGGTCAGCTTTGTGAAATCCATATAAATTGTTTTTCTCTTCTTACTTATATAAAAAAAAAATCAAAATTAGGAAGGATTAGTTGGACATTAGGACTTTTCAATCCTAAGAAATTTTACATTAGGATCTGAACACAAAGACCCTTTAGGTCTTTGGACTTAATTAGCCTGTGTATCCACCAAAATGTGGATTTATCTTTGAGTCCTCACCATCTTAATTCTATTGTAATTGGAATAAATAAGTTTGGGTGATAAGTACACGACTTATCAACCCACCCTCTGATTTGAGGGAATTTCTGAGTTTTAAGCATCTACACACTTTCTTTGCACTGACTCGTTGTTCGGCGATTCTAACAGAAATTGGGTAGCTAATGAACCTTCTAGGGTGATATGGCTACAAGTTATCGTGGGTAACAGCCCATAGGTAGGTTGTCCAGAGCCCAATCACTGGACCTTTCTCTTTTTCCTGCCATTAGGTAAATCTTAGACCAGGGAAGTCACCTACTTAAAAAAAAGAAAAAAGAAAAAAAATCAAAAAGAAAAGGAGAAAAGAAAAAAAAAAGAAATAAGCCACACTTCACTGCACGAGTATGGCTGGCAAGTTGTCGGTGGTAACAGCTCATCAACCGGTTGTCCAGAACCCAACTTAGTAAATGCAATAAAAATTCCAAAACACTTAGGAAGAAGTAGAGAAGTAGAATAAACTGGGGAAATATACACTGGATTCACCCTTGTGTTGACCCCGTAAAAAAATAAAAGTAGGGAGAAAGCTACCGGTTGTAAAGATACACCTTTAGGCAGAATTCTTGTTAGGTCACCTAGAGGTATAGAAATCCGAAGTCCATTTTAATTGCCGATCAACGAGTCTATCACAATCACAATAAGATGCTTAAAGCTTAGGGTTCTCATCAAATCTTGGGTGAGTTGAATGGCCGTAGAAAGCCACTCTTAAACCCTAAAATTTGAAAATCCAAAAAATTAGAAAGAAAAAGAAAAAGAGAAAAAGAAATTTTTCTTTGAATAAGGCGAGGGCTTGAGGCGGTTTGCATTTTGGCTGATACTCAGGCGCAGTTATGTCTTTGAAAGTTCAGTTCCTAAGTAGACAATTTCTTAATGATTGAAAATAACTCAGGTCCAAATAATCAAACCTAATTTTTTTATAAATAGCATATAGTTTTTGCTAGGGACTAGCAAAAGATAGGCATGGGACTATGATGTAAACACATTTAAACTACTTAAGATGTCTATTTATGCATGTTCTTAAGCTTAGGATTGCATTTCATGATATAAATATTGCATAACATGCATCATCTTGCATTTAGAGTAGTTTGAATAAAATAGAGGTTAATTATCTCCTTTTATGTGCTTGGACAGGGCAAACATTTTATCGGGACCTCGAATCAGAGATCCAACCATATGGATGTGATCAGGGCGACGATTGGAGTTCAACAACTCCAAGATCGCCCTAATCAAGCATCCGTAGCATCAGATAGTGACCGGGGAACCCTAGAAGATCAAGGGCCAAGATGGTGTAAATCTGCACTTCAAATGACAAATCCGACCGTGCGGATGAATTTGGATCGGCAATCGCAGCTCAACGACACAAAAATCGAGTCAATCCGACATCCGTGGCACCATCTACAACATCCAGAAGATGGACGGCCAAGATGGCGCCACGTGGTGCCATCTCGACCACCCAAACAACCGCATACAATCTCTGAAGTCCCCACACCCTCTCCCTCTCCGCAGTTGGATCTCGATCCAACAGCTGTGGACAGCTGTGCCTAAAAGCGCCCGCTCGACCATCCGCACCTCGTAGCACAGCGGTCGAGAGCGCTTTCGCGAGCTGCAGCTGCAGGTTCGAGCCATAGCAAAGGGGAGAAAGGCGCAGGCGAGCGAGCGCGGGCGGGCGTTGGATCGTCATCGGGCAGATCAGATCCATCGATAGCGTTCACGCGCTATTGCACGCACGGCAAGGACGCGCCATCGTATGCACTGGCGGGCGGGTAGCAGCGGGCGAAGACGCAATGCGTCTTCGCCCGCTGCTACCCGCCCGCCAGTGCATACGATGGCGCGTCCTTGCCTTGCGTGCAATAGCGCGTGAACGCTATCGATGGATCGGACGGCTGTGGATGAAAGAACGTGGGCAGGCATTGAGAAAGAGCGCAGCTGAGGAGGCGCGCGTAGGCGCAGGTACTATGCCCACGTTGGGGCCTTAGTGACAGTTTTATCCGTCACTAAGGACCCCTCATTTATTGTTTTAAAGATGTAATGACCCATTTGCCCTCACTCCTTGCAACTATAAAAGGAGACCCCCTTCATACGAAATTCTCATCCCTTCCTTCTCTTCTCTACCTCTCCAAAGCTCAAGAGAAGCTTGTCCCACACCCGGGATGCTCCTTGCGAGATAAAGTCCAAATTTTCGTCCTCCTTCAGAAGTGGTTCCCGCAACGATGACAGCGTGCTGCTCTGTTCCCATTCTTCTACTTCATCCTCCTTCATCCTGCTCCGTTCTCCTTCGTCCAGGTGTCGTCTCGTCCGGCTCGTCCTCCAAACAATCGTCGAGGAGGATAACTTCTCTCTCCCATTCTTCTTTACAGCTTTTCTAGTGTAGAATTTTCCTGCTTTATAGTGTAGCTGATTTCCCGCTTTCTAATGTAACTTTTATTTAGTTTGATTGTATAAACAGTTTGAAATATTGAATGCATGTTCTCTTTCTCTCTGTCTCTCTCTCTTTCTTTTAGTCTGATAGCTCCATTGTAATTATATCGCCTCGCTTTTCAAAATTTCAAAAAAAAATATAATTGCGAATATAGATCAACGTAGCCTCCCTGTTTTCGACCCGAAATTCTTTTCGGTATAAATTTTATTTGTTGAACACGAATTCTTCGCTTTCAAGCTACAATGATAGGTTTTCCAAAACCAAATATGTTAGCGTAGCAATTCGAGCCTTCAACACTCTATTTGCAGGCCTCAACGAACCCACCACCACCATCCCCGCAGACCACCTTCACGCCAAAGCGACCAGCAACAGCCGGCCTCTCCTCTAGACCACGCTCCTCCAAAGCAACCCAACTGCTGCATGCCCCTCTCCACGCGCCTCACCTCCTGCAGCACGCACCCGCGCTCCTCCAGCCCATCGCCCTTCAGCTCCTCCGCTTGCAGTCACCTCCTGCAGCAGCGCCACTCCCGTGCTCGTCCCTCTGCATGCATCTGCACCTCCGCCTGCACTCCCTCGCCACACCTTTGCCTACAACACGCACTCGCTCTTCTGCATGCGTCTGCACCCCCACCCGAGCACCCTCCAGAGCTCAGCTCGCGTGCCCTCCAACCGTGCCACACCGCGCGCGCGCATCCCCCTGCATACCCCAGCCGCTCCGCTTCCAGCCCACGCGCGCCTCCTCTCGACGTGCCTCACCTCCTGCCGCATGCACCACGCGCAACACCGCCCTCCAGCACCCCCCGCGTGCCCCCCAATAGCAAAGTGCGCACTCCTCACAGCCACTAGCCCTCGCCTCCAGCGACGCGCATAGAGCGTGCGCTACTCTAGCCACTCCACCCGCGCACAGCACGCATACTCCAGTGCTCTTCAACAACTCCATTCACACACCCTCCAGCAGCAGCGACAGCTGCCGCCACCACTACTTCTCTCCTTCGTCCAGCCGGCCCAAGCCATCTCACGATGCACCGCCGCCACTACCGGGAAGGCCTCGCTCCAACCGACCTTTTCCCAGAGTAGCTCCTCGAATGAGCCTCTCTCCCATGCGCGAGGAGGAGAGAGGTTTAATCCTCTGTTTTTGTGTGAATTTCTATTTACGGAAATTGCCATTATCAACATTCATTTTTTTTATTTCTTAGATTAATTAAATTATGGTGAATTATGGCTTTATGCTTATGCTTCTAGAGAATTGTTAAGCCTTATTGATTCATCTCTATATCATTACATTTAATTTTGAATTACATTTTACTATGCATGCAAGTGAAAAGTACATGGCATACCCTTTCACATGGATAATTTTCTTATGTGAAAATTACATCAACAACCCTTGACTTCTCCATAAATTTAAGATTTACATTCGGAGCTACATATGCATTGTTTGATTTGATGAGTATTTTAGCGAACTCGATTTCTACCTAATTGTGAGTTTAAATAGGTCATTGCCTCCCTGTGGACACGACCCACTCTCCTGTGAGTGGTTTAATTTTTATTTTAATTATTTTGTTAAGCGATTTTCAACGATTTTCCACCACTTTGATACTAAAATGACAAATCATCTTAATCATATTATTCGAAAGCGAAAATCATCTTGTCAAATGGCGCCGTTGCTGGGGAGGCAACACGTTTGTTAAGCTCGCATTTATCTATTTAATTGTTCACATTTTAATTGAGGCATATTTAACTTGTTTTATCTAATTTGGTGTGAGGTACGTATATTACATACGAGTTGATGCACCAACCTCAGCAACACTGAGTTGGACCTTGTTTCCACCGCTTGGAGGAGTGACCAAGCTTCGCATCTATGAGGAGGAGCTTGAACATTGGTGAACCTTGTTGTCACCAACTGGGAAGAGGACATCTAGAGTGATCATCTTCATCTCCGTAGATTTTTTTTTTTTTTAGTAGATAGATTTAGGTTTTAGAACTTTACTTTTCTTTATTTTCTTGCACATACATTTGGTTTGAGGCCCTTGTTCTGGGGTACATTGTTAAGGGTTTATTCCCTGATTTTATTTTAGGCCCTTGTTGGGTAATAATTTTCGGAGCCTGCTCCCTTTTCTTTAGATCTAGGTTTTTCTTTTATTTTATGGTTGTTTATCATTTTCTTTGCTTGTGCATAAGTAGCTAAGCAAACAAAAACAAAAAAAATAATAAACACGAGCTACCTGTTAAAAGCTGCCTGCCCGTAGGTCGAATCATTTAGGATTGAATGAGCAGCATCTAGATCTTACTTCCTGTCTTGCATATTGCATGAAGAATGCTGGAATTAGGTATGCACTTCTAACTTTGCATTTCTACCTGTCATGCAAATGCATTTGGATTAATTTTTAGACCACATAATCTATCTTGAAGCAATCTAATAAAGTGGTCACATTTAATCTGTGAAAAAGGACTAATTAAAGAAGGGACATTTAAAAATCAAGGACTTGATTTTCAAACTTGGCATGCGATTCAAAATTCAAAATCTTTTGCGGTGTATGCACATTTATATCTCTTGCACCGAGGCACACTTTTAGACACTCCTCAGATTTGGAACCGTTAGGACTAGACCTCCTATTACTGAGGTCTAAAGTGACCCAAACTTTAGTTCAGAGGTGAAGTTGCCTCCAAACCTCGTGGATTGAGGGTAGTTAAGAAGCACCACGAAAGCAATGCTTCAAAGGAAGGGTTTAACCCTACTTGCATCCTTCTTTGCCGTGTTTGGTGGTGACTAAACTTTTTGGTCATTAGGGAGGATCACCTAAGTCCCAGTTAGGTCTTCTTAGGTGATCCGTTGGTCAACAATAAGCGCATAAATTGATTAAACAAATTGTATTATCACCTACAATCTAACTTAAAATCAAAAGCCTAAATTGGGAAAGACCTAAGAAGTCATTTTTGAATTGTGTTTTGCTGAGGGAATTCTAATTAAGGTGTGAGTTAGAATGGACCACATTGACTTTCATCCTTTCCCATCTTGCCCACACCCTTACCCCCACTCTGCACTCTTCGATCCCATACGCCGAGATGGTCCATCCTTTGATGGACATAATGATAATCATTGGGATCCTTTTTACTCCTATTATAGGAGTTAATGGCCTGGTTAAGCCCCAAATCAATGAGCAGAACCTAGGAGCGGGATTTACCTTGCCTAATATCCCACACACCATAGAAATACCCAACCCACCCTCCTTGAATGATTATAATGCTTGGATAGAAACTCCTAGGTACTTTAACCCTAAGCCTGACTTCTCTCCTAATAGTAATGATGATTTCTTCTCCTTGAAGATGGAAATTCAGAAAATGCAAGATGAAATGATTGCATTGTTAGGAGAATCTTCAAGAGTAGGCCAACAAGAAAAAGAAGACATTAGCAATCCAACCTATCCCATTGAGGATGACATGCACCCCTCTATGCTAAATGCATCCCCCGTAGGAGAGCCATACCCTAAGTTGGAGGGAAATTTTGGGGATCATGTAAGGGAGAATAGCTACTTTTCGAGAATTGATTTTGAAACCTCCCCTCTAGATGACACTTCCTTGAGAGGTCCATGCCTTAAGTTGGAGGAGGATATGTATGAAAATAGATATATATGGGATGAAGAAAGGTGGCAACCTGAGGAAGATGATGATTAGGTTGAGTATCCACCTGAATTATATTGGAGTCAAAAGAAGGGAATGATGGTACCATTGGAAGACCTCGACCTAGATGATAGTATTTTGGTCGCATTTGATGAAGTGGGTCGAAGTCAAGTTATTAATCCCGCCCTCTCTTCTGATCACGAGATGGAACTCAAGCCCACCCTTAGGGAACCTAACCCTAAAGAAATTAATCTAAGGAGTCCTAGGTTACCACCCCAGATGGAGTGCCCTAGGGGATTTGCTGAGATTTTAGATTATTCTAGATCTCGGGTATATGATGAATTGTATGATGAGGAGAAGGATGAATTATACAAGGAACCCACATTCAAGATTTGGAGTGACACTAAGGGAGATTATGTCTTATTTGAAGAATTAGCCCCCGAGGATGTCACAAAGTTGACCAAATTAGGTTTCCTTAGCACACCCATTGATGATATCTCTCCTCATGATGAAATAATGGAAAATTTGGAAGCAACTTTTGAGATTAATGTGGATTCACATATAGACTCCAAGGAGGATTTGAGTAAAGAACAAGAAGCCGGGGGTGACATTGATAGGATAATCCCTAGATTTGTTGCTTCCAACCTACCTTCATTTGATTCAGAGTCATCCTCTGATTTGCCTATGTCTGAAGGAAAAATTTTGACTCCTGATGAAGCGCAAGAAGATACTTGTGATAGTACTAGGGATGCTAGGGATGTGATTGAGGAATTAGGAAGGTTGTTAGGAAAGGAAACTAAGTCGATTAGACCCAACCTTGATCTTATGGCCATCCCGCAACCTTGGAACTTAGACACCCTAGACAATCCCTGGCTTAAGACATGCTCACTACTATTTTGACCAAGGGGTATAACAAACCAATATTTCCTGTAATGGAGTATCGGGTATGGATTGATGATTTCTTTAGTTAGTCCATTACCTTGGGAGTTTATCTCTATACCATTCCTTCCCCATTCCTTTTGGAGGATCCTTGTCATCCTCCCCCTACCCCTTTGGAGGTTGTTATGCCAGTTTATCCTTTAGAACCTCCTCTGGTGACTTGGAATGATTTCATTCCCATCCTGGTTGGGCGAACATTTGCTATTGGGATTCATCACTGGCTCACCAACATTCTAGGTTACCTATTTTCTAGGCCAGCATTACTTTGCTCATTTTTAGGGCCTATTTCTGTGATCCCTGAACCTGATTTGCAGGTTCTTTGGCTACTCGGCTGCTAACAAAACAATGGCAGCCCAACTCTAACCCAAGTAATATCCTTCTATGCAATGGGGACATTGCAGGTTTTAGGCATGGGGGGGTGTACTTGGGGATATACATAGCATTTATACATAGTTCATTCATGCATTTAGTTAAATAATTCTGCATTGCATACATTTTCATTGAAAAAGAAAAAGAAAACACACACACACACACAAAAACAAAAAAAAAACCATTTTGCATTGAGCTTAACTAGCTGGGCCCTGCATTCTTAGGCAGATCAGAGCTTTAGGTTAGACTAAGTTGAGTCTAGGTGTCTGAATTTAGAAGCTAAGTTGAGATACTAGCTTTAGACCTTTAGGGTCCTTTGTGGGCTTAAAAACTTAAGTAGGAGATTAAGTTGCGGACCATTCCTCAAAAGGTTGAGGAAGGAAAGCTAGGGTTTGAGTTAAAGGTTAGGTAGTACCTAATTTTTTTTTTATTAACTCACAACCTAAGCATCCACATTTCACACACACTTGGTCTTGTGTAAATAATGATTACCTTAATTCCTTTCTTATAAACAAAAATTTAGGAGAAGCTTGAAAACACAATTTGATTGGAAGAGTTCCTGTCGTAGAAAAGGTGGAGTATATACTCACCTTGAGGATGCGATGATAACATGTTACCTCCTCGACGCTTGTCTCTTAGGATATCCATCCTACTGGGGGCATGTAAGCTCATTGTGCGGTTCAGGTACCATGGGCAGCCCTATCTCGAAGTGCCAATTGCCACAAGCCTGAATTCGCTTAAGAAATCCATGGGCGATACTATCTCGAAGTGTCGATTGCCAGGAGTTCTTAGGGTCGCTATGGGCGGTGCTATCTTTAAGCATCGACAGCCAGGCACCCTTCGAGGTACGGTGATAGGGACAATGAATCTGACACAGACCGTGTTGATAGCTGATCCAAGGTTAGACTTAGAGGAATCAAACAAAATATATATATATATTAAAAAAAAAATCCTTTTTCCTCTCTAGGTTAGCAATCATGCCAACCTCAAATAACTCAGACCAATGCACATGCATGGATGCTTTAATCTCAGGGATCAATAAACCCTAGGGTAGAGTTAGAAATCAAGAAAACCTGTGCCTGCAACTCGTTTTTAGCCGACCTAGTCTGTAACCTAGCAACTACTTGGGAACCTTAGGTCTAAAGTCTGAACTTAACATGTTTCTAAAGGAAGACCATTTAGGTTGGCTAGTCCACTTGGAGTGCTAGGTTATTGCTTAGATTTGCTAGGGACTAGCAAAAACTAGGCATGGGGGTACTTGATTAGCCTATATTTGTGGGCTATTTAAGTATTTAAGTGCCTCGACATTAAGTTAATTTTAACATTTAGATAGCATACATTAGGATGTAATTAAATTAATTCATATTTTTAGCCTAAGTGCATAATTCATGTGTGGCATCCATATCTAAATGCATTTAGAATTAACTTAGAATTGCATTCATTTAATTAGTTAACCAATTAGGTGCATTGCATGCATTATTTTATGTTAACATAAAAGTTAAGGGCTTGTGTATAAATAATAATAATATTTTATTATTATTTTACTCTTCTTCCTCTATGAGTAAGCACTGCATTTCTTCCTCCAGCTACCGCATTGAAAATCCCAATCAAGGAGGAGCACCAGAAGTGGATTTGGTCTCCTCAACTGGGATAAGGAAAAGATGGAGGCTGCCATGCTCCTAAAGACACCACCCTACTCCACCACTGTGCACTCCACTCCACCACCGTGGTCTCCACGGCCGAGCCTCGCACACCGTGGGCCGACTGATGAGTGGCTACTCATCATAGCTAAAAAGCTAAAGTTAAGCTAGAAACTGGGTTAAACAATATCAAATTAACACATAAAAAGGGTTAAGTGTGGGAATCAAAGAAAAAAACCTAAAACCTTAATTCTGTGTTAAAATTGCATAATTAGGTCATAAAATGAGATATTCTTGAGAAAAAGGTCAAATGGTGATCCAAGTGTTAATTGAACACACAAGCAAGTTTAAAAGTCCAAATCAAAAGTATAATTAATTTCTCAAATGTTCAATTGAGCACATATAAAAACTTGAAGGCATTTGGACATCATTAAGGCCTTGAAACTTAGAGTTTACATTTAGGTCCTTTATGCATCACATTTTCTTCTTTAGAAAACTTTCTCGGACCTATTTGTAACCCGCGGGGACCTCTTTGAAAGCCCTTAGGGTTCGTTCGGTTATCATTTCTTACCACTTATGGGCCTACCTATAATTTTTCTACCCCTTCGTAAGGGGCCTCTCCCTGCAATTTGCCCAATAGAACTAGCAACCTGCTGCCCCCGCGCGTGCACTGTAGCACGTGAAGAACACGGAGGATCTCGGCTATCCATTCTCCCTTGATTATGATCTGCGACCCATTCTGAATCGAAGCTTCGCACGAAGCGACGCGTATGCTCACCCAACCCCCTAGATCCCATCCTACGATCAGATTCAATTTGGCAACCCGCGCACTCCTCTCCTCTCATCCTTGTCGCCGGTTCCCTCGACATCTATCTTCACCCACTCGGTGATCTGAGCCACTAAGATTGCTATTTAAGCACCTCAGTGGTCGCGCGCGCAGGGGATCGCTTTCTCCTACTCTCTTAGCGATCGTTCCTCCACTCCAGTTTCCTCTCTTCATCAAATCCCTGATTTCACAGCCACCGGCTGTGAAATCCTCGACTTCTCTCTGACCCTCCTCGTCGCTAAGGACCTCATAGCACCTGAGGACGACACTGAAGCTTCACTAGAAGGCTTTTCCCTCCGCTAGAGCTCACCTCCCTCCCTTCTTCCTCCTTAGCCACCGGCTAAGGACCCATAGGTCCCATTCTTCCTGTTAGAATAGTTTTATTGCTTTGTAGTTTAGCTGTAGTAGTAGAATTAGAGTTAGAATTAGTGATTAATTTGTTGTTCTGTTAGTTTAGCATTAGGAGTATATTTAGATTAGATTCCCCCCCCCCCCCTCACCTCCTCTGATCATTCCAGATCAGAGGGGATGGTTTCACACAGTCACTGATCATGAATTTTCTCCCTCTTCATGTTTTCCATATCGCTTCTGATTCCCACGATTTGTTTCTCGCAATTCACTCATTCATTATACCTAATTTTAGATCTGATTGGTTTCTAACCTCAAATCTGAAATTAGCGTCAAAAATCACATTAGGGGCTTCCCATTCATCCCATTTTGCTCACAAAAGCCCCTGATCTAAGCATTGAGAACGCTGTGTGTGGGGCTGAGGGCCTGTGTTTACAAGGGCTTGTTAAGCCCAAATGTGTGCCAAAATAGATAATTAAGCGGCCTAATTAAGCAATTAGGGCACGCTTAGTAGAGGTCTAGTCCCACCCAGTCTCTGGGTGCTGTGTATCCGTTGAACAGCATGCCTTCAAATTAAACAAATTTTTGATTAAGTAAGAGCCCTAATGACGCTTTAAACACAAAGAAGAAAGAAAGCTAAAGAATGCCTAAGACTTAAAACAAAGAGAAAAAATTAAGAAGAGAAGAAGAAACACTGAGAGGATGTACTACGAAACATTAGAAGAATGAAAGAGAGAAGAGAAGTATGTATATGTATAATATATAATAGAAATCCGTATAAATAGTATTTGTAAATAAATATGTATAAGACAAATAAAGTGTATATATATACACGTAGTATAGCTATTTATATATATATAACTTCATACTTTTACTGACAAAATAAAATGTCACTGTAGGTAAAATAAATGTCACTATAGACCTTGTCTCCTTCTTAAAGTTTGTATATAGTTTTTCTGGGGTCCAACGACGTTTATATCTATCGCTGTAGCTACTATATCTGTTACTGTATATGTTAACATGTGAAGTTAAGTAAGAAGATTGTGTATTATTAGTTAGTATGGTATATAAATGAAAGTATTGACAGTACAACTTATAAGTAGATAGTTTAGAGTATAGTTATTAAGTGTTTAATGCTTGTTTGTAATATATTTTTGCAAGCATTTTTAATTGATTTCCTTTTGTACATCATTAAACCAATCATTCATTCATTCATTCTTTGTTGGACATAAAATTTCTTTTTGGAATTGAAGAATAACTTTGAACCTAGAGAGTGATGTATATCAATAACTGCCTCCTAATGAACGACCTGGAATAAACCAGTAAAAATTAGGTAATTAAATAAAATGGATGTGATAACGATTTGTATTTCCGACATATACTACAACGACGACATTTTTTTATATGAATCGTGGATGATCATATAATGGATACCATTACCATCAATTCACATCATGATATAGAAAAAAATCAAATATTATTTTCTGGCACTGTTGCCAGGGAGGCAACTCTCTTTACACCAAAATTACTTTTTAATTCTTTATTTGTATATAATTCTTGATTTCATTTCATTCAAACCCATTGTTTGTACATAATTATTTTCTTCCATTGATTAATTGTTTGTTGTGTATACATTCTTTTATTCTTTTACTAATCATTTGTTGTTTTTCCACAGCACTTGAGGAGTAGGAGCAGCATCACCTTCGAGGTAGAGGTCGTCTTCCTGGTGGAACCACTGCACTTCTGACCCGACGTCCAAGCGGAGTGTTCCCTCAGAGCAGCTGTAGGAGTAGTAGTATAGTAGTAGTACAGTATAGTTTAGTTAGACTTAGGTATACTACTTAGGACCATCTGTTAGTTATAAGTTGTGAGAGCCTGTTCTCACACATTTTTTGTAATAACTGTGGACTTTCTGGACTCTGTTTTTCTCTTTCTCAGACTCATCTCTCATCAACACGGTTTTCCGTTCACGATTTTTTCTTTCTTTGCTTTTGTTTGTTGCATTATTCAAAATCCAAAAAAATTCAAAAATTCAAAAAAATCAAAAAGATCTCATCCTTATCTAGCAGCAGCATACCCTTAAGCATCCATCTTAGATTGCATATTTTACCTGCTAGATTTTAATTCCAAGTCAAATTTGCATATTGTAGATTGCTGGAGTCAGGTACGCATTCCTTACCTTTCTCAAACTCCTGTCATAAGTGCATTTGTCTTAAAATCTAAGAAGACCATCTTGTGTATTGAATTGATTAAAAAGCGAGACGAGTAGCATAGAAGTCATTTCATGATCACTTGAACTAATCAAAGGGAGACATTTAATCTGAGTGAAACCTTGACTGAGATTTTACCGCATTGTGTTGATTGCTATCGTGCACACAGCACGATCACTTAAGATCATAACACACGGGTTTCTACCTCATCTCCTTCCGCAACCATAGGATCTGGATTTGCACGCCAGTCTT
Organism: Thalassia testudinum; assembly: GCA_037157565.1. Lineage (NCBI taxonomy): Eukaryota > Viridiplantae > Streptophyta > Magnoliopsida > Alismatales > Hydrocharitaceae > Thalassia > Thalassia testudinum. Next base: position 31,280,462 of record JAZHRO010000036.1, read on the forward strand.
ATCCAGAATCCCAATGGATTTTAGAGGTCTGCACATCGCTAGGTGTATTTTAGGACACGTACAATTGTTTGAAACAATTGTTTGCGTACTATATAATTTTGCGTAGCAGCCTCTAGGTAAAAATTCGATTCCTCTCGCTTGCTTGAATTGGTCTCTTGAGTTGATTAAAATTTGATTGGGATTTTCTGCTTTCTGTGAATTAAGCTAAAACTTTACTTTTCCAATGAGTTGTGACTGATTGTATTCGTTTTCAAAAACCAACTCAATGGAAGGTAGGAGATCCCAGAACCCAGAGCTAGTACTCCCCTTGGGTGCTGATGCCCAAGTAATTGCATCCACTTCTTTGCCTTCCACTTCCAATCCTTTGCCTCCTGAGTCTCAAACTCCTATTCACTATTCCACTCACCAAGCTGATGATCATGAGTCATCACAATTCAAGGATTTTGAAGAACTTCCTCCACATCTGATTGCACATCCTCCATCACCACCACCACCTATCCATAGGTTCCAACCTCCACCATATCCTAATCTTCCTAACCCACCCCTGGAGAGAGGACCTATGCCTCATCTTCATCACCTATTCGAAACACAACTACAAATGAATACCTTAACCCAACAGGTGCAACAGCTTGCTCAAGCTGTTAATCTCTTAACTAAACCCCAACCACAACCACCCCAACCTAGAAATCCTCAAGCACCACCCCAACCTCGCAGACCTCAACTACGGGATTACTATAATCCTACAGTTGTGCAACCTATGTTTGTGGTATTATATCCCGATGGGGGTCATGCTACTGAACTGAAGCCAAAGATTATAGCACTCATTCCTCACTTCCATGGACTTGCTTCTGAGGACCCTTTTCAGCATTTAGAGGAGATGAAAAATCTTGCTCAAACTCTAGGTCCGCAAGGTCATGATCAGCACACGCTTTTAATGAAAATGTTCTCCTTTTCATTAAAAGATAAGTTCGCCTTGGTTTAGAACACTTGCACGAACTACAACTATAGATTCTTGGGTTTCTTTAGAACATGAGTTCTTAAAGAAGTACTTTCCTATAGGCCGCACTAACGCCTTATGACGTGCTATCACCACATTCACTCAGAATTCAAGAGAACAAATGCATAAGGCTTGGGAGAGATTCCACGAGCTTCTAAGAAAATGTCCCCACTATGGTGTCCCATGCTAGTAACAGGTTCAGATCTTCTACCATGGGCTCCATGATGACACACGGAATTTCGTAGATGCCGCTTGTGGAGGCAATTTCCTGTGTCAGGATGAGGACTCAGCCTTTGAGCTCTTCGAAGGTATGGCCGAGAATTCTATTAATAATGCTTTGATAAGCATGTTTAATAGAAAGTCCTCACATTCCCACTTACATACGGGGGTACCAAAAGCCATCATTAGTGATGGAGGGTCTCATCTTAGAAACATACATTTTCAGTCTCTACTCCAAAAGTATGGGGTGTCACATAGGATTGCTACACCATATCACCCTTAAACCAATGGACTTGCTGAATTGTCCAATCGGGAGATCAAAAAGATTTTACAGACTACCATCCGACCTGATAGAAAAGATTGGTCTTCTCGCCTTTCTGATGGGTTGTGGGCATATAGGACAGCTCACAAAACCCCATTAGGCATGTCTCTTTTTAGACTTGTGTACGGGAAACACTGCCATCTTCCCGTGGAACTTGAGCACAAAGCCTATTAGGCCATCAAAAAATGTAACTTGGACCTAGAGAAGGCCGGTGATCATAGAAGATTACAAATTTCCGAGCTAGATGAGTTAAGAAATGAATCTTATGAAAGATCAAGGATTTATAAGGATAAACTTAAGGCCTTCCATGACCGTCACATTCATAGGAAATCATTTCACCCTAGTCAAAAAGTCCTTCTCTTCGACTCTAAACTAAAACTCTTTCCAGGGAAACTAAAATCCAAATGGACTAGACCTTTCAAAATCATGAGAATCTTTGACAATGGAGCAGTTGAGATTACTGAAATTGACAAATCTGAACCTTTCACCATTAATGGACAAAGACTAAAACCTTTCATTGAGCCACATGATCTCAGACTTGTCAATTCCACCATTTCGCTCCTACATTTTGAATTGTTGATTGGGTTTACGCTTAGCTAGAGACGTTAAACTTAGCAAGACCTATCCTTGTATATAGTTGTTTTTCACCTTTCTTATTTCTACCTTTATTTGCATTAGGCATCTACCTTTGCATTTTTAGCATACTTTCATTGACACACATGTCATGAATTTCACTTCCTAGCCTGACTTTTCACTCTAATCTTATATCAGACTTACAATCATCCGCACATAGATTTTATCTCCTCATTCCAACTTCCTTCCGTCACCCAGTCTAGGATAGTGAAAAGCAGAGCATGCATTTGCATCCACCCTATTCATTCAATGAGGACATTACAACATTTAAACATGGGGGGTTGTAAATGGTGAACCATTCAACTGAAATGCAATTGTAGACACACCTATAGTATAGTATTATCAAAAACACCAAAAAAAAATTAAATTAAATATTGAAAAATTTTGAAAAGGAAATTCAAAGCCAAAAATACAAAAAAAAAGACAAAACACAAAAACTCTAAAAATACAATAAGGGACATGCACTCTATTGTCAAGGGAGAACTCAAAAGAAATTTCTAAGGAGAGAAAAAAAGTTTTGAAAGAAGAAAAATAAGTGTTTAACTATGATCTTCTAGCTGAAAATAAAAATAGAATGAGTGTTTATGGACATTCAACCTTTGCTGCTTTGACTTGCCATGCCACTGTAGCTTGATTCAAGCTTTGGCTTAATACACTTTGAGCTTTGACAAGATAGACCACAGTCTCTCCTAACTTTAGGACATATTCTTGTACCTGAGTCACCAGTACAGGATTCGCTAGTTTGCTTTAACTTAGGAGTCTAAGTAACATTGACTTACACTACAAAATGTCAGGAAAAACCATTTGAACCTGAAATTCAACCCTAGTGTTCATTAGGGAAGGTGGAGTCCTTACCTGTGCATGCAGGTAGACTCTTTGTCCTAACCTTTAGTCTTGTGTCTAGGAGAAGCTCTTTCCACCAAAAAAAAAAAAAGAGAAATCAGAAAAGTCTAAAAAGAAAGCTCTTTAGAATAAGTCAAGTATGTTCTCCAAGTCTGTAAATACAAAAGTTCCACCAAAAATTCTTTGAGCCACAAACACAATAAGAGTTGGGTTTGAGTACTCGTCATTTCTTGAGAGTCATCCGAAAACATGAGCTGAAGTTAGGACCAACCTGGACTTAAAAAGAGGTGAAACCCCAGGATTGAGTTTTATAATTCACTTGGTTAGTCCTAACTTATCACAAAGCACAGCCATAACCTCATAGCATTTTGAGTCTCTATAAAATCCCCTGAATCCTGGAATTTGACTTAAGGTTTAAATATCAAGAGTCCTTGTTAGTTGAGAGATGGTCTATGTCATTTAAGTCTTGAGTTCTGGTCAGTCTTCCTCAGTAATAAGGTTCTCACAATGTCCAAACATAAACACAGTTGGTTTATCGGAAAATCTTTCAGCTTAAAGATCATCTTCAAACACTTAAAACTTTGAGAAAAATGAAAAGAAGAAAAGATATCTCTTCACACTTACCATGCTGATACTTAAATTGCTTTGCACTTTAATGAATTGTCTGCTAAGGGACTAGTAAACCTAAGCATGGGGGTATGATGAGTGGCTACTCATCATAGCTAAAAAGCTAAAGTTAAGCTAGAAACTGGGTTAAACAATATCAAATTAACACATAAAAAGGGTTAAGTGTGGGAATCAAAGAAAAAGACCTAAAACCTTAATTATGTGTTAAAATTGCATAATTAGGTCATAAAATGAGATATTCTTGAGAAAAAGGTCAAATGATGATCCAAGTGTTAATTGAACACACAAACAAGTTTAAAAGTCCAAATCAAAAGTATAATTAATTTCTCAAATGTTCAATTGAGCACATATAAAAACTTGAAGGCATTTGGACATCATTAAGGCCTTGAAACTTAGAGTTTACATTTAGATAATTTATGCATCACATTTTCTTCTTTAGAAAACTTTCCCGGACTTATTTGTAACCCGCAGGGACCTCTTTGAAAGCCCTGAGGGTCCGTTCAGTTATCATTTCTTACCACTTATGGACCTACCTATAATTTTTCTACCCCTTCGTAAGGGGCCTCTCCCTGCAATTTGCCCAATAGAACAAGCAACCTGCTGCCCCCGCGCGTGCACTATAGCATGCGAAGAACACGGAGGATCTCGGCCGTCCATTCTCCCTTTATTATGATCTACGGCCCGTTCTAAATCGAAGCTTCGCACGAAGCGACGCGTGTGCTCACCCAACCCCCCAGATCCCATCCTACGGTCAGATTTCAATTTGGCAGCCCACGCACTCCTCTCCTCTCATCCTTGCCGCCAATTCCCTCGATGTCTATCTTCAGCCGCGCGGTGATCTGAGCCACTAAGATTGCTATTTAAGCACCTCAGTGGTCGCACATGCAGGGCATCACTCTCTCCTACTCTCTTAGCGATCGTTCCTCCACTTCAGTTTCCTCTCTTCATCAAATCCCTAATTTCACAGCCACCAGCTGTGAAATCCTCGACTTCTTTCCGACCCTCCTCGTCGCTAAGGACCTCATAGCACCTGAGGACGACACTGAAGCTTCACTAGAAGGCTTTTCCCTCCGCTAGAGCTCACCTCCCTCCCTTCTTCCTCCTTAGCCACCGGCTAAGGACCCATAGGTCCCATTCTTCCTGTTAGAATAGTTTTATTGCTTTGTAGTTTAGCTGTAGTAGTAGAATTAGAGTTAGAATTAGTGATTAATTTGTTGTTCTGTTAGTTTAGCATTAGGAGTATATTTAGATTAGATTTCCCCCCCCTTACCTCCTCTGATCATTCCAAATCAGAGGGGATGGTTTCACATAGTCACTGATCATGAATTTTCTCCCTCTTCATGTTTTCCATATCGCTTCTGATTCCCGCGATTTGTTTCTCGCAATTCACCCATTCACTAGACCTAATTTTAGATCTGATTGGTTTCTAACTTCATATCTAAAATTAACGTCAAAAATCACACTAGGAGAGTCCCATTCATCCCATTTTGCTCACAAAAGCCCCTGATCTAAGCATTGAGAGCTGTGTGTGGGGCCGGGGGCCTATGTTTGTAAGGGCTTGTTAAACCCAAAGGTGTGCCAAAATAGATAATTAAGTGGCCTAATTAAGCAATTAGGGTGCACTTAGTAAAGGTCTGGTCCCACCCAATCTCTGGGTGCTGTGTATCCCTCGAACAGCATGCCTTCAAATTAAACAAATTTTTGATTAAGTAACAGCCTTAATGACGCTTTAAACACAATGAAGAAAGAAAGCTAAAGAATGCCTAAGACTTAAAACAAAGAGAAAAATTAAGAAGAGAAGAAGAAGAAACACTAAGAAGATGTACTGCGAAACATTAGAAGAATGAAAGAGAGAAGAGAAGTATGTATATGTATAATATATAACAGAAATCTGTATAAATAGTATTTGTAAATAAATATGTATAAGACAAATAAAGTATATATATATACACGTAGTATAGCTATTTATATATATATATATAACTTCATATTTTTACTGACAAAATAGAATGTCACTGTACGTGAAATAAATGTCACTATAGACCTTGTCTCCTTCTTAAAGTCTATATATAGTTTTTCTGGGGTCCAGCGACGTTTATATCTATCACTGTAGCTACTATATCTGTTACTGTATATGTTAACATGTGAAGTTAAGTAAGAAGAGTGTGTATTATTAGTTAGTATTGTATATAAATGAAAGTATTGACAGTATAACTTATAAGTAGATAGTTTAGAGTATAGTTATTAAGTGTTTAATGCTTGTTTGCAATTAATTTTTGCAAGCATTTTTAATTGATTTCTTTTTGTACATCATTAAACCAATCATTCATTCATTCATTCTTTGTTGGATATAAAATTTCTTTTTGGAATTGAAGAATGATTTTGGACCTAGAGAGTAATGTATATCAATAACTGCCTCCGAGTGAACGACCTGGAATAAACCAGTAAAAGTTAGGTAATTAAATAAAATGGATGTGATAATGATTTGTATTTCCGACATATACTACAACGACGACGACATTTTTTTATATGAACCGTGGATGATCATATAATGGATTCCATTATGTTTCGGTACGTTTTATCGGGTTTTTAAAGGATGTCACGTTGTAATATAGCCGAAAAAACATTCAAAACAAATAAAGATTTTTATTACTCGAAAATCGGAGTATCCGAGGTCGAACACAGGGAGCAATCTAAGTACTTTTAAAAACTTGAGAATACAACTTCATTTAAATGAAAAATAATTGGTTTAATGAGAGAATTATAAAAAATGAATTGCTAAAAAGGATAGAATTGGACGTCTGATTTTTGTATCAGACGTCTTAAATGTAAGTCTTCTTCTGTCTTGCTATTCTTCTTCTTTTGATTCTGTCTTCTGTTAGTCCTTCTTCTTCTTCTCCTTGGCGGGTCTTCTGATTCTGTCTACCTTCTTCTTCTGAGTCCTTCTACGTCCTCTTTCTTTCTCTGCAGTCTTCACTTCTGCTAAGGCTTCTCTTCTTCTTCTCTGTTCTTCTTCTTCTTCTGCCTTGGCAAGCCTTTCCCTCTACTCAGCTTTTCTTCTTCAGCTTCTTCTCTTCTCCTTCCTACGACCAAGTGCTGAGCTTCTTCTCTTCGGTGCTTTGTCTGCCTACACTCAAGGCAGCAAAACCTATACCTTCTTTCTACCCGCGCGTTTCTCTCTCTCTCTGCAAACCGCTCACAGGAAGCTCTCCCAAAGCCGGGTTAACAGGTCGGGTTGCGTACCCGGGACCAGGCACACCGGCGTGATATGGTGCACGAGGTGTGCGTGGGTAGTGTTGGGTCGGATCCGCCAGGTCCACGTGATGAATCCGCGAACGAGGCGAGCGTGGGGCGCGAGACCTCACCCCAGGTGTGTTGGAGGCGAAAAGCATTATTCACAAAATCAATTTAAACCAAGGCGGCGCCCTGTGAACTCACGATGTGGGACTATCCTGTTACTTCTAGCGTGCGCCCGCAGCAGACCTCTTCGCAATCTCCTCAGCTGCAGCCGCTGTTGGTGTCAAGTGCTGAGGCAAAAGTCTTTACAGAAGTCTCCCCAATCCACAGCACCTGGAGCGCAGCTATCTTGAAGCCTGGCGCCTGCTCGAGAGCTTCTCAAATCGTCAACAATGGCGACTGGGGCAGCAGAACTGTCATGCACGAATATGGCCTCACGACCTAATCAAACTACCGGGAAACCTTCGTCGTGGCACATTGAAGGTGGTGCGATGTGCAGCAGGCCGTGGGGCGGCCTAGGCGTGCGTGCCTAGGTCGACCTGTGATCGGAAAGTTGGGTGTGTTCGAGGGTGAGTTGTGTGAGTATGGAGGGACTGTGGAGGGGCAGAGCGTATTCAATGGGATGAGGCGAAGCTTCTGGGTCGGTCGGCGAGTTGTATGGAGCTGCGGATCGACAGGGGCAACTCGCCGGAGGTTGGCTGGAGGCGAGGAAGGTGATGGTGGTCAGGCGTGGTCGAGGGTTGGTTTGAATGAAGTAATGTGGGAAAAGAAAGAGGGGAAAATGGGGAGTAGTTCTAACTTACTTACAGGGATGAAGGGGGCCGGAGAGGCGGGCAGTCGTATCGACTATCGCCGGAGAAGAAACACCCAGAGGGAGAGAGCGGCGACAAGGAAGTGGGTAGGGAAGCGTGCGTTGGTGCGACGCGATGCAGGAAGACTAGACGAAGCAAACTCTGCTGCTGGTATGGCAGCAGAGCGACGAGGAGGAGTGGCCGCCGGAGCTTGCGGGTTTCCTATCGGAGAGGGAAGAGAGGAAATTTTGAGAGATTCACCGCCAAGACAAGCTTGCCTCAAGCAGCTAGTCCTAGGGTTTCTTTTAAAGGCACAAGCAGAGGGTCGGATGCACGAAGGGTGAGCAAGGCTCTCACCGGAGGTCGCCGCAGGTACAACACCCATACCTCTTAAGCGTTCGCACGAGAGGTATGGTGTGAATCAGGGCATGGGGAGTTGCTCAGGCAGTAGGGGACTTCTCAGGGAACCCCCCTTTCACATCTGAGAGCAGCTCCCTAGGGAAGCGAGGAAAAATCCTCCTCGAAACTTCACCGGAGTATGGGTCTTCTGCTACATTGGCAGAGGGATCGGAATGCAGAAAATGACAAGAAAAGTTGGGGGGGTTTTCGCAAGGGTTTTCAAAAGTTAGGGGCCAGAATGTAATTGGGTGAACTATTTTGCAAAGTAGGTCAAGATGTCCTTCCCTTAGGTCCAAATTTTGGTACAAACCTAATTTGGACCTAAGGAATCCAATGGTGAAGTTGGATTTTAGGCTTAACCACATTTAACTGGACATTTTACGCAAAAATCTAAATTAAGTCAAATATTGAGCTTGGACCCCAATCTAAGTCAAAACAGGTTCCAAAAGCCAAATTGAAGGTTCTAAACCCTAGGGGATATTTTTTATGAATTTTAGTAGGTTTAGTTAATTTTTATCCTGAATGGAACCTTGTGAAATTAAGTAGGTTTGTTTTAGGGTTACAAAGTGTCATTTAATTCTTAAATTTCACAATAACCCTTTTCTGACTGAATCATCCCACTTTTCCTCTTATTAAGCCCAATTAACCTATGTTTAGCCCCTGGAAAATCCCGTTGATGAGCTGCACTGGTAAAATTGCAGTTTTACCTTTTGTTTCATGTTCTCTTCCCAGATTAGTGATCCCTTGAATTAGGCCTTTCTCTTGGTTATGTAGGAGCTTCTGTTCTCTTTGTTAGGTCAAAATGAGCTAGTTATGGCTCACGATGAGGCTCTCATCACATTACCACCAATTCACTTCATGACATAAAAAAAAACCAAATATTACCGGCGGAGTGACAAGCCGCCGTGCCAAGCTGGTGAGCTCGACCACTTACCGTGAGCGTGTAACTCATCAACCACGCAAAGAACTCCTTTCTTCTTTCTCTTTATTCTCTCTTTTCTTTTCTTTTGCATGATACTATTCATCATCACCTTCGTTACTCTGTTTGCAGGCCTCAATGAACCCACCACCACCATCACCGCAAACCACCTTCACGCCAAAGTGGCCAGCAACAGCCAACCTCTCCTTTAGACCGCGCTCCTCCAGTGCAACCCAGCTGCTGCACACCCCTCTCTATGTGCCTCACCTCCTGCAACACGCACCTCGCGCACACCCGCGCTCCTCCAACCCACCGCCCTTCAACTCCTCCACACGCAGTCACCTCCTGCAACAGCGCCACTCCCGCACCTGCCCCTCTACGTGCGTCCGCACCTCTGCCTACACTCCCTCGCCGCACCTCTGCCTACAGCACGTGCCCGCTCCTCTGCGTGCGTCTGCACCTCCGCCCAAGCGCCCTCCAACAGCTCAACCTGCGTGGCCTCTAGCCGCGCCGCACCGCGCTCTCACATCCCCATTCGTGCCCTAGTCGCTCCGCTTCCAACCTGCACTCGCCTCCCCTCGACGCGCCTCACCTCTTGCCGCACGCACCACGCATAGCACCGCCCTCCACCTTGTGCAGCATAGCCCTCCAACACCCGCCGTGCGCCCTCCAGTAGCAGAGCGCGTACTCCTCGCAGCACCGGCCCTCACCTCCAACAACACACATAGAGCATGCGCTACTCTAGTCGCTCCGCCTGCGCGTAGCGCGCATACTCCAACACCCTTCAGCTGCTCCATTCGCGTGCCCTCCATCAGCAGCGACAGCCACCGCCACCACCGCTTCTCTCCATCCAGTCGGCCTAGGCCATCTCGCGATGCACCACCACCATCGCCGCGAAGGCCTCACTCCAACCGACCCTTTCCCAAAGTAGCTCCTTGAATGGGCCTCTCTCCCATGTGCGAGGAGAGAGGTATAATTCTCTATTTTTGTGTGAATTTCTATTTACATAAATTGCCATTGTCAACATTCATTTTTTGATTTCTTAGATTAATTAAATTGTGGCGAATTATGGCTTTATGCTTATGCTTCTAGAGAATTGTTAAGCCTTATTGATTCATCTCTATATGCATTACATTTAATTTTGAATTACACTTTAGTATGCAGGCAAGTGAAAAGTACATGGCATACCCTTGCACATGGATAATTTTCTTACGTGAAAATTACATCAGCAACCCTTGACTTCTCCATAAATTTAAGGTTTACATTCAGAGCGGCATATGCATTGTTTGATTTGACGAGTATTTCAGCGAACTTGATTTCTACCTAATTGTGAGTTTAAATAGGTCGTTGCCTCCCTGTGAACACGACCCGCTCTCCTGTGAGTGGTTTAATTTTTATTTTAATTATTTTGTTAAGCGATTTTCCACCACTTTGATACTAAAATGACAAATCATCTTAATCATATTATTCGAAAGCGAAAATCGTCTCATCATGTACGTACGTACCGAGGAGAGCTATTCACCTCTTGTGTAGGGAGAGAGCTAACCTTTCCTTAGGTTGGGACCCAGGGTAGGAATGGCCTCCCTACACCGACTCCTATTTTGTTCTGTGTAGTATTACTTTTGAGTACCCGTTAGCAAAAAAGATTGACCATGTGCCAATGAGGGATAGCTTCTCGTGCTTTTATCGCATGCGTCGTAGTCACCGCTACATTGCGACCATGACCCCAGGGTGGTAGATAGGGTGTGGGACAAACGCGGGGGTGTTCTCTCGGCCAGGAGAGCACTACGTGCACGTCCTACATCATGGGAAAAACTGCAACAAGATCGTTTCGTTAAGGAACATGTAAACCAAGAGATAACAAGACCCTTTGTTAGAATTTTCAAAACACAAAATAGCTAGTACTTAGAGATGGAAACAAAATTATGAATTTATGTGAAACATTTACAATTACCTGAAAAGCTTACTGTTTTGTAAATTTAAATGCATTAGTTATTTTGCACTTGCCACTCTACTCAGCTTTTGCTGACGACTACTACTTCTATTCAGGTCAAGGAGGTGAGCAACCAGTACCACCAGCTGCAGAGGATGCTGGGCCTAGCTGAGCCCAGCCTTAGTCCGTTTTCGTTTCTTTTGTAGTTGGACTTTTCCTTCTGCTATTGTGAGTACACTTGTTTTGAATCATTCGTTATGTTTCTGTCCTCCGCTTGGGTTGTGATGGATGTGTGGAAAGTTTTGTTATACTCTTGGATTACTATTTAAGGTCTTTTCCTTAGTTTTCTGCTTTCATTTAATTTCTAGCTATGTTACATGTGTGGATTGCTTGCCATGGTGATATTAATTCTTGTTGGATGACTAGGTCTTGGGTTAGTCAAGGCGCCCCGACCCTAGGATCCACATGGAGCCGAGTTCGGGTCGTAACAGCTACCATTAACTACCAAACACCAATTAGATATGAAAGAAACATTCATTGTATTATTGGATAAATTTGGATATTCTTGTTCATTTAGAGATAGATAATTTCATTTGTTTCTTAATTCAAATTTGGTTGGTTCTAGTTATTTGTATCTAAATGATAAATTGTCTATGCTTCATACGACTTCCTCCAATTATGAATCCTTTCATGCAACCTCAAGTGGTGCAAAGCGTAAATTAACTCATGAGAATTCTGCTTTATTATAGCATAAGCGCTTAGGCCATATCTTTAAACAGAGAATAAATAAACTTATTTCCAATGAAATTCTTGATTCCCTTAATTACATAAATTTAAATATACGTGTAGAATGTTTAAAAAGGAAAGGAATAAAAAAAGAGGTATAGGTGCCACTAGAGCTTCAAAAGTCTTAGAACTAATACAAGCGAACATCAATTGTCCATTCCCTACAGCTTCCTAGAATGAGAAACAATACCTTATTACGTTCATAAACGATTACTCTAGATACAGGTACCTATTCCTTCTTCATGAAAAATCACAGTCCTTAGATGCATTCAAATACTATAAGGCTGAGGTGGAAAACCAACTCGGAAAAATGATTTAAGGCTATGAGATTTGAGTGTGGTTGTGAGTACTACGGCAAGCATGATGGATCAGGTAAACAACGTCCAGAACCATTTGCTTCTTTCCTTGATAAGTGTGGCATAGTACCCCAGTACACCATGCTTGAGATACCAAGCATGAATGGTGTTGCTAAGTGCCGCAATAGAACTCTAAAGGATATGGTATGGAGTATGATCAGTCGTACTTCTTTACTTAAATCTCTCTGAAGAGAAGCACTAAAAATAGCTATATACATTCTCAATAGAGTACCTACTAAAGTAGTACCCAAAATCCCTTATAAAATGTGGACTACTAAGGCACCTAGTATGAAACATTTTCATATTTGGGGGTGTCCAGTTGAGGCTATATAGGCCAACTGAAAGGAAATAAGACTCTAAGATGGTTACTTGCAATTTTGTAAGGTACTCTGAGAGGTTGAAGGGTTATAAGTTTTTATGATCTAACGACCAGCTTATTTTTTGAGACATGGAATGCCCACTTCTTTGAGGATGTTGATTTGGGGGATGATAGTCATCACATTACTTTTGAAGAATTTGTTCCTATTCATAAGGAAACAACCAAACAAGGTCAAGTTCTTATTCAAAATGTTGTCCCAACAACGTAAGGGGAAGAAAGTAGTGTGGATAATTTTCCCATTAGTCAAACCAAACAACATCAAAATATTCTAGACTCTGCACCCCTTAGAAGATCCAGTAGAGAAAAGAGACGTGCAATATCTAGTGATTATGCTGTCTTTCTCCAGGAACTAGAGTCAAATCGAATGAATTTGGATCCCATTTTGATAGCTCAGGCCATGAGCAATTCCAATTCTCAGGATTAGATTCATGCCATGAATAAAGAAATGAAATCCATAAGTGACAACGAGGTTTGGGATATTGTTCCATTGCCTGAAGGTGTGAAATCCATTGGTTATAAATGGATATTTAAAATCAAATGAGATTCGCAAGGTAATGTAGATAAGTATAAGACTCATCTTATTGCCAATAGATTTACTCAAAATCAGACATTTTCACTAGTTTCATCTAAGGATTCATTCTGAACCATAATGGCATTGGTAGCTCCTTTTGATTTAGAGTTGCATCAAATGGATGTAAAGATGACATTTCTTAATAGAGACATTAATGAACTATTTACATGGTGTAACCAAAAAACTTTACATTAGGAGACGCAAATAAAATGATTTGCAAACTAAAAAAGTTATTTATAGATTAAAGCAAGCTTCAAGATAATGGTATTACAAATTCCATCAAGTAATTATCTCATTTGGTTTTGAAACAAATCTGGTTGATAATTGTGTATACCATAAATTCTGTAGGAAAAAACATATGTTCTTAGTTTTGTATGTGGATGATATTCTTCTTGCCTGTAATGATAATAGTTTGCTTCAGGAAACCAATAAATTTCTTTCAAATAATTTTGAAATGAAGAATCTTAATGAAGCCTCCTTCGTATTAAGAATCCAAAGACAACGAGATCATTGTTAAGATATTCTTAGATTATCACAAAGAAGGTACATTGACACCATTTTAAGGTATTTTGGCATGGAGAATTGCAAACCAGGAGAAGATAAATTCTCTCTTAACCAATGCTCTAAGAATGATTTTGAAGCAAAAGAAATGAAAAGTGTTCCCTATGCATTTGCAGTGGGAAGTCTTATGTATGCTCAAGTCTACACATGGCCATATTTAGCGTACGTTGTTGGCATGTTAGATAGATATTCAAGCAAGCCTGAACCCAACCATTGGAAAACAACCAAACGGGCCATGCACTACTTGCAAAGAACAAAGGATTTCATGCTCACGTACAAGAGATTAGATTATTTGGAGGTCCTTGGATATTCGGACTCCGATTTTGCGAGATGTCGGGACACCCAAAGAACCACTTCAGGCTATATTTTCTTCTAGCAGGGGGAGTTATCTCATGGAGGTGTTTTAAGCAAACTTTAATAGCCACCTCCACTATAGAAGTAGAATTTTCAACGTGCTTTAAGGCCTCAAATCATGTGGTGTCACTCAGGAATTTTTTCACAACATTAAGGATTGTTAATAGTGTTGAAAGACCAATTTGGATTTACTATGACAACAATTTAGCATTACTGTACTTCAACAACAGCAAAAATTCTTCAAGGTCAAAACACATTGATATCAAATTTCTAGTGGTTAAGGAATGAGTTCAAAATAAATAAGAATCCATTGAATACATTGGGACTAACTCCATGGTGGCAAACGCACTAAAGAGCTAATGCCAAAGGTCTTTCATGAGCATGTTATCTGTATGAGTGTTATATTTATTTTGTAATATGACGATTCAGTGGAAGTTTGTTCCATTTTGATGTTTCATATATGGACATGCTTTGGTTATGCATATAATGAATTACTTCTGCACTTTTGAACTCATTTATCTTTGTCATGTGATTTCTTGTATGATAAAGTTTTAGACCAGTTAAAAATTGACATGTATAGATCACATTAACATACAATTTTCATACTATATGCCTATATCAAATCTATATCATTACATGTGTTAATGTATGTAATAATTGCTTGGTCTAGTTTATTTCATAACAACGAAAACCAACTTAATCATATATTAATAAAGTATGGACGAAATTGGTGAAGATAAGGTTTAATGTGTTGTTGTATTATTGAGCTCATATAGATATGTGTAAGCGTATGGTTATAAGGATAATATATGTTGTTCAAGTAGGAGATTGTTAGAATCATAATGCAAACTAAGATTTTTAATTATTACGAAACTATACACTATCATATATATATATATACGTATTTGACATCACGTTTATGCTTTTTAATGTGATCTAATTATGTTAATAAATCACTTACATCTCATGAGGGTATAGGAATTTATACATAGAAACCTTAACGGAAATACAATTCTATGATGGGCAAAATTGTCATTTCACATTCTAACGATTATGATCCACGAGGGAGTATTCGAGGAGTGGGCAATTTTCATTTTTTCTCAACATCCCATCGTAGAGAATATAAGGACCCTAGAAATAACTCAAAAGACACTCTTGTCTTCTTCCGTTCTCGCTCTCTAAACACTTTAGAAGCACCATCACCATCTCTGTAGGAGAATATCCATCAACATCGAAAAATATCTACGTGTATCCTCTACGAATCTTCCTATTGTGATGGATTCAAGTAAGCTTTCATCTCATGTCTTTCATGATGGGTTGATTTAATGATGAGAGGATTCTTGGGATTTGTCAAAAAAACATTTTCAATTGATATCATCTTTTGATTTGATTTTCATATGACCATAAATTCCATCAGTCACCACTTGTGCATACACAATTACACTTGGCAAATACCTTGGCCAATACCATTAGGTAAGGGTCAAAGTCTATGCAAGTTCAATTTCACGGTCATTTGTTTTCTCACTTCCATCATTTCACTCATTCCGGCTACAAAAGCATCCATGTTTAGTGCAGAACTATTGTAATCTACCATCCATTTGAGATGAAGACTTGAAGATACAATTCATATTTTCTCACAATTGATCATAGATTGCTATGAGTTTTGGTTTTTAGTCATCCAGTGAGAAACGGGGCCTCGATCTACCTCTAGATTTGAGTTCATGGTCTTTTACCATTCATTAGCCACCATTAGAGCAAAAGTAGGCATTCACTCTAGATGTGCAATAATTTAATGATGATGAGAACGTGCACTGGATCTCTTGTTATGCCCCTTCCATGCCAACATCTGGCCTTAAAAGTTGTCACCATCCTAACTATTAATACCCATCTTCATGATTGATTATATCACATTAAATAGGATAACATGGTGAGAAGACATACAAAGACTACATTTTTTCTTTTCACGAACAATTTGAGATTATAATTACTGAAGCATTTTTGGCCTTTGATTTCCACCACTACAATCAATCTGAAACGTGATTTACATATTACACTCTAGTGAGCAGGGGGTGTCTAAAGTCGACGTTCATGCTTTACCAAGTTCTTTTGATATTTAGATTTTTGTTTATTTTGCTCAAGCATGCCCTAATATAGCACTCAATAACAGAATCAAGTACCCAGCCACAACGTACACCTCCTACAGAAAAGGAATTTTATCTAATCTACGAATAAAACTAAATACAAAATATGGAGAAATAATCCCAGTATACTGTCGATTTGAAGCAGATCATTAGTGACAAGAGACAACTCCTTTAACAGAAACTGCCAGGAGACCGAGTTGCATGCAAGGCTTGGACCCAGCAAAGATTCAAAAATCAAGTACTATAGGAAGTTCCAAAACCTACGGAAGAGCAAAGACCATAGTAAAAAGAGGAACCATTCCCAGCATCAGGATATACATAACATCTTCTTTAAGCAGTTAAAACTAACACATTTTCATCGCACCGCATATAATCTATAGCGAAAACAAAGCAACAATAATTTAGCAACAGATGCAGGCCAAACGAAAAGCTGAAAATGGCCACCCCCCTCCTTGTATGTAATGCCCAATCTCCAGCAACCAGCTGTTCATTCATCGACAACATTAACAAGTTCATACTCAACCAGTGAGAGGTTGTTATCCTCTTTCACTGTGAAAGTAGCAGCTTCAGTAACTTCAATACGGCCCCATTTGTCGACAGCCAACCTCATTGAGCCCTTGAACATATCAATCTTTGCATTGCGCAGTATCAGAGTTGTACCTGGTTTCATCATATCAACTGCACCAAAGGTACAGGAGTCATTACAGTCCATATGGTGTGAGTTGTCTATTGCAAAAAGCATCCATGGAAAAGGTACAATGACATGAAAATATATGGGATAAGATTGTGGCACCCCCATGAGGTGATACTCAGCGGTACCTATGTAAGGGATGAAGATTTGTAATAATTTACCTTACTCGGCATGCATAACATGCCACGGAGAAAATAACTCTCATGTTAACCCACTCACAAAGCCCTCTTTACCCATCTGGTAGAGAACAGATGGTCTAAACTTACAACCAAAAGCTTGAGTCTCTAACTTGGTTGAGTCTAGAGATGCAAGTTTTGGTAAATCTGATTCAACCCGACCAAAGAGAATGGATAAAACCTGACCCAAACCCGATAGGGTTCAAGTATGGGTTTAATCTAAAAAATCCGACTAGATATGGGTATAGGTATAGATATGGATATGAACATGGATCAATACCTGATTACCCAATCCGAGTACCAGAATAAAATCTCCATTTACCCAAGATATATAAGTCCTACCCAAAGTCTCTTAATCCCCTGGTTCTAATATCACTCATAATTCCCTCCATGATTTTAAAGGTTGGGAGTGAACCTGAAGCTCCATTGAACATTTAGTTTAGAAATAGGGATCTTTTATTTGAAATGTACTTCTTATATTTTATCTTTCTTTATATTTTTTGTTTTTGATATATTCTCCATGAAGTTCTTTTTTGTAATAATTTCAATAGAGATCACTAAAATCGAGTAGCCTGAACCCTTATGCTTTAGGCTTGTTTAAAATAAATAATTGATGAATCGTATTATATTTTTTTTTTCTTTCTAGCTTTAATTTGGACACGATTTGATTGTAAGATCAATTTATAAATGGATATCTGATGCAAATAAATATCAAATTGATAGATGGATATAGGTATAGGTGTGGATATAGGTATGAATTTAATCAAACTCGATCCAAACCTGACCCGTTTGCATCCCTTGACCTGATGCATTGGAAAGGAGTTTTGTCACCATTTATTGGATGCACTGCCAGATAAATGGCCAAGTAACATAAAAACAGCATGCCACATACCCACATGGTACATCCAGTGGCAGAAGCAGTGAAACCAAAGTTCAAATCTTACCTTGTTCAAGGAACAAGTGACAGAAAGGCAATTTATATATAGTCTACTAAACTGACAGACATCTGCAAAATGGAGAGGATCCATTTCATCCACACAAAAAAAAAAGAAAAACAGTTCCAAAGAAAGGAAGGAATAGGAACATCCTGCCAACTTTGCATTGGCAGGTAAAATGTGTATGATTCTTAAGAATTGATACGTAAGTAGATTTGTACAAACATGGAATCAGACAAGAATTATACATTACAAGAATATTGGTAGGCTGAAATACAATCACCTAAATCATTGCCAACACATTCAAATAACTTGAAACTCCCTTCTCAGTTGTCCAAAGATCAAAGTTCAAGAAGTATTGTCTCCATGCTAACAAAAAGAGTCAGCAATGCACTAACTTGTTATATTTATTCAAGGTACACATTTTACTTGATTAAGTTTTTGCAACATAGATATAAGCTCCTTGGAAGAATAAAGCAGATAGAAATGTGTGCCATTTGAGCGCATACTTGACGGAGCATGTTAAGATCCAAGGCATCAAAACACTTTAAGATGTCTGGAAGTTGGTCCAGACGTCTGGTCAGACGTCTGGACTCCTTCCCAAATGTCAGGAAATAAATTTTTGCATACATATGATCGCGAGTCTACGTGCGGCTGAAACCCGCCGCCCTCTTTTTCTCTCCCCTCGCCGACCTGCAGATGCCTTCCCCCACGTCTACAAATACTCCTCTCCCCTCTCCCTCGTTCACCACATCCACCCGTCTTCTCCTTCCTCCAACGTGAGCGCGAGAGCGAGGGCGAGGGCAGCAGCTACTACCGGGTGCAATGCGGAGAGGAGAGCTGCAGCGAGAGGGAAGAAGAGGGAGAGCGAGCGAGAAAGAGAGAGCCCACCGGAGCAGCTCGAGGCCGGCCGACGTGCGCGCGGAGGAGCGTCATGCTGGGAAGATCTCCCCTGGTGCTGCTGCAGCTTGAGCAGACAAGAAGCTACGTGGCGAGCTCGTGCGCAGCAGGAAGAAGACAAAGGAGTTCCTGATTCTGGGATTTTTCCCAGAATCAGACGTCTATACCTACATCCAGACGACGTAAGCGACGTTTGGAGGGAGCTCCAGACGACTGAGAGGTACGTATTTCCTCCTATACCTCCTTTTGCAAATACGACCATGCAGGCTGTTCCGCCGAGGTTCTGAGACGTGCCGTGTTGAGGAAGTTTTCGTCGCGCGTGCAGGATTCACTTCAGGAAGTCCCACGCAGTTCAAATGTTTGGGCAAGGCACCAGACGGCAGAGAGCGTCTCCAAACGTCCGGAGAGGTGGTCGAACGTCTGGAACTAAGTTCGGACAGTTCAGCAGGATCCCTGGACGTCTGAGCAGCGCAGAGTGAGGTATGACCTGGACCACATTTTAAGACGTCTGATTTGAGTCAGCGTAGTCGTTTTTGACCCGTTTAGGGTCCGTTCGAGGTCCGATTTCCAAGTTTAAGATTACATTCTTCTCTGAATTAGTTCCTCTACTTGTTTGAAATACATGTATCATGTTCCGAGTAGTTCCTTGTGACTGATCCTTGTGTCAGGACCTCGTTCTGTTGCGGCTTTGGGGGTTACGAAGACACGTGGACCTGCCGATCACGCCTCCATCACTCCCGATTTTGCGAGTAGAGTGACTCCCCTTAGTTAATTACAAACATTAATGCATCTCTGAAATAAATAATAGATCCTAGGGTATGGCATTAATCCTAGGACCTGAAAACTAGATTGAATGATAGATCCTAGGGTATGGCATGAATCCTAAGACCTGGAAACTAGATTAAATGATAGATCCTAAGGTGTGGCATGAATCCTAGGAACAGAAACGCTGAAACGAATGTCTTGAATGCCTGAATTGCAGTCTTGAATAAGTAGATAGAATAATGATAATTGCCTGTAATTGGATAACAGCTGCCTATAAAATGTAGAGTACTGTTGCTAGTAACTGCTACATGTAACTCCTGTTATTTGAAAACTAAATTCGAGCTGCTTGTATATAAATTGATATTAAATGTTGGAAACACAGGCTCTATGCGAATAAAACTGAAATAATCAAACCTAGTATGACTTGGTCTGAGAAACATGAGCATAAACCCTACGGGGAATTAGGAGTAGAGCTCCTGGAAAATGAATAGAATGGAACTGGGAAAGTGGGTGAGGAAGTGAGTTGGCCCTTGAGTATGTAGTACCAAGAAGAGCGACTGTCCCCCTGTTTAGTGCAGAGCGGAACTAGCCGCCCCAGGGACCCGAGGTTAGGTCTGGCCACTTTGTACCGAGTTTTGACCCTCGCGTACACCACCTTGTATCAGAGTAAGGTCATCCCGAGAAGTGAACCAACTGGCCGGAAAATAACCAATTCACGTGCTTGTAACTAGAGCAACCACAACGTACCTTTTGACATCTGTTTTAAGGTTCCTTCGTTGAATATCGATTAGTATTGACATCTTTTCTGTTCCGTATTCGCGTCTCCTTGCAGGAGATGCCTCGACGAGGAAGTAGCGAGGCGGGCCGCGAACGCGGCCGAGGTCGAGGTCAGAGGGGCGGGTGCGTTGAGCCCGACGTCTCAGTGAACCAGCCACTGCTCCTGAGCATTCAGGCCCAGGAACTCACCCAGCTGATACGGGACATCGTGCGAGAGGAGTTTCACCCGCCGCCACGAGCACCTCTCCCTGGGGCTGCAGAGGTGAAGTCTTCTATGGGACCACAAGACGGACACGGCACTGGACGCGGGGGAGGAGGGCCTCCACCGCCCCACCTTCCTCCGGCACTTCCGAGCACGATGCTTCTTTACCTGGAGGCGTACCAGCTCTTCCACTTCAGCGCCACTATGAGCTTTTCAGGCAGTTCCGGAAGCTAAAGCCCCCCTCTTTCAAGGGAAATGAAGATCCGACCGAGGCGGAGGACTGGCTCGAGCAAATCGAGAAGGTATTTGACACCCTTCGCCCCCTGTGGAGTGCTGCGTGACCTTTGCCACGTACCAGTTGGAGAGCGCGGCTCACAGGTGGTGGAGGGTGGTCAGAGGTCAGGAGAGGGACGAGCCGACTTGAGACCAATTCGTCACCCTCTTCTGCGAGCAGTACTTTCCCCAGACGTGGCAGGACCAGAGGCGGAAGTTCCACTCTCCGCCAGGAGATGACCGTAAGCGCGTACCGCACACGTTTCCTGGAGCTGTCTCGTTTCGCAGCGACAGCCGTGGCTACTGAAGAGCACCTTTGAAGGTTTACCGAGGGACTCCGGCCTGCTATTCGGGGGTATGTCAAACCCCTGAAGCTACCTACGTTCTCGAGGGTGGTGGAGGCAACTATGACGTATGAAGAGACCAACTCGTCCGCACGCGACATTGACAGCCGGCAGAAGCGACCCTACCAGCCAGACTTCTCATAGGGCCGACGAGAGAGGAGGCACGTGGCGCCTGCAGGAGAGCCGTCACACTTTACGGGGCCGTCAATGGCCTTTGGGGACCCCCGATAGGGGCCAGCTGCTAGCACCAGATCCTCGCCTAGCCGTCAGCAAGGACCCACTAAGGGCGGGAATCGAGTCCCCCTTTGCTACCAGTGTGGACAGCCGGGCCACATCAAGAGGGACTGCCCGTCTAGGGCTAGAGGTTAGCAGATGCTCCCTACGCCGAGCACTGGAGGGCAAGCAGGAGGCCGTAGTTTCCAGGCGCGAAGACAGCAGTTGCGGGAAGGGTACCGGTCTGCGGCTACCCGTCCGACTCAAAGTGTGGCTGCTTCGTCCGCACCTAGGGCTGAGAGACGTATCAACGCCCTGACACAGGGATGCCAGAGCTTCAAGATTAGTGGTGGCAAGTATGGTTTCAGTTTCCGGTAGACTTGTTTACACGCTTTTCGATTCCGGCGCTACGCACTCGTTTGTCGCTGCCAGTTTTGCTGTTAGCTTGAGACAAGACTGTATGTCAGAGGATCTGCTCGTGATCAGAGGTCCGGGTGGTCAGTTTATGACTGAGGTGTACACATGTTGTGAGGTCAGTGTTGGGGGACAACCTTCCCGCTGACCTGATTATGATACAGATGGAGGACTTTGACGTAATTCTGGGGATGGACGGGTTGTCCGCTTACAACACCTTGGTGGACTGCTTTGAGAGGAAAATCGTCTTCTCCATACCGGAGTTGCCTTCTTTCAAGTTCCACGGGCAACCAGTGGATGGAGGCTTCAGATGCATTTCTGCACTTCGGCCAACGAGACTTTTGGGCCAGGGGTGTGAGGGTTTCCTAGCTTGTGTGGTGGCGGAACCCAACCCTGTGGCAGACTCCCAGAGTATTCCAGTAGTCAGAGAGTATCCCGACGTGTTCCCAGATGAGTTGCCAGGACTACCGCCCAAGCGTGAGGAGCAGCGCAGAGTGAGGTATCACCTGGACCACTTTTTAAGATGTCTGGAAGGTGTTCTAGACGTCTGATTTGAGTCAGAGTTGTCATTTTTTACCCGTTCAGGATCCGTTCGAGGTCTGATTTCCACGTTTAAGATTTCATTCTTCTCTGAATTAGTTCCTCTACTTATTTGAAATACTTGTATCCTGTTCTGAGTGGTTCTTTGTGACTGATCCTTGTGTTAAGACCTCGTTCTGTTGCGGCTTTGGGGGTTGCGGAGGCACTTGAACCTGCCGATCACGCCCCCATCACTCCCGATTTTGCAGGTAAAGTGGTTCCCCTTAGTTAATTACAAATATTAATACATCTCTGAAATAAATAATAGATCTTAGAGTATGGCATGAATCCTAGGACCTGAAAACTAAATTGAATGATAAATCCTAAGGTATGGCATGAATCCTAGGACCTCGAACTAGATTGAATGATAGATCTTAAGGTGTGGCATGAATCCTACGAACAGAAACACTGAAACGAATATCTCAAATGCCTGAATTGCAATCTTGAATAAGTAGATAGAATAATGATAATTGCATGTAATTGGATAACAGCTGCCTGTGAAATGTAGAGTATTGTTGCTAGTAAGTGCTATATGTAACTCCTGTTTGGAAACTAAATCCGAGCTGCTTGTATATAAATTGATATTAAATGTTGGAAACACGGATTATATGCGAATAAAACTGAATTGATGAAACCTAGTATGACTTGATCTGAGAAACATGAGCATGAACCCTACGAGGAATTAGGAATAGAGCTCCTGAAAAATGAATAGAATGAAACTGGGAAAGTAGGTGGGGAAGTGAGATGACCCTTGAGTACAGAGTACCAAGGAGAGCGACTGTCCCCCTGTTTAGTGCAGAACAGAGCTAGCCACCCCAGGGACCCAGGGTTAGGTCTGACTACTTTGTACCGACTTTTGACCCTCGCATACACCATACCGAGGAGAGCTACTAGTGTAGGGAGGGAGCTAGCCACCCCACGGGATCCGAGGTTCAGCTAGCCGTCCACTGACTTATTAGGTCCACTGGGCAAACCAGAGTAGTCAGGCGAGGGTGCGCGGACTGTGAAGGGGCAAGACCCCTGTTTGGTTACTGTGGAGAGGCTGGACCCCTGTTACTGAGAGGGCTCTACCCTATACTGATTCCGTACTGTGCTTTGGGCGCACCCGTTAACGGAAACGACTGACTACGTGCCAGTGCACGATAGTTACCCATGCATTTATCGCGCGTACCATAGTCACCGTTATGTCTGTCAGCGACCTTGAGGTGGTTGACTGAGGGTAGGACCACCACGAGGGACTCCCAGCCAGGAGAGCACCACGTGCAACTTCTACTTTTCGAAAAAGACTGCAATCAAGATCGTTCCCACAAAGAACATTCGAGATCAAGAGAAAGGCCTGAGAAATAAATCAAGAAAGAGCAAATAGAGAATTAAAGAAAGATTAAAAACAGCTATTTGTTCACCTTTACTATTTTTCTTAGCTAGCTGGTTGCCACTCTACTCAGCGTTTCGCTGACGTGTCATATTTGTCACCTTTTTCAGGACCTAGTGTTGAGCAGCCAGAACCTACGGCTGCAAAGGGTGCTAGGCTTAGTAGAACCCAGTAGTTGTACTTTTATTGTACCCATTTTCTATACTAGTGAGTATTTCTGTTACACCTTGTACTCTTTTATTGTAAACTTCATATCTCTGTATCTGTTTTTAATTCTCTACCGTTGTGGTGGTATGTACTGTAGTAGTTCTTTTCTTTACTGCTGTACTTTTGTTACTGTTAGTTACTTGCATGATGAATGTGATTTATTTTACTGCTTTTTGGTTACTTTCTCGTTGGACGACTGGATCTTGGGATCAGTCGAGTCGATCCGATTCTCGTATCCTGTAAGGATTCAGAAATCGGGTCGTAACAGAGCATCTATATGGTTGTTTGAGGGGAGATGCATAGGGTTACAGACTAATGAAAGACCCATGACCCAACTGCTACATCTACAAGGACAATCTTGGCACCATATGACAGGCAAAAGCCCACTGTGCATACCCTTGTCTACTCTTGACGGTCTTTTCACAGAATAAGCAAAAGATAGGTGGGCATACAAATCATCTCCATGTAAAATCTTTTTTTTTTTTTGCAGGAATCTCCATGTAAAATGTTAGTTCCTCTGCACTACGCATTCATACTTCTTCCTGAAAGCTGCATCAGATTCAGTGCATTCAACATATTCAGGCTTTTTACGTTTCAATCATTTGTTTCCTGCCTGTAGCCAATATGTGATCTTCGCTTTCTTCCTGACAGGTCCTTATATCATTTTTTTTGCTCCCAAAGAACAGCTAATATTTCTTCACTATCAAAACGAATGGTAGGCCCTAACACTTTAATTTGACCTAATGGCCTTTCAGTCCTCTGCAATGGCAACGGAAATGAGAAAAGAAACCAGTTATGGTACTGTGGTTCCTACAAGAATCCAGTCCATTTTCCTCTCCACTAGAACCATGCTCAGACAAAAGTCCTCAAAGATACAAACCACTAACAATCTTGTTTGCTTATAAGTACCAATCCAAGAAAGCTAATTTCACACCACCACCACCACACACACCATCCCAACCACCCCCCTCCCCCGCAGTGGGTGGGCAGCGCCAATTGCCTGTAAAAAGCAGGAACAATGACAACAAAGTATCTAAAGTGATACAAAATGCACCAATTGGTGGGCTAAATTAGTGCTCCTTAACACCATTTAAAGGAATGCGAACAAGCCCCTAGTAATAGAAATCCTAACTCTAAAAAGCAATCACACAACGAGAAAACAAAAGAATTAGTAACCCAGTTCCACCTTCACTAGTTTACGTCTTGGGAGAGTGTCAAACTCTCAAAATTCACTATTTTCAGTTGTGAATACAAGATGCAGCAAAATTCTCTCCTTTTCTCTCAGATTGCGTAACCTTTTCACCTAACAACCTCGACTTATAAAGGCTATGATGTCCTCATATTTGGAGATCGTGGTCGGATAGGCACACGATCATAGGTCAAGGACCACGATACCATGATCTCAAATAATGAGGACGTGTCTCATAAATAACCATTCCGCCTAATGTGGCCACCTTGCGATCATATTTTGACAAGAGAAGACATGACACTTTCAATCGGACAGGCAATGTCTTCTTATCCGTCAGACTAAGCCACCTAGTGGCTTAGCCAAGTGGAGTAGTCGGACTAAGCCGAACTACTGGATAATCGAATGAAGCTCGTCGTTCAAGTAATCAGACCCAATCGGACTACCGGGCAATCGAATCGAACCTGCCTCCCTGGCAATCGAACCCAGCTTGACTACCAGGCAATCGAGTTGAACCTGCCTCTCAGGTTGCTGATCTAAGCCCGTGTAGGCATTTCGAGATACGCTTATTTCCTATAATGGACCTTATTGGCGGGCCCAATGAGATGATTTTTCTTCCCTCATCAGAAAGTGATGCAAAACATTGACAAATTGACCGAAGATGGTTGATATGGAAACTCTAGTCACTATCTCAATATCATGGCAGAGTAGTAACCACCTCAGAAAATCAATATGAGTTAATAAAAGTAGGTTTCATGGAAGTGCAATGATTGTGGAGCATATTAACAACAAGCAACCATGTGCTCCATATTGTATTTCTTTTTCTTCCATACTCTTCAGATCTATAATGATTATGCAACCAAATTAGCAGAAGAGGAAGCAATACCATGGAGGTGATGGCCCTCCTATTCCTTAATCTCTTTTTTCTTCTGGCTTCCTTTTTTCGTCTACTTTTTCATCCTTTTCTCTCTTTTTGTTTTTGCCCATCCTTTTCTCCTGGAAGAGAAAAGAAATGCAAAAGCATGTACAATCCAAAGACCTTCCTTGAAAACATCAGTCCTTCCCTGTTAATAAAGGATTTCATAGAATGATTTGCAGTATTAGAAACTCTTGAGCCCTCTTGAATCCACTGAAAATTTGGACCTCTAAAATTTACAAATTTTGGTCTAACTTAACAAAATCTGGACAAATTTGAAAAATAGTCAACTATGGACTGTTGTACAAATTCAACAAACAAACTCTCCTTTGATAGGGCCCGCTTCCCTCTGCCTTTAGGTCAAACAGCGGTTGGAAAAATCAGAAGTTAGACAACTACGATGGATTAAATAGGTGAAAGTTGCCTTTTGTTTTCCAATCAAAAGAGTGTAACAAGGTATAGAAGAATATCCAAGTATCCTTTCATAAATGCAGCTATAAATCCCATCAGATGCATATAAATGTAAAGTCCAGGATGAAAGGAACCAAGCAAATAGCGGAATTATTTTTCTTCTTATTGGAAATTTATTGTGCACACAATAAAGAAGCAGCACTTATCACCAAAAGAGAGGATTTTGCTGCACAAAGAAGGCAAGATTCAGGAAGTCTGTTGCACAAGAAAGCAAGGCAAGAAGTGGATATCTCGCCCATGAAAAATTCTTTGCTGCAAGGAATTCTACACCTGCCATGAGCCTCTCCATCTCACTGTAGAATCACATTCACCAAAAGATTCACATGTACATTTTGCATTGGGCAAGTAGAGATATGGAATAATCTGGAATCTGACGGCATCTTCATGGAGAAACTAGAAGAATGGCAAGTTCCTTGTATTCCAAAAATCACAACTCATGAACTGCACATCTTGCTTGAGATTTGGATAGAATAACAAATATCAACATCTGGCTGGGTATTTCAGATGTGAAACTTCCAATTCAAACCGCAGACATGTATATCCATTTAAGATCTTTGATTCTGCTTTAGTACTACAATTTTCTAATCTGATTATGGCATGGCTTGGCAACCAACCACATTCTAGGGTCCAGGGAAATCCCACCAAAATAACTTAGATTCACATGCAATTAAGAACAATGACTGTACTTGTCTGTGGGAACAACAGCAAGAAATGAGTAACCAGGTAATATCATATCCCCATCTTCTTAAAATAATTGACATGACTTTCTTGAAACATAAGAATTGTCTGCTTTGATATTGAAGAATGTAAAAAATAATATGACCACAGCAAGAAGCACCGAAAAAATTCCTTTGAAAAGGTAAAAGAAGAGTCACACAAGGTTGGTGACTATCTGAGGCACCAAAACATTCTATTAGTATATGTGAAATCCTTCTTAAGAGCATGGGAAAAACCATGGGAATTGAGCACCATACGGTTAGATATTGTATTACTAGGATAAAACAACTGCACAAGGACTCGTATAGGCCCACTTGCTCTCTCGATATAGGCCAAGTGGGATTAAAGTCAACCCAGTAATACATTGATCCAAAAGAGAATCTAATTACCCAGCTCATCTAAATATATTATTGTCAACAGTCCCCCATCTCAAACTTGAACTTCCCATCCCCCCACCCCCCCACGGGGGGCAAAACACATCTTTTGGTGGGAGAAGCAAGTAGGTGAGTTGGAGTGTAGCAAACATGAAGTCCAAAGGCTAATAGGAGGTGAAACATATAGTAGTAAATATCCCAGAAAACCATCAGGTGTAAAAAGTAGAAGTAATGGAAGTGCAATAATTGTAGAGCATCACCAGTAAGAAGCAGCCATGTTCTCCAAGACCACTCAGATTTAAAACAGCTATTTGACCTAATTAGAAACAGAGGCAATACAATAAATTGGACGTAGTGTTGTTATGAATGCTCACGGCGTGCCCATGGCATGCTAGCGATATAGCCTTTTTGTATGTGATGCCATATCGGCATACATGTAATGTCAAAATGCAAGTGTCATTAATATTTTGCCAAATATCAAAATAATATGTTATCGGCAAAATGGACAGTATTGGTACGATTTTTAAGCTATTACCATTTTTTTTTAAAAAAGAGATATTACCATATTTTATGGTTGACAAGGGAGATGAAGCTTGTGGGGGGGGGTTGGGTTGTGGTTCGCCGCTGCCAGTGTGAAGGGGAGATGCGGAAGCGAGCATATGCTATTTCAAGTGCCTTGGATGTGGGCACTGGGCTACTGCTTGTCACGAGCCGGTCAAATGTCTACGATGTGGGGGTTTTGGACACCACAAGGCACCAATGCGCAAGGGCTCGGGATGCTCAGGATGTTGAAGATGTTGATGGTGTTGCCTCCTTCAACAGGGGCTTTGCTTGCAGAGGTTAGGGCCCCGTGGTTTGCGGAGGTGCGATGCATTGAGGGCCTTAAGGGTGCGTTGGTGGGGTAAGTGGTGGAAGGAGACCTAGTAAGGGTGCAACTCAAGAGGGCCTTGGCAGCAGTGGTCGGCAATGAAGGGGATGGAGGTGGAAAGGTTGCAGAGCTCTCATCCACGAGGTTCCTGCTTTTTGGGCTACGGCTGGAGGTGTTGCAGAGGCTGGTACTTGCGACGTATGTGGTTGGTTGGGCAGTGGTACGATGGAGATGGCTAGCAACACATGATGGTGAGTTGCTGAGAGTCCTCCGAGAAGAGAAGAGATGGCTATCGAGATCGCTGGCATTCTACTTTGGTTCCGTACTAAGGAGATGCTCAAGGTGGTTCTCAAGCCTTTTGAGACATTTAAGCGATGTGCGATGCTGGATTTGGTGGAAGGGGACATGTTAGTAATGAAGTCGATGGTGGAGCTCAAACCGGGGATGGAGGTGTCGACGAATGTCATCTTGCATCTTGGAGGCTCTTGGAGGCTCGATGTGGGTAGTGCGGGTGGCAGAGCTTGATGGTGAGCCTCGCTCCTTCAAGCAAGCGTTGGTTGGTGGTGGGATGGAAGGCTCCAACGACGGGAGAGGTTTGGAGGCCGATAGGGTGGAAGGAGGCGGCTTTTGGCAGTGGTATCAGTGAAGGTTGGGGGTGCTGCCGTGAAGGGGGTGGGGCATGTTTGGAAGGAATAACATCACATCGTGATTCGTGAAGGGAGTGAGGATTCGATGGCGTCGGTTGCGAGCCCCAAGATTGGTGCATCTGCTAAGGACAGCTAGAGAGGCACTTTTGGCGGAGAAAAGGTGAAGAGTCTAAAGGGAACCGGTTTGGAAGGTGAGCTAGAGGTCGGTGCGTGTTTAAGAAGGGACATCGGGTTCAGATCAATGTAGGTATCTGGGATGCATGTGGTCATATCTGGGTCCTCACCCCTATCTTGTTGCTGGTATGCCCAACATTTCAAGACCAAAGGGCAAGTCTCGATTGATTGCAAGTTGGATGGGAGCCTCGGCGAGGGCCTTCATGATACGAGCTCCGCTGATGCCTCAATGAGGCTGCCTGTTGGAAGCCTCACCTAGCTCGTGGATCGAGACTGCACTATCGACAATGATGGAGGTATCATGCGGCGAAGAGCCGGAGGTCGAGTGATGTTGATGCTGTTGGGCGCGGTAGGTCAACGCATGACCCGGATAGGTAAGCAGAGGGGATAGGGGCCTCTGGTGATAACGGGGTAGCGGTGGAGCAAGCTTTGGGGCCAGGACCAACGACGATGCGAGCAACTACAGGTGCGGCGATGGCGGCAGCCGGTGATGTTGGCGTTGGTGAAGGTGGGGGTGGGAGTGATGGGGCCAAGGATGAGGTCAGGGCCACCATGGAGGGGAAAAAGGGTGCTGGAGGGACTAATGGTGATGCAGCAAAGGGATGGAGGGGAGGATGTGCTGTCCGAGCCGGGGGGGGGGAGGGAGTTTAATGTTCATCCATGACCAAGGTACTCACTTCAAATGTTAAGGCTCGAATGACCCTTCGAGGTGACTATCGTTAAGGGGTTACATCCAGCATTGGGGGCCTAAGGTTATTATGCTCCAAGAGACAAAGTTGGAGTGTTGTGAAAGGCAGGTTTAGGGGGAGATGTGGGGTAAATCTCCTGGCGACTTTGTGGCCTTGAATGTAAGATTGGATAGGTTCTTATCATTTGTGGACTTGGCTAAGCCGTTTCCGATCACATACGTTAGACCTTTGGAGAGGTCACTCTCATCATATTCTACGTCGCTGATTTGGGACTCCAACAAAAGAAGGCACTTTGGGACATATTTCAAGTTTGACAAAACATGGCTCATTGAGGATCGATTCAAAGGAAGAATTGAGAAGTAGAGATCTCTATAGGTGGATGGCTCGGCAGTTGCGAGATTGGAGGCGAAACTTCGGGTTCAAAGGAAGAATTGAGAAGTAGAGATCTTTATAGGTGGATGGCTCAACAGTTGCAAGATTGGAGGCGAAACTTCGGGAGCTTAGATTGTTCCTCAAGGAACATGGGAGACAGATTAGGGAGGAGCATCACAGGTAGACAAATGAGGCTCTCGGAGAGGTTGTGAGATTGGACAGAGTAGAAGACCTGGGGCTTCTGTCAGAGGGTCGGACTACTAGGGCAGAGCACTTATAGGTGTTGCAGGCAAAATACCAGAAGGCTAAGGTAGAGTGGAGAACGAAATCCAGGTAGAAGTGGCTGAAGGAAGGGAGCTCCAGTACGTGGTTCTTTCGCATGGTGGCTTCTCGGAGACGACGAAGGAATTGTATTGATAAGGTCCTGGAGGTTCGTATGGAATTTACCAGCAAGGAGGTAGTTGGTAGTGCTACAGTCAACTTCTTCAAGGATTTCACCAGTAAGAGATGGGATGGGAGGTGTAAGTAAAGCGGGTCAGATGTGCCAGGCATCAGTGCCGACCATGTGGAGATTACGAGGCCCTTTTCTGAGGAGGTGCGAGAGGCCGTGTGGGGTCTGAATGCGAATGGTTGCTCGGGGCCTGCTAGATTCCCTATGTTCTACAAGGAATTATGGGTGTTGCTTAAAGATGACGTATTGCAAGTGATGGCAAAGTTTAGGGATGGAAACCTTGACTTCAATAGGATTAACAAAATCTTCATGTTCCTGCTTCCGAAGAAGGATGAGGCAAACTCCATCGACGATTTTAGTCCCATTGCCCTTTCAAATGTAATCTATTTGATTGTGGCAAAGATCCTGGCTAATAAGTTAAGGGTGCTAGCGAGATTGGTGGCCCAGGTACAGAGAGCATTTGTCCTTGGAAGGAACATTTTGGATGCCTACGCTGCGGCGTCTGAGATTCTTGCTCATTGGAAGCAGGTGAAGAAACTGGCATTTCTTTGGAAGGTTCACTTCAGGAAAGCATATAACTCGATCCAGTGGTCTTTCCTATGGGCATCTTTGCTTAGGAGGGGGTTTCCGCAGACTATCTTGATCCTTATTAATGGCAACCCAGCTGAGGGTTGGATCCAGCCAAGGAGAAGAGTTTGGCAAGGGTGTCCTTTGGCACTGATGCTTTTCATCCTAGTAGTTAATACTTTGGCGAGGGTGTCAATGAGAGCCTGTGAGGGGAAACTCGTCCGAGGATTCACGTTGTAGGATGGGGTTGTGATTCTGGTGCTTCAATATGCGAATGATACGCTTTTCTTTGTTGAGGGTGGTGAAACAGAGGCAAGGAGGATGTACATTTTGTTGGAGCTGTTTGGAGAAGTATTCGGGCTACAGATTAATTTTTCCAAGTCAACCTTTATCCCCTTCAATCTGCTAAGCATAGAGGCTGACAAATGTAGTGCGGTTCTAGGCACTCAAATTTGAGCTCTTCCTCTTTCTTATTTGAGCTTTCCTTTATCGAACAGGAGGATCTCCATACAAGATTGGTCTTCCTTGCTGGAGAGGATGGAGGGGAGGCTGGCGAGGTGGGCCTCCAGGATTCTTTCCAGAGGGGGTAAGCTGGTGATTCTTAAGGTGGTGTTATCGTTCATGCCTTCCTACTGTCACTCGGTGCTGCAGATGCCAAAGCAGCTGGAGAAGTGCCTGCCTAATGAGGGATTTCTTCTGGTCCAATCATGATGTGCGGGTAGGAAGTGGGCAAAACTGGTGGCCTGGGAGGACATTTGCAGGTCGATGGAGGGCGGGTTGAGTGTTAAGGAGGTGGGGAGGATGAATGGGAGTTTCCTGACAAAATGGATTGCTAAGCTGCTTAGGAATGAGGATAACCTAGTGGCGAGGGTCTTTCAAACTTGCTACGGTGGCCCCCCTCAGCTAGGACTTGCTGTTGTTAGCGTTGAGTGGGGCATCACACTTCCTTAGGGGCCTGTCAGCAGTAGCCTTTTCTCCCCGGTGCTTGGTTCTGGAAGGCTATTCATGTTTTGGCTGAATGACTAGACTGGGGAACAAAGATTGTGTGACAGCTTCCCGAGGCTTATTGTGTTAGCTGTGGATAAGTAGTGTGGCAGAGGTTTGGGAGGACTATTGGTGCCCCTTGCTTACGGGTAATTTGTGAGATCATAGGATTGGAGATTTTCAACGGCTACTATTGGAGCTAAAGGGCTTTCGATCGGAGCATGAGGTGGATGCCTTTTGTTGAAAGAAGGGGAGTTCTCGATTCAGAGTGCATATAGAAGGTTGGGAAGTACTGACGCACTAGATGATCTTAATCTTATTTGAGATTGCAGCCGCATCTGATCGACAACTTGCCCCTTGAAGGTAAAAGTTTTAGTCTGGTTACTGAGGAGATACAAACTCATAACGAGGAAATGGAGATCTAGACGGGTTTTTGATGCTAAGGTGCGATAATGTGTTTCTTATTCTCTAAGCAGATTTAAGCTACAATCATTAGATTTAGATCTTGTTGTGGATTTTAACGATTACATTTGCAGACCCTTGGATTTATGGTAAATTAACTAGTTCTATAATTGTTTAATCTCCATATTTTATAGAGTTAGATTGTTAGATCACAGGTATTCAATGTTTATTTTTTTTTTTTATAGGATTAATGTTTAAGTGTTTATCAAATTTTTCTAACACAATTATATGAATTCAATACATTTTTAATCATTTTAATAGCAGTGATCAAGATGCCGTCAACATATCAACGAAATGAAGGATTTTAGGCAAAGGACTATATCGACATAGAAGGGGTATTGAAATACAGGGTACCAGTAGTATATTAAAAATTTCAACCATTTTGACTATTTCGATGATATATCAGTCAGCACAACCGTTTCAGGGCATGCTACTGCTACATGTAGGTCTAGCTGTTGCTATTCTACTCCTACATGTAGGTCTAGCTGTTGCAGTAGCCGAAGTGGTAGGTTTTTTTACTTTGATAGTAGTAGGTCTCTGTTGGGTCACATGAAGAAGAGATGAGAAGGTCCAAGGTAGAGAGTGTTGGTGGCGGATTAAGGGGATGGGTTACAATGGGGAAGGAGATGAGAGGAGAGGAGAGGGAAAAAGATGAAGAGAAGTCATTTTTGTTGGCATGTGTCAGCACGCCTTCGACATGTCCTCGACGTGGCTTCAAAATGAACTATTTTCGAGGCATCAAAATCGTCAAAATCTGTCATCGAAATATGGATGCTTCCACAACATATCCTCGACGTGCCTTAAAAATGTGTATTTAGAAATTTATCAAAACAGCATCAATATCAACATTTAGAACCTTAACTGGATGCTCGTGCCATGCCTTTAGTATCATTTTTCCTTTTTGTTTTGTCTTTTTTCCTTTACTTTTCATCCTTCTCTCTTTTTTTCTCTCCCTTCCGGTGCTTTTTCTCCTTTTAAAAAAAGATACGCAAAAGCCTTGTGACAGGCCCTGAATATAATAGGCCTTGTGATTGTCCTATGTTTAGCTTTGGACTCCAGTAGGCCCTAAATGAAATGGGTTTTATGATTCTAACTTCATCACTCATGGAAAGAAGACAATTCTAGGAAGTAGTTGAGACGCATGGTCATTTAAAATGGTGCATAGAATGAACAAACATGTACAAAAGAAAATGTCAAGAGATAGTATCATACTCCAATATGTGCAAGATTAATTTCAAATATGGAAGAAAGAAACCCTAAGGAGGTATGACACCAAGGAAACAACTACCCTTGGAGCCCATAGCTTTCTTGTTCTATTAATAAGACAAAGGTGCTTGATGAGACCATCAAAATAATCGGACAAGGAGAATGCATTTATCTATCAGAATGTCAATACCACCCAGGCAAAACCCTAACATTTAATTGATTTTTCTAAAAAATTTAATAGTAATTTTTCCTGAAAAAATTAATAGGACTTTTTCTCTAGAAAAAATTTATAGAAATATAAGTATATGTAGATGACACCTTCAAGGTAACTACGGCTACTTGTAAATCAACCATATAGGCCACTGCATGGTGACTACTCAGTATTTCAGATGAGTATGCAACAAGTATGCAGTTTTAAATTTTAAATAGTTAAAAATATAAAATATTTTTTAAATAATCATTTTGTACTATTAACTAAAACTTACACTAACATGATCATACTAAAATACACCAAATAAAAAATAAAACTAAGTTGCTAAACCTCTCAAAAAAAAAAAAAAAATTGTTGATGAATGAAGTCATAGAAGAATCATAATCATACTAAAACTCATGTAAAAGAAAATGCATTAATGCTGCATACTTGATTAACATAACTATACTAAAAATGCATATATCACCCAATTAAAAATAAATTTCGTAACTGAATGATTGATTGGTTACCAGTAGATGTGAACATTGAAAAATGAACATAATTGATTGGAGGAATCTTGGATCCTGGAGGAATTTGATTTTTACTAAGTGCTGTATTAGAAGAATGTGAATAGTCGAGTGAGTATACTCATACAGACTGCATAATGGACTGTTTAAATGTATAAACTTCAATGAGGGGGAAACAAGAGATTTTTAGAAGAGGGAAAGTAGGGAGTTAAAATTGTTCTAGGCTTCCTTTTAAAAAACACAATTGTAGGTTTCCACCTTTTATGACAAGAATAAGCAGCAATATTTTGAACCTTTTAGGGGGAAACAAGAGATTTTTATTTCCTTCATTATCTTGCTTCCAAAAAAAACACATACATTAAACCCAATAAAGGATGTTGATAGTGGTCATTGCAAAGGATAAAAAGAATGAGGTAGAATGGAGGCAACAGTCCAGGCAAATTTGACTTAAAGAAGGCAAGACCAATACCAGCTTCTTCCATCTTTTCACAATCATGAGACAGGCGGAATTATATTGATAAAGTTATGGTTGATGGATCAGAATTTACAGGACGGAATGATATGATATGCTCTGGCTAGTTACTTCAGGGATTTCACTTCAAGGTGTTTGATGGATCATTGGATAAGGATTGGGTCCAATATTCCTTCACTTACAGACTACCAGAAAGTGATGCCAACAGCAACTTTTTTGGAGGATGAGGGGGGAAGACGATGTGGAGAGCATAAATGCAGAAGGATCACCTGGTGCACACGGTTTTCCTGACTTCAACAAAGGGTTTTGGAGCTTTCTACAAAAGTGAAAATTTTGGTATTAACAAAGTTAATAAATTCTATAGGAATTATGTACCTTTTTAATGGGGATTTTTTTTCATGAGTGGCACAAAAATCTTTTGAAATTACTTAAAATCATTTACTTCATTATATTTCTGATTATGCCATTGAAAACGTCACACTATTTTAGTATTTATCACTCCATTACTCATAGTTGCCAAACTTAATGATTTTAAACTGATATGTAATAAAAAAATTATTTTTTAATCCTTTTTTTTTTTTAATTTTCACCCTCTCCCTCACCCCCCCCCCCCCCCCCCCCAACCTCAACTCAAAGGCATCATCAACCACCACCAATGGCACTCTTCTCCCTCCTCCCCATGTTCTTCCTCCTCCCCATCGCGACCTTAGCGAGCACCTCCTATGGGAGGTCCCTCTGCCCCTACGTCGGCATCCACCACCCTGACCTCTTCCTATCCAAGGCTGCAGGGTGGCAACCAGAGGGGGTGGTAGAATCATTATCGTTAATGCCGTGGATGGCAAAATCATCAGAGAGAGGGGATGGAGGAGGTGGTCACAGGTTAGAGGGAGGTGAAAGGGGGTTGAAAATAAAAAAAAATAAATTGAGTACTAAAAAATAAATTTGGACTTTAAAATAAAGTTTTATTACATTTCAATCCAAAATCGTTAAGTTTGCCAGCTATGACTAATGAAATAGCAAATACAAAAACGGCATGACTTTTTCAATGGCATAATCAGTAATATAATGAAGTGAATGGCATTTAAGTAATTTCAAAATATTTTAATGACATTTGCATAAAAATCTCTTTTTTAGGTTATTGTCGATATTTGCTCTTTTTCCTTGGGTACTACTTAGTAATTTTCTCTTTCATCTCCTATATATGAGAGGTTGGACTTTCTAATAAGAGATTATGCCATCCATTCCCTTCTACAAGATATCAAAGGAGTGGTCCTAGGCTAGTGGTCGATACCTTCTTGATTTCTATGTCCTTTTTTTCTCCTCCAAAAGAAAGGAAAGGAAAACAAGAAAGGTAAGGAACAACTCTAACCTTAAGATCCGATGTTAAGGTCCGCCGTCGCCGTCAAGTCTCTAGCCAACCAATGACCCCACTGCTAGTCATCCCTAGCCATCCCTAACCATTGCCAACTTACAGGCAAACAGCAGCCAGATCTCCCACTACACTACCGCTACCCAAGCTTTAAGGGGTTCATACGACCATCTAATGCCTAATCGCCGACAACCTCCAAAAAGTCCACCAACCGCTCCTCTTCCAGCACCGACCACCGCTTTGGCTGGTTTTGGGCCGAGCTCCACCCAACCTAGGTCGAACAAGCCTTTTAGGCCACCTATGGCCCTTATCTTGGACCCTTTGATTTAACTAGGACCTTCTACCATTATTGGTTGAAATAGCTACAATCGGGACATTCTTTCACTGATTTGATTCCCTATATCTACTATTGAACACTATTAAAGCAATGTTCACTCAGTTTCTAGTACTACCTACACTTCTAGGAGTCTATTGATCTTCATGAGTTGTTAATTTGCTCATCCAATGCAACAATACACACTACATATGTCTATGCAACTATATTGAGACTCAATCTATGCTGAGTCTCATAATACTTGTCCAAAGTATTTGGGATCATCTCCCACTTTCTACTTGAGATTATCTCTTACCACTGTTTGGGATCGTCTCCCACAATAATTATATTCTTCTTCTACTGCTTTGGATTACTTCTAATGATTATTCCTATGTAATACATCAAATGAGGTTACTTCTATCTATTACTGCTGATCTCACAACTACTTCTGAGGATCATCTCATTATTGATATCGCCTTTCAAATATTGCTACAGACTCAACTACTTCTGATCATTTAACAGAAAATAGTAGCACTCTATCTGACACTAAACCCACTAGAGGGTTACGTCAGTCAAGTTGGCCACTTTCACGCATTCTCATATTACTGCATTTGGTGATATTAAGTTCCCCTCATAGATGTGTAATTGCCATTGTGCACCTAAGTTCCCTATAAGCCTCTTATCCATTAGTAAATTATGCAAGGATCTCAAGTATCGCATAATCTTTCATGAGCATGCTTGCTACTTACAAGACATGTGGACTAATCAGATAATTGGAGGATATGAATAGGATGGATTCTACTATCTTGATATATCTTTGCTAGAGAAACCTCTATTTTGACTGATCAAATATTATGGCATTGTCGTCTAAGTAAGCTACGTCATATATTTTGTGATATCCCATGGTCTTCCAACTTTGTTTACAAGGCATGCCAAGTGGGTAAACACCATCATGCTACTTTCCCTCATGTCAAGGAGTGTACATTTTTTTCTAGTACATTATGATATTTGGAGACCCCCTTACGTGAGCAATGTAACAAATCATAGATATTTTATTATTTTGTCAATGATTATAGCCAACTTGCCTTCGGTGTTTCTCATAAAGGATCAGTCAGAGACTCTACATGTGGTAAAATGTTTTTTTTGTTGAAATTCAAAATTTCTATTCTTCCTCTATAAAGATCTTTCGCAGTGATGGCATGCTATTGGCATGTCATCGATAAGGGGAGTTTTGGAAAAAGGGCGTATCAACACATAATGTGTCCTTATACAAGTGTATCAATGAACTTTTGCCATGTATCAAGTATGTTAACCCATATCGAGGGTCTTATTTCCAATTTCCACACTACACTGATATTTATTGACATAGTACAGTATTGAAGCCCCATTTCGATTCTTCAACTGTAGATGTGTTGTTGGTCTTCGTTGGCTTGCCGTTACTGTTGCTGCTGGTGCAAGGTGCTGCTGTTGCTACTGGTGGTTGCTTGAGCCTCGATCACGCTACCTCGCAATCCAACTCATTTCCAAGCCACGCTCCATCCTATTCTTGAGCTTCTCCACACGTCAAGAAGGTATGTTATTATCTCTTCTTCCTCCATTGCATGTATTTTTGTTGTGTATAGATGTATTAAGCGTATTAGATAATTTAGATGCAATTTTAAGTATGTATTAGATGTATAGATATATTTAGATATGTATTTAAGCATGCATTATATGTATAGATATATGACATGTATATGTATTTAATATATTAGATGTATTTGTGTAATTTATATTTTATAATGTGAAATTAATTTATATTTTTTGCATGAAAAATAAAACATGAAATTAAAAGCAACTTAGACGTAATTTGTAATATAATTTTAAAATGAAATTAGTAGTTTAGGTCCGTAGAAGTTAGGACTTGAGGGTTGGCATTTAGTAGCTACTACCCGGTAAGTTAGTAGTTAGTAGCTTGGTTCTAGCGGTAGTACATGTACATGTCAATTAAGTTACCACATGTAAATGAAATTAGTAATTTAGTACATAAGTTGAATAATCTAAACAATGCAAAAGTAATAATCAAAGTAATAAAGATAATGTAGAACGTTGGGGTTTACGTGGAAACCCCACTCATGAATAGCGGGGAGAAAACCATAAGAGAAGACCCCGATAAGGCTCTAATTTCTATATTTCTTCTCAAAGGAATATAAGAGTACACGTCTATTTAAAAGCCACTACTCACACACAGTCCACATCTTCCAATGTGATACTAAACAAACAATCCAATTCTCTCAACACTCCCCCTCAAGCTAGAGAATGGGATGCTCAGCTTATAACACAAAGAAACCCCTCTACACAGCAGAACAAACAATACTCTCAATAGGTACAACTGACTCCTCTGCAGATGACAGTTGCCCTCTTGTTCATGCTTGTAGGCAGGTATGCTGATGACACAACAGATCGGCTAGAGCTTGAAGACATTGTTGTAGCTGGTTTTAACAAGGGCCTCTCCTCTGGAGACCTCAACTGGTGCTGGTGGCTTCCCATTCAGTATCCCTGAAATAGGTCTTCCTCTGAAGACCTCGAAAGTGGATCTCCCTCTCTAGAGTCAACAAAACTAGATCTCCACATAGAAACCTGAAATAAGCCCTTCCTTTGAGGACCTTGAAACTCTAGGCCTCCCAGAGTTATAATTTCTCCTGTGTAGTACAAGAACAAAAGGAACTCCCAAACAAGGGATGACTACAACAGGCTTCCACATTCTCCATTTCTTCCATACTGGTACAGAAGAAAAAAAATAACAAAAGAAGAAATAAAACAATAAAAAACTATAGGAGCCTTCTCTACATCTCTTAAACATGAACATCATTTTTTCTCCTTTGTTTTTCCTTTTTTTCTTCTTCCCCCCTTTTTTATATTTTTCTCTCTATCACTTTTTTTCTTTCTTTTTTGTTTTTTTTGTTTTTCTCTAACAAGCTAAACATAAGGAGATCAAAAGATAGCTTCAAAAGCCCTAAAAAGCAAACCACTTACGATCTTCACGCCTCAAGTTTCATGTGTCGCCATGATCCTCTCCAGTCCTCGTCGCCGATCTCGTGCTGCTCCATGCCACGATCTCATGCGAGATCTCCACAGCGATCTTGACCAAGTCGACCTCGTCTCGCGCAAGATCGACGCCTCGATCAACGTCAATCTCGTAGTCTTCACTGAGATGCTGGCCTCTACCTGAGGTCGCATGCTCGTCGCCGCTTGAGGTCACGCGACGCCTCCTCCTGAGGTCGCGTGTCGCTGCCGCCTGAGGTTGTAAGCACACCACCTGAGGCTGCCTCCGATCCTGAGAAGTCCAAGGAGGCGAAGGATCCCATCTTCGAGGAGCTCCTCTATTTCGAGGAACCAACTAAGATTCCATGGGTTGCCACAGCCCCAACACCTCCGCCAACCTTATGGCCCCCACACATCTCAGGCCTTTCCTTAGCGTCGACATCTGCCTCGTCGCCTCCGAATGCACTTCTACACACTGCGTGGCGGATCGCCACAATCTTCATCTCATGAGATCTCACACCAAGATTGCTCCTCTAATCTCGCAACCCCTGGACCAGTGCCGCAGACCCCTTGTCGACACACTATCTAATGCGGCCCTGCAAACCATTGCCGTGTTGCCTCTGTGGCCTCCGGTGTGCTACTGCACCACCTCTGCAGCAGGAACAGCGTTGTCACACTACTCTTCTCCACCAAGAGCGGCAAATAGAACTCTCAAGAACAAAATAATAAAGCATGATAACAAGATAACAAGATAACCTAAGAAAGAACTGTTCTAATACCAAGTTGAATAATCTAAACAATGCAGAAGTAATAATCAAAGCAATAAAGATAATGTAGAACACTTAAGTTTACGTGGAAACCCCACTCACGAATAACGGGGAGAAAACCACGAGAGAAGGCCCCGATAGGGCTCTGATTTCTATAGTTCTTCTCAAAGGAATATGGGAAGAATACACGCCTATTTATAAGCCAAGACTCACACAGTCTATATCTTCCAATGTAACACTAGACCAACAATCAAATTCTCTCAACATATAAACTAAAAATGAAATTAATACATAGATATTTGGGTATCAAATAATTTAGAATGCAAATTAAAAATAATAACGATTTAAAAAAAAAAGAATAATTCAGAATTTAAATTAGATAATTAAAGAGGAGGAAAAAAGTGCACTATAATGTATTATCTATCATAGTCCTTGGTCTTCATTTGTGTTTAATTGGTAATTTTCAAGAATACTATGTCAAGAAACGAAAACACCCTTGCTAAAGTAAATAGGAAGCCAAATCCGAAGGATGCCAGCAAAGCAAATATTAGGTGGTGTTACTACACAAAATTGAATGAAAACAAATATATGACAGTGTAACTTTTATGGGAAACAATTACATGGTGATGGAATAACGCAATTCAAGCACCACCTAGGTGGAAATGACAAAAATGTGTCAAAGTGTGAAGATTATCCTAAGGATGTGCCAAAAGTCATTTCCAAGTCAATAATGTCCAATGTTATAAATATCAATCGATCAGGTCACTAACTAAGGAATATACGATATGAGGGATAGTCCAGGAGTACTATGTCAGATATTTTTTAAATATTTACATATATATAAGTGAGATGAAATGACCAAAATTAAATTATTTAGTAGCCCTACCTCTCAATATATAGAGGTGGGAAAAGTACAAAACCCTATAAAATAAGAAAATAACAAAAGGAACAATAATAATAAGCCTAAGATCGAAGGAACACAACACTCTCCCTCGAGTTGAAACATAGATATCAATCATGCTCAGCTTAGAACAACAAACATCGAATGAAGATCGTGACAATGGCTTAGTGAAGATGTCTATTGTCTGGTCATCTAAGATAATTGTAGTATAGTGAAATCCTCGCTGGATCAGGTAATGTATGTAGTGACATTCTATCTCCACATGCTTGGTCCTTTAATAGAACATGGGGTTGTTAGCTATGTAAGTAGCCATTCTGTTGTCGCATTGCATCATGGGTGTGTCAAGATGTATAGATATGTAAGTGATACCTACATCATCTCTACCACAGCATGTGCCATGGCTATATACTTCGACCCAGGATTGGACCCAATGACAACTATCAGCTTTTTGCACTTCCATGTCACTAGATTTCCTGCCACATAGGTAGAAAAACCAATATTGGACTTTCTGTCCTCCAAGCACCCTGCATAGTATGCATTTGAATAGCCTACAACACTCATAGAGGTCCCACTACCAAACAAAATTCCCTGTACTTGTGTCTTCTTCAAGTATCTCAACACCATCATGGCAGCATCCCAGTGTTGCTTTGCCGATCTGTCGATAAATTGACTCAATTTCCATGCAGCCAAGGAAATATCCAATCTAGTGACAGTCAAGTATAAGACCTTCCCAACCAGTTATTTGAATTGTCTACTATCCACTATATCTAGCTTATCATCGTAGAGACGAGCCTTTGAATCCATAGGAATATTTACTGATTTAGCTCCTAACATGCCTATCTCCTAGAAAACATCATGCACGTATTTTCTTTAAAAGAGCACTATGCCCTTCCTGATGCATACAACCTCAATCCCAAGAAAGTACCTCAATGGTCCAAGATCCTTCACGACAAACTTGCCCACAAGACTCTGCTTGACCTCAACCATCCCAGTCACATCGTCTACTATAATAATCAAATCATCCACATAAACCAGGAGCACCACTACTCCCTTTCCTGTCTTCTTGACAAACAGAGAGTGTTTAGATGACCTCTGGAAGCCAACTGCCTCAACAACTTCGTAGAGCTTCTGGAACGAGGCTCTGGGGCTCTGTTTCAAGACATGTATCGCCTTCCTCAACCTACACGCACTCCCCCTGAACCTCATAATCAAGGGGGTTGCTCCATATACACTAACTCTTGAAGATCACCATAGTGGAATGCATTCTTCATATCTAACTGATGAAGTTGCCAATCACGCTGAACTGCCACAGAAATCAGAATGCGCATAGAAGGGAGACATGCAACCAAAGAGGTGTCAAAAAAGTCCACACCATAGCTCAAGTGAACCCCTTTGCAACCAGTCGAACCTTGTACCTGGCAACAAACCCGTTTGGGTTGTACTTGATGGTGAACACCTATCGACAACCAACAGCAACAACACCATTTGATAACTCTATAAACTCACATGTGCCATGTGAGCGAAAGGCAGCCACCTCGTCTTCCATGGCC
Source organism: Thalassia testudinum (assembly GCA_037157565.1). Classification (NCBI taxonomy): domain Eukaryota; kingdom Viridiplantae; phylum Streptophyta; class Magnoliopsida; order Alismatales; family Hydrocharitaceae; genus Thalassia; species Thalassia testudinum. The sequence continues at coordinate 31,323,575 of JAZHRO010000036.1, forward strand.
TGATGCCACTTTGAATCAAGCATGGCCTATTAATAAGTAGCAAGAACCTAAGTAGCAGACAAAGCCTAGCAGAACATCCCAAATGTCATCCCCAAACAGTCTATAGACAATGCCCCTAAAACAAGATACCAGGGACAACGGCCTGAAGCCTTCCGAATAGCAATCAAAAGGTCAAAATCATTTGGCACTGTATCTGAAGAAAGCAACCTCTGGCTCGTCTGAGGTGTTGGGATCAGAAGTAGGATCTGCATCAACACAACTGGGCAACAAATCATCAATCTATAAAGCATCTGTACTCACCTAAACCGGAGGGGATAGTGGCGTCGAATGAGAGAAGGGTGCTACCTATAAGTCACCGAAAACCTGTAACAGGAGGATCATGAAATCATACTCATTAGGAGGCACAGAGTTCGTGATTGTGATAGTTTCCAAGGGGATAAACGGTATAGGCATGGGCTAATCACTAACCTCAGGGGAAAGGCTACACCTTGTAGAAAAAAAAGGAATGGATTCGTGAAAGGTGACTTTGGCATTCACATAATGTCAACCAGAAATAGGATCATAACACCAATACCTCTTTTAAGTCCTAAAATACCCCAAGAATACACTTGACATCCCTCAGAGCAAGCTTATCCCGACTAGGAGAAGTAAGATGCGCAAAGGCAACACACCCAAATACACAAGGAGGCACATGAAGGAACTCACCATCAGGATGCAATAGCTGCCAAGGTATCTACTCATGAATAATAGAGCTTAGCATCCTAGTGAGCAAATAGCAGATAGTAAGAACATCTCCCTAATAATGTGGGGGAACACTGATAAATCAGAAGAGTGCATGTCACATCAAGTAGATGTCTATGCTTCCACTCAGCCACCTCATTCTGTTGAAAGGTTTGAGAAGTGATCTAATGTACAATCCCATGAGACTTATAAAAGGTAGATAGCTTCATAGTACGAAACTCAAGCATTCTCAAATCTCACAATTTTAACAAATACTGAAAAATAGGTCATTATTTCCAAGATAAATTATTCAATAATAATGCTAACATCAGACTTATTCTTCAAAAGGAACACCCATGACAAACGACAAAAGTCATCCACGACCGCAAGAAAATAACGTTGACCCAACCAATTAGGAACCCAGCTAAGGCCTCACACATCCATGTGAAATAGTTGAAAGAACTTTGTAGACCCCGATCCATGATTAGCAAGATAAGAGGCACAATGGTGCTTACCCAGTTGACAAACATCACAAGTAATCACAGTAGCAAGAGAAATGTGAGGAATGATGCGTCTAAGCCTATCTAACGAAAGATGGCTAAGACAAAGATGCCACTGGAATGAACTCCCAGCAACAAAGGAAACCTCCCCATGACAAGCAGTAGCAAAGGGAGAGTAGACTAAGCAATAGACAACCCCTTTTCACGACCACCACCAATCACCCTCTCCATTAGCTTGTCCTGAAAAATACAACCCATAACATCAAAAATGGAACAGCAATTCAACTCTTTTGTAATTCTACTGGCAAATAGAAAGCTAATTGGAAAACCCAAAACAAACAAAACATATGGCAACCAGAGCATGGGGGTAATAGACATCTCCCCCTGTCCTGCTATTATGGAGTGGCTCCCCTCTATCTGGCTCGATGGAACAAACTTGAGGTGGCTAAAGCAGCGTTAGTCCCCACTGAGATGGCGTAAGGCTCTGAAATCAACTAACCAATCTATGCAACAACAGCAAAGATCCATACCTGAGGAGAGGCAAAAGCAATTGTCTCGGTGGTGGCAGGAGTCTCCTGGGTCAGCTGAGTCAGGCGTTGGAGCTTAGAGTAGGGCATCATAGTCAGCTCTTGGAATCGGAACAATGTCACCGTGATCCTCTGAAGTAGCAACCATCTGATTGGCTGCAAGGGGTCGACCATACTTGATCCAATAGGTAGCCTCCACATGTCCAATCTTCCGACAATAAGTATAAGAAGAGAAAATTTTCCCAGTCTAGGTGCTACCACGACCCCTACCCCGTGGTGCAACAACTCCTCTACCTCCATGTCCAAAAATGGTAGCAAGAGAAGATGTCTTTCCAATGGTCTAAGTAGATGGCAGGATCTCAGCTATGATGATTAATCTACTATACACCTCTAGAGATGGAAGCTCAGTAAAAGTCAAAAGTTGAGCAAGGGCGATGGAATATTCTGGACCAAGGCCAAAAAGAAGCTGTAAGATAGTACCCTCTTTACAATATCCCCTCTGCATGGCACACGTGCACATGGGTCTACAAGCATTATACTTCTTCAAAAGATCTTTCAAAGTATAGTATTGTGACAGCAAGCAACCCTCCTAACGAAGTTGAGAGAGCTCATGATAAATTTGAAAGGCCCAACTTGAGTTCTTGTGGGAATAAGTATCACACAAACTATCCCACATTTCCTCTATTGTCCTATGGTACACAATCCCATCACCAATGCGTGGAATAACACAGTTCATGATCTAAGCCTGAATCATGACGTTATCCTTCTTCCGAATGGCATTCCTTGTCTTCTCCTTTGGTTCCGATTGAAGCAATATGTGCTCCTTGTCATGACCCTTCACCATCATAAGAAAGGTCTATAACCATCAGAGATAATTAGTCTCGTCCAACTTGACCATAGGACTGAAGAAATGACTTTTATAAGTCCGTATTACTACCATGAAATCCGATGTCACCTCCAAAGAACTAGAAGAAGCTACCTTGCCTTCAACCAAACCACAACGAAATCCATGCACAAGACTAATGCATCCAATCAACAAGAAACCACAAATTCTACGATCTGAAAATTAAAATCAGGTCAAGATGCCTCCACGGTAGATCTGAAATCAGGCCCTATACATGAGATCCGAGGCAAATAGAGCCCCAAAAATTAGATCAAGAGCCAAGAAGGTGGCTCCAAAAGGCAAGGCAACCACACGCTAGGGTTGGAGAACCCCTAGCAACACCGCCAACCAAAGGAGGGGCCCAAGCACGCCATACACTAGCTACTGCTGCCTGCCAGCAGCACTAGCAGCCACCGATGGGCAAGCACGCCGACAGGAGGGCAAACCAACGAGAGGAGGCTGGTTAGCGACACGTAGGAGGGGAGAGGGGTTAAGGTGAAGGCTACGAAGGCTAAGGCTTTTCGATACAATATCTGAGCACCGACTTAGGACTGGTACTCTAATACCAAGTGAGATGAAATGACCAAAATTAAATTATTCAATAACCCAACCTCTCAATATATAGAAGTGAAAAAGTACAGCCATGTAAAATAAGAAAATAACAAAAGGAACAAAAATAATAAGCTTAAGATCAAAAAGGCACAACAATATATATATCAAGTAAAATATACCATTAGATCATTTTCAAGTTCAAGATTTCCATGTCCTCCAAAACCAAGATTTCTACATCCACGGCCAGCAACCGCCATGGCAAAGGAGTCAGATACGGGCACAAGGTATGAAGTCTCTAGTTTGGAGAGGCGAGCATAAATCTGGGTAGGCTCGAGACCAACTATATGGATCTAATGACCTCTTGTTGTCGTGTAATGACAGCTACATCAGAGGATATAGGCTGATGAAGGTCTTACTCATCCCATGAGTTCTTCATAATACCATAATAATCAACCATCAACATGATACCCTTCCTAAGCGTGTGTATCTCCTCTACAACCCTGTAGAGATGGGTAATATTACTCTTGTGGAAATGTATCTCATGTAGAACTTCTCATATTTTCTTCACCAAAGCATGGGCCATCATCTACCATTCAATAGACATGTGGCCACCGAATCATTGTCTACCTTCCAATCTACAGACTTCACGACAGGCCCATCCTGCGTAAGAATATATTTCTTCCTATGTGATTCCACAAATCGAGAAAATGACATGGACCAAAGCAAGAAGTTGGATCCATCCAACTTAATAAATGTTCCATGCATATGTGGAGATGTGTTCATGGTAAATAACTTTCCCATCAAGTTGCGTAGGAAAACCTTTTAGTCTCCCATAACTGCCCAGTTCGTAGATCATTGCTCCAAATTGCTTCTTGCACATGCTCTACTGCATATGCTTCATAATAGAAGCGAAAAACACAATCTGCAGAACAACTTCAAACCATAAATGGCTCAAAAGTCAACAGGGCAACAACCACCTGCTGGGGCAAGAGGTGGCCCCAGCAAGGCTGCCTCTTCCTCCTGACCCGCTAGAGACACAAGAAATGAAGGAAGGTGCTACAACATCCCTACCAAGCAAAACAACCCCTTCCCCACGCACAACATTAAGCCCTGAGGCAACGCTGGAGAGGCGCTGAGAGGAAGGCCTAACGACACTGGTGGAGCCCTGCGATGATGAGAGGGGGGCCCTACGATGGCGCTAAGGGCCTTAGAAGCATCCCTACAACATGGCTTGACCATCAGGGGAGAGAAAGAGAGAGCACCAACAGCAATGGTGCTAGCTAGCAATGCCAGTGAGGAAGCTAGCAACATCGGTGGAAGAGAAGGGGTGGGTGGAAGGGTTTTGGAGGCTAGGGTTTTTGATGGGGTACCCAGGCAATGGTCTAGGATTGCTACTCCGATGCCATATTAGGCTAAATGAGCAAATCCTTTATTCAATGGAGCCATATATCCTTTATATAAAGAGACACAACAGGGCAAATAAGAACCGCACTCATACAATATAAGAAAATAAAAATAGGAGCCCAAAGACCTATACAACTCAATAGCATATTAGTTAATATGAGTAATCACGAGTTCAGACACACAGAAATGAACTACCAGACCATATATTCATATATGAATTGGAATGTCTATTGTAATTACCTTCAAGCCTCACAAAGCATAATAGATGGAATCAACAAAGTGGCAATGATGGGGACGGAATGCATCCCGCATGACATTCATGGTTTTTTTTATTTCTAAAATTCTCAACAATTTGATAAGGTACTTAAAATTTTTATTTTATCTTTTAAATTTTTCATTTGGTTGTACTACTTTATATATACACGCTTTATTTGAGTACATATTAATTCAACACTTGTGTTTTCACATGTATGATTTTTTACATAAACTTTTATAGTTTTAAATCAGTAATTTATAATTTACTTACAATTTTAATCATTTACATAAATTTGTCAAAGTACCCTCAACATGCCCTTAATACGAAGAATTTTGGGAGCATCAATAACCCAACATCGATACACAAGAATTTCCACGACATGCTCTCAAAGTGCCTCAAATACGCGCACTTGGAATGATCAACACAGTGTCAATAACGACACTTAAAACCTTGGCAGTAAACATACCCTTGAATTTATGCAAAAGGAGTTGCAGTCTTTCTGTCTCTAATGGCACCATACAATAGACTTTATGTAGTTAAACCTCACAAAAAAATGGGGTTGCTAAGGAAATGTTATTCTTACTACAACTTGATCAGCCAACTTCCCCTATCTATCTTGCATGGGGAGATTTCTTTTTCAACTACAACAACCTGATAAGGAAATTTGTCCCTTGCCTCTGCAAGTTTTCGACTGCACCAATTTATCTCCATGAGCTATTAAATGTCTTTATGGGACATCCTGGTACCCAAAAAGATATCAATGTAATGATCTTGGTAACCACCAATACTTTGTCACTGCAGAAGTAACATTCTTTGAGCATGTTGCATTTTTCCTTAAGGAAGCAATGTTGGATTGGTGCCTCTTCGAACTTATCAACGACAAGATGGCCATGATAATAGCTCTTCAGAGGTACTATGGACACTCCTGCATAGAATACCCCAACTCATACGAACTTGGGACCCAAACAGGGGGAGTCTTCAATTTCCACCATACCCAAGAAGGTACCTCTTCCTATGCATGTTCCAACACCACTAGATCCCTCTAAGCCTCCATTACCACAAACAAACCTAATGTTAGGTATGTTTCCTAGACACTTTCAACGCAGGACTGTGTCCATTCCTCCTATAGACAAGAGCCCTTGTCTACCATTCATGCTCAAACCTTTCCAAATGCCAGTGCCTCATCTAAGGACTAAGTACCTTTTACTACTGAGAGCACAAATTTAAGTCTTCCCATTACTCATCATAAGGTTCAGCAGTATTGTGCTAAATATTATGTTTCTTAATTTATGTCACTTGATCATTTATCTGGGGCAGTCTTTCTTTGACTGTTGATAGCCACCAAGTTCCAAGTATGAAAACAAATATCTTGATATATCGGTAATATATCCATATTCCCAACATAACTCATATCAATATCACAATAAATATCTTTTTCCTACAATATCGACGATATATCACACATATCAGTGAGTCTTGATCGATATCCCTAAATATTAAGGGATATCGATGTGATTGATAGGGATCCGTAAAAGTGTCTTTCAAGCAAAGGTGTGTTAGGCTTCAGGATCAAAGAATGATACATAAGAGATCAAACACAGCAACCGGTGAGTTGACTCCTGGTGACTTTGTAACCCACCTTCAAACTTTGGATAGAAATCCAAAGGCTTAGATGGTCGGAGATGATTAAAGACATTACATTAAAGAGCTTAATTGGATGAAAATACTTTCTATCGAAATGAATATCCCATAAAACAAGCAATATGTTGAAATATGTCCTCAATATTGTTGTGTCAATTGAATTGTTCTCAAGTCCAAAGTTTTATAGACTTTGGTTTACAGTTTTTGAGACTCTTCTCAAGTGTCTAGCCCTTTCCCTTTAACCTCTTCCAATTCTCCACCTTTTCTGTGATGATTTTTTTTACTCGTTACTAATCAACCCTTATTATACACGTGAGCAATGCTTAGCTCATGTTTATGCATATGTTGACCATTCAATCACTCATGTGTAATTAATCCATACCTACATTTTTTTATTTTTCATCACCAATCAACTTATATCATACATGAAAATTATGTTAATACATAGCTCATATTTGATCTTGTATGTCACTTTTTCATATTTTCTCTATCTAATTCTCATTAATGATCCCATAAATAATACACTCCAAATCTTACTTAACCATCAACTTTTGATTATCTTCATTTTATAGTAAGCTCTCTTATGAGATTATTAACATGTCTTTTATTCTTCTATTTGAATGCTATTATTTCATTTAAATTTTCGTTTCAATTTTTATAAACAATTATTAAAATTATAATTTCATATAATATCAAGAAAATCATAATTTTATAAAATTTGAACATTTTCATCCATTTCAAATCAATTGAGGGATACCAACGATATATTAGCGATATATCTTTGATATGTCTCTTTTTTTACTTGTCGATATGGTATCAACATCGACATTTGAAACCTTGGTTCCAAGGGACCATAGAGATGTCTTCCTGGATGCATTCTGAACACTTGCTATGGAAGAAGAGATAGCTACCTTATAGTCTCATGGAACATAGAAGCTAGTAGATCTACCCCCAGGTGCTACAGTTGTGGGATGTAGATGGGTGTACACACTCAAATGTCATCCTGATGGATCTGTGGAGTGATACAAAGCTCATCTGGTTGCCAAAGGTTATACACAAACTTTTAGAGTGGACTACTTTGAGGCATTTTCCACGATAGCACGACATAATTAAGCCCGAATCCTGCTATATGTGGCAATTAATAAAGGATGGACTATTCAAAAACTTGATATCAAAAATGCATTCAGTGGGCAAAAATGATTCAACTTATTATTCTAAAAAGCCCTAAAACTCTTTATATAAAAGAGAGGTGTGGGGAAATAACACGTCTAGATAGAAAATAAAAATAACAAATAAACCACACAAATAAAAAGAAACAAGGACTAAGGGATATGTTAACACTCCCTCTCAAGTTAGAAAATAGATATCAATCATGCTCAGCCTAGAACAACAGACATCAAAAGCAAAACATGGAAAAGACTTTGTGAAGATGTTTGTTGTTTGGTCTTCAGATGCAACAAAAGTAGTACGCAGCATCACACACTGGATTAAGTCTAATGTAGTGGCAATCCACCTCAACATGCTTGGTGCACTAATGAAACATGGGATTACTGACGATATATGTAGTTGTCAAGTTGTCAAAACTCATCTCCATAGGTTCTTGAATCTAGACATGTAAATCTTGCAACAAAGATCTCACCCAGATCATCTCTGCAGCTATTTGAGCCATAACCCTGTACTCTAACTCGACACTAGGTCTAGAAAGAACTTCCTGATTCTTACTCCTCTAAGTGACCAGATTCCTTGCTACCAATGTGCAGAAACCAGTGGTAGACTTCCTATCTACCAAACAGCCTGCATAATCCACATCTGAGTACCCAGCCATTGTCATTGGGATCCTTTGTGGAAGAGTATCCCCCATCCAGATGCTTTCTTCATGTATCTAGGTACCCGTATAACGGCTTGCCAATATTGTTTGATCGGTTAGTTCATAAACTGGTTGAGTTCACCCACAGCAAATGCAATGGGCCAATGTCTAGTCGAGTAATCGTCAAGTACAGCAATTTCCCAACAAACTGTCTGTATGCCCGACTATCCACAGGCTTTACCTTATCATATAGATGCATAGGGTCCATGGGCATATTAGTTGGCTTGAACCCCAACATATCAGTCTCCTGAAATACACCTAGAGCATATACGCTAAGACAAAATAATTCCCTACTTGCTTCTGGCCACCTCAATCCCAAGAAAGTATCGTAGCTGTCCCAAATCCTTCATAACAAACTGCTCAGCAAAAGACCACTTGACCTTGGTTATTCCAGCTTCATCATCCACAGTAATAATGAGACTATCAACATAGACCAAGAAAGCCACCACGCCCCTCTCAGTCTTCCTAACAAATAAGGAATGGTCTGACGAAGATCACTTCAAACCCATCTTCGCCACCTTCGAGAACTTCTGGAACCATACTCTGGGGCTCTGCTTAAGACCATTGATGGCCTTCTTCAACCTGCATACACTCCCCTTAAACCTCGAACCGAGGGGATTGCTACATATAGACCTCCTCATGAAGATCGTCGTATAGGAATGTATTCTTCACATCAAGATAGTGAAGTTTCCGATCCTTACGGGCAGCAATAGATATAAGGATCGAACCGTCAATAGGCAAGCCATGGGGAAAAAGTATTGAAGAATTCCACCCTAAACATCTGAGTGAACCCATTCACCACCAATCGAGCCTTGTACCTTGAAATCGACCCATCAAGGTTGTATTTCAAGCAAAGACCCAACAAGATCCCACCAAGCAAGCATCATCTGGAAGTGGAATAAGATCCCATGTCTGTCGAGCCTGAAGAGTAGCCATCTCATCCTCCATGGCTTGACACCATTTTGAATCAAGTAATGTCTACTGATACATGGAAGGTATCTACGAGGCAGACAACACAGTAGTAAACAGTCCAAAAGCAATCCCTAGATTAGCTATAAAGATAGCCCCAACCACATGGTACTACTGCATACAGAAGCATGATGCCTTCCGAATAGTTATCAAAAGGTCATCAAGGACAACATCAACCTGACTTGCACAATCACCACTAGCCACATACTAGTTAGAGCTCTCAATACATACCTGACTTGGCAAGGAAGGTCGAACAAAAGGGGGTGTACTGCTTGTAAGTAACTAGAAACAGATATATAACTGGCACTGGCAGATCTCTGAACCTCTGATCAACACCACTACTATCAGGTGCAGGAATAGTCTCAAGATCATCGCTGTCACTACCAGGTGTTGGACTAGTCTCAAAAATAGGAATCCCATGGGAACTGGAAGAATAGGCATGGGTGCAAACTCTACCTTTAGTAACAACTATTGTGCTATAAGTGTGAAAAAAGGAACAAACTCATGGAATGTAACATCTGCACTCACGTAATGCCTACCAGTCACTGGATCAAAACATCTATACCCTTTCTGTATTCTTGAAAATCCAAGAAAAATGCATTTCACAACCCTTAACTCGAACTTCTCTCCCTAGGCCTAGGAGATGCACAAATGCTACAAACCCAAACACACAAGATGGTGATTGGAATAGATTACTCTCAGGATACAGAATATGCCAAGGAGTTCATTTATGCAACACATAAGACATATGTTGATAAGATGCATGTTGTAAGATATGCATCACTCTAGTAGTAAGTGTGACACACAATGATGGATAAGTAATGTCCAAGCCACATCTAACAAATATCTTTGTTTCATCTCTGCCACACCATTCTACTGTGAAATATAAGATCAAAAGGTCATATGTATAATACCATGAGACATAAAGAAGGCAGCTAGTATGGTAATATAAAATTTCAATGCATTATCATATCAGAAAATTAATTCTTTATTTCCAATAAAAATGTCTCAATACCATGCTTACCATCGAACTTATTCCTCAATAAAAATAACCAAGACAGTAGTGGGAAATCATCTACTATAACTAAATAATAACGATGACCATGTTGGTCAAGAATTCAACTAGGGTCCCAAACATCCATATTCAATAACTAAAAAACAATAGTAATCCCTGGTCTAGTACTGGGTAGAAAAGATTTGTGGTGCTTCCCGAGTTGACATGTATCACAATGTATCTCGATAGCAAGTGAAATATGTGGGATGATGCATCTGAGCCTATCCAGAGAATGGTGACCAAGGAGACGATGCCACTACAAGACACTCTTCATGTCTACCATCAATCGTCCTCCCCGTCAACATATCCTGAAAGATGCACCCCACATCATCAAAGATAGCACGACAATGAAGCTATTTTGTAATCTTACCGACAGACAATAAATTCAAAGAGAAATCAACGACAAAGAATAGAGTAGATAATCTTATGGTGGGGATAACTACCACCTCCCCCTGACCATCAATCTAGGCATTGTCTACGATCGACAACCTGCATTGTTTCACCACAACACACAGACTGTAATCTGTCAAAGCATCCCATGGAAGTACTAAAATCTACCAACCAAGACATACCCGCAGAAACCGAGCACATATGTGTGTACCTGATGAGAAGAAAAAAGCAACAATCTCAATAGATAAGGGGCCTGGCCCTTGAGTGAACTGAGAGAGATGGAGTAAAGCATCATAGTCAGCCCGAGGAACAGAGAGTATTAGACTGCTCCCTTAATGTCACGATGGCTTGGTTAGCAACTAGAGGCCTCCCATGTTTGGCCCAGCATGAGACCTCCACATGACCAACCTTACCACAAAAAGTACAAGTAGTGCAAGGCTTCCTAGACGAGCCTCATCCACGTCCACGAGTGGAAGGTGCTCCCCTACTACCATGTCCAATAACTGCAGCAAGTACGAAGGTTTGACCTGCATTATCTCCAATCTAAGACAAAGTCACAGTAATCTGACTGAGACGGCTATATGCTAGTGTGAGAATCTGTGAACGAGCAACAGATAATCAGGACCAAGTCCAAGCAAGAACTGGAGAATGGCAGCCTCTCGATAATACTCTATGTAGCAGAAGTACAGACCAGCCTGCAAGCATTGTATTTCTCCAGGAGCCCCTTCAGGGCACAGTAGTACTAAGAAAGAGAATGCCCCTCCTGCTTCAACTCAAATAGTTTGTGATAAATCTAAAAACTCAGGATGAGTTCTCATGTGAGTACGTGTCACGAAGGCTATCTCACATTGCTTTAATCGTCTAGTAGTCAATTATCTCATCCTCAGTCCGTGAGATAACGCAATTCACCAGCCATACTCAAACCATAATAGCATTATCTTTCTTTCATGTGGCATATTTCCAAATCTGTGTCGACTCAGATTCTAGTAAAATGTATTCCTTGTCATGATCTTCCACTGTCATAAAAAACGTTTAAGACTACCTACAATAATTGGTTTCAGCCAACTTGATTATGGAGCTGAACAACAAACTCTTATAGGTTCTAGTCTCGAAAGCAGTGTGTGATGTCACCTCAGAATCACTAGAGAGCCATCCTAAGCCCTATAGACGAGGAAACATGCCCAAGAGTAAATCTAAAATCTAATTTCAAATCATAAAACTATCATATCATCAACTCAAATCGAACTAATGAGAAGTAAGGTATGAAAAAATAGATTTTCCAAACTAACCAAGGTGTAGTTACACTTGTTAAGGCCAAGATTAACCCCTACTAGTGCAGCCTCTCCCTCGTGGACCCTCAAGAATGAGGAAACAACGAGGGAGGAGGACGTAGACCATCCCTACCAAGGCAAAATCAGATCTGGTGGTAGCAAGAACCACCACAAGGTTGGCGGTGACAAGATTCACCCCAACAAAGGCTATGCAGCACCAACAAGGGTCCCCAGGCACACCTAGCAACTCCACTAGGGAGTTAGATGGGCCCCAATGGCAGTGCGCTGAGGACCCAGACCACCACCAATAGTGGCGCTAGTGGTAGGGCTATTGCTACGCTACCTGAGGAGGGAGAAGGGTTGGCGAGAGGAGATCCAACGTGCAAGAGAGAGAGAAGGGGTGCGATGGAGGGTTGAAGCGCTTGTTTGGTGGTGGTAACTAGGGCTTCAATCTAAGACCACTACTCTGATACCAAGTGAGCAAAAATGATACAACTTATTATTCCAAAGAAAACTACACCTTTTTATATAGAAGAAAGGTGTGGGAAAATAACACATGTCCAAATAAAAAATAAAAATAACAAACCACACAAATAAAAAGAAAAAAGGACCAAAGGGAATATGTCAACACATTCCTTTATGGGGATCTAGAGGAGGAAGTTTATATGCAACAGCTCCTAGGCTTCATCATTTAAGAGGAGTGTCAAAAGGTGTGCAGGCTAGAGGTCATCTATAGCCTTAAACAGAAGGTGAGGGCATGGTTTAACTGGTTTAGTACAGCAGTCCAAGAGCATGGCTTTACTAGATGTTCTGCTGATTACTCAGTTTTTACTTTGCATAGGGAGACCGCATCAGTGATTTTAATTGTCTATGTGGATGACATTCTGTTGAGTGGTAGTGAAACAGAAGGCATACAGAACACCAAATCATTATTGCATTCGTAGTTTGTTACCAAACATCTAGGCACTTTTAGTTATTTTCTTAGCATAGAGGTATACCACATAGATGAGGGAGTAGTCTTGTCCCAAAGGAAGTATGTGTTGGACATGCTAAAATACACTGGCATGATTGGATGCAAATCGACCTGTGTGCCTATGGATCAGTCGTTGCCTCTTGGAGATGAAGATAGTCCACTTTTGCAGGATGTAACTAGATATCAGGCTATGGTTGAAAAGTTGACAGTTACCAGACCTGGCATTAGCTTTGTTGTGGGATGATTAAGCAAGTTTATGCAAATACCGAGGGAGGTCCAGTAGGATGGAGTTTGTCAGGTGTTAAGATATCTACAGTGTGCTCCTGGGAAGGGACTCCTTCCAGTATTATGGTCATCTTCACATTTGTAACTATTATGATGCTGACTACACCAGGACACATGAAAACAGAAGGTTTATCACAGGATACTATACTTACGTACAAGACAATTCGGTTACCAGGAGCAAGAAACAAACAATAGTTTCTAGATTAAGTATAGAATCTAGGTATCGAGCCATAGCGCATACTACCTGTGATTTGTTGTAGGTCTAGTCTATTTTACAAGATTTTGTTGTTCAGATTTCAAGGCCTATTCCAATGTACTGTGATAATAAGGTTGCAATGTTTATTGCTAATAATCTAACCTTTCACGAAAGGACCAAGCATACTGAAGTGGATTGTCACTTCATTAGAGATATTATGAGTAAGATCTCCACGCCCTATATTGGCACCAAAGACCATATTGCAAACAAGGTTCGAAATGCCGATTTCGACGTCGTGCCGACAAAATTTTAAGTGTACATTTCGTGGGCATGCCGAAGGCATGCTGTGGAAATGCCCGTTTTTCGATGGCCATGCCGAGGGCACGCCGTGGGAATGCCGAGGGCATGCCGATAACATGCCGACAGAAAATCACATAAATACTCAAAATGAAGTGTGTGTGTCTACTTGGAAAGTTGAGTGTCTCTAGTTAAGCTAATCATCATGTGTGTGTCATTTCAACCCCCCCACATTCCCAGTTTCGAATCTCCCACTCCTGCATTCAAACTGCTCTGTTTGAGTGTGTGACAGTCCCCCAATTTTCGAATTTCAGCCATTGACTAATCCCCCCTATTTCAGATTTCAGTCCCTCCGAATCTCCTACAGCGTCGATCGGCATGCCGGCTAAATCGTCGGCATGCTGCCGAAACCGTCGGCATGCCGCCGAAATTCGTCGGCATGCCGGCGGCACACCTGTAAATCAATAACATAGTCATGTCGGCATGACTCCCTTCCAGAAATAGCCTTGCCGCATTTAAATCACTGATTGCAAATATTTTCACAAAGGCACTCTCAGAAGCAACTTGAAGTCTTATGTTCCAAGCTGAGCATGTCTAACACCTATACTCTAGCTTGAGGGAGAGCATTGAGTTATACAGGTCTTAGGGTCCTTATTTTTATTTTTTCATATCGTATGGGTGTGGTTATTTTCCCTCTTGTGCCTCTCTATATAAAGACACATAGGGCTCCATAGAATAGATGATTTTCTCATTATCCCAACATATGCCAATATGAGGATATCTAATATTCACATATTGGCTTCTACGAGATTAATGCGAGGATCTTGCTTGCTTGATGCTTCTTGTGATGATGATGATGATATTCTAATTTTTCTAATTTAAGGGTCATAATGATAAAGTTGAGCTACTAGCGACATCAATTATGGGGCTGGGGCCTGATAATATGGGAAGAAGCTTTACCAAGATGCATTGGAGTAGGCATCGTTGGCATACCCTTTATTTTCTAACTTGAGGTAAGATTGATATGATGGATACAATGGATATGGAGGTAGTGGTTGCGCAAAGACTACAGGTAACAACTTTAACTATATGACCCTATGTCATGAGTAGGTGGTGCTCCAAAAATCTAGTCACTTATACTTACGGAACCCACAAACGAGCTGAAATCGTCAGTGTGGTGTATAGTTCTTTGTAGTCTTTATCACTTTAATATTCACTAATAATTTCTCCTCTCCCTCTATCAAATGATCGTTTCAATTCAGATACACCTACCATCATCTATGCATCTGCATCATCATCATCTTCGTCATCCGAATCAGTCTTCAATCTAGACTATGATATTGTTTTTCATCTTCATTGAATACTCTGATGTAGAAAGTATCAATCGGATATTGAGTCTTCGATCTAGACTGTAATGATTGTTTTTCATCATCTATCCAACTCTACAATACATGATCTCTCTTCTTAAAAATATATGCTAAATCAATTGGATCAGCTTGACCAATTTATAGCCCTCCCGATGTCTTATAATCAACCTTATATTGTAACGGATAAACACAAAGTCATTAAGTCAATGCTTATTTTATTTCTTCTTTTGTAGTGGATGAGGTTAAATGTACTCCAATTCCTTTCACATCTACCAGCACATGTCTTTGACAGCACCCTAACAACCACCTTCTGCAAGTTTGGACCATCCCATAACAACTCTATTCAGTTGTAAAAGACAAATATTACAGTTATTAATCGACTATAAGCACTACAAAATCGCCAATATTAGAGATATCAATTATTACCAGAATGAACTCTTAATGGATTTTTATGCCAACCTACTCCCAAAGGACATTATCTTGTCTCTATAATATTTAAGATGCACTATGAATATCATATTTCAATCAAACATCTTATTTATCCATCAGCATATCCTTGTCATAAGGATAAGCTTTTCCACCACTTCTTGGAAGGCACCACCGCACCAGCAAGATCATCGTGCAAGCTTACGTTTGTAGAAATATTTAAAATTCAGATAGTAGCTTATATTACAATAGGAAATAATAAATAAATAAATTATATTTGTAGACAAAGGTATTCAATTTTCTATATTTAGAATTTCTAGAAATTAACTAGTATACTTATCAGCAAGGTGAAGTAGGTATGACAACATGCTACCCCTTCTTTCCCCTATTATCTTTATGAAAGGCACTTTCGACCCTTTTACATTTTTCTGCTACCTCCATTTCCATTGCTGCATAAATGTAGCCCATCGTTGGCTTCTTGTTTCCGTCCACCATCCTCAATGCTAAGATGACAAGCTCCATGATGCAAGCAATGTACATACAATCATCACAAAATCTCGAGTTAAGCAAATCCTCTACGTCCTTTCTGGTACACGTCCTACTCTCAAATATATCAAACTACCTTTGTGAGTTTACCATTGCCTTCAAACTAACCTTATATCTAAAATGCTTTACGAGACAATGCTGTTAGTGGTAAAGTATGCGATTCCAAGATGGATCAATTCACTGTTGCAATGCTTTCTCATCAAAGACAATATATGTCCATGATTGTAGATAGATGACATAATATTTCGTGCCTTTTCAACAACTTAACCAGCAGACTACGGATGCCCAAAGTCTTTCAAGAAGAGGTTTATCCAATGTGCGGTACATAGGGTCCAAAAGAGTTCATACTTGATTTCGTTATTTTCTCGCCAGCCTTCTTGAAGTTGGTGTTATTATCCATGATTATCTGTAGCAAATGCTCTTTCCTGTCCTTATCAATAACATGTTTTAGCAATCCATAAATATACAAAAAATCTTTCACCTTGTGCAAAGCATCCACAGATTTGATGAACATTGATTTGTTATCATAATTCACAAAAAAGTTAATAATCTTCCCCTTTGCATAGGCAGTCCGCCTATCAACCATAATCGTGCACTCATATTGTGGCCATAACACCTTTAAATCATTATTGTACTTCTGGTTTCTCCATAGACATGCATTTATTCATTATCTTGTAGGTTGTAGGGGCCTTAACTTCTATCCCACCTTGAAGGATGGCATTGATAACATTTTGACTTGAAAACTATCATAAGCAAAAGCATGAATTAAAGCAATAAAAGACATGCATAACACTTGGGTTTATGTGGAAACCCCACTCAAGAGGAGCGAGGAGAAAACCACGGGAGAAGCGTCCTATAGGTGTGTTTTTTCTGTATTTCTTCTCAAGGGAATATTGGAGTACATGCATATTTATAGGCCATCACACACACAAAGTTCACATCTTCCAATGTGGCACTAAACCAACCACTCATTCTCTCAACAATCCCCCTCAAGCTGGAGCATGAAATGCTCAGCTTGTAATATAAAGAAACCCCTCTACACAGCAAAACAAACAATACTCTCAATAGGTACAACTGACTCTCCTCCAGAGACGACAGTTGCACTCTTGTTCATGCCTGTAGGCAGGTATGCTAATGACAACACGTCAGACCGGCTGGAGCTTGACGACAAATTGTTGTAGCTGGTTCTAACAAGGGCCTCTCCTTTGGAGACCTCAATTGGTGCTAGTGGCTCCCTGTTCAGTACTCCTAAAAAGAGTCTTAAAGAGCTTGAAAGTGGATCTCCCTCTCTAGAGTCCACAAAGTTGGATCTCCCACATAGAAACGTGAAATGGACTCTTCCTCTGAGGACCTCGAAACTTTGAACCTCCCAGAGTTATGGTTTCTCATGTGTAGTCCAAGAACAAAAGGGACTCCCAAACAGAGGATGACCACAAGAGGCTTCCACACTCCCCCTTTCTCCCATACTCGTATGGGAGAAAAAATAATAAAAGAAGAAATAAAACAATAAAAAACTAGAGAAGACTTCACATCTTCTCTTAAACATGAACCTCATCATTTTTTTTCTTTTTTCCTTTTTTTTTCCCTTTTTTTCTTTTTCTTTCTTTCTCTTTCTTTTTTTTTCTTTATTTCTTCTTGGGCTACACCAATCGCTACCTCTTTAAAAGGTTCAAAAAGAACCCATTGAAGTCACGAGGAGGCGACACTGATCTCAGTCACCATCGCCACCACGCCAGTCCTCAACGATGCTAATCTCGCGCCGCGATCACCATCAAACTTCCTTGCCAATTCAGATCTCGCAAGATCTCACATGCTAAAACCACGAGGGCTAACCTCGGACACGAGATCTTAGCGCAAGATCTCCTTGTTGATGCTCACTACTGCTCATGCGATCTCTCATCGAGAGATCTCCGCCGCGACTTCGTCAGGATCGCCCTCGCCGACATAATCTAAACAATACAATCATCTCCTTCCACATTGCTAGGGTTTGCAACTACTTCATAAGAGACACCGCCTACAATTTCGGCGAGGGCTATTGCTTTCTGCACGCGTGGTTGACCTCCGTTGCTGATGACTTCTCCCTGATCGCCCTCGATAGCCACTACAAGGTGACCATGCTGCTACTGCTCCTGCTCGACATCTGCACTGCTCCACCGTTCCCTCCTGTTCTTGTCGTCGATGCCCAAGGTGTAGGGCCACTGGCCCTCCTCCAGCCAGTCCACCACTCCACCTCTTCTCATCCTTCTCTCTAGATCTGCACGATCGTGCCCTCAAGGGGGTTGATGATCCTGAGGTCAAGGCCTTCGTGGAGAAGTGCCCGACCTACACAGCAAGCTGCACGACCACCCCCCATCTACCAAGGTTTGAAATTTTGCGATATATCGACGATATATCGATGCGGTTGGGTGGTATCGATACCCTCTAAGTATTTTTTTTTCTAGATATCGATGATATATCACCGATATGGGGAGATATTGCCAATATATCATGCGATATATCAACGATATTGTCGAGATATCTACAATATAAGAGCTGTTGGCGCTGGGTTTGGTGGGCAGGAGGTTTGAAATTTGAATGCTGGGCGAGAGGTTTGTGAGCTGTTAGGCGGGAGGTTTGGGAACTACTGGAACAGGGAGGTTTGTGAGCTGCTGGAATGGAGGTTTGTGAGCGGGGAAGGGAGATCTAACACGAGCTGCTGGAACAAGGAGGTTTGTGAGCTGCTGAAAGGGAGGTTTGTAAAGGAGATCTAACACACACACACACGTAAAAAATTATCGATATCGACGATATATACATTTTTAGGCATTCTAATGTAGCATCAGTCAAGGCTTAGATAGTGGAAGATAACTGAACCAGAGATGTTACAAATAAGTAGAGGAAGAGCCACCTAATGAAAGTGAAACATGACCTACATATGGTGACTGCAGAAACCAATAGACACCTCCTTCTTCGCGACCACAACCAATCACTCGACTTGTCGATAATAATGTCTTGAAACATACACATACACGACATTAAACATTGCTTTGCAATTCAACTACTTTGTAATTCTACTAATAGCATTAGACTCAAAAGGACATCGACACCAAACACACTCACGAGTCGTACTGTGAGGTGCATCTTATACCTTTCCCTGACCTATAATGGGCGAATGCCTCACAGTAGCAACTAATATGGTTCTGCTAGATGGAACTAGTTTTAGCCTGAAGAACTGTCTAGCATCATTAAATCTATGTCGAGAAGCACCCGAGTCAACCAACCAATCAGTGCCTCACAACACGCCCACGCATGCACGCGCACGCACGCACACACGTGCACAGACACACATGTAAAAAAATTATCAATATCGACGATATATCCCTGATATAACACATACACATTTTTTAGGCATCCTTTCATGATATATTATTCATAAAAATATTAACCTTTAAATTTTGTGATATTTTATGCCTTTCTAAGAGATTCCCTAAAATTCACCGATATCAGCGATATATCCCTTTTCTGACTTGTTGATACGATATCAATATCGATATTTAAAACCTTGTCATCTACCGCATCACGTCCATGGGGTCAATCCGAGCGATGATCCATGTGATCCCACATTGATGGCGATCATTGGCTAGAGAACAAAAAACTTCAAGGATAAAAGATAATATGTGGAACATAATGATAAAACCCAAGAACAATCAGCTCTGATACCAAGTTAAAAACTATAATAAGCAGAAGCATGAATCCAAGCAATAAAAGAGATACATAACACTTGGGTTTACGTGGAAACCCTACTCACGAGGAGCGGGGAGAAAACCACAGGAGAAGCACCCTATGGGCATGTTTTTTCTGTATTTCTTCTCAAAGGAATATAGGAGGAGTACATGCCTATTTATAGGCCACCACTCACACACAAAGTCCACATCTTCCAATGTAACACTAAACTAACCACTCAATTCTCTCAACATTCTGCAATTTTGACCCCCTACCACATGAGTTGCAATTGCATGAGCATTAAGAAGGCTCACTATTGCTTTACAAATCATCTCCCTTGCATTGCCCTAAATACCATTTATCGCATTTTGCTTGTAATCACCTTTCTTCTTAACAATCCCAGATTGAAAGAAACCGATGATGCCACCCTTTTACTTCTTGGCAAGTTCCGCCCTGCTTGTATTAGTACTTCATACCTCATGTTCTGTGCTCTTCTGTCATTGACAAGCATTTGTCGTTCATGCTTACTTCTTAATGAGTCTCTAAGCTTATATAAATTGTCTACTCAGATCATCTTCCATATCACTTGGATATTGCAAGCTATTGCCAAAATCAGAATATGAGTCAACATCTTCGTAATACTGATGGTTAATAAGGCCTCATGGACCAGTGATTGACATTGCGACAGCATGCCAACGAAATGGGGTTTCCAACTGGTATGGTCATTTTGACACAATAACGAAGTTGAAGTTTAGGGGTTCGTCAGCATGCTAATGATTTCGACAACATTTCACCAATACGGTCGATGCTAGCTACTACATTGCACTACGCTAGCCCACACTGCTGTTGTTGATGCTACTACCACATTGCTGCTGCTAGCATGTGCCCCGTGGCCCCGCGCTACTGCCACATTGCTATTGGTACTAAGGCTAGTGGATTATGATGGGTAGAGTGATCGCTAAAGGAGATGAGAAATGAGAATCATGTTCATCACTTCATTGAATGATTGAAATTGAATCACAATTATTAAGTAGATTGCATGTTGATGGTAGGCTGCAATTATTGGGTTAGAGTAATTATTTGATAGTTGATTATTAAACTTGAAAATTGTATAGTAGACTACATGTTACATATAAATATTATGATATAACACTCTTATTCTAACATAAATGAGTTTAAACTTGTGATTTTCTTAAAATTTTCTTGAAATTTATATCATTTTGACTACTCTACCATTATTGTTGACATGCCCTCAATATGCCTCCGAAATGAACTATTTTTTATCCATCGAAATCATCAAAATCTGTCGTCTAAATACAAGCTTTCCAACAACGTACCCTCAATATACCTCCTAAGCAATTAGAAATTTATCAAAACGACATCGAACTCGAGATTTCAAACCTTAACTTGGACTTACCCATTGCATTGTGCAAATCAGTGAAGTCTTACACCTTATAGCTAATGTCTCAATATAGCTCTATTAATAGATTGAGCCCTTCTTTAAGATAGTTTTTGCTTGCTTTGATGAGTACTGTAATACTAAGAAATCATGTGGAGGCTATGTAGAACACAAGATGGAAAAAGGCAATGAGCAAGGAAATGTATGCTCTTGTGCCACAAAGGACTTGGGAGTTGGTTCCTTACCTAGCAAACTCTATTATAGTAGAATGTAGATGGATATATACTATGAAGTATCTCCCTGATGGTACAGCTGACAAGCTAAAGGCACGTCTTATTCCCAAAGACTTCACACAAATCCCAAGGGTAGACTATTTTAAGACATTTTCTCATATTGCAAGTCTTAGCTCAATTAGGATTATTCTTTCTATTGTCAATCAAAACTAACCATTGTATCATTATCAAAAAAGCTTTTCTCTATGATGATCTTGTTGAAGAAGTCTATGTATACCGACCTCCTAGTTATGAGGTTGAGAGGGAGTATGTATCTAAATTGAGAAAAGCCATCTACAGTCTTAAGTAGAACCCTAAAACATGGTTTGAAAATTTAAGTAGTGAGTTTATGAAGATTGGGCTTACTAGATCCACATCTGATTATTCAATTTTCATCCAACAACATGACACAAATTATTTTGGCAGCCTATGTAGACAACATGATTTTGATAGGGGATGATCATACGCATGTACATAAGACAAAGACCTTTTTGCAAAAACTTTTATGGCAAAAGATCACAAGAAGCTTAGATTTTTTTTAGGCATTGAAGTTACCCAAAATACTAAAGGGTGTATTCTATCACCAAGAAAATGTCTTAGAGATCCTTAAGGAGACTGACTTACTTGGAATAGCCTTAGTTCCTATGAGTGTCAACTACAATTTGATGATCCAAAAAAGTATAGAAGTGTCATTTGTAAACTTATGTGTGATTGTCACACAACCAAATATAAGCTTTACAATAAGCAAGGTGAGCCAACACATGGATAAGTCATGCTATGGCAACTAGCATAACACGTCTTATTATTAAATACTTGAAGGGGTCCCCAAGCAAAGGCTTTTTCTTCAGAAAGAATGGTCATCTTGATTTATGTGCCTACTCTAATGCATACTACGCTAGCTCTCCTGATGAAAAAAGATCCATCACCAAATCATCATTTTAAATCCCGTCGGCATACCCTCTGCATGCCGTCGGCAAGGCCATTTTCGAGCAGGAGCCATGCCGACACGGTTAAAGTGTCGATTTACAGGGATATCGTCGGCATGCCTCGGCATTGTCAACATGCCAACAAAATAGGTGCCCATGCCGAGGTTACTACTATTATTTTTGTCGGTATGCATCGGCATACCCACGACGTGCCCTCAACATACTCATTGGTATGCCCATCGAAAAATGAGCATTTCCACGACGTGCCTTCGACATGCTCACGAAATGCACACTTAGAATTTCATCGACTTGGCATCGAAATCGACATTTCAAACCTTGCACAGAATATGCCACACTTCTTGGTGGCAATTTAGTTACATGGCACAACAAGAAGCAATATGTTGCTTCGAGGCCTAGTGCTAAAGAGGAATATAGGGCTGACTCAGACAGCTTGTGAGTTGATGAGAATTTCCTCTTTTATGTCAAATCTTGGACTTCGTGCCGCACATCCTGTTCCAATGTATTATGACAGGAAGTCAAGTACTCATTGCCTCCAATCCTGTATTTCATGAGCAACCTAAACAAATTGAGGTTGACAATCATTTTATCCATAATGCAATATGTGATCGAAAAATTACCACCCCTCTTTTCCTCGAAGCTACAAATTGTAGACATTATTTGAAGGCACTAACCAAAAAGAGGCATTGTTTTTTATACGACGAGCTATACATAGTTGACATCTATGCTTCAGCTTGAGTATTAAAATTATTTAACTTTTTTATGTTTTTATTATTATTTACTGTTTTTACATGGGTAGTACTTTGTAATTTTCTCTTCCACCTCTATATAAGAGGTTGGAGTTTCTAATAAGATATTATACTATTCATTTTCTTCTACAAATTCCTTTTATTCCTCCTCCATAAAGGAGCTTTTGATGTTAAGATTTTCACCCTAACATTCATTGTCCAATGCCATCTACTTGATTGTTGCTAACGTACTTACCAATCGACTTCAAGGTGTACTTCCCAATATCATTAGTCCTATCCACACGACTTTCTTCCCTAGGAGGTCCATTCCTAATGGCTTTGTAATGGCATCTAAAGTCATTGCCTGTTGGCGAAGATGTCAAAAAAAGGCCTTTATTTGGAAGGGCTTGCGTGCAATGGCACAGGCAAAGAGAGCACAGCCTCGCGCCATGGTACGGCTAGGAAAGGATGGTGCAATGTTGAATTGAGGCCAATGGCACATGAGGGCAGTAGAGTTGATCTCCCTTACGCAAAGGTCAAGATGCAGGCCACAGGAATCCTCACTCATGAGGATCAAGGGAAGAGGAGTCCTCTAATACCACATTAAAGAAAATAATGCCTCTTATTGTAATTAGGAACCCTAATCTCTCTGCATATAAAAAGTAGGGATGCAAAAATTACATAAAAAGCCCAATTAGAAATATAAAATTGACTAATAGAAATATAACACTAGGACTCGTAAATCTAAATTAAATAGACTCAATCCTAATCCTAAAACTCTAGCAACTTTCCTAATACTCTTAACATAGAGGATTTACAAGTGCAAATGGGATTGTATTCGTGCGTGCAAAAGTTGGTTCCTAAGGAGAGATTGAATATTGATTTGCAATAGATGCCTTTATGATTGATTGAGATCTGGTTTAATGCCATGACACTCAAAAAAAAAGAAAGTTTTGGTAGTCATTTTTATCCTTGAAATACTAAATCACCTTCATGTAAGATGTTCCTTACTAAATACATGTTTCTTTTTCAGTAAGCATCAAAAGATGAGACACCCACATTAAAGAGGTTTGCCAGGCAGATTCTAACTTCTAAGTTTGACTTGTAATACATACTCACGTGAGCATTCCTAGAGTTCTTTTAATTATAATAAATTCCATCTCTAACCTTTTCATAACTACATCCATACTAAAAGGTGAAATAGATTGAAACAAGACAAACTAAATGACATGGTTTACTGCACAAGAAGGTGAAAAAGAAGACAATGGAGGATCCCCTATATTTGGAGGAAGTGGATTCAGATAATAAGTGGATCCCTAAGGTACAACTTTGTGAAAGTGAAATGGAAGCTTATCAAGAACTTGCTGCAGTCAAAAATCCACTATAATATTTCCTTAAATCGATAAAGGATGATAGATGTAGGAGGAAAGGCGAGAGTTGAGGAGAGCGGGGAGTCTCATCGGATCAAGGAGGTGGATAGGGGAGGATCGTGGATGCTAGTTGTGCAGCATCGTCCAAGGTCCATCATAAGGTCTGTGGTGAAAGGTAGGGGGCTTCATGTCGACCACGATGTCGTCTACTTCAGGGCACTAGCTACGATTTGCAAAGACCCAAAGGTTTATCAAAGGTGCAAGGGCACTGACCACCATAGGTAGTCCTATCCCTTGGCCTTGAGACCGTTGATAAGCAGTGTGGGGATGGTCGACAGTCCATCATGCAGGGAACATTCTTACTTGCCAATGGTATATAGACCTTAGTCCCCATCAGCACAAGAGGTCCAACATTTCCTTGGCGATGCTCTTGTGGGCAGTGTGTTATAGGGTTCTCCTTCAATTGCTATCAAGAAAGCGTTTGTAACCTTCTACACATTACCCCAGGAGATCAAGGTTGCACCCCTCGATGATAAGGTATTGTTGCATAGCTGTTCGAAGGAGAATCAAGAGCTCCTCCATTTTCGTTCCTTGGTGATTGAGGACGCAGAGGTTCGATGGCGAGATCCCTCTGAGCTTGATGGTGCTTGTTGGATCTTCATTTGTTGGGCATCCCATTGCAACATTGAACTTTGGACACGGTCGAAGCCTTGGTCCCAGGCTTCTCTCATCTCAACCACCTTCCAAAGATCAAACCCGAGGCAGACAACTTGCAGTAGGTTCCAGTGGTGGTTGATGTCCAAGGACGTGCTGGCATCCCATCTAAGCTGATCCTTCAAGCGTGCAGATCTTCTTGGCTCATTTGCTTGGAGGTTGTTGGGGAGAGACAGTCATACATGGTCGCTTTGGAGGTGTCTTCTTTGGCACCAACAACTTCTTCCTCAACAACGGTGCCAATGATTTCACATTGAGTGCGACATGTTCGGAAACCTAGGTTTATGTGATTCCCATTCCTTTTGAAAACAAAGGCGTTGATTCGGGAGATTGCAAGAAATCAAGGTCAGTTGGCGCCATTGTTCTGAATGCCTACGGCATGCCCACGACATGCCCATGAAATGACCTTTTTTTTCTGACGTAGGGCAATTTCAACACACATAATGTCAAAATACAAAAGTGTCAACAATATTTTAACAAATATAAATAATATGTCGATAAATTCAAAGAAATGAGTTGCATTAGATACAACTCTTATATCATTAGCATATTTTAAAGTCGATATAAGTGTCTCAATAATTAGATTCTACCTATTACTATTATTGTAAATACTTTAAATTTTAACATGCCATCAGCATGTTGTCGAAATTTGATGTTAGGTCATATCGACATCAATATAAAGTCAAAATATAGGGACTTCAATAGAATGTCATCAAAATTTCGTCGAAATGTCAGCAAGTGACGAAATTAACTCGGCATTTTATCTTGTTGCTATTGCTTCTTTCTCAATTCTCTCATTCTTCTCTACTACTGCTACTATTGCTCACACAGCTGCTGCTAGTCCGTTCTTATCCAAATCGAATCTCCGCTACTACTACTCCCTCTTATCTCGTTGCTCCTCTCCCCCAACTCTCTTAAGATTTAATTCCATACTTAATCTACTATTATTACAAACATATAAGTTTAATCACAATTTAGAATTGAAAAAATATTTTTTTAATTTCTAAAAATAAAATCCTAAGTTTAGGATAACATTAGATAATAATGAACTTGCATCCATCCATAAAAGAATAAACCTAAAAATTGCAAACATTAAGGTCTTATTTACTTCATGAATTACTCATTTACTTCAACCATAACATCCTGCCTAGAAACCCATAATCTCATATTTGGAGGTGACAACCTATATTTTTCATACATAAATATAATACGGCTAGATCTAAGCATGACTCATAAGAGGTAGTGTAAATAAAAATGACCAACACAACTTACATTGTTATGTTAATATAAATCTATTTAAATTGATTAATAAGACCTCGAATTAACCATAAGATAAATTAATTTAAGATCACTTGGTTAGATATTTAAATTTCAGCTTTTAAATTTTTAACTAAAACTGTATATTTGAATTTTTTATCATTGCATTACTTAATTCAATTCACAAAGTAATTATTTGATATTTAATTAAGTTGGAACATAATATACTAGATTACATGTTGCATATAAATATGCGATGTAGCATATTATTCTTACATAACTATGTTTAAGCTTGTGGTTTTTTTAAAATTCTAATCATATTGACTACCACAATTTTTGTCGATATACATCAACATACCTCTGGCATGCCCTCAATGTACCTCTGAAATAGACTATTTTTAAGGCATCGAAAGCGTCAAAATCTAATGTCGAAATACGGGTGTTTCCACGATGTGCCCTCAGCATGCCTTTGAAATGCACACTTAAAAATGTATCGAAATGATTTCGAAATCGACATTTAAAACCTTAGTTGGCGCCTATTATAGGGCACGGGGCAACTATCAATGGTGTAGCACGTGATAGTTTGAGTATACCATGTGAGCCTTCAGAATCCAAATCCGACTCCAACTTGATGGACCTCCGATTTTAATTCTCGATGGGCCTTTGCATTTACAACCTGCTAATAGAGTCATGATGTGTCCTTTAGGTGCATCTTCTCCCCTCATGCAATCAGTGACGAGAGAAATGGATACACATTTGATTAAAGATAGAGGTTGAATGTCGATTGATGTGATTGATGCTCCTGTGATGATGGAACCCATCCTTAATCGCAATGATGGGTGTGTGGCATATGGTTCTTCTACGGACGTGAATGTTGCTCACACAACAATAGGAGTTGTTGTGGCTTCGAGTCCTGTTGGGGAGATAGGCAAAGACCACGGCAAACCTGATGTGCCTATAGCAGTGGCGCCTAAGGCGAACCTGGATGTTGTAGAGACTGTTACGATGGCAACGCTATTAAATGGGTTTCCAGCTAATGTAGGGACTATCTTGGGGCTAGAACTTAGGCCTCAGAGACCCACATAGGGTCAAAGGAGGACTTCTAGTGCTTCATTCAGATGGAACCCTCTCTTTCAAAGGCAAAAACTCGTATACAACTCTCTTCATAAAAGGAAAAGGATTGGTTTGTTGTCAATACTGATGTGATTCATGGTATTAAGGAATCAAAAACAAGAATGGCCAAGGTCATTAATGCGAAGAAATATTCCAACAATGGTATGCAAGAGGGCAATACGACTTTCCATGGTTAAAGTGTTATCATGAAATGTTAGGGAGCTCCATGATTCAACTCACAAATCCACCTCGCGACATTATCTAGGAGAATGGAGAGTGGATTTCACTATGTTATAGAAGACACACTTGGAGTCGATTGATGGCCAACTATTAAGGGAGATTAATGATGATGTGTTCACTCAATCGGCTACTATGAATGCTATAGGGTGGTCTGGCGATGGTATTATGCTGGCATGTTATGGAGCAAATTTTCAGTTGTTAGACTTGATAACGAGAAGGTGGGTGGTCACTTGTGCTTTAAAGAGAATTACTAATGGGGATTGTCTGGTTTTGTCCTTAGGCTATAGTTGTTGCAATGATTCTAATAAAATGGAGTTCTGGGAGGAGCTAGACAAGCTACTACATTTGCAAACGAATGATCTTGGTTACTTGGTGGGAACTTTAATGCCACACTCAATGAAGATGATAGACTTGATGGATGGACTGATGATGTTACTCAGACTTTCATGGAGCTTGTTGATGAGTTGGGGTTTTATGATAATCCTACTTCTAGGGCAACATTTACGTGGGCAACTCTGGATCATGCTCGAGGATGGATAGATTCCTCCATTCTATAGGACTTGTGGAATGCTTTCAAATGGAAGATGTCTCCATACAGCCAAAGCCTTTCTTAGATCATACTCCTCTAGTCTGGAGCTTTAATGAGGGGATTTCGGTAACTTTCTACTTTAAGTTTCAGAAGTCCCAGTTGCTTGTACATGTATTCAGGGATTTTGTTCAGCGAAAGTGGAAGTCCCTCCTTCCTCAGCCACACGTACATTGGTGGCTCATATTCAACATTTGCATGCAACACTAATGATGTATAAGGAGGTTAAGGAAAGAAGGGAGTGCATGCATACTAAGGTGTTGGAGGGAGTTTCTGGGCTAAACAAGGTGGAGGATAGTAGGACCTTATTAGATGTGAAATTACGTAAGAGACGTCGATTGCAGCATGTTGTTCAAATGGAGTATCATAAAATAGAGGTTGATTGGAGACAGAAGTCCAAGCAACTTTAGTTGAAGGGGATGCAAATACTCACTTCCTCCACCTACCAACTAAAGCCAGACACAAATCTCATTACTTCCTTGCAGGTTGGGGAGGATGTTATCACTGACAAGAGATGGATTGCAGAGAACATTAGTAATCATTTTCATGAATTCACAAGGCAACTACCTTGGGAGATGGTGGTTATCGACAATGGATATGACCCCATTTAATGATAACATGTGACATGATCTAATTAGAGATTTTAGAGGGTGAGGTGCTCTCAATGCTATGTGGGTTCAAGGCAGAAGGGGCCCCAGGTCCAAATGGTTTCTAGGTTCTGTTCTATCGTGAATTCTAGGAGGTGGTGAAAAAGGATTTCATGGCAATGATCAAGGAGTTTTGTGAGGAGAATCGTGGTTTTAAGAAGCTTAATAGACACTATTTTTTTTATCTGTCCAAGAAAACAAGTGCAAAGAGGATGGATGATTACAAACCCATTGCCCTATCTAATGCAATCTACTTAGTTGTCACCAAAGTCTTGGTTAATAGCCTAATAGGTTGCAAGTTGTCCTTCCTCAATTAATTAGTCCAATGCAATCAACTTTCATCGGTGGTAGATCTTTACAAGAGTCATTCATTATTGCAAAAGAGATGGCAGCATCCTAGAGGAGGCCTATGAAAAGCTATTTTCTTTGGAAGGTGGATTTTTCTAAAGATTATGACTCTAGTAGTTAGTCATATTTGTGGTAAATATTTCCGAAGAGATGGATTTACTCAATGAAAAGGTGTATTATGAAGACCTCCTTCACCATGTTAGTTAATGAAAGACCATGTGGCACTTAGATGCAACCATAATGAGGGGTAAGACAGGGATGTCCTCCAATGCCTCTTCCCTTAACATTGCAGTTGACACTTCAGCAGCTTTGGTTATTAAAGCATGTAGTGGGGGTCTCTTCTTTGGCGTCACATTACAGAGGGACGTAGCTCTCTTGACGTCTATTCTATAGTACGCAGATGATGCATTATTTTTTATTGAAGGGAAGTGTCGAGAAACTGAGAATGTTGTCGCTGTTATTGCAATATTTGGAGAGATATCTAGTTTGGTAGTCAACCATAACAAGTCTACTTTTGTTCCTTTTCATTTATCAAAGGAAGAGGTGGTGGCTTGTTCACAAACCCTTCGCACTACTGCAAGGCATCTTCCTTTGTCTATCTGGGTTTGCCTTCAACTTAAGTTCACAAGATTGGCAACCTCTATTGGAGCGAATGAGGACGAGGTTAAGTTCTTAGAGTGGGAAGTTGCTATCTAGAGGGGGTCATCTTATTCTATTGAAAGTGGTTCTTTAAGTTGTTCCAATCTTTTTAACTATGTTTAAACTGTCGAAGGTGTTGTGTACTTTAGAGATCATGAGAAAGGGTCTAATCATAACAAACTTTTTTTTTCAACTAATGCCTTGGGACGTTGTTTGTGGCCTAAAGGAGGGAGGCCTTGGGTACGTGACCTTGTGAATTTTTGTGATGCGTTGTTTGCAAAGTGGGTAGTCACGTTTGGGGATAGGGATAGCCTTTGGCAACATGCTTTGGAAGATGCCTATGGAGATGTCCTTTCTATGATGAAGGCAGTGATTCCACATGGTGCATCTGCTTTCTAGAGAGCTTTAGTGTTAGTAATGCAAAGGGTGGCACGTTTTTTCCACTCGGAGCTAGGGCTGGAGGAACTTTTAGATTTTCGTTGGATGATTGGATGGAGAAGTGATTTGCTTTTTTTTTTTGAAAAGAAAATGATTTGCTAATTTAGTTCTCAAAATTTTTGCTTTGGTGGTTTGCTAATTCAGTTCCTAGAATTTTCGCTTTGGTGGTTAACAAGTGTGTAAGATGATAGAGGTTTAGGATGAAGGGTCCAAATCTTAGTCAATAGTGTTAGATGTTGCCCTTTCTAAGGCTCGAATTCAAGACTTACATCTTTTACTTTTGATTTTGCATGATTTTCGTCCCTAGTCCATGATGATCAATCTACGGGTCATTTTACAATCACAAAGGCGTACAAGTTGCTGAGAGGTAGTGAGCTGCATGGGTTTGATTTAGTGGACTGTAAGGTCTTCTGGTGCTTGAAGGTCCCTCTAAAATTAAGATGTTCCTTTGGCTTCTTAGGAGGGATGGCTTGGTTACTAAAAAGCGAAGGAGGTGGGTGAAGGACCTCGATACTACTTGTTTTTGTGGCCTTTGTGGCCGTCAAGACAAAGAAGACATTGTCCATCTATTCTGGTTGCATGAGTTTTCTGCTTCAATCTAAAGAGCCATGGGTCATGTTGGTGTTTATGTGTCGCTTGATGATTCCTTCTAAAGATCCTTCAAAAATGGGCTCCAATCAAATACCCAAACTTAGGTTACAACAGTGGCAATAGTGAGGTCTATTTGACTTTAACATAATGCTTATATTTTTAGAGGGGAGAGGATATGGGTTCAAATGTTGTCAATTGGGCCTAAGCCTTGTCCAATTCATAGACGTAGTTTATGTAAAAGTTTTTGTAATGGTTAATAGTATGATGATTCGCAACAGGAGCGAGGCTGAATTGGCACATGGAGGTCCTATGCGTGGTGGCTATGCACACGAATCGGAGAGAGAGAGTTGGAAACAAAGGGGTTTGGAATGTGGAATATTATTACAACTTAAATCAATAACATAGTAGTACCTCTATATAAAGAGATAATTCATATCCTAAATAAACAATCTTTACAATCAATGACTAAGACAAACTTTAATTATCCTATTACAAAGGTGTCACAATTGGCAAAACTTAACCTCCGAGCAAACTCCAAAAAACCTAGGGCCAACGACTCTTTATTGGACCCAACTTGTGTCTACATGGACTATCCACGTGCCCACTGTGCCACATAGCAGTCCACATGGCCTTATTCCCTCACACTCCCCCTCAAGTCGAAGCTGGAGTAAACTGTAGACTTGTGATGAGATTAGAGCCCCCACCAGTTTTCATCATCTTCTACACCTGAGCTTTCATGAGCTTAGGAAGCCACGGAGAGTCCCTGTGCAACCTCTGAAATCGTTGCCTCGTGGGCAACCTCAATAGTCGGCACAATAGCCGTCGTAGTCTTCTTATTCTCTTGAAGCATCGCTCGAATCTTCTCTAGATCTACAAGAGAAAGAGAAAACTCATGTTGGGCAGTAAATGTGCCACATAGAGGCCTCCCAAACTTATCCCAACACTTGTCATGTGCATGATTCAGGTACTCGCAGTGCTGACAAGGTGGGAAGACATGGCCTGAGCCTCAACCTCGTCCTTTCCCACATCATGCACCACCATCAGTAGTGGCTAATGCAGTCTTCTCGGACACAATAGTCATCTCCACCTGAGGTTCTCCAAGCTTCTCAAGATAACTATAAATCATCTCAAGATCCGTCTTCTCATCCAAGGCAAGAATCTAATCACGCACCGACTGATATTGGGGATGTAACCTCAATAGAAACTTTGTTATCTGCTACCTCTCATGCATGGTGGTTTACTTGTCAAAAATCTTGAGCTCCTCGAATAGTGCCTCCATCTTCGAGTAATATTATCAAGGAGGAGATCCCCTTGATTTGTTTGTCCAAATATGAGCATAAATGTCGGTGATGCAGGCATTTGCTAGACTTCTTGGAGTACTCCAAAAAATCCCACATCTCGAACGCTAACTTCTTATATAGCATGTTGGAGGAGATGGATGAATTGACTGAGTTCATCAGCCAATTCATCACGAGATAATTGTCTTTCTCAAGCTTCTTCTCCGATGAGTCCTTGACTTCAGGGGCATCTTCAAGCAACACATGGAGCTTCTATCCACTGACAAATATCTTGAATGCCTTATCCCATAGGGACATAGTTGAATGCACCTTACAGCTTGACGATCGTCCCCTGGACAATCACCTTGCCTTCTATCGACACATGAGTCTCGTTCTCTGCCATCTTCTTCTCCGAACAACGATCCTCCCCCTACCTCCATGCACCATGTAAGGCGTAAAATGCGGTAGTGAGAGGATTTGTCAGGAATCCCCTACTCGATTCTTTAGGCCTTGCATAAGGCGCCAAGATCTTCCAAGGAGTTCTTTAAGAAAACTCCCATGTCGGATGAAGCCATGAACTACGTACATGGCTTAGTAGTGATGCGTGGAGTTCACACACGAGAGATTCTCTCATGCATGGACGTCTCTCTTTCTCTCTTCCACGTGTACTCCTGATCTCGGAACGAACTCGCTCCTGAGGATTCGCAACAGGAGCAAGGCAGAGTTGGCACATAGAGGTCCCACACGTGGTGGCTACACACAAGAACCGAGAGAGAGAGAGAGAGAGAGAGAGAGAGAGAGAGAGTTGGCAACAAGGGGAGTTTGGAATATAAAATATCATTGCAACTCAATAACATAGTAGTACCTCTCTATATATGGAGAGATTTCCTATCCTAAACAAGGAAATCGATAAATAAGATCCTAAACAATCTTTAAAAATAGGAAGAGACAATTAACTTAAAACAAACTCTAATTATCCTACAAAAAAAGTGCCACAATCGACAAAACCTAACCTCCAAGAAAATTCCTAAAAACCTAGGGCCAGCGACCCTTTATTAAGCCCAACTCATGCCCACGTAAGTTGGCTACGTAGCCATTATTCCACATAACAATCCACATGATTCTATTCCTTCACAAATAGATTTATATTATTCCGTAATCATCCTTTTTCTTTTTCAAAAATAACTTAACACAACCATAACCCTTGAGGATGATCCCAATGATCTTTAACAATTAGTAAAACGAAAAGTAAACAAGCAAAAGGATAAAGATAAGGGTAAGAAGATATATACTTTCATATTCTGTTGATTTATAAATTTATAACCTAATAGATAATGTTTAAACTATATTGTTTAAGAATTATTTATTATTTAGGTAAGCTATTACCAATGTTGAAGAGGAATTTCATGAGAGCAAGAGAGATATCGAAGAAGATTTTGAGGATGTGGCTAAATTGAAGTATACTAAGGTTCAAAAAGTCGGTATGCGATATACGGTTAGTTAGCTCATTGCATAGAGTGTGTAGTATTCGGACAAGTATACAAACGAGTATGTGATTTTACATTTTCTATTTTAAAAAATATAAAATAATTAGTTTACTTATTAAAATTTATGTTATGTGTAATATTAGAACCATATAACTATCTCAAGTAGTATAATAAAAATAATATAGTTAATACTCCTACTCTTTAATTACTATACAACTTAGAATATAAAAAATTTGACATCTTGAAAAAAGAAAATGTAGATATAAGAATCCAAATGTTCGTGTTTATTATCAATCAATATAAACAATAGACCAAAATCAAGACTCTGAAAACTAACTCAAAAACTTTAAATCAACCTAATTCAAAACATGTCAAGAAGCTAAAATAAAATCTAGATCAAAAACCTAACATCAAATCCAAGAACCTAAAATGAAACTTAAAACAAAAACTTAAAATCAAGATAAAAAAATAAAGTGCACAATGGGCATCGTGTCAAACAATACCTAAAAGGCTAAAAGAAAAAATCTCTCAAAGACTCAAATCAAAATCACCTAGCATATATCTTACGAGCTTGTCACTGCCAACCAAAAGAATCTCCCCACATTAAGAGCTTAAGGGTTTTGTAGAGAGAGATGTGATAGGGGTTTTATTTTTAAGGGTTATCGGAGGCTTAATGTGTCAACGGGGAGAGTATCAGGGGTAGGGGTATTGGGTAGGTGTTGAGTTAATGTGGGTTTTCTTGAGAAGAGTCCACCGATGGCTCTATCCCAAAATTAGGTTAGTATGCAGCTGAGTAAACGCCTACTCAACTAGACTCGAGTACAAGACTGCATGGCACTAATCAATTTAAGGGGCCCGTTAACGCCTATGCAAGCACCTACTCAACCTAGACAGCCGATTTCTTGAACACTGAAGTATATGGATAACTCTTGAAAGGGACTAGCTAGCCTTAATGATGATAATGATGAGATCAACTTTGGTGTTGTCCAAGGAGGAAGCAAATAGAAGATGCTTTGATTATTATTTTTGATAAGAAAAATTAGCAATTGATTCTTTAGTGAAATCCTAAGTGCCTCTATATAAAAAGGCATAAAAGGAAAAATTTACAAGCACACACCTATTCAATAGACAAGAACAACAATAGGCCACATAACTCAACTCAACACTCCCCCTCAAACCGAAGCATACACATCAAGCATGCTCACCTTGGAACACAACTCAAGACTCTTCTTGGAGAGTGCTTTGGTGAAGATGTCAACAATCTGGCCTTCGGTGGCAATCTAGGGTGTAGAAATCTTTCCATCTAAAATAGCATTTCTGATAAAATGGTAATTAACTTCTATATGCTTGATTCACTCATGGAATGGTAGATTATGTACAATAAATGTAGCTGCATTATTATCACAATACAGGGAGTAGGGCCTGAGACCGTCGCTCCTAGATCCTGCAAGATAGATCTCACCCATAGCAACTCACAAATAGTATGAGTCATAAACCTATACTCAGACTCTACACTAAATCTGGAGCCTACATTTTGCTTCTTACTCCTCTAAGTGACCAAATTACCACTAACATAGGTGCAATACCCTGTAGTAGATCTCTTATCCTCATAAGCTCTAGCATAATCAGCATCAGAGTATCCCCATATATCCAAATGACCATATCTTCTGAACAATAGACCTTTTCTAGGAGCCTTCTTAAGTTACCTCAACTCCTAACACACACCATCCCAGTGCACCTCTCTAAGAGACTGCATAAACTAAGTCTCTCAACTGCAAAGGAGATATCTGGTCTAGTAACAGTCAAATATAGTAGCTTTCCCACCATAGTACGGTACCTAGTCACATCATCAAGTAACACTCTAAATCTGCAAGTGATATAGATGGGTTTATTAACCTCAGATCTTTGGTCACAAATAAAGAATGTAAGAAATTCTTGGTAGCTTCTACTCCTTTATCACTTTCAAAATATCATCAACATACAAAATAAGAATGACCGAACCAGTAGCTCTGTGCATAGTAAAGATTGAATGATCAACTATAGATCTAGTAAAATCATATTCTTGCACGGCATTACTAAACCTCTCAAACCAAGCTCGAGGACTCTGCTGAAGACCATAAATAACCTTCTTTAACCTGCATACCTTCTGATACTCCTCAACCACAAATCCTTGGTATTACTGCATGTATATCTCTTCATCTAAATCACCACAAAAGAAGCATTTTTAATGTCTACCTGAAAAATTGACCAATCATGATTTACTGCCACAGAAAGAATAATACACATTGAATTGACACGAGCCACTAGCAAGAAAGTCTCAAAATAATCAACTCTAAAGATTTATGTATAACCTTTAACAACTAACCGAGGCTTAAATCCTTCAACTGACACATCTAGACGGCATTTGAGGGTAAACACCCACCTTCACCCCACAACAGTAGCACCAGGGGGTAGGTCAACAAGTTCCTAGGTCCCGCTAGACTAGAGAGCTGCCATCTCCTCCATGGCTAAGGTCCAGGAAGGATCCTAGAATGCCTTTATACGACTCCTGGGAATATGTTTGTTGTCCACTGCTGCAATAGATAGAAGTCTCCCTGCTACAGGCAAATGATCAAATGACATAATTTGAAATCGAATACTTAGCACACACCTCCATGGCTTCCTTTGGACAATAGGAAGATCCACATTATTTACCTCAGGTGCTATGGGTTGTGGATCTCCAAAAAAATCCACAAAATCCGCTGGATCGGCAAAGGACTGAGTAAGTATAGTAAAAAGAGGCTCATCAACTGGAGATGTAGTGAAAGCAAGCGTGCACTAGAAATGTTTAAGGAAGGCGTCTGTGACCTCAGGACCTTCAGGAAACCTAGTAGAAGGGACATCTATCTGAGGTATAAGCTCAGACGGCATTGGTGGTGCAACAGTCGACATGGGAAGTGAAACATCCTATAACACAATAGAAGATTTCCCAGTATCAGAATAATATGAAATCTCCTCAAAGAAAGTAACATCCTTACTGACATAAAAATGACGAGCAAGAGAGTCAAAACACCTATATCCTTTCTAGGTTCTAGAGTATCCCACAAAACTACATTTAACTAACAGAGGAGACAGTTTGTCCACTTTAAATAAGTTAACAAAACAAACACACCCAAAGATTTTTTATGGTAAAGAAAGCAAGTCTTGATCAAGAAATAAGATATAGTAAGGTATGTTCCTACCCAAGGAAACACGATTAATGAGGAATGTTGTCTAAGAACCGCATCAGCCCAAAAAGTAGTGAGAACATGCATCTGAAACATAAGAATACAGGCAACATCAAGCAAATGCCTCAACTTGCGCTTAGCTACCATATTTTGTTGAGATGTATGAACACAAGTATTCCGATGAACAATACCCATGTAATGAAAAAACTGAGCCAATGTAGCATGCACAAACTCGAGCCCATTATCAATATAGAA
Organism: Thalassia testudinum; assembly: GCA_037157565.1. Lineage (NCBI taxonomy): Eukaryota > Viridiplantae > Streptophyta > Magnoliopsida > Alismatales > Hydrocharitaceae > Thalassia > Thalassia testudinum. The sequence continues at coordinate 31,360,912 of JAZHRO010000036.1, forward strand.
TATGCAAATAAGAGTAGAAAGCAGAGTCTTTATTTCATTGACAAAATTCTTGATTAATAACTTTTTCCTCATCATAAATACCCAATAGACACGAGTATAATCATCCACAATAACCAAAAAATAACGAAAATCCCCAAGACTCCTAACCCAACACGAGCCCCACAAATTAGCATGAATAAGACAAAAAGGTGACTCCGCACTTTTATTACTAGTAGAACAAGATACATATGATGCTAGTCAAGTTGACAAGCTTCACATGAAAAGGACTTTGAAAACCCCATATCAGCAAACTAGCGGCAAATAACATAAACACTCGAATGTCCCAATCTAAGGTGCCACTAAAGAGCACATGTGACACAAGCGACAGCAAAGGTAGGATTATCAAGTGAAAGATGCAAGTAATAGAAGCCATCCTGCTCAAGTCCTCCACCAATCTGCTTCATTGTCTGAAGGTCCTGCAAGAAGAAAAAATTATCATGAAAAATAGCTCTATAATTTCATGCCTTTATAAGCTGACTTCTAAACATTAAATTAAGAGCAAATTTGAGTGCATGAATAACATTTGCCAAAGATAAAATAGAAGATAAGGAAATGTCACCCAGGCCTATAATAGAAGGCAAGGCACCATCTGCTACTTTGACATGTACAGGGGTAATCAGACATATAAGAGAGGAGAACAAAGTAGCATCTCCTATAATGTGGGAGGAGGCACCTAAATCAACAAGCCAAGATGATGTACGAACACCTCTAATACTCGCAGCAATAGCTATTTGACAAGTCGCTAAAGCACCAACAATAGATGTAGTCTATGCCGACACAAGCTTGTCATATTCTTCTTTGGAAATAGTTATCTGAGTACTAGCATGGTCATCCTCCCGAGAGTATTGTCCTTCACCATATGCCACCTGATTTGCATGATGGCTCTGTGGAAAGCTATGTTTTATCTAACATCTGTCAACTATATGATTTGTCTTGTAACAATGTTCACAAAACAAGCTCGTACGGCTTCTGCCATGGCCCCCTGCTCTAGCACCTCATCCTCTTCCTCTACCTCTAGATGTTCCCACACCACGACCAATAGATGCCATTGCAGACGAATCTAAAGGTGGGACAGGATCGAAAATCTCCAGTCCTAAAAGTCTAGCATATATCTGAGCAGATGTAAGAATCTCCTCCAGAGTTATCAGCTGGTCCTTCATTGTTTTGTATTGAGGACCCAGACCGACAAACAACTGGACCGATCTGAAAGCTTCTCTCTGCTTGGTAATAATAGCAACATTAGTAGGATGGGCTGGTCGGTATCCTGCTCGTCTCAAAAGTTCATCGAACCATAATATTCGGCAAGGGGAATAGTCCCCTTCCAAAAAGAGCAAAACTTCTTAATAACTCTATATAGATGGCTAATATTGCTCTTGTGGGAATATATCTCATACAAGATTTCCCACATCTTCTTGGCCGAAGCATATGACATGACTTGCTTGCCAATTGATTCTCTCATACTATTCAGCATACAAGTGGTGACCCAGCCATTATCTACTTCCCAATCTGGTGTCTTGACTACTGATTCATTCTAAATGAGAATATACTTTTTGCAATGTGAACCTACAAGTCAAGAGAGACATAGACCAGAGGAGAAAGTTGGGTAAAGCTTCCCTACATACAAGGTTTGAAATATCGTGATATATCAAAGATATATTGCCGATATATCACCATCGAAGGGGTTGGGTGGTATCAATACCCCCAAAGTATTTTTTTTCCGGATATCGATGATATAAGAGCTGTTGCCACTGGGTTTGGTGCGCAGGAGGTTTGAAATTTGAATGCTCGGCAGGAGGATTGGGAGCTGCTAGAAAAGGGAGGTTTGTGAGCTGCTGGAAGGGAGGTTTGTGAGGGAGGAAGGGAGATCTAACACACACACACGTAAAAAATCATCGATATCGACGATACATACGTTTTTTAGGCATCCTGATATAGCATCAGTCAAAGCTTAGATAGTGGAAGATAACTGAACCAGAGATGTTACAAATAAGTAGAGGAAGAGCCACCAGATGGAAGTGAAACATGACCTACATATGGTAACTGCAAAAACCAATACACCTTCGCGACCACAACCAATCATTCGACTTGTCAGTAATAATATGTCTTGAAATATAAGAGACACGACATTAAACATTGCTTTGCAATTCAACTACTTCGTAATTCTACTAATAGCATTAGACTCAAAAGGAAATCGACAACAAGCACACTCTCCAGTCAAACTATGAGGTGCATCTTATACCTTTCCCTAACCTATAATGGGCGAATGCTTCACATTAGCAACTGATATGGTTCTGCCAGATAGAACTAGTTTTAGCCTAAAGAATTGTCTAGCATCATCAAATCTATGTTGAGAAGCACCCGAGTCAACCAACCAATCAGTGGCTCATACAAACACGCGCACACGCACGCTTGCCCACACATGCACGTGCATGCACGCACGCACGCACACATACACACACATGTAAAAAAATCATTGATATCGGTAATATATCCCTGATATAACACATATACACGTTTTTTAGGCATCATTTCATGATATATTATTTATAAAAATGTTAACCTTTAAATTTTGTGATATTTTGTAATATTTTATGCCTTTGTGAGCAATTTCCCTAAAATTCACCAATATCAGCGATATATCCCTTTTTTACTTGTCGATACAATATCGATATCGATATTTAAAACCTTACCAACATAAAGGAAGTTGCGCTCATGGTAGAAATTTTCCCATCGAGTCGTTTGGGGGATCTTTCTTATATTCCATAATACTCGATTCGTAGGACCCAAGAAATCAAGTGTCCGAGAGAGATATCAAGTCATATCTACTCCTGGAACTACGAACATATCTGCTAGCAACTAATTTAAGACATATGGGATCCCAAAGAAGTGAATCAGACATAACAGTTGCCTCTTCCTCCTAGGAGTTTCCCAGTGCTACTAAAGGGAGGGTGACTACATCGTCACCCCTACCGAAAGAAGCCCCCCCTCTCACGCTACAGAGGGGTTGGCGATGGAGAAGAAGGCAGCAAGAGGGTTGTTGTAGTTAGAGGAAGCACCAGATCAATGTTACAATAACTTGTGCAGCCACTGGAATGATCTCAGCCACCCCAGGTAGCAATGTGGGCCCAGCAATTGCCGCTACTATCCTTGGCAGCAACGCTAGGCAGTGCTACTGTCGGGGGTAGGCTGTCGGCGACGTCTAAAAATCGATGGATCGAGTCAGCAACGCCCAAGAGAGAGGAGAGGGGTTTCAGTGGAGGGCTAGGGTTGGTGGGGTACCCAGGCACCGATCTAGGGCCGCTGCTTTGATAGCATGATAGTAAAAATGAGTAATTGATTCTCTAGAGAAACCCTACGTGCCTTTATAAAAAGGCACAAAAGGAAAAATTACAAGCACACACTCGTACAATAGGAAATAACAAAAATAGGCCACATAACCCAACTCAACAATTTTGAATCTTTTGATGTGGGTGTACTTCTATTTTACTCAATGTTTTAAATCTCCCATGGTTTAGTTATGACCAGTCCCATGCTATGAACTTAGTAAACTCATTTTAGAGTATTTGTAATCTTAATTCTATTCTATTTGAAGGATTACCTTTTTATATAAATGTCACTTCTCATTTAATACCATTCTTTAAATGTTGTCATGAAACCAAATGATATGAAACCTGCTTGCATATTGTTTTTTCATTATTAGTACTTTAAAAATGTATAGTTATATTATATTTATCTCTTTTTCACCAAAAGTCTGAGACTTACACCCCAACCATCTCGAGACTTATGCCTTGCCTCAATCAAGTAAAACCACCTTGCATTTTTTTATAACCTTAGTCAAGAGTCCAGGTTGTAAAGCTGTGACAACATCAACACATGTATCATTACCAAGCAGAAGTTTACCATGTTCATAGAACTAGCATTTTTGAAATCTAAAAGGCCAGATCATTCTTCATACCCATGTATGGTACACCCCAGCATGTTGTGTCAATTATCACATCCTTCTCTCAGTTAAATAAAAAAGCAACTGAAAGACAATAGACATAAAAGAAATGAACAATCTAGACTTGAGACCAATTTAACAGGCATTGTTATCCTTTTCAAAAAAATAAAAGGGCATTTTTATCTATTTTCTTAATAATGAGAGCTTGTTCCTTCAAAATCAATGTAAAGTGCATCACAGTCAAACATGTTCCTAGCTAAAACACTAAAAATGTGCTCGTGTCAATGGATTAATAGCAATACTCCAAAAAAGGACCAAGCTTCCATAATGCCAAAAACATTTGTGCAACTAACCAGATGTAACAACGCTCATGGATGAATCTCATCCTCAATGATACAATACTAGAAAACATTTTTAAAAAAAAAAAAAAAAGGAAGTTTAGTGGAGGTCAATAATCATCTAAGTAAGTTCATTCATGAAAAAATGAATGGACTTACAAATTTTAGAGCCACATGTCAAAATGAAAATAGCTTTCTTCACAATATTTTCCACCCAAACCCACTCCCCACTAAAGATAACAGCATTACGCTACAACCAAATAAACCACAAAGCCGCATTGGCCTTCACCCAGCCAACCATGTTAGAGTGAGAGTAAAATCAACATGCCACACCTGGATGCCCCTCCAATCCTCCGTAGAAAACTGACATGAGAAGAAAAGATGATCCAAATCCTCTTCCATCATCCCGCAAAAGAAGCATGTCACATCTTGATCCTCCAACCATCTTGCTCTAATCACCTTAGCAACCAACTTCTTCCTTCTAAATAGTCAAAGAAATATTATTATTTTCTGTGGCAGTGGCAACCTCCACACCAAAGAACAATCCGCCAAGACTTGGGATGTAGGCCCCTCCCTCCCAAAAAAACTTTGTGTACACTCTCCCAATAAAAAAAACCCCTTCCTTCCAAATAAAACTCAACCAAATGAAAAACTCAACCGCACAATACTATCGAACATAAAGATGAGTGAAAAGGGTAGTCATGTAGTCCAACCCAAGTGAAAAAAAGTCAACTTTCCTGCTATCTGGCATATCATTTTACTCAGATAATTCCTCAAAGATATCCTAATAGATTGACAAAGCATTGGATATGCTAGATGACAGGAAGTAACACTTACCTCGGTTACCTCCATAGAGTCTAACAACCAGAGGAAATCTTGAAAAGCTTATCCACCTTGAAAACTGTCAACCTCAATCTAGGTGCTTCCGTACCATAAATGTTGTACATTGTTTCTCTCGTTCAATTGTTTGAGGATTTACATATGATTTTTATTGATTTGGAGAAGATCTATGATTGTCCCAAGAGATATCTTGTGGAAAATTTTGGAGAAGAGACAAGTGCCAATTTTATATATCAACTTCATAAAGGATATGTACTATGAAGCAGCAGCTTGTGTAAAGACAAAGGATGATTTAACGGACTACTTTGATATCACCATTGGTCAGCATCAAAGATCGACTTTAAACTCTTATCTTTTTGCCTTGATCATGGATGAGTTGACGAAGCATATCCAAGCTGAGGTGTCATGGTGTATGTTTTTTGCTAATGACATTGTGTTGGTTTATGAGACAAGAAATGGAATGAACAAAAAACTTGAGTTTTGGAGAGAAACCCTGGAAGATAAAGATTATGCATAAGTAGAATGAAGACTAAGTATGTGGAATGTAAGTTTAGTAGAGGGAATAACAAAGGGATTGATGTAAAAATTGAAGAAGAGTGCATTCCAATGAAAGATGTTTTTAAGTACTTAGGATCCATTTTCCAACAAGATGATGGAATTGATGAAGATGTTATACATAGAATTAATGCAGGGTGGTTAGAATGGAGGGGTGCATCTAGTATTCTCTGTGATAAGAGGGTTCCTTTAAAAGTCAAAGGAAAATACTATCGAGTTGCGGTAAGACCAACCATATTGTGCGATTTTAAATGTTGGGCTATCAACTAAAGCATGTACAGAAAATGTATGTGTCAGAAATGAAGATGTTAAGATGGATGTGTGGTAATACAAAAAAAGATCGTATTTCAAATGAGATTATTAGAAAAACTGTTAGGGTGGTACCGATAGAGGATAAATTAAGAGAGGCACGTATAAGGTAGTTTGGACATTTACTAAGAAGGCCACTAAATGCTCCAGTTAGGAGATGCGAGAAGTTGGAGGCTGAACATGCTCAAAGGAAACGAGAAAGACCAAACAAGTGTTGAAAGGAAACTATTAAGCATGGCCTCAATTACTTTACTTTAAATTCTAAAATGGTTGAAAATCGATCTGTGAAGGCAAAGAATCCATATAGCCGACCCCACTTAGTGTGGAAAAAGCCTGAATTGTTGTTGTTGTGAATTGTTTGGGCGAATACGTACATAGAATGGTAGAATCCAGTAAAAGATTTCATCATTACTACAGTCAAATGTACTATCAAAGTCGACATTTAACCTACAACGGTGCTCTCCAATCTCAATGGTATCTAACAGAGCAAAGTCATTGTCGACTTGTTGCATAAAGGTTGCTCCAATCAATCTAAAACTATATGGTGTCCGACAATAGCCAGATGGATAGGAGCGATCTATGACAAGAATTACATGGATGGGGATGGAAAGGGAAAACAGAGCTCTCTAGAAAAGACTTACAGGGTTGATTTCAAAGCTCAGGTTCCCACCTAACGAGAAACACTTCAAAAACCTTGATAACCGGATTACGCAAAACAGACCAAAGAGGAAGAAAAAATCAGGTGTATTTTTGGAGGGATAAAGAATTAGTTGTCAAAACTTTTTTTTTTTTTTTTGAGAGAGAGAGAGAGAATTACCTGTCAAAACTATTTACATAAAACTACATTCTACCCTAACTGCATGAAAAGGCTGAGATAAACTCTTCACATCTTGGCGCCATCATCAAAAAGCTCAACTCTTTGATACCTCACTTGAGTTGGGGTGGGGCATGCACTATAAGGTGGGGATGAACTCAAAACTCGTGTTCTTGCTAAGGAACATCTCGACAATACAGCACACCGCACATACAAGTACGTTCCAGATACCCAAGTGCAGCAGGTATAGGAACCGATTACAACAAGAAGAACAATGAGGAGTTCCAGAGGGAACAGTAGAGAAAGAAGGCAAAAGTCCCACGCCAAAGGCATCTTGGAAGGGAAGGACCCAAGCAGCAAAAAAATCGCAACTCTGCACCAGAAAAGAAGAGAAGAGAAGAGAGGTAGCACCAACAGATATTCGAATGCATCAATCAGGTGGGATCAAGAGAGAAGCTGCCCGGTGATCATCGTCGTCAGCACCTTCCATAACGGGGCCTCTTCGGAAATCAAATCAGCCAGTCAGTCAATCAGTCAGATATGTGCATTAATCGTTGCATGCATCATTAAATTAAGGACATTATCCAAAAAATCCTTGATGCGCCGACCAATTTGGGCAACCACCGATCCACGACGGAATCAAACCAAAAAAAGGGAAAAATGAGGGATAGAATAGAATAAAAAGAAGAGGTGGTCAGTCAGGGTGCGTTGGGGGAGACCTTGTTCATTCCTGGCGGTGAAGAGGATGGTAGCGGTCTCGTCCCCAACGAGGCATTCGGCGATCCGCGTCTGGCGGAGGTGGGCGGAGGCGGCGCGGCCCTTGTGGAGGACGGTGTTGGAGTTCACCACCGTAACCGTCAGGGTGTGGCCGATCGTCCCGGGCTTCAGCTGGTCTACCTTCACGAACACCGGCTTCCTTAGCGCCTGCTTCGGCTGCTGCTGCTGCTGCTGCTGCCTCGGCTGTGGTTGGCGCGGTTGGACCCTGGGGGCGGCGGACGACGACATCCCTGCACGACCGAGGGGAAAAGGGGGAGAGTCTGCGTCGCGGAGGAAAAACTCAATGTATGAGAACCGCCGACCGACCTGATGAAGACGAAAAAATAAACCCTAACGCGTTTCGTTTCTTTCGCTTTTTCTGCTCCTCCGCAGATGGGGATGGTGATTGGGATGTGTTGGAAGAGAGAGGAAAAAGGACGTAGTGGAGAGTGGAAAGAGGCAGAGTTGGGTTGGGATCGGCTCTGCTCTACGTGCGGAATGTATATTATTTTGGTGGCTGTACGTAGGGTTGCAATTGAATACGGTTACCCATTGCAAAGAGTACACAGATACTAATTTTGCAAGATTTCGGGATATTAAAGAGATGTAGATATTAAATTTTTTTTTTAATGAATAAGTACATGAATACGGATATCAAATTTTGAATTTCAACGAATGCAGATACAGACATAGTTTTTCGTGGATGCGGTTTCAAATGTCCTTTTTTTTTTAATCCAAATTCAATATCTGTTTTTGTAAGAGTCTTTTTTAACATAACATAAGTATATAGCATAAATATTTTAAACGATAGTGTTGTTGAGAATTATATTATTCTAACTTCCTTCCTTATATTCTTATAGTTTATGGGTATCTTTATATTTTAGCTAAATTATTTATCTATTTGAGGATTAAGGTTACATAATAAATTAAATCTTTCATTTCTTTTGACTTGATATCAAAGTGATAGTCTTAAGTTGACATCAAGTAACCTCTTTGTTCTCTCCCCATTTCTTGTTGCAACAAATACAAAAAACTCTAAGTTCTTTTCTTGAAAAGCATTCTTCAAAAGGAAGAAATCACTTGATCGAAAGTTCATTCGTAATTGGTTCGCTGTTGCTAACCTTCGACAAGGTCTCTAGACTAGATGTGGCCATGGGTCGAGTCAGGTGAGCCATGGACCAGGTCAATTGGGCCGAACTTTCAAAAGCCTTGGTCCAAGCCCTAGTTGGGCTGACCCATAGGCTTATAAGCTTAGCCCAAGTCCTGTTTCTGAGGGTCGAGTTGGGCATGCGCTGACCAATGGGCAAATATAAAGCACTTTAAAGTTTTAAATACAAACATGGATAATGATACAATAGGAATAACTAAAAACATAAACATATTCATGTTAAAAAAAAATCATAAAAGAAAAAAATAAGAAGAACCAAATCTACTTTAGTTAAAATGTCATAAAAGTCATGAAAGTTCATTATTCACATAAAAAATAAACTACTAAAGTTTCTAAAGTACTAATCCTCCATGAAAACATATCCTATAAAATTTATAAATCACAAGGAATTTAGAAAGAATATAAGTAATCCTATATTATTATGCTAGCAGTTCAATCCTCAATCCCTATTAACAACTTCCAATCTATTACTTCGTACTATATTAACTATCAAGTATATTGCCCCATGTTTCCCCCTTATTGAGTGTGCTTATACGGGTATATTAAAGGCCCTTGATTCATAATTAAAAAAAACATGATAAAGGAATAGACTATAGAAGAGTCGGATGGTGGTTGTTAGGCTAATAGATGATTTCCTATCTCAGGGTAAATAGATGGTTTGTAATTTTAGATTGTGGTTATTGGACTTCTAATATGGTACTTGAAGAGGGGCAAAGATTTTAGGGGAGCAAGACAATTGTTAAATAAATGAAAATTTAGCATCCATCGGATGAGATTGGAATTTTTGGAGTTCCAAGTTAAGACTCTTAAAGTTCTTGATTTTAAATATTAATGATTTGCATGTAGGGTTAGGTCAGGTCATAAATTAAAGGCCCAAGCCCACCCATACTAAATCGAGACAATTAGAGGGTCGGGTCATGATAAAAAAATCGAAGCCCAAGCCCTCCCATTTTGTAGGTCCAGTGGGTCAGGTCGATGGAGCCCCTAACCCACTGTCAGGTCTACTCCAAACCAACGCACATCCTCCAGCACCCCCTTGTTGACCAACCGACCTTGTCACCTTTCAGTCTCCACTTGCAATAGCTATTACCTAGCAATGCCTAGAGGGTATTACTGGAGTCATCGTTAGTCGAAAGATACACTGAAGGTGTTGCCCAATGCAGCTCCATGCCAATGACCAACATCGAACTCGCATGACTCGCCGAGGCACCGCTAGTTAGGCAATGACTCGTCAGTTGAACTCATTTTAGTCTAAAATCAAGTTTTTTCAATCCTATTTCATGATCTAAGCCAACCCAAAATATTTTTTCTGGCATCTCAGGCCTCTAGTTCACGTGAGATATGGCTTCTTCGGACTCTTTGAATGTCACATTGGATGTCACAGAAACGAGGGTCTACAAGAACTCATTTTTTAGTTTGATAAGCGAGTTGGATGAGACAAACTACCTACAGTAGTCTCAAACCTTCCTCATGATCGTGGAGGGTCATGATAAAGAGCATATTCTCAACGAACCAAAGCCCAATGACAAAAGAGGCAAGTATGCCATGTGGAGGGACAACATGATGGTGTGTGCTTGGATAATGAACACCGTTATTCCATGAATTGGCGATGAAATCATGCACCACAAGATAGCAAAAGAGATGTAGGATAATTTGCGAAATACATATTCCCATGAGAAGAACTCGAGCTAAGCCTTCCAAAATTATAGTTAGATGATGAGTCTCTAACAAGAAGGGAAAACATTGTTGCAATTCTATTTCACACTTAAGGCATTGTTTGAGAAATACAATGCTTGTCATTCTATCTACACTTGCACAACTCAGAGAGCATATAGGAAAAATGCAACAATCCTTCATTTTCTTGCAGGCTTAAGGCCTGATTACTCATTTACACGATCTTAGATGTTGATGATGGCAGATTTACCTACCCTTTAGTGGAATCCATTGTTTGGATTCCCGTAAGGGATAATGATCCCGAGCTGAAATCGAATATCATTAGCCTTATCCCTCACTATCATGGTCACAACACCAAGGATCCATTCCAGCACATAGAAGATCTCAAGAATCTTAGTCAAACTTTGGGTCCTAGGAATCAGAGCTGGGAAATCCTATTAATGAAGATATTCTCCTTTAGCTTGAGGGATAAAGCTGCTTATTGGTATCACACAATCGCAAGACCTATCACTACCTGGGCTGAACTCAAATCTAAATTTCTGAAGAAATTCTTCCTCATAGGTCGCACCAATTCCCTTGGGTATGCTATCACTACCTTTACCTAGGATCAAGGAGAATTGATACATGCATCATGGGAGCGCTTTCACGAATTAAAAAGAAAATGCCAACACCACGACATCCCACGTTGGCAACTCATGCATATCTTCTATTATGGCCTACACGAGAGCATGTGGAATCTCATGGTTGCTTCTATGGAGGCAACTTTTTGAATTGGGATGAGGAATTTGACGTCAGAAAACATGTTAGGATAACTAATTCATTGTAGCGTGCGCTTACAACATCAATTTAATAAGAAAAGTCGAACGGTGAATTCAAGTGTTAAACACAGGAAGGCGAGAAATCAAATCATTTGGTTGCTTACTTTATTGCCACATGATATTTTATTTTGCTACTTGTGTGAAAGATAGATAGAGAGAGGGAGAGAGAGAGAGAGAAGGGTTAGAAATTTGAGGTAGAGCGAGGCTGCTAGCTACACATTAACATGACTAATCAAGTAGAAACATCACTAGGCATGAAGATGGCAGAAAATAATAACACAAATTACTTCTATAAATCATCAGAATCGTCTTGCAAACATTAGCATGAAAGTTAGAAGAATGCTTGAATAAAATATGAAATACAAAGTAAAGAAGAACTAGAAATTATCGCTAAAAGGAGCGAGTCGAGGCAGCCACGGTGGTGGAGGAAGCTCTGTCGGCAGCTTGGTGGCTCCGAGGACTTGCTTTGGGCTTTATGAAGGTGGTGGAAGACTTGTGGAAGAGATATGTTGCAAGGGGAGGCCATGGGGTCGCAATTCAAACTCGGGATCTCCACGCTCGAGGGTTAGGTGTGCGACTGTTGCGCTGCAACCATGGATGGTTTGATCTCAGCCGTCGATCGCCAATTGTGCAGTTGAGAAAGAGGGATGGCGTGGTGCTTTGCTGATCATCCGATGGCGATCGTACGGTGGTGATCGCGCATGCCTGCGTGATAAGGAGAGGAGGTGGGCGTTGCTGGCATGGGATGGAACGTTGAGATAGTGCCACATGGCACATTGTGCTCCGTTGATCGTCAAATTAATGGTTAGAACTTCTTGGGCTTATTGTGGGAGCTACGGAGGTCGGATCAGGGTGATTTCAGAGTCGTTGGACTCCGATTTTCATCCTAAATCCATCCGTGCGGCTTGATTGCTCATCTGAGACCCGTTTCAATATGCACTTGTACAACTTGGCCATTAAACGTTAATTTCAAGCAATCTTAATGTAAAGATTAGACTATATGTGTGCCTTGTACCCGAACCCACTATATTATTATATTTATGCGCATTAACCATCGAAATTGACTCTAATTGATATAATTATCGTTAATAACTGTACAATCATCATGCCCCCATGCCCACCCCTTGCCAATCCCTGGCAAGGGTAATAAAAAAGAATTCAGAGCCAAGGAGCGACTACTGGGGCACAGTTATCTATCGACCAAAGGAAATTTGATACCTAGGGTCTTAACTACTAAGGCTCAACAATTTCATGATGCCGACCAAGATACGGATCGCCCTAGTCCTTGCCTTATTCATATATATATTATTATTATTTTCGTGTTCAGGGTTTGGAGCAGTGTTCTGTGGCTACCCAACCCACCCAAGACTCAAAATGATTAAAAAGTGCTAAGCATCTTATGGTGTTTGTGATTGACTCGTTATATGGGTAACTAAAGCAGACCTCGGGTATCCATAAGGTCTAAGTGACCCTGAAATGAAGTTATTGTCACCTAAAAGTTTGTCTCTCTGACTGGTTGCTTTTTCCCTGCTACTTTTTCTAGGGTCAACACCACGCAAACCCAATGTATATCTCCTCGTGTCTTTTATTTCTACTTCTTTTCTTCTCCTTAATTGGGGATTTATTCATGCTTTTTGTAGGTTGGGCTCTAGACAACATGCAATTAGGGGTTACCCACAGCAACTTGCCAATCATACATGTGCGGTGAAGTGTGGTTTATTGTATTTTTTTATTTTCTCTTTTTCTTTCTTTTTCTCTTTTTTTTTTTCTTTTTTTTGTGATACTTTTTCTCTTTTTTTTTGTGTGGTACTTTTTCTATTTTTTTCTACAAGCAGGTGGCTTCCTTAATCCAAGACGTACCCAAAGGTAGCGGCCAAAGAGAGATACGTCTGATGGTTAGGCTCTAGACACCCAGCAATAGAGGGTTACCCACTGCAATGTGCCAGCCATTCCACCACTAGTCTTATTGGCTCCCTAATGTCCACTATGATTACCCGTACAATGAGTCAGTGTGTAATGTGTGTAGATTCTTAGACTTCTAGAATGCTCGAAATTGGAGGGTGAGTTGATAAGTCACCTACTTATCACTCGACTTTATTTACTTTATTATGATTAAATTAAGTTGGCAAGGACTATGGGAACGAATCTATATCTTAGTAATATCAGGACTAATTAAGCTGCTCGGCCTAAAGAGTCCTAGTGAAAAGATCATAATTGTATTATTTCCTTTGGTAGGTAAAAATTCGATGCCCATACTTCCTAGCTCTTCTATTTTTATTACAATTTTTTTTTAAATAACAAACATTAATTCAAGTTGACAATTCCATGCCGAGAAAATAAGAATTACCACCTCCCATGCCTATCTAGCATAATGTCCACATTTGAAAAATAATGTCCACATTTGTAACAGGCCAGGTTGAATCCTCTGGGTTGCCTCCCAGGAAGTGCTAAGTTTATTGCCTTCAGTTGGGTGGAGCCCTAAGTTAGCCCTCAATGAGGGTTACTACTTCCTTCGGGGGTACCTGGGCAAGAAAATGTTTAAGTCTTTGTCCATATACTGTAAATGTATGCCCGGTCTTAGGGCCGGCAATTTCGATTGCCTCGTTGGAAAGCAGTCTGACCACCTGGTAAGGTCCCGTCTACTTGGATTGTAACTTCTTGGGGAAAAGTTTAAGTCTTGCATCAAATAGCCAGACTTGTTGATTTGGCTCAAAGGTTTGCTTATTAATATGTCAGTCGTGGATAGCTTTCATCTTTTCTTTGTATAGTCTACCATTCTCATAAGCGTCTCGATGAATTTCCTTGAGCTTGGAAAGCTAGAGTTTCCTTTGGGTACCGGCCATATGGGAATCCATATTACATTGTTTGACAACCCAATATACCTAGTGCTCTAGCTTAATTGGAAGGTGGCAAGCTTTGCCAAAGACTAATATGTGTGGTGACATTCCAATAAGAGTCTTATAAGCGGTCCTGTATGCCCAGAGGGCATCATCAAGTCAGGTGGAGCAATCCTTCCAGTCAGGTCTCATAGTCTTTTATAAAATATTCTTGATATGCCTATTTGAGACCTCAGTTTTCCCGTTCATTTGTGGGTAATACGGGGTGGCAATGCGGTGAGTAACCCCATATTTTCTTAGTAAAGCACAAAATTGGGCATTAATAAAGTGACTCCACCATCGTTAATCATGGCGTTGGGTATCTCAAATCGGGAGAAGATGTTCTTAACAAAATCCATGATGGCCTTATGATCACATTTTCGGGTAGGCACAACTTCGATCCATTTCGAGATGCAGTCTACTGAGACTAGTATATACTTGAAGCTGTTGGATGGTAGGAAGGGACCCATGAAATCAATTCCCTTGACATCAAATATTTTGATGATAAGAATGGGCTAGAGAGGCATCATATCTTTTTTAGTCATGGTCCCAAGAGTCTGGCATCTAGTGTAGGTTTTAGCAAAATTGTGTGCATCCTTGAATAATGATGGCCAATAAAGTCAGACTACAAAACTTTTGCAGCCGTCTGTTTTCAGAGAAGTGGCCACCACAAGCTTGTTCGTGACAGAAAGATAACACACTTTGAACCTCCTCGGGGAAGCATCTCTTAATGATCTGATCGACACAAAGCCTAAACAACATGGGATTATCCCAAAATAATGTTTAGCATCAGCCAAGAACTTGTCCCACTGTTGTCTAGATCAGCTGTATGGAATTTGCCCTATAACTAAGTAATTAACCAAGTTTGCATACTAAGGGAGATTCTTTGCATGCACAACTAGAATATGCTCATCAAGAAATGCATCAGTCACTGATAGTGAGGATCCAATATGCTTTGAGCTAAGTCTAGATAAGTGGTCAGCTACGACATTCCTGGATTTAGCCTTGTTGTGTATTTCCAAGTTGAATTCCTACAAGAGTAGAATCCATTTGATCAGTCTGGGCTTAGCATCCTTTTTGGCTAACAAGTGTTAAATAGCCGAGTGGTCAGTGTAGATTATCATGTGGGATCCTAGAAGGTATGATCGAAACTTTTCTAATCTAAAAACTACGATGAGCAACTCCTTTTCTGTGATAGTATAATTCCGTTGCAACTCGTATAAGGTTTTGCTTGTGTAGTAGATCACCATAGGTTTCTTCTCCTGTCTTTGTCCTAGGATAGCTCCAATTGCAAAATCTGATGCATCATACATTATCTCAAAGTCCTGGGACCAAACTGGTGGTTGTAAGATAGGTGCAATCGACACTATATCCCTTAAAGTAGTGTAGGCTTGGATGTAATCAGGTGTCATATCAAATTGTACATCGTTGGTTAGAGGGTTGGTTAGGGGCTTAGATATTTTTAAGAAATCCTTTATGAACCTTCTGTAAAATCCAACGTGTCCTAGGAAAGATCTTATTTGTTTGACTGAGCTAGGTGGTGGGAGTTTAGAAATCAAGTCGACTTTAGCTCGATCAACTTCTATGCCCCTTTGCGAAACGATGTGACCGAGGACTATCCCTTCTTGAACCATGAAATGGCTCTTTTCCCAGCTTAAAACAAGGTTGACCTCGATACATCGCTTCAAGATTTTCTTCAGGTTGCTCAAGTAGTGGTCAAATGAGTCTCCAAAGATGGAGAAATCATCCATAAGGACCTCCAGATATTCACCCACCAACTCAGAGAAGATGTTTAGCATGCAACGTTGAAAGGTAGCCGATGCATTGCATAACCCGAATGGCATACAGCAGAATGCAAATGTGCCTTACAAGCAGGTGAATGTGGTCTTCTCCTGGCCCTCAGGTGCAATACCAAACTGGTTATATCCTGAATATCCATCTAGGAAGCAAAAATATTTCTATCTTGCCAAACATTTGAGAATCTGGTCAATGAATGACAGGGTGAAATGATATTTCTTGGTGGCCTCATTTAGCTTCCTATAATCGATATACACTCTCCAAGTAGTGGTGGTGAGGGTGGGGATGGATTCGCCTTTGTCATTTGTGACAACAGTGAGCCTAGCTTTCTTTGGCACCACTTGTGTAGGGCTCACCCAGGGGCAGTTGGAAATCAGATAGATGATTCTTGCATCAAGCCATTTTATGATATCTTTTTTAACGACCTCTTGCATGTTTGGGTTCAATCACCTTTGCATCTGGCGAGAAGGTCGAGCCCTGTCTTCTAAGTAGATCTTGTGTGTTTAGTAGCTAGAGCTAATCCCTCTGAGGTCAGAAATTGTCTACCTAATGGCTGCCTGGTGTTCTGCTAGGGACGTAGTCAACCTAAGCTCTTGGTCCCTGGTCAGGTCTGCATTTATAATCATAGGGAAGGATATGTCACCTAATGGCTGTGTGGTCGACCACCCCTCATCGCCCACACGATCACCATGACCTCTCCCTCTTGACGCCATCTCCCCTGACAAATTTTCTCTCTACTTGTAGAATATTAGAGAGAAAAGTGGACCACTTTCTCCACTAGTTTTCAACCTTGCAATTGTCACTTTAGCAAGGTATGCTTGCAGATTATCGGAGGTTGGTATAATCAGAGGCTACTCCATCTCTGATAGGAGTGCCATGGCTCCAGTACTTCAATATGCCGACACCGTGTTTTTTGTAGAAGGGAAAGAACGGGAAACACAAGCTTTGTTGCATATGGTCAAGATTTTTTGGGATATATCAGGTCTAAAATTGAATGGGGAAAAATCCTCCTTGGTCTATTTTGGGCTAAACGATCGAGAGCATATGGCCATATCTTCTTTATTGGGCATGCCATTAGTTACACTCCCAATTTGATACTTGGGGATGCCTTTGAAATGCACTAAGCTGAAGAAGAGTGACTGGAACGTATTGTTTGATAAAATCTCAATCAAACTAGAAGGTTGGAGCAACCGTTACCTATCCAAGGGAGGAAGACTTATTCTCTTAAACTCTGTGATTACATCCATTTTGGTCTTCTTTTTTTCCCTTTTCAAAGCACCTAAATCTATTCGGAAGCGCATTAATGTGATGTAGAAGTGATTTTTTTGGAAGGGAGCACATCATGAAGGAAGATTTATGCAACCCCTGAAGTGGGAATGCTTATGTGTTCCTAAGGAATATGGTGTAATGGGAATAAAGTCTCTTAAAGAATTCAATGATGTGTTGCTACTTAAGTGAGCCATCAAATTGTTTAATGGTGAAAATAAGGTATGGGCCGATCTCATTAGAGATAGTTATGGCAGATCTCAGAGCTCGCTGAATAGGCTTCATCCATTCAAACCATCTCCATTTTGGACATCTATGATACAAGCACTAAAGAGTAATTGGCAGATGCTGCAGTCGATTTTAGGTGATGGTTGTTCTTTCAACTTCTGGCAGGAGGAATGGTCCTTGCTAGGACTACTGAAGGAAGCATATCTGCTGCAAACAAATGGGATCCATTGTGTAGGTACTAGTCTAAACAGGAGGAGAGTTGGCAGATCAGTGGGGCTAAATTAAGCAGAGAAGGTACTCAATCATGGGAGGAGAAAATGCAGCTATTGATGGACTTGCAGGACTTCAGGCCGGTGGCAGGAATAGAAGATCAATATCAGTGGGATGGGATCTTCACTCTAGCTTGTGCATATGAAAAGATAAGGTTGATGTCCAGATCTGAGGAGGCTGATCCGATAGGAAGGAAGTTATGACTGTTGAAAATTCCACTTAAGACCCAAATATTTCTATGGTTGTGTAGGAGGGATGGATTGATTATAGGGGATTTGTGGCATAGGAGGATGGGCATTACATCGCAGGTCTGCTATCTATGTGGTTCACCCACTGACAGCCCAAGTCACATTTTTTCATCCTGTGTGGTGACTGATGTAGTTTGGAGAAGAGTGTGTAGAGAATTGCTTCCTCTGTGGGACTTTCTTTGGCAAAACTTTTTAGTACAAGACAAACCACATGTGCATATGGCGGCGGTCATGTGGAGTACTTGGAGTGTAAGGAATGAGTGTTTATTTCAAGAGAGACCAGTGTGTTTGGAACAAATTGTAAATGAGTGTTGGTCCCTCATACGTATATGGGAATCTATTTTGTAATGGTCCTTTTTATTTCTTTGATAAATAAAAGCCATTCTAGATTGCTATCGTAGTACGATAGCTTTCCTTTTAGTTTCAATAAAAAAGGAAGACATATTTAAAGTTGTCGTGCAAGGGTTTGAGTTCAAGTGTAGGTGGTACAATGTTGGATGGGTAAGGGAAGGGAGGGATTTCTCTAACGTCAATTTCTTCAGGGGAAGGTTGCTAATTATAGTCAGTTCTACATAGATTCACAACCTCTGGGGATTGGGATGGGCTAGGGTAATCTTTAACTGGTTGAGTCTGATGGTCCTCTAAGGAACTAACTGTTAAGCATTCTTCAACCAAGATATCCACAGGATCGCATTCCTCGACCCAGCCACAATCAAAAGACTTAGTTTCCTTGAAGATATCCAGCTGCATCTTATTTCCGAAGGCAATTTCCATACATCCCGTGTTACAGTTAATGCTTGCTTTGGTTGTAGTGAAAAAAGGTTTGCCAAGGATGATGGGTGTATTTTGTAACTGTTCGGGGACTTCCATGTCAAGGACTACAAAGTCAACCAGGAAGTAGAAGTCCTTAACCCAAACAATTACATCGTCAAACACCCCCTTTGGGGTTTTTACAGATCGGTCAGCCAGTTGGATAGTCACAGGTGTAGGTTTGAGCTCTCCAAATCTAAACTGGTGATAAAGGGTAGTTGGGATTAAGTTTATTGAAGCCCCTAAATCAAGGAGTGCTTTGTCAAAAGTTAATCACCAATATTGCAAGAGATCAAAGGTGCTCCAGGGTCTTTCCTTTTAGGAGGTAGGCTACTTAAAATCACCGAACTAGCCTATTTTGATATCACTACCTTCCTAGGTGCTTAGGTTCTTGGCTTACACTTGGGTGTACGAACATCTTTCAAAAATTTTGCGTAAGCTGGGATATGCTTAATTGCTTCAAGGAGAGGTATGTTAATTTGTACTTATTTGAATATCTCTAATAGCACCTCGTTATTATCCACATTTTTCTTCTTCTTGACCTTATCCAAGGCTTCAGGGTATGGGATTTGGGTCTGAATTGGGTTAAGTTCTTCAACCTTGGGTTCTTCCTACTCATCCTTAGAATCATCAATTATCTCGGGATTTGTAGTTACGGGTGGGGTTGGCCATTGTGGGTCTTGGGTTTGGGTACCGCTTCTCAAGGTAATCGCATTGGCTGAGGCACTGAAACTAGGGTTGGATCCTTAAGAAGAAGTGGCAAATCCTGGGGGTGTTTGAGGGGCTTGTAAAATCACATGAGCTTGCCCCTGCTTTTGTTGGAATCCTTGAGGATTGTGGCCTCTGTTCATTACATTCATCGGGTTTGGTTGTAGCTGAGATGGAAGGGATCCCTATTGTTTTGTATCCAATAGCCAACTCAATTGTCCCTTCACTAAAGCCATTTCTTCTTGATGTTTTTGGTTCATATTAGTCATCATCTTAATCAGGTGTCCATTTGGCTTTGTTGTGTAGGACCTGCCCTATTCTGGTTATAGGGTGGTCTATTAGGTTGTCCTTGTTGGAAGGAGGAAAAATTAGGCCTGGTTTGGTTCTGGTATTAATTCAATTTTTTATTTGACCAGTAAAGTTTGGGTGATTGCGCCATCTAGGGTTGCATGTGTTTCAGAATGGGTCAGGCTTAGAGTAGCCCTGGATGGCGTTGGCATCTGCAAAAGTAAAAGAAGCCAGAAGGAAGGGGAAGGAATAATTAGGGTATGAGGGAGCAAAGGTCCCTCCTTAAAACATAGTCAGAAGTTGTTCCAGGTGCATTTGGTTCATAGACTGAACCAGGTCAACATTGTGGGCCCCCTTTGATATGGAGAAGGTTTGCATAGGGGCTCAGGATTGGTTCAAAAGCTCATCAATCTTTGTATCCTCCAACTCAACCCGATATGGCTTCTTAGCTATAATGTCCATGTCAACCGTATCCGAATTAGCTTGCACCTTGTAAATTCCACCACAAGGTTGACTTGACCTATTGAATGTGGTCATGGAGGCATTATTAAGTGAGTTCTCACTTATTGATTCAAAGAGTTCGAACGCACTTTTCTCATCTTTATTTAGAAAATTTTCTCCACATGAGTCATTTAAAAAATTTTTAAGGGTGCTATCCAGACCATGGTAGAAGATCTGGGCCAATTACCACCTTGGAACCTTATCGTGTGGGCATTTCCTCAATAATTCGTTAAATCGTTCTTATGCCTCATGAAATTGCTCTCCACTTTGCACGGTAAATGTGGTAATGGCTCTTATAAGGGCATTGGTTTTTCCTATGGGGAAAGCCTTCTTCAGGAAGGCATGCCTAAGTTCCTCCCAATTGGAGATGGGTCTCCTTAATGTTCTGAGCCAATGGGAAGCTTTGTCTTGTAGGGAGAACGGGAACATCTTCATTAGGACAATATCAAGACAGATGTTCCTAGGTTTCACAGTCCAGGCAATCCACTCTAGATCGTCTAGGTGTTCAAAAGGGTCCTCATTTGAGCTCACCCGAAAGTGGTTTTGGATCAAATTAAGTACATTGGGTTGCAACTCAAAATCATCTCCCCCTTCGGGGACCCTAAGATAAGGATCAAATTGGATAACAAAAGGATCATAGAAATCACGGGGAGCCTAGGTTGGTCCTCAGGGGGTCTTAGTGGGCTTGGTGGTCCTTGAGGGTTCTATAATTGGTGTATGGCCTACATAATGGTCTGGATTCATTGTTGTTCGAGTTGGTGGTTAGCTGTAATTTGAGCTTGGATAATGGCCATAACTTCAGGTTGAGGTTGATCTTCTATATTCCCAATTCTCGGGTCAGCCATTTATGCAATTCTATCCCTAGAATAACTGAGTCTCATTCTTGAGATTCTCTCAAGCGCTACCAAATTAGGGTTAAGTGAGCACCTTTTGCGCATACACTAGAAGCATCAGGAGAGATGCGAAGGAGACAGAACAGAGAATTGTGTGTGCACAGCTAAGCAAACAAAACTATGCCCTATAGTGTCGACCTTAGTGACTTGAAGCCTTATAGAGAATTATTAAGCTTGCAAGCACTTAGACCTTTCTTCCCAAAATCAATCTAGCTAGGTTGAATACGAAGGGGTTTGAGGGGAAGGTACTTCCCAAAACTTTCATCTTTAGTTCCTTTGATACCCCCCAACCGCAATTGTTTGACCTTATCCCGTAGCCTAGACACAAGATTTAACAATGAGAATTAAGGCTAACTACTTAACAAACTCAATCACAGTTTTAAGACTGAAATTGCTCCTACTTAAGGCACATATACTTGATTTTAATTTAGGGCCAAGATCTAGAAGTGCTTGGGAATGTAAGGGCGCATTGTTTGGGTTTGTGCCCCTTAATGTTCAATTTCAAAGTGCATAATGTGGTGTACAAGCAAAGGATTTGCAAACAAGGTTTAATATGAGGTGTCTTTTAAAGTTCAACCTTGTCTAGTTCTTTTTAGGGTCCTAATTCTTAGGTTGATTCAACTAAGTTTTGTTTGAACACACAAGAGGTTATGCAAACATGGGTGTTTTGTTCTTTTTCCTTCAAGAATGTGTCTGAGAAATAAAAACCCTAAGAGTTTTCAACCCTATAATTCATGCAATTGTATCGGGTGAATTGATTTTAATTTTGAGTGGTGCATCCCAGTTCAAAACATGGTTGGCTTTGCAAACATCACTCGAGAAGAAGGCACTCAGAAATGTTTTCTTAAGATATTAGAGTGTAATTTTTTTTTTTAGGTGGTGGGTTCGAGATGTGGATTAAGTAACAATTCACCCATGCCAATTTTTTTTTTGAGATTTTTATATATATTTTTTTAGATTTTTTTTTTGAAAGCAAGCAAGCAATCTAACCTAAGTTCATGCATGAGCCTAAATGCATTTATATATATATACATATATTTTTGGCAAAAGAAAAATGGGATTACGCTAGGTAGGATAGTACTCACCAAAGTCTTCACAACACTTTACTCCTAATCTACCAACTTTGAGTGTGTTCCTCTTGTCGCTTTCGCGTCAGGTTCTTGCAATCAAATTATTTGGGAGAGGAGTTAGCAATCGTGAATACCTCCAATGCAAATATAAAAGCGACAGATAAGATTCGTTGCATCTCGGCAATGGTGCCAAAAACTGACATCGGAAAACGCATTAGGATAACTCGTTCGCTGTAGCTGAAGGTCCTGCAGATCTAAAGCAGTATACCAGAGGGGGGTGAATAGTATCTCTTGATAATTTAAAAATTTAACTATGAAGCAAATAAATTCAAGCCACAGAAATTCATACATGATTGCACCTGAAGTTATAGTGGAAACCCTCTCAGGTAAAAACCACTACCTAAGCCTCCCAACTTAGGATTTTCCTGACTAGTCAAGCTAATCAATCCACTAACTCACCACTTGAAATGAGGGTGGCACAACCTTTTACAAACTCTCTTCTCTTAACTTGAAGAGAAGCACAACAACGGGTCTTCCCAAAATAACTTGGGACTTGAATCAAAGCAGTAGATAATTGTAAATAAAATGAAATTCTATGGAACCTCAATGGAAAATCAAATTGATATTTTCATAGAGGCCTTTTGATTGGAGTGTTTTTGAAAGCGTAAGATCAGAAGCGCAGAAGCACTACAGAGATGAAAGCACAAGAGCTCTTTTTCTAGAGATTTTTCTTTCTTGATTGTGTGTAGAAAAAGGCTACCAAGGTCCTCTATTTATATTAGAAAATCAACTTAGCAAGGAAGTTTTTCGAATCCACTTAGTCGATCAATTAAGGTAGTTTAGTCGATCAAAAAGGCTTTTAGTCGGTCAAACTAGTTATTTGATCGATCACCTATTAGTCAATTAATTAAGCTAATTGATTAATTAAAGGTATTTTAATCAACTTCCTAATTTAAATAAATTTGATCTATTAACTAAGTTGATTGGTCGATCAATTTATCTAAAAAATTGATTTTAGAAAAATTACGTTTAACGTGAAAAACTATTTGAGGTTCCATACATATAATTTAGACTCAAGGAAGTATAAAAGACTCAACGGAAGACTGCATCAAGCTTTTGCTCCTTTTCAAGAGTCATTGAAAGAGTCTTGAAAGATTAGTCTTGACAGATAACATAATTTTAGTGCATCGAAATAGAGGTATTAATAGTAGCATGCACTTACGACATCAATTTTAATAAGAAAAGTCGAACGATGAGTTCGAGTATCGAACACAAGGAGACGAGAAATTGAATCATTTGGTCGCTTAGTTTATTGCCACACGATATTTTATTTTGTTTGCTTGCGTGAAAGATAGAGGGAGAGGGAGAGAGAGAGTAAGGTTAGAAAATTGAGGCAGAGTGGGGTTGCTAGCTACACATTAACATGACTAAGCAAGTAGAAACATAACTAGGCATGAAGATGGCAGAAAAATAATAACACAAATTACTTCTATAAATCATCAAAATCGTTTTGCAAACACAAGCTCAAAAGCTAGAAGAATGCTTGAATAAAATATGAAATACAAAGTAAAGAAGAACTAGAAATTATCGCTAAAAGGAGCAAGTTGAGGTAGCCATGGTGGTAGAGGAAGCTCCATTGGTGGCTCGGCTTCAGGGACTTGCTTGGGCTCTATGGAGGTGGTGGAAGACTTGTGGAAGGGATATGTTGCAAGGGGAGGCCATAGGGTCCTTTTATAGGTGGAAAGCACTAAGATTCAGCATTGAACTGCCCCCAAATCGCGCCTGAATCGATCTTGAACTATGCTTGCCCTTGAACTGCCGCCTATGCACACGCACGCGCACTAGCACGTGCTCACGAATGTGTGGCTAGTGTGGTCGCTTGAGAGCCGTTGATCTTTGAATCCAATAGCTATGGAGCGCTCGAGATCATGCCTTTCATCGTGTGATCTCTATCGTGCTCATCCACGCTCGCCACGTGGCACAATGTCCACTCAAGGATGTCTCACCAACAGTGTAGATTCACGTGCCAACTAGTGCTTGAGATCGTGCGATCGCGCGTCATCGACGTGGATGCATCAAGGCCATTGATGGCGAATCGGATAGTGCTAATAACATGCTATCACGCACTGAGAAGTGGCAGATCACGATTCAAACTTGCGACCTTCATGCTCAAGGGTTAGGTGTGCGACTGTTGTGTTGCGGCCGTGGATGGTTTGATCTCGGCCGCCGATCGCCGATTGTGTAGCTGAGGGAGAGGGATGGCGTGGTGCTTTGCGGATCATTTGATGGCGATCATACGGTGGTGGTTGCGCGTGCCCACGCACTAAGGAGAAGAAACGAGCGCTGCTAGAGCGGGATGTAGAGCTGAGATAGTGCCACGTGGCATATTGTGCACCATTGATAGTCAGATCAACAGTTAGAACTTCCCGAGCTTGTTGTGGGAGCTACGGAGGTCAGATTGGGGTGATTTCAAAGCCGTTGGACTCCGATTTTCATCTTGAATCCATCCGTGTAGCTCGATTGCTCATCTGAGACATGCTTCAATATGCACTTGTACAACTTGCCTATTAAACGTTAATTTCAAGCAATCTTAATGTAACGATTATACTATCTGCATGTATTGCTCCGAGACCCACTATATTATTATATTTATGTGTATGAGCCCTCGAAATTGACTCTAATCGATATAATTATCGTTAATAACTGTAGAGTCATCATAATCCACCCTTGAGCTTTTTGAGAAAATGGTGAAGAACTCCATCAACAATGCCTCCATGTCCCAATTTAGCAGAGGAAGCACATATCTGAAGGGCACCCATGAGATCGAGGGCCAATCCAGATCACGAGTTCTCAAGATCATTGCAGAGAAATTGGATAAGGTCGACATCGTAGCTAAACATCTGGAAAATCATTACACTGTTGAAAATCTTCCACTTGAAAATCATTTCATTACTGCCACTTTTGCTACATTTGCTCTATAGTCACCTCAATTTAGGACATCTTAGTATTTTTGTTCTCCGTTGTCAGTTTCCCAACATATAGTTTCCTGGTTCTTTTTCCTGTGATGCCTGACAACTCGGCAAGCATCATAGTGTGTCGTTTCTGAGTAGTAATAATAGAACTTAGTCTGCCTTTTCTCTTATTCATGCTAATTTGTTGGGCTCATGTCATGTCAAGAGTCTTAGGGGTTTTCACTATTTTTGGTTCTTGTGGATGACTATACTCGTGTCTGTTAGGTATTTATGATGAAGGGGGAATCCAAAACCCATGTATTGATAAAAAAAATTGTTAATGAAATAAAGACTCAGTTTTCTATTATTTTTTGCATTTTTCAGAATGACAATGGACTTGAATTTGTGAATTCTCCTTTAGCGCAATTTTTTCAGTCTCTTGGTATTATCCACTAGACCACTTGTGTTCATATATCTTAATAGAATGGAGTGGCTGAACGGAAGTTGAGATACCTATTTGATGTTACTCGTATAGTTAAGTTTCATATGCATGATCTTGCTATTTTTGGGCTGATGTAGTTCTTACAAATGTTTTTTTGATTAACCATGTTTCATCTTCTATTCTTGGTGGAAAGACTCCTTACTCTGTTTCATTTCCTAATCATAAGTTGTTGTCTATACCTCCCAAAGTTTTTGGATGTGTCTATTTTGTCCACTTGTTCAAGGTGGACAAGTTGTCACTCTGATAAGTTAAATGTGTCTTTGTGGACTACTCCAGAACCCAAAAGGGGTATAGGTGTTTTGATTCTCTTGCACATCATTTTTATATAAGTAAGGATGTTACCTTTTTTGAGGAGATGCCATATTATTCTGCCACAGGAAAGTCTCCTAATGCTTCACAGGATGTCCCACTGCTTATGCCTACTACTACACAGCTAGGTCCTCTAAGCCTCGTGTACCTCAGCAAGATGTCCCTTCTGTTTCTTTTCCTTGACATCTTGAGGTTACAAATATCATTCGTAAACACTTTCAATGCAGACCTCCATCCACCACAACCCCTGCAGATGAACCTCTTTCTACTATTTCTACTCAATCCTCTATTGATACTGTGGATTTAGATGGAGGTCCAGAGCCTATAGCACCATAGGTACTTGATGTGGATCTTCCTATTGCCCAACGAAAATCATAGAGATCATGTGGTAAGTATTATGTTTCAAATTATATGTCATTTGATCATTTTTCTGTAGCAGAGAGACTTCTATCTCTTGTAGTTGACAACAAGCATATTCCCAGGAATCATATAGAGGCATTCCAGGATCCTTCCTGGACCTTAGCCATGGAGGAAGAGATGGCAACTCTCCAGTCCAGTGGAACTTGGGAACTTGTTGACCTACCCCCTGGTGCTATTATTATGGGATGTAGGTGGGTGTTTACCCTTAAATGTCGTCCAAATGGGTTAGTTGAAAGATTCAAGGCTCTGTTAGTTGGTAAAGGTTATAACAAACTTTTGGAATTGGTTATTTTGACACTTTCTCGCTGGTGTCAATTCAGTACAAATTCTTCTTTCTGCGGAAGTAAATAATGGTTGGTAAGTTTTTAAGCTAGATATTAAAAATATGTTCCTCTATGGTGATTTAGATGAAGAGGTTTACATGCCGCAACCCCCAGGATTTGTGGTTAAGGGGAGTGTAAGAAGGTATGCAGATTAAAGAAGGCCATCTATGGCCTTAAGCAAAGTCCTAGGGCTTGGTTTGAGACATTTAGTAATGCCGTGTAAGAATATGATTTTACTAGAACTACAACAGATCATTTAGTCTTTATTATGCACAAAGCCACTGGTTTATTTATCCTTATTGTGTACATTAATGAGATTTTCCTTACAGGAAGTGATAAAGAAGGAATAAAAGCAACTAAGAAGTTTTTACATTCTCAGTTTGTTACCAAAGATCTGGGATTGATAAATTATTTTCTTGGCATTGAAGTGCAACACATAAATGGTGATCTTGTTTTATCTTAGAGAAAATATGTGATTGACATGCTAAGAGAGTCAGAAATGCTAGGTTACAAACCTGCCGGTGTTCCAATGTATTCCTTTTGCTTTTAATTTGGGATCCAAGATATCTTGGAAGTCTCATTGTTTTTCTTCTCTTAGTCAGGTGTTAAAGAGAAGACGTCTTGTAATAGGTTGTGCCACCCTCGTTTAAGTGAGATGTTGGTGGATTGATTAGCGTTGACTAGTCGGAGAAATCCTACGCTAAGAGGCTTAGGTAGTGGTTTTTATCTGTAGGATTTTTCACTTTAAATAAGGTGTTATCATTTTTGGCCTGTGTATATTTAAATCTTTTGATTTGTGGTAGATGATTTTTTTTTTAGTTTTTTGAAAGGATGAGGAATGCTATCAATTTGTGGTGGATGATTTTTATTTAATCATAAAATTAGATATTACACTATTCATCCCCCTCTAGTGTATACTTGATCCTTTAGGCTTCTCATGCACTCACATTTGCTATCAGAGCCTTGTTTAAATCAACCAAGATGTCAAAATCCTTTGAAGTATACGCAGAGGGATAATCTGTGGTCAGACCTCCATTGTTTGATGG
Source organism: Thalassia testudinum (assembly GCA_037157565.1). Classification (NCBI taxonomy): domain Eukaryota; kingdom Viridiplantae; phylum Streptophyta; class Magnoliopsida; order Alismatales; family Hydrocharitaceae; genus Thalassia; species Thalassia testudinum. The sequence continues at coordinate 31,388,669 of JAZHRO010000036.1, forward strand.
CACCAATTATGGATTACTGGAAGACCCGAATGTCGATATTTCTGGAATCCATGGACTATGAGGTATGGGATGTGATAGCCTCTAAGTACACTCGACCAGAAAAGGAGTCGCTATCACATCAGATCAAAAGAAGATAGCCACGCACAACACCAAAGCTATGAATGCTATCTTCTGCGGTCTTTCAAAAGAAGAATTCAATTGTGTTTTTGCCTATAAAACTGCATATGAATTTTGGAATATACTTGAAGTCACTCATGAGGGTACTTCAAAGGTGAAGGAGACATGAGTCAATCTCCTCACACAAAAGTATGAGTTGTTTCGTATGAAGAAAGGAGAGACCATCAAGGAGATGTATACTAGATTTACGGAAATCATCAAATCCTTGAGAAACTTGGATTATACAATTACAAATGAAGCCCTATTTCGAAAAATACCTGGACTCTCACTAGTGATTGGGAGAAAAAGATGACTGCAATTCAAGAATCAAAGGATCTCTCAGTGCTCTGATAACACCACGCAAGGGGGTAGTATAGTAATTAGGTTGAATATGGCCCATCTTTAGAATAAAAGGCACAACATAAAGTAGAATAGGAGCATTGCATGCATCAAGTACCAAGATTTCTTATAAACTGTATTAATGGCCATTTGTGTAAAGCATTTGTCAAAGCAGGCCTCAGATGAGCAATCGGACCGCACGGATGGATTCAGGACGACGAACGGAGTCTAACGGACTCAAAATCGGCCAAATCCGACATCCGGAGCTCCCACAATGGGCCCAAGAAATCCTGACCGTTGATCTGGAGATCAACGGCCTAGAACGCGCCACGTCGCCCCGCCCCCGCCGCCCGCACGCCCCCAAGCCAGCCAAGGACGCATCTCGCGCGCTCGCCCGCGGTCGCCGCGACAAAGCGCGGGCGTGGTGCAACGGTTAGCGAGCACGCCCGCGTTGCGGCGACGCGCGTTCGATTCGCGCGGAGCGAAAATCATTTGCGGGCGAAGGGCGCGGCAAAATTGAGCCGCGCGATCAGAAGCGAGCCAGGATTGCGCCACGCGGCGCGACGACAGCGCCCCACCTCCCACGCACGCGCGCACGCCGGGCGAAAACGCGCGCGCGATCCTAGCGCAGGCGCGGGAGGATCTCAACCGTCCGATCATCAATCGGACGGCTCTCGTTCGACAGCCACGGATCGCGCCTGAAGAGAGAGAGGGGCGGGCGGCTGACCGGCGGCAGAAGGCCTTCACTGACGTATCTGGAAGCAGTTTTAGCGACGTTCTGGATGTCGCTAAAGCACATTCTTCTTTTAGGAAGCCCTTAACTCTATTTAAGCCCCCTTCTACCACCATTCAAGGCATCCTCTCCCACTTGCAACTACTCCACTCCTCTCCTAGCTAGTCTTAGGCACTCTTGTAATCGCCGGAGACGACGAGCCGCCGACGGAGCCTCCTCCACCACCGTGGCTGCCTCGTCGCTCTCCACTCTCTCTCTACCTCTCTCTCTCTCTCTTTTAAGCTTTCATTTACTTTTGTTGAAGCATGTATTTAATATTGTAAACCGTGAACTATGAGTGCATATTTAATGAAATTATTTTCCATTTAGTTGCCATTTTAATTTCTGTTTAAAGTGCATGATCAAAACCAAGAGCTTTCTAACCCTAAACTCTCTCTATCTCTCGCTTTTCAAAACCGTCTCTCTCGCAAGCAAAACTCTGCCTTTTTCGTGACAACAAGTGGTAAACAAAATCCGATTTCCACGCCTCCCTGAGATCGACACTCGGACTCACCTCCGTTTACTTCTTTTAAAACCGACGTATCAAGTGCAACTATAACGACACCTCTTAACACACACGCACGTAGGCACGTCAGTTTTTGGCGCCGTTGCCGGGGAGGCAACGGATTTGTTTTATCACCTCCATTCCACCTTCATTCTCATATCGTCTAATGCCCTATTTTCCTTTTTACTTGACGGATGCAGGAATTCGGCGCATGGACGGCGAAGCGACGCATTCCACTATGGTAGCAAGGAAGTAGACGCCTCGAGGACCGATAGTGAGTACTCTCTCTCTCTCATTGTTTGCTTGCGTGAAAAAGCTAAAAAAAATCATAAAAATTGAAAAAAATTGGCGTGGCGAATGATTGCTTGACCCACATTCTTAACACACCACCCTACAAAAAAATGTACACTCTAATATACTGGACAAATTCTTGGAGTGTTCTTTTCTTTCTCTCTTGAGTGGTGTTTGCGAAGCCACCGTGAGTTGACCTGGGCCGCACCACTCAACCCTAAAACTAACTCATCTAATAGAAGCTGCACGATCTTTAGGATGAGTACACTAGGGTTTTTAGAGCCTCTACAAAATAAAAGGAAATCTACTTTCACTAAGTTGTGTGCAGAACTTGACGTGCCCACTGAAACTTGTTTGAAAAAATTAAGACATGTCAACCCTAAAAAGTACTTAAGGATGAAACACTAAAAAGACACTATATCTTAACAAATCCTTGCTTGAAAATCATGTTTTGCTAGAAGCACACACTTTGAAAGTAGAACATTAAGAGGCACCACCCCAATCAACGCCTCATCACATCACCCTAAGCACAAGCACTATCCTAGCCCTTTAAAACTGAGTAGACGTGCCCTAGGCAGGACTGAGTTAAGTCTCAAAAGGTGAGGTTTTGTCTGCTAGGCACTTGGCTTTCATTCCCTTGGTAGAATCTGGTGACTAGGCTGCGGGGCAGTGTCAAACGACCGTGGTTGTGGGGTCTATGGAACCGGAGGCGCAAGCCAAAGGAAGAACCTTCCCTGCAATCCCCTCGTAATCAACCTGGCTAGATTAGCCTTGGGAAGGGGAGTCCAGTGTTTACGGACTTAATCAACCTTTGTGAGATTTCTAGGTCTCCTAAGGAGTACACCATAAGGATTAGGCTTGTTTGTTTGATTGAGTGCACAACTCTCTCTCATCTGTTCTTCCCGCATCCCTCCATTTCTTCCATGGATTTCAATGCCTATCCATCTTACCCAAATTACCCCCAACAGGATTTGTATGCTAACCCAAGTAGACCATACCCACAGCCGACTTGGGCTAACCAACCACCAAGTTGGGGATGCAACCTGGAATATCCCTCTTGGCCCAACTATGACCAAACCACACCAACCTCTTATTGGAATACACCCAACATAGCCACCCAAGGGTACGATTCAAATCATGGGGCTCCATATCTCGATTGTCCTCACGATGCCTCCTCATTTAGGTCCGACCCGCTCTACTGTGATAGGACCTACACTTTAGGAGAACACCAAGAACCCTACCCATCTCAAGATAATAACCAAGAAAGGTCATCTGAATTCAACAACCTTGCCTACTTGACCTTTGGATTAGAAGGAGTTCTAGACAAATGGAAATCAGAAAATGATCAGAAATCTAGGCAAGCCCAGGATCATCAACCTCTGATTTGGTCCCCTGATGAAGAATCTGACTGGGAGGAAGACTTAGAACCTCAACTATTCTGGAGTAGGACCAAACAGAGAATGGTTCCTCTTGAAGAACTGGACCCTGAACATGACAGAATAGAGGACCTACCCAAGAACCTAAACACCAATATGGATTCTGATCCACAACCTCAACCATACTCTCTTAACCTGGATTTCAAGGAGGAAATCCAAAGGACACCAAATGACACCATGTCAATTCTTGATAACCTCCAGTTAGAACTACACAGACAGAATCAAGAATTGGTTAAAGGGCAACATGCCATGTTGGAGTTGTTCCAACAATTGGGGGAAGAAGGCCAAAGAAAGCTGTTGCATACAACGTCATTCATGGAATTCATAAAGCAAGGACCTACCATGATCAATTGGACTACACCTAGTCATCCTGATTTGGTTCAGTCCACCATTGATACCCCTCAGGAGTTGGATAGCTCAGTGGATAAGGAAAGTAAGGATTCCTTGGAGCACAATTTGGGGAGCATTGAGAACAAACATCAGGAGGAAACTGAGAAGGTGAGGGGAGAGACCTTGGAATCTGAATCTAATCAGCTCAAGACAAGTAATCCGGTGGGAGTAGCAGCCAACGTCGGAAATGGAGAATGGAGTTACAATTTCAAAGAAATTGATTATGAATTGGTTAGAATCCCCATCACAAATTTGGAGGAGGGCCGAGAGAAAGAATATGATCTAGAGGATGAAATTGACCCTACCTCTAATGCAACCCCAAACAGTGAATTTGATACAAAGGAGGTTGAAGAAAATATTCTTGAGATCAAGGGCTTGGAGGGAATGAGCAATGAAATCATAGTTGCGGAAGAGATGGATTCGTCTTTGAAGAGAAGACTGATGCTTGGTTGTAGGGCTCAGTATGAAACTCTGGACTTTGTTACTTGCCCTACCAGAATAAAGATCCCGCAACCCGAATGCACTAGAATTGATACACTTTCGATGGATTACAATTTTATGGGGACACAAGCTGAATATAAGACCTACATCTTTAGTGTTTGGCATGTCATATTTGGGGTGCGTTCGTCCACAGCAACTTGTTTGCATGCCCACAAACTAAGAGAGGATCTGACACGGGCATGCATGATATATCTGTTACAGAATTCCCGCCCCTTAGGAACGGGACTCCACCACAACCTTATCCGCATATGTGGACTTCTGATTTTGGGTCTGGTTAATTTTGAACATACCTTCTTGACCCAAGTCATTCCTGTTTGTGCACCGCCCAGCTGGAGGCGTTAAACTCAGCGCTTCCTGGGAGGCAACCCAACGGATTCAGACTGATCTGGTAGTTTACGTCACTCAGGTACTATCTTTTTGAACCCTTTTGCATCCATGCATCTGCCAATGAGGACATTGTCCAACTTAAGCATGGGGGGGATGGTAAACTGTATAATCCTGAGCTTAATTAATCAGTCTGAATGAATAAATTAATTGATTAAAAAAAAAAATGAATTTAGGAAGAAAAACTTAGGTATTAGAAACTTGTCAATAGTGGGAAATAATACAAAAAGAACTTAAACACTTAGACTTTTCAGGCCTTCAAGCTTAATTAGCCCTGGTGTCCATTAAAATATGGATTTAGCGGCGAACCCTTGCAACTTTAAGCTATTCTAATCCACCTAATAAATAAGGTAATAAGTATACAACTTATCAACTCACCCTCTAACTCAGGAAAACTTTGAGTCTAAGCATCTACACACATTTTTGCACAGACTCACTTCTCGGAGATTTTGACAGAAATTGGGTAGCTAATGAACTCTCTAGGGTGGTATGGCTGGCAAGTTGTCGTGGGTAACAGCCCATTGGCAGGTTGTCCAGAACCCAGCCACAGGCCATTTCTTTTTCACTGCCTCTAGGTACATTTGAGATTAGGGAAGCCACCTACGTAAAAAAAAAAAAAAAAAAAAAATAATAATTAAAAAAAAAAAAAAAAAAAACCACACTTCACCGCACAAGTATGGCTGGCAAGTGATCGTGGGTAACAGCCCATTGGTCGGTTGTCCAGAGCCCAGCTCAATAATTGCACAAAAAAAGAAGACCAAAAATACCTAAGGAAGAAGCGGGGAAGTAGTACAAGCCGGGGAGATATACACTGGAAAATCCTTGTGTTGACCCCAAGTAAAATGAACGCAGGGAGAAAGCTACCAATCGAACAAATACACCTTCAGGCAAAAATTTATTTTCTTTTCCGGTCACCTAGAGGCGTAGAAACTCGAAGTCTGTCTCAATTACCGTTAAGTAAGTCTATCACAACATTCACACCAAGATGCTTAGCACTTAGGGTTTTGACCGAGTTTTGGGTGGGTTGGGTAGCCGTAAAAAGTTACCAACCCACACTGAATTTTAAAAATTCTAAAAAGACATATATAGATATATACGTATACATAAGTATAGTTATATATACAAAGCAAGGATTCGGGCGATTCATATTTTGGCAGACACCCGGGCGCTGCTTAGTCTTTGTAGATTAAGATCTTCGTATAGTTCCTCTTATTAACAAGTAACGAAGTGCCTAAGCAATTACTTCTTGAATTCTCCAAAGAAATAAAGGCTAGAATAAACCTTGCTAGGGACTAGCAAGGAGTAAGCATGGGGGTATGATAACACCACGCAAGGGGGTAGTAATTAGGTTGAATATGGCCCATCTTTAGAATAAAAGGCACAACATAAAGTAGAATAGGAGCATTGCATGCATCAAGTACCAAGATTGCTTATAAACTGTATTAATGGCCATTTGTGTAAAGCATTTGTCAAAGCAGGCCTCAGATGAGCAATCGGACCGCACGGATGGATTCAGGACGACGAACGGAGTCTAACGGACTCAAAATCGGCCAAATCCGACATCCGGAGCTCCCACAATGGGCCCAAGAAATCCTGACCGTTGATCTGGAGATCAACGGCCTAGAACGCGCCACGTCGCCCCGCCCCCGCCGCCCGCACGCCCCCAAGCCAGCCAAGGACGCATCTCGGCCGTTGATCTTCGATCGAACGGCCGAGATCCGCGCGCTCGCCCGCGGTCGCCGCGACAAAGCGCGGGCGTGGCGCAACGGTTAGCGCGCACGCCCGCGTTGCGGCGACGCACGTTCGATTCGCGCGGAGCGAAAATCATTTGCGGGCGAAGGGCGCGGCAAAATTGAGCCGCGCGATCAGAAGCGAGCGGCCAGGATTGTGCCACGCGGCGCGACGACAGCACCCCACCTCCCACGCGCGCGCGCACGCCGGGCGGAAACGCGCGCGCGTACGCGCGCCCGAAGCGCGATCCTAGCGCAGGCGCGGGAGGATCTCAGCCGTCCGATCATCAATCGGACGGCTCTCGTTCGACAGCCACGGATCGCGCCTGAAGAGAGAGAGGGGCGGGCGGCTGACCGGCGGCAGAAGGCCTTCACCGACGTATCTGGAAGCAGTTTTAGCGACGTTCTGGATGTCGCTAAAGCACATTCTTCTTTTAGGAAGCCCTTAACTCTATTTAAACCCCCTTCTACCACCATTCAAGGCATCCTCTCCCACTTGCAACTACTCCACTCCTCTCCTAGCTAGTCTTAGGCACTCTTGTAATCGCCGGAGACGACGAGCCGCCGACGGAGCCTCCTCCACCACCGTGGCTGCCTCGTCGCTCTCCACTCTCTCTCTACCTCTCTCTCTCTCTCTTTTAAGCTTTCATTTACTTTTGTTGAAGCATGTATTTAATATTGTAAACCGTGAACTATGAGTGCATGTTTAATGAAATTATTTTCCATTTAGTTGCCATTTTAATTTCTGTTTAAAGTGCATGATCAAAACCAAGAGCTTTCTAACCCTAAACTCTCTCTATCTCTCGCTTTTCAAAACCGTCTCTCTCGCAAGCAAAACTCCGCCTTTTTCGTGACAACAAGTGGTAAACAAAATCCGATTTCCACACCTCCCTGAGATCGACACTCGGACTCACCTCCGTTTACTTCTTTTAAAACCGACGTATCAAGTGCAACTATAACGACACCTCTTAACACACACGCACGTAGGCACATCATGCTCTAGCTTGATGATCTCATAGGAAGCCTAATGGCCTATGAAGTTCAACTCGAGCACATGAAGGAACACGAAGGAGAAGGTAAGAAGAAGAAAAACCTTGCTCTAAAAGCTGATACTGACTTAGATGATTCAAAAGATGAAGATGAGGAAGATATCTCCTTACTCTCCAGAAAATTCAAAAGGTTCTTGAAGAACAAGAAGAGTTGGAAGAAGAAAAAGGAAGAACCACAAGAAAGTCAAATCATCCGCTACAACTGTAAGAGGAAAGGGCATATGAGAAAAGAATGCCCTTAACTCAACAAAGAGAATAAGAAGAAGAAGGCTCGAAATTTCTCAAGCGTGAAGCAAAGAAGAAAGCCCTTTAAGTCACCTGGGATGACAGCGACACTAGCTCAGAAGAAGAAGACACATTAAGTGAAGAAGCACTCTGCGATCTAATGGCAATCGAAGATGAGGTATCATCTTTCACTTTTGATGAACTGTTAGAAGCCTTTTATGAGTTGCATGATTTAGCTAAAGCACTTTTCGAAAAAATGATTTAGCTAAAGCACTTAAAGTAGCTGATAAGAAATTAACAAAAGATCTAGATGAAAAAACAGAATTAAAACACAATGCTGAATCTCTAAATCAACAACTTTCTCAAGAGATCACTACGCTTAAAGCTCATGTTGATTCACTTCAAATAGAATTAGGAAAACTAAAACAAAAGTATGTTGCTCTTGTAAATGACCTAACAAAATTTACTAAAGGTAGAACCAACCTAGAGAAATTTTTAGGCACACCAACCCAAACCACTACCAGATTTGGGATGGGCTATATTGCTAATAATGATTATGAAGCATTCACTTCAAAAATTGACACACAAATTTCCCCTAGTCCTAAGGTCAAGAATAGGTCCACGCCTAAATAGGCACCTGGAAACAAATCTGGACCAAAAAGAAAATGGGTACCAAAAAAACTTTTAGAATCTTGTTTTGTAGGACACTCTAAGGAAGGACAAATGAAGTTTTTTGAATGGACCTTCCACCAACAAAAAGATGGATATCTTGTAGTCGTAAGAAGAAATACAGGACCTCACAAACGTAAACCAATGATAGGTCCAAGGAAAAGGAAGATGGGTTATGGGAAACGGTTGTTCAAAGCACATGACAGGAGAAGAAGACCTGTTTCTTAGCCTCAACCGCAAGGAAGGTGGTTCAGTTACTTTTGGAAACAACCACAAAGGCAATATTATTAGTATTGGCCAAATTGGTAACTTCAAAACCTCCTTTGATAATGTTCATCTTGTTAATGGCTTAAAACACAACCTACTTAGTGTAAGTCAGATCTGTGATAAAGGTTATAAAGTCACCTTTACCTCAAAAGGTTTTACAATTAAGGATAAGAAATCAAAGGAAATTCTTTTGATCGGAGATAGATCAAAAGTTATCTATACTATTGGCTTTGATAAATGCAACGATCTTAATTGCTTAGTTGCATCGAATGATGAGTCAATACTATGGCATTGTCAACTTAGTCATGTTCACATGCAAAGTATAAACAAGCTTGTGTAACATGATTTAGTTCGAGGCTAAATGGGTGCAAATACTGTTTTGTCATTGTTGATAACTTTTCCTAATTTACTTAGGTATTGTTCTTAAGGTCTAAATATTCTACTTTTGAGGAATTTAGAAAATTAGCCAAAAGAGTTTAAACTAAAAATGACCTATCCATCATTAGGATTAGGAGTGATCATGGTGGAGATTTGAAAATCAAAACTTTCTAGATTTCTGCTCTACTTACGGAATAAAACAAGAATTTGCCTTCCCAAGAGAGGCTCCTCAAAATGGTGTTGTAGAAAGAAAAAATAGGACCTTACAAGAGTGTACCCACACCATACTGTGCGAGTCAAAAAAACCTTGGTATTTTTGTGTTGAGGCTATAAACACTGCTTGCTATATTCAGAATAGAGCAACCATCAGACCTATTCTTAAGAAAACACCCTTTGAACTTTACTTTGATAGAACTCCTAAGATTTCTTACTTTAGGGTATTTGGTTACAAATGTTTCATATTGAATACAAAGGAAAGCTTGGATAAGTTTGATGCAAAAGGTGAGGAAGGAATTTTCATAGGGCACTCCTCTAGAAGTAAAGCCTATAGAGTTTTCAATAAGAAAAATTTGGTGGTTGAAGAAACTTTGCATGTTTCCTTTGATGAAAAAATCAAGCAAAAAAGCATCAACCATAAATGATGTTCAAACACTAGTTGATCCCTTAAATATTCCTAAAGACACCATCACTAGTGACCTACCAAGAGATCTAACCTACACCATGGATCATCCTAAAGAATTTGTGATTGGTGAAGTCACAAAAGGAGTTCAAACTAGATCCTTTCTAAATAACTTTACACTTAGTGTTTTTGTGTCCCAACTAGAACCCAGATCTATGAAAGAAGCATTCACTGATGATTGTTGGATTGTTGGAATGCAAGAAGAATTGAATTAATTCGAAAGAAATAATGTTTGGAAATTAGTTTCTAAGTCAGAATCTTAATCAATCATTGGAACAAAATAGATTTTTAGAAATAAGCTTGATGAATCAGGAAAGGTTGTAAGGAAAAAAGGTAGACTACAATCAGGAAGGAGGAATCAATTTTGATGAAACCTATGTGCTTGTAGCTAGACTAGAATCCATTAGAATGTTACTAGCTTTTGCTACTCAAATGGGATTCAAGCTATTCCAGATGGATGTCAAAAGCGCATTTCTCAATGGATTTCTAAAAGAAGTCTATGTGAAACAACCTCTTGGCTTTGAAAGTATAGAAAATCTAGATCATTTCAAATTAAACAAAGCCTTATATGGCCTTAAGTAAGCTCCTTGAACTTGGTACGAAAGACTAAGAAACTACTTAATAGAAAATGAGTTCAAAATTGGCTTAATTGATCTAATCTTATTCGCTAAAAGAAAAGATAATGAACTAATTCTAATCTAAATTTATGTTGACAACATAACATTTGGTGGTATTGTTGATCTTCTATGCCAAGAGTTTGCGAAGGTTATGTAGGATTAATTCAAGATGAGCTTGATGGGAGAATTAAAGTTCTTCCTAGGGTTGCAGATTAATCAACTGGAAGACGGAATCTTCATTTCGCAAACCAAATACACAAAGGAGACTATGAAGAAATTCTGAATGGATAAAACAAAAGGAAAAGACATACTGATAGCCACCACTGTACAACTTAAAGAAGATGAGTCAGGTAAGTGTGTAGATCAAAAGCAGTATAGAAGCATGAAAGGATCCTTGTTGTACTTAACGGCTAGTAGACTTGATATACTTTTTAGTACTTGTCTGTGTGCTAGATTTCAAGTAAACCCTAAGGAATCACACCTTAATGCCACAAAATGGATACTTAGGTACCTACTTAACACAATAGATCTTGGTCTATTCTATCCAAAATCAACCACACTTGACTTACTCTCCTATTATGATGCCGATTATGCGGGTAATCAGACAGATTGCAAGAATACTAGTGGAACCTGTCAGTTTCTTGGAAATTCCCTAATCTCTTGGGTCAGTAAGGAACAAAATAATATTTCTCTATCCACAACTGAAGTTGAATATATCGCTGCCTCATTAGCATGTTCACAGATTCTGTGAATGAAGCAAACATTTAGAGATTTTGGACTAAACTTTGAAAATACTAGGATCCTCTGTGACAACATTAGTGCTATAAACCTTTCCAAAAATCCTATTCAAGATTCTAGAACAAAACATATAGATATTAGACATCATTTCCTTAGAGATTATTCGCTGAAGAATGATAAACGCCAGTTTATCATCATTCTTATGCCCTAAAATAGATCTAGCTCTTAGGTTTTTAACTCCGCAAATAGGTTTTCGGGTTGCATTTAGGCACTACCTAGGTTAGGCATGCATTGCATATTTTTTGTGTTTTTAACATATTTACTTAAGTGTTAAGGATAAGCAAATAATCAGATCTCTAAAATCATAGCACTTAGGAAGGTAGAAAGTGAAGAAGATCAAATCAGCTGAACCCTAGCTGGATCCAGCTCATCTTAGCTGGATGTCAACTCACCTGGGTTAAGTTTAGCTATCTCCAGCTCCACTTAGCTCATCTTAGTTGGATGGTAGCTCAAGGTAGCTAAACTTAGCTCAACTCACCTCAACTCGGCTCAGATCCAGCTCAACTTAGTTGAATCTAGCTCATCCTAGCTCCAACTAGTTCATTGAGAGCTCTAACTAGCTCAACTTAGTTGACAGGAGTTCACTTCAGCTCAGGTCTAGCTCTCCCCAGGTCCACTCAGCTCACGGCAGCTGAACTCCCTCTAGTTTAGCTACTACTTGTCTACTTAGTAGCTAAGCTAGCTCGGGAGTTCTCATCAGAGGTAGATCCAGCTCAACCTAGCTTCAGATAGGTTGACACCAGCTCAACTCAGTTCCACTACTGAGGCCTAGCTACTATCAAAAGAACTAGCTAGCTAAGTTAAGTAGTTGAGCTCCTAAGAAGACCTCTTCAACCATCATTAACTCCAGGAGAATTATTTCAGCTCCAGATCTACTTTAGATAGCTCCTGACTAACCTCTCTCAGCTAAACCCTAGCTCCTCCACTACTATCCTACTAGCTAAGTTAGCTTAGCTAAGCTCAACCCAGCTCCACCTACATGGCTATGCAACCTAGCTACTACCTCCACCAAAAACCACCTCCAGTTCCTTCCCTTTTTTGGTGCCAACCTTCTTCAACCACCACCACCACTCACATCCTTTCAAGGTGGTGCCAAAAACAAAGCCACCCCTTCACCTAAATAACCACCCTTAACCCCCTTTAGTTGGCACCAAAACACCCATGCATCTCCCCATTTGGTGCCAACTAATCCTAGCCTTCCATTATTTAACCACAACCACATGTAACCATCCTAACCCTTCCTACCACTCCATGCCAAACCTAACCCCTAACCACACATCGAATTGGTGCCAAAACACAATTAACCACACCCTTATGCATCCCTTCCTATGGCACCAATTAACCCCCATCATTGATCCCACAACTACCACCATTTAAACCTATCCCAACCCTACACATGTCCCACGCCAACCATTCTTCTAGAACCCCCACTTAACCACCATCTAACACCTCCCGACAACCCCATCATTGGTGCAAAATCATGAGCCAATCTCCACCCTACATCCACCTTCAATCCATATCACCATCATTCAATTTTGGCGCAAAAAATCAAGGCCTTAACTATACTAGTTTGGTGCCAACTCTGCTTAAACCCTACCTATCCACAGCCCTCCAATTGGTGCCAACATAAATCAGCCATCCATTCCTTAACCACCATCAAATAAGCTCATCTCAACCCTCCACAACACCCCATGCCACCTAACCTAAGACCTACCATGGTTAATTCCAACCAACCACCACTAAACCTTTAAAAACTCCATGTAACCACCACTTGAGAGGTATCCTTGGCTACACATATTCATATTCTTCCACCTTCATTCCACCATCCCAACGACCAAGGAGAAGAAGATTAAGGGGACACTCTGTCTCCTTGGTGCCTTCAACTTCTTCCCTTCTTCTACCATGTGTCTTCACCAAGCCAAGGAGGAAGGCCAGACAAGGAGGATGTCCAGAGGAGGAGCAAGAAGGGTGGTCCACGTCCACCCTAAGGAGGAGTTCAAGAGTGGAAATGTTCCACTCTAGGAGGAACTAGGCACGCCCCACCTAGGGCTTGCCAAGCAAAGGAGAGCCAGGAGCAAGCTTCCTTTAATTCAGGGGCAACCTGAACTGGAGGGGGAGTTCTACAGTAGCATCACCTTCTTCCTAAGCTTTCTTCTACATTCTTTTTTTTATATTTTTGCGTGGTAGTATAGTGTTCGAATTTTGTTGGAGATTACAAGTGGGAATCCCTCTCACTTGTGAGCTCTCCAACCCCATTGTAAAACAATTTTTATTTCAAGAAGCATTCCTCTACCTTTTGTTTAGATAGCTTGTGATTTTTGTTGTGTGTTGTTCCTCCATTACTCCAAGCCTCCCATGCTTGAAGTGAGTTGGAGAAATAAGGCACGTGTTACTTTACTTTTAGTACTTTTAAATCTTGCTCTCTCCGCATTTGCTTTTGCCCTTATTCAAAACCCTAATATATATATATATATTTCAAAACACAAAAGGAAAGTTGATTTCCAAATTTCAAGCTTGAGATTTCAAATTGCATTCCTACCTCCCTTGGGACAACTCGAATACTTTCCAAGTACTTGATCTTTAGAAATTTCAAAAGCGATCGTAATTGCATGTTACAACAATAAAAATCCTAATTTACAAATCACACTTTTTCGCGATCAAAGAAGGAAATAACCCTAGAATTCATTCAAACAGACAAACAATAGCTGTTATCTTCACAAAACCTCTAGCAAAAGACAAATTTATAACAATAAGAAGAGAATTAGGCTTAACAAGACTTACTAAACTTTAATTGTTGATTGTTGTTTTGTCTTGCAAGCTGTTGGTCGATCAAACAGTTGCCTTGATTGATTAACCGTTGATCGATCAACCATACACTTTGATCGATCAAGTCTTCCGCGATTTCTGAACTGCGTGTTTTTATGGAACTTTATTTCTAAATCTACCTCTTTGGAGAATTGTTTGGGTCCAATGCTTGTGGCCCTCTACTCCTTCATAACCAACAAGTTATTTAATTGGAACCACTTCTTCCTCACCTTTATGGAGAGGAAACCCACGAGTGTCTTTCCTTTTGGCACCCTTCTTTCTCACATCTTCCTACACTTTAGTGTCTCCATGGACATTAATTATAAGCAGTTTATCTCTTGTATTTCTATTTTTGGAGAGCTCACTTAATCCAAAATGGAACAGGAGTATTAGCAGGCTCGTTAGGATCCCCCTCAAGTAGCAGCTTTTTCTTCCTAGCCTCCTTCTCAGGCTGGACCCTCCTATGCTTCACCAGCTTATACTCCCTATCGGTACTTTGATGCTTACTGCCCTCCTCTAGTGAGATCCACTCCCTCCTTCGACACTGAGTGGCCTTACCTTGACAGGCAGTTCTCCAGACACTACTTGCTAGGAGTACAGGACGTCAAAGGTGGCATCTCTTTAATGATGCACCTCCAAAGAGAGACTAGCTAGGTTAGTTTCTGCCTACCTGAGTAGACAAGGTCAGTTTCTGGATCAGCTAGGAGAGTAGATCTACTCACTCTTAGTTATAGACCAAAGACCCCCCAGATCCAGACGTGTGCCAGCAGCAGTAGCAGCTTCTCCTCAAACCATAGTAGCACCACGACAGTAGCAGACCAACCCGATAGTCCCATCATCCCATGGATCCACTGATATTCAAATCTCACCAGTTTCGGGATGCAGACCTCACTTTTCCTCCACTGTCGGACACAACACTAGCACTCCTCCATTTTCTTTAGATGACTTCGATATTGATGTTGAGTTTCCATCAAATCTTGAGGCATTTCTGAGTTTCTTTTGGCTTTCTCTTGCTCTGGATCATAGTATTTATTGGGACTGTAGTACTTTATATTTCTATTTCTGTCTTCTGGACTGTAGTACTTTATGTCTTTGGTAGTTGATTTTTGCTTTTCTTATTCCAATTTGTAGCACTTCTTTCCAGAAATTTGATATAGCTCCTTTAGCTTGCACATAATTTGGAAATTTCAGCTTATGTTAATATTCTTGCAATTTTATATCATGGATTGCATAAAAACTTGAAAAGGGGGAGCAACTATTATTTGTATATGTAATTTGATTACTTTAATATTTTTGTTAATAACAAAGGAGAAAAATTTAATTATGCATCTTTATACTCATGCATATTTAATTATAATTTTGTTATCATCAAAAAGGGGGAGAATGTTATTACCCTTGTTTTGATGTAACAAAATTATATTTTTATTGAGGACTGACCATTATAGGTTAAATCAAGTTATTATGTGTCCTCATCAAGTGATTTTAAAGTTTCAAGTGATATCAATTACAAAAGAACACTTGAAGATTGTTTTTACATATTATTGAGTATAGAACTATGTAAGGAACCTTAATAAAATAACAAACGATGAGTTTTCAAAATTTGCAAAAGTAGTATTCTTTTTGGACCTATGTCTTTACTACTATTGATTGACTAATATTAGTTTTTGATCGACCAAATCTTGATTGACCAATTCCATTGATTAATCGATCAAAGACCTTCAACATTCATATTTCCATTTTGATTGATTAACCACTTTTGTTTAATTGATCAAAACATTCCAATGATCAAATTTTTTTTGAATTTATAAAGTCGATCAAAATCCTCATTTAATCGATCAACATGGAATCGATCAAACTTTCTATTTAATTGACCAAAAGTATTTTTGATTGACCAACCACAAGTTTTGATCGATTAAAGGCATATTTCCAGTATTTCCAAAATAGGTCAAAAAACACCTATAAATAGGACCCTCGATCCCCCTCTTGAAAACACATATCAAGAGCTTTAAAAAAGCAAAACATGCATTTTCTATTCAATGCTTTCGCGCCTCTGTGCCTACGATTGTTGCGATCCAAAGCATAATTTTTTGCGATTCTCAAAAGCTCGATTTGTTCTAATCTTACTGAGGTTCCATAGGAATATCTGTTATATTGTTTATATTCCTCTTGCTTTTTATTTGGGATCCAAGATATCTTGAAAGTCCCATTATTGTTCTTCTCTTAGTTAGGTGTAAAAGAGAAGACGTCTTGTAAGAGGTTGTGCCACCCTTGTTTAAGTGGCACATTAGTGGATTGACTAGCATCGACTAGTCGGAGAAATCCTAAGCTAGGAGGCTTGGGTAGTGGTTTTACCCGTTGAGGTTTCCCCTCTAAATCAGGTGTTATCATTTTTTGTCTGTGTATATTTAAATCTTTCGATCAGTGGTGAATGATTTTTATTTGATAATAAAATTAGATATTACACTATTTACCCCCCTTTAGTGTATACTTGATCCTTTAGGCTTTGCACGCACTCACAAAAATCTTTGCCTTTAACAATCACATCCTCTAACCAACCCTTTAGGTGTGGTCAAGGTTTGACCAGCTAATTGTCTAGTCACATTGGCGAGTTTAAGTTCTCTAAATTCAAATTTTTGATATAGCATAGTCGGAATCAAATTAATAGCAACGCCAAGGTCTAAGAGGGCCCTATCCAAGGGAATATCTCTAATATCACATGAAATCAAAGGGGTCCCTAGATCCCTTTTCTTAGAAGGGAGGTTGTTGAGGATAATTGAGCTAGCTTGTTCAGTTAAGATAACCTTCCTTTGGATGTTGGTCTTGGGCTTGCACTTTGGTGTAGTCAGTTCCTTTAAAAACTTGGTGCAAGCTGGGGTGTGTTCAGTAGCCTCGAGGAGTGAGACACTGATGTGTACTTGTTTGAATAAATTAAGCCATGCCTTGTTGCTGACTGGAGGTTGTTTCTTCCTAGGTTCATTCAGGGCCTCCAGAAAAGGGACAGGGATATCCTGAATCAGAGGGTCAAGAGCCTAGGTATGTTCTTTTGTAATTGTTTCATTCTCTAGCTCCTTAGTCAAATCAGATGCATTAGGATTCCCAGGATTTGAGTGGATTGGTCTAGTAGGATCCTAGGTGGTTTTTCCACTTCTTAAAGATATAGCACTAGCAAAGGTTGGTGAATATTGATTTGATCCTTAAGATGAACTTGGCTGAGTAGCTTGACTGAATTGGAGTCCAGGGTTGATGAGCGAGATTCGTATGTGCATAAAAATCCGCTATCAGATAAATTTACTGAAACTCTGGTAAGTCCCAGATCAAACACGAGGAGGCGAACGTTTGATTAAAAACCACACTTAGAATTATTGACATGAAGTAGATTAGCTAGTCAAATTAAATTTACACCAGCTATTTTACTTAAAGAATAAAGAATAGAAGAAAGAGAAAAAAAAATGAAGAAAGAAAAAATAGGGAGAGAATGAACAAGTATTTCATAACCACAGTATCATGTCCATTACATCTACATTCTACAACTAGAAAGCTGGAAATCTATACTAGAAAGAATAAAAAGAGTGGGATGAGAAAATCCTCCTCGACGGTTGCTTGGCGGACAAGCCGCATTGACAGAGTGCTCGGACGATGGGGATAAGATGCTGGACGAGGGAGGATGAAGCTGGAGGATGGAGGACGAAGCAGGGCAACTTCGCAACGGGATCCGCTTTCCGAATGACGATGAGAGGACAACCGCAAGTGCTCCACGAGTGGGGATGAGAAGATGGAAAAATTATATTTAAGATTTTAGTGATGCATCCTGGGTATGTGACTAGCTCTTGAGAGCTTTAGAGGGGGTGAGAGAAGAAGAGAACGGATGAGAAATGAGGAGGTGTAAGGTCCTTTTTATAGTCAAGGAGAAAGGGGTAGAATGATCATTTCAAAGGCTAGAAAATGAATGTAAGGTTTTTAGTGATGCATGCAAGTGTTACTAAAGACCCCACATCGCTGAAGCACCATGCAAGGAAGGCCATCAGATGTTAAACGGATAGCTTAGATTGAGCCACGCCACGCACCCTATCGCCTTCAGCGGTTAAGGCCTCAGATTGCGCCTCATCGCCATCAGACGATGGAGATCGCATTTAGTCGACTTAAGTCTTTGCTCCGCGTCAGATCGCGTGTGGACGCCTGCGTGATCGCACGTGTGCGTGCGCTCCTTCATCCGGCGTCCCTAGGTGAGCCACGTTGCATCCTCCACTGCTGCTCATCATCGATCAAATGGTCAAATTTTGGTGCACCTGCACGCTCTCTTGCTTTGAGGCACGGTGAGATTTGATCTTGGGCTGTTGCCTTATGCGTAAGACACTTGACCACCGTGCTACGAGTACAGATGGTCGAGTTTGTGAATTCTTCCTTCGGTGCTCTTCACCATTGGATGATGATCCGATGGTGGAGGTTAATCTAACGTTGATGAAGGAGGGAAGTGTTGACTATAGGTGACTTGGATGGCACCACGTGGCACCATCTAGGCCATCCATTTTCCAATGCTTGTAGATGGTGCAACGGATGTTGGATTGGGTTGATTTTTACATCGTTGGGCTATGATCGTCAATTCGAACTCATTTGTGTGGTTGGATTAGTCATCTGAGGTACTGATTTATACCACATTGACTCTTGAACTCTGATCTTTCTCGGACTACATCTGATGCTATGGAGGTTCGATTGGGGCGATCTCGGAGACGTTGGACTTCGATCGTTGCCCTGATCAGATCCGTATGATTGGATCTTTAATCCGAGGTCCTGAAATGATATCGCTCGATCCCTTGGCCACAAAAAGGGCGAATTAACCTATATTTTGTACAATTTAGTCTAAATGCAGAATGATGCATGTTATGCAATATTTATGATGCATGAATGCAATTATACACGTAAGAACACACAAAAATAGATAGTTTATGTGACATAGATGTGTATACATCAGGGGTTAAATTGATTTGGGTGTTGGTTAAAACCTGGAGGAATCAAGGGAGCTTGATTGATCAGATAGGTCTGCTCTCGATTTTGGTTGAACCCTATAGGCATTTTTCCTTTGTCTTGTTTGTTCCTAGGGTTAGGGATGGGTTGGGCGAGCAAAGCTCCAGTATGTCTAGGATTAGCTCTAGGTTCCATCAATTGGTTCAGTCATCCCTTAATCTTAGCTATTTCCTCTTGATGTTGCTACTTCATATCAGAAATCATCTTAATCAAGGTGTACATCTGGGTGTCTTAGGTAGGTCCAGGTCAGTTTTGATTATGGTCAAACCTGCTAGGTTGATCTTGATTATATGGAGGTGGGTTATAAGTGGGCCTTGGTCTAATTTTGAGTCGGGTTCAAGGCTTGTCTTTGGTTAGACCAAGAAAAGTTGGGATGATTATGCCATCCGGGGTTGTAGTTGTTAGAAAAAGCATCATTTCTAGGATAACCTTGACTGGCCTGAACATGCTCACAAGATGAGGATAGACTAGAAGTGGGAACAACAAGATAATTAGGATACAAGGAGGCAAAGGCCCCTCTTAGGAATGCAGGTGGTATCTGTTCCAGGCTTAGGTGGCTCATAGATTGAGCCAAGTCAAGGTTGTTTATAGTGTTAGGATTATGTAAGAGGACTAGGTCCTATAGGGTTCTTGATCTAGTGCATGAAATCATCCAACCTTTTATCAATCATTTCAAATTTCTTGATCACCAAGTCAACCTTATTCAATTTTTGTGTAATAATTGCTAAATCCACAGAACTTGAATTTGATTGAACCTCTTAAGCCCCACTCTTGGGTTGATTTGATCCATTAAAGGTACTCATGGAGGCATTATTAATTAAATTCTCACTCATACTTTTAATGAGATCAAAAGCACTATGCTCATCCTTATTCATAAAGTTGCCTTGATAACAACTTAATTTATTACCCTAATTGGCTTAATCTAGGGTTAGCTCCTCAATACAATCATGCATTTAGATTGTGAATATTGCATTTAGAGCATCGTGCATATCACATGTGATAGGCCCACTTTGGTGGATTAAATTTAAGCCTATGTACATCATCATTGAAATGGAAATTAAATTTCGGGCATCCTTACATGAAAAAATTAATTAAGCTAATATTTTGACATTCATGCAATTTTGTGGAAATACACTGCCTACATGCATTGATTAATCATATGCTTATTCTTCTCTCGGAATGTTTGAATATCATATTCACATGAAATGAAATTAGGAAAGTTTTGATTGCCTGCAAAATAAAATCATGTTGATGCATCTGATTGTAGGAGATTCTGTTCTCTTTAATTTCTCTCTTAGTCTCTCTTTCTATTTATAACAGGAGGACACAGGGCTCCCCTCTCCCCATCATCATTTTCTTCCTCTGGCCCACGAAGGGAGGGGCTCTCTCTCCCTCGACCATCATCTCCATCTTCTCCACGCACCCAACAAACCCACCAATGCCATTGCGAGCCACCACGCCCTCCATCGCTCTGCCCCACAACTGTGCTCTCCCCACCGTGACCTCCTTGCACAACCTCACAGTTGACAGCAAGCCACTCCACCATCTGCGACCTCCCTGTTGAGCTCCTCACCCTCTCAGCCAACACAACCACTGTGATCTCTAACTCCTTCTCGACTGCACACGACCGCACACCTACAGTAGAGAAGACCATGCCCTCAACGCTCCTGATCAGGACCACAAGCTCACCTCCTCTCTCTGACAGGGAACTCACCGCGCCCCCCCTCCCCACTCCCATCTTCTTCTCCCTGCCGCCTCCACCCAACAAAACATCTCCTCCACCTACAAAGCCCAGCACACACCTTCATCTCCTCCCCCCACCGGACAGAACATCCACCAATGCACGGGACCCGACAACCTCTTCCAACCACCGCGCTCACCCCTCCTTAGAAAGTGACCTCTACTCTTCGACAATTCTTGACCACGCCACCTAGTCAGCTCCACTTTGACGCTCTCCTTCTCTGCTACTCATCCCAGCATCGACCGGAGGACACCTGTGATCTCAGTCGTCTCCTCCACTGCTAGCAGCAACATGCACTGCTGGTCTCCACTCCTTGCCATCCGACCGATCTCCTCCAACCAAGCTTGTCAACCATCATCCCCTCTCCACACACGAGCACACACGAGAACCTCCTCCCTTGTTTTGCTATAGTGGGAGAGGTATTAGTTGGGTTTGGGTTTTACGGTTGAGAGGAACTATTCCTTTATTTGTGAGTTATTTTATTATGTTACAATTGCATGCCAAGTCCTTTAACTTCCTCCCCCTATCTCCTTTTATATCATGAAATTGATTGACTTGAATGAGAGGTAAATATTTCGTTCAAAGAAAAAGAATAATCTTGCAAATTATTTTTCAGGATTCCATGTGGAAACATTTGTGAGTATATTAGGTTTGAGCCTCCTATGGATATGACCTAATCCACTGTAGTTAGATTTAAATTATTTTACTATTTTGATTGAGAGGTTTTCCACCATGCAATTTATATTGCAACGACATATATTTCCCTGGTATTATTTCTTCAAGCAAAAATCTCTTGGTCAAATGGCATCGTTGCCGGGGAGGCAACAGATGCAATAGGTTCACCTGATCTTATTTCTAATCTATTTTGAGGTGCACATTGATCTGACTATTGGCTATTTTTTCTGTGTGAGGAATCTGACAAGACGACAGGCGCAGTGATGACATCAACCTTGAGGGACGCCCACACACATAGAAAGGACTCAAAGAGAAGGAGACCTGGATCCTGCTTTCATAGGGGATTCTCCTTCGTCGTGAATTTTATTTCATTTTAGTTTTCTTGCCCTTATAGCATAGGGGCTGATTTTCGGGGGTCTGTCCCAACTTTCTTTAGCAACTAGGGCAATTTATTTGTGGTTCTCTGCTTGCCTGCCCTAAAAGAAAAGGAAAAAATATCGAGATGCCTATTTAGGAGTTGCATACACTTAGGTGTGCACATTTAGGGGCGATTGAGCAGCATACTAGATCTTTTTCTTTGCATTGCGTACATATCTGCATGAAGATTACTGGAGTCAGGTATACCTTTTTATCTTTACATCCAGCTCCTGTCACGCATTGCATTGGGATTAAATCTTATGACCATCAAATTGATTGAATTGACCTAATTCAGTGGCTGCATAATTGAAATTGGGACTACTAAGCAGATTCAACCTTAACAGAAAATCACATTTGATCTAATCAAAAGGGACTTGTGTGCGATTCTTCTAAAACACAAACTGATCTGCGGTGTGATGCACACTTCTGGCACTGCGCACGCACACTAGGCACCGCACTAGGTCTTTGTCCCTTAAGGGTATAGGCATCGATCTCTTTATTAGTGTAGACCCTCCTATTTCACTTTATGGTTGTGATACTATCCTGTGATCAAGTGTTTTGATACTTCAAGGAGGGGGACACCCCTTAAAGGAACAAAAGGGTAGTTAAGAGGCACTGCATTTGCATCGCCTCAAAGGAAGGGTTCGCCCTACTTGCATCCCTTAGTTCTGTCCTTGGAGTAGCTTCTCACTAGGTCACCTGAGAGCATCATGGAAGCAAGGTATAGGTCCTACGGCACTCAAAGGTTGGCTTAGGTTGTGTAAAAGCATTGAATAACTCGTTTGGCCATTTATGTCGCCCAATTTAACCTTAGTGTTGGCTCGAATATTCTACACAAAAAGGTTTGAGTTTTGAAAATCTGTCGTAGTATGATTTACGAAGAAATTCATTAACAAATAAATTTTATCGAAACTCGAAAAGAATTCCGGGTTGAACATAGCGAGGCTACGTTGATTTGAAATCCGTGATTATGTTTTTTTTTGTAAGTTTTGTTTAAAGGCGAGATACTCATAATGAATCAATACTGAACTCGAGAGAGAGAGAGAGAGAGAGAGAACAAAATACTTTATAATATGGGCAATGTTTTTGCAACTAGAAAGCGGGAAATATTACAACTAGAAAGCAGTAAAATCTACTCTAGAAAGTAGTAAAAGAGAATGTGGAGAGAAGTTATCCTCCTTGTCGGCTGCTTGGAGGACGAGCTGGAACGGGCGACGCCTGGAAGACGAAGAGTGGAGACGAAAGATGGAGAATGAAGCAGGAAGAACTAGGGGCGAGGCAGGATGTCGTCGTCGCGGGATCCACTTCTGAAATGGGGGCGAGAAGATGATTACTGAAGCTCCACGAACGGGATCAGAAGTGGACAAAATTTTTGCTTTTAACTTTAGAGGAGCATCTCGAGTTTGGGACATGCTTCTTTAGATCTTTGGAGAGGGAGAGAGGTGAAGGAAGGGATGAATGAAATGTGGGGGGCGTAGGCCTTTTTATAGGTGTAGAGGTTGGGGGCAAATAAGTCATTTCAAGTTAAAAAATTAATGTAAGGGCCTTTAGTGACAGATTTAAGCATCACTAAAGGCCTAACCGTAGGCTTAGTGATGGGCACGTGCCACCTTCTCCTCTCCTCGCGCACTCAACACATGTCCACGATCATATGATCTTAGCAATCGGACGATCAAGAGACGCACGCGCCCGCTTCCACTTCAGTGCCTCAATGCATGCACATATGATCGCACGTGCATCTCAGCGTGTGATTGCTCGTGCGTCCACTCGCGCATCAGATAGCACCATGTAGCACCCTCCGGAGACACTTGATCACCATCGCATGGGTGACTTTCGCCCGCGCCTGTGCTTGCACTCGATTTGAGGTAAGGCAGGGCTCGAACTTGTGCCTCCCTCTTTGCATGAAGGTGCACTACCACTGTGCCAAGCCGCCCTTTGAGGCACACTTTTGATTTGGGTGCGAGCTCTCTCAGCCGTTGGATATTGATCCAACGACTGAGATTGTCTGCGCGGTTGAGGAGAGAGATAGCAGCAGTGGGTCCTTAGGCTGGTTGGGTAGCTGGGATGGCGCCACGTGGCACCATCTTAGCTATCCATCTTCTATGTCTTGTAGATGGTGCCACGAATGTTGGATTGGATCACTTTTCGCACCATTGGGCTATGATCATTAATCCGAACCCATCCGTGCAGTCAAATTTGTCATTTGATGTACAGATTTACACCATCTTGATACCTTGACCTCTGATCTTTTTCAGACTGCATCTGTTGCTACAGAAGTTCGATCGGGGCGATCTTGGAGTCGTTGAACTCCGATTGTCACCCTGATCAGATCCATATGATTGGATCCTCAATTCGAGACCTTGATTAAATATTGTCCTTTTACCTGGCCATAAAAAGAGACAATTAACTTAAATTTTATGCAATCTAACCTCGATGCAAGATGATGCAGTTATGTAATATTTATAATGTATGATGCTTCTACGACGCTAAGAACATGCATTGATGGGAACACCATCATGAGCCATAACTAGCTCATTTTGACCCAATGAAGAGAATAAATGCTCCTACATAACCAACTGAAGTTCCTATCTCATTGCATAACCTTTCTGAGAGAAAAATAAGAAACTAAGGTTAAAACTGTAATTTTACCAATGCAGTACAACCACTGGTTTTCTCAAAGGCTAAACAAAGGTCAAATGGTCTTAATAAGATAACAAGTGGGTTGGATTTGATAGAAAAGGGTCTGTGTGTGTTCTATGAATTAAATGACTTCTTGAAACCCTAAAAATAGACCCACTTAATTAACCAAGGTTTTGGTTAGGATAAAATTCACTTAAACCCTCTAAAAATCATGGAAAAATATTCTCTAGGGTTTAGTATCTTCAATTTGGCTATGAGAACCCATCTTGACCTAGAATGGGGTCTCAGATAGATATTTACCCTAATTTGGGATTTTACATAAAATTTCCAGTCAAACATGGTTAAACCTAAAATCCAACTTCACCATTGGATTTCTTAGGTCCAAATTAGGTTTGTACCAAAATTTGGACTTAAGGGGAACTCATCTTGACCTAGTTTGCAAAAAGGTTCTGTCGGATTACATTTCTACAACTAACTTTCAGAAACCCTTGCAATCAGCCCCCTAACTTCTTCTTCATCTTCACAAATAGGTCCCTACACCATTATCACGGAGGAATCCTACTTTGGCAACCTTTGAAAGGAGAGTTCTCCTTGATTACTTAGAGAATCTCCTCC
This sequence comes from Thalassia testudinum, assembly GCA_037157565.1. Classification (NCBI taxonomy): domain Eukaryota; kingdom Viridiplantae; phylum Streptophyta; class Magnoliopsida; order Alismatales; family Hydrocharitaceae; genus Thalassia; species Thalassia testudinum. The sequence continues at coordinate 31,413,770 of JAZHRO010000036.1, forward strand.
AAACTTGGAAGGGAGATTCTCTGAGAAATTCCCTTCAGTATGAACCTGTCCATAAGCCCTGATTCTTTCCCAATCTCTCATGCGAACACATGAGAGATTTGGATCTCTTGAAAGCTTCCATCTCCAGTGAGTTTTCCTTGCTTGGAAGCTTGGCTTCCAAGCACAAAACCCTCTCTGAAGACCTATTTAAGAAGCCCCAAATCCAACTGATTCTCCTTAGCTTGCAATTGAGTCGATTTCCCCTCTATTCCTCTCTCCCCTTTGGCCACAATCCTCCGCAAGCTCCGGCGGCTTCTCCCTAGCTCTCTTGTCGCCCAACCACAATACCGGTGGCAGGGTTATCTCCACCACAGTCCTCCGTGTCGCGCAACCGACCGACGTTGTCCTTGCCCCGTCTTCGCCGCTGCCTCTCCTTTGGAGGTTTCATCTTCCCCACGTCCAGCAACCACACCGGCGTGGGACCTCTTTCCCTTTCGTCCCTTAGAAGTAGGTTTTTAAGTTCCCTCTTTCTCACACTTTCTTTCCCTCTCTCTATTTCTCAAAATCGATCACCGACGCCACTGACCACAGTCACCTCCTCCATCTCTAGTGACTCGTCTGGCGAGGTGCTCTCGTCACTACGCACCTCCATCCACCTCGCCGACCACCCTACAACCTCCACCGCACCTCCCTGATCATTTCCCCTCGTTCCATTCACTCCATCGATCACCCAAACACCTCCCCGAACACACCCACTCACATGCACATAGTACGCCCTAGGCACACCACCACAGCCACCCTCCCTCCACGCCACAACCACCGTCACATTCGCCATGCCACAGCAACCTTGCTCAGCATTCTGATGAGGCCATTAGGTCCCTGTTCTTGATTTCAGGTGGCAGGCCCCATCCGCCATTGCTGCCGAGCTTGGAGCAAGCTTGCTGCTGTCCCAGGTTGATAGCCCCAGGCTATGCGAACTTGAAGCATGTAGGCATCCAAGCCCTCAAGCGAAGACTCCAGCAGTTGCAGCCCCTTCAATTTGGCCACTCCCTGCTGCAGACGCGCGGAAGACAGGTGGGACATTTAGTCCCACCTCAGAAACGGAAGGGTGCTTTCATGCACATAAATTGAAAAAGTGAAGAGGGCTATTCGCCTCCAACACTGAGGGTGAGGTCCTCCTCCCCCTTCACCAGACTCATCCGTGGCACTGCCCACGCATACCTGGCCGACCTGACTACCCGCTTGACTTCACTCCTCGCTCACCACACATGCTGGTGAGGCTGGACCTGGATATGCGATAGGTTCGATTACCCGACCGGCTGAGGCTCTGGGAGAGCGAGACTGAAATAGAAAGAGAGAGGAGAGCTTCGTGGGGTTAAGGGGGTTTTTGCCCTGGAGAGTTTGGCTCCAACACTTAGTCGGATTTAGAAGGTAGGAAGGCCAGAGAAGAAGAAAGCCTAAGGAAGAAGAGAGAAGAAGAAGAGGAGAATTGAAGGCAGAAGAAAGAAGAGAAAGAAGAGAGGTCTTGGAAAGGCAAAGGAAGAAAAAGGAAAAAGAAGAAGAGGAAGCCAAAGACAGAAGCTGAAGAAGAAGTGAGGAAGAGAAGTACACAGAGACAGAGAAGAAGAAAAAGAAGCTGAATCAGAGAAAGAGAAATCAGAAGAAGAAAGGCAGAAGGATACTGTAGCAAAGTCATTTAAGACGTCTGAATTTATATTTCCTTCTTTAGTCAATTTGAGTAACTATTATTTTGTCTACAATTATTTTTACTCTTCGTATGCTCTACATTCCTATTCAGTTTTTGAGTAATATTATGTGTTCAATTTGCATTAATTAATAAGTTTAGTGTGTGAATTCCATTTGTTCCCTGTGGTCGACCTCGGAATATTTTCAAGTAACAAAATTATATCTATTTTGAATGCTATTTCGGCTATACTATAATGCAACACTTTTTGAACCCCGATTTAGCGACCTAAACATGCATAAATAGATATTTTAGGCTATTCATATGCATACACATCACTCAGCTCCCTTAAAATACAGTTGGTCAGGAACTCAAGTAGCCACTTGCCTCTTATACCACTCACATGGGAATGAAGGGACTTCGCCTTGACCCTTTTCGATTGATCTCTTGAGTTGGGGGTTGCACTTACTCAATTGGCAAGAACTTGAAGTGTGATTGGTAGATATTGTATGCTTGGCAGATGTTTACTTGAGGGTAGTCTAGTGTTTGATTTTGAACCGGAGAGAATCCTTAGGAGAGCCCACCAGAGAGAAAAGAGAGAAGAGATGGCTGATCAAGGACCAAATCAGCAAAAGATTCTAAGAGACTACTTTATTCTGACCAACCAACCCACTCAAGCACTGAGACGACTGGAAGGGGATAATCCATATGAGATCAAAAGTAGTACCATATCCTTGTTGCCCTCCTTTTATGGTACTACTAGGGAGGACCCCTACCGGCATTTAGAGGAATTCACTGAGGTCTGCTCCATGGTGAAACTTTAGAACTTTACTGACAAAGCTCTGATGAGGACCCTCTTTCCCTTCTCCCTTAAGGATAAGGCAAACCACTGATATCACACTTTAGATGCAAGGGTGAATGATTGGAACACCCTTAAGGGAGAATTCTTGAAGAAATACTTCCCGATGAGCAAAACCAACCATTTCAGGAGGGAGATCATGGGTTTTACTCAATTAAATGGGGACCAATTCCACGAGACTTGAGAGCGCTTCAATGATATGATTCGATTATGCCCCCATCATCAGGTACCTAATGGCAACTGGTAGAGAGGTTTTATACTGGACTATCTGATAGGCATAGGTAAACAGTGGTGCTGCATGTGCTGGAACCTTTCTTACCAAAACAGAGGATGAGGCTTGGACATTATTTGAGTCACTAAGTGATAATTCTATCCACTTGACCTCAGCCTATCAGGATAGAAAACCTTCCATCCTCCAAAAGAAAGCGGAAGCTAGTTAAGCTAGGGCTACTTAGAATTTAGCCTTCCAAATCCAATTGTTGAACCAGAACTTTGAAAGAATCATGTAAAACCTTGTCACATTCCTGCGATTAGCTTCCTAAGTCCAAGCTCTTTCTGAATGCTCCATTTGTCAAAGCACTCTTCATGCCACTATTGAGTGCCATTTGGCTAATCAATTCTCTTAATTAGTTCAGGCAAACCTAAATGCTACCCAAGGTCGTTCATCTCCCAAGAACAACCCTTTTGGAAACATCTACAATTCTGGGTGGAGAAACCATCCCAATTTCTCATGGAAGCAAGGTGATGCTTCTAACTCGAGGAATTCAAGAGCCCAACCCACCCAACCCTTTTAGGCACAATAATTCCAGCCTCCTCCTCAGCCCAACAATTCTGAGATGGATGACCTTAAAGCTATGATGAAGGCCATGCAAGAAAGCCAGAATATGATCATTCAATCTCAGAACAAGGCAATCCAAGAAATGCAATCTCAAATTAGTCATCTTGTTGAGGCTGTTAGACAACATGATCCTGGGAAGTTGCCCAGCTCATCTGAGGAGAATCTTAGGGGTAAAGGGCCCTTCATAAGGGAGCACACTAAGGTTGTGACCGTTTTAGGGAGTGGCAAAGAACTCTCCAAACCTAAACTCACTCCTACGGTCACCCCTCCTACCAGCCTGACGACTACTTACACATCCACCAAGGAAGAGCCACTCAGCCCCTTCTCACTTGAAATCACCCATCCGGAGGATGTTGTCCCCTTTCCACCTCTGTCCCGCCATGACAACCCCTCTACCCAGAGACCGAGAGTGGCCTTTCCTGACGCTTATTTGCCCCTGAGGCACCTTTTGCTGGCTCATCTGGAGCCAAAGATAGGATGGAAGAAATAATGGAGACATTCAAGCAAGTTCACATAACTTGCCTTTATTGGATGCTATTAAGCAAATTTTGTCCTATGTTAAATTTCTGAAGTGAAATTCCCTACCAGGAAGGGGTGACGTAATAATTGCGGAATTGAAATATAAAAATTCTCACAAAATACAATCGCACAAAAGGCACAAAGATTTTTAGGTGGAAACCCAAACCGGGTGAAAACCACCACCTAACCCTCTCGAGTTAGGATTTTCCGATCAACCAAGTTGGTCAAAATCCACTAAACGAATCACTTTAAACGAGGGTGATTCAACCTCAATTACAACCACGCTACAAGTGCGAGGGTAGCGTTCCTCAACCCCTTCTCTCCACGAGAAGGATTTTGTCCCTCGAACGAGACGGGAATTCGCAAAGTGAATACCCAACCAAATAACAAAGATAAAAGTAAACAACAATCCTATAGAGCCAACAAAGTAATTTTAAACCTAAGATTCTATAGGAATTAAGAAACTCCCCTTTGCAAGGAGTGCGTCGGCGACGTAGATGCGTGAACAACATGACAGCGCTACGTCGCTCTCGTGAACTACGGCGGGAGAGCGGGTGCGCAAAGCTTGATGCTCTCAAGATGAAGAATTAGAGCTTGGAGAGCAAGAGAGTTTTTTTGGACACAAAAGAGTATGAAAGTGTGTAGCTAGGTGTATCTTGGTGTGTGTTTGTGTTGAAAAGGTTCCCCTCTATTTATAGAGGCCTTAGGAAGGCTTTGGAAGGCTTAGAAAAGCTTCCATAGCCGTTGGGTACAAAGCCCAAGAGAATTAGCCCGAAAACAGGAACAATCATTGCACTGACAGACTTATCAGACGTCTAATTCTGGCATCAGATGTCTGGAAGTTCACTTTAAGACGTCTGAAAATAAGGTCAGACGTCTGATTTTGGGCGGGTCTCTTCCTGACTTGAATCAGATCTAAACAGGGTTCTTGTGTAAGTCCATCAGACGACATATAGGACGTCTGGCACTATGTCTAGACGTCTGGAAACCTACTTTTTCTGTGGGAATGGATTTCCAAACGTTGCAACGGTTAGAAAATCTCTGAGAAGAGATTTTGGGTCAGCTGAGGCAAAACGGTCAATTATCAGACGTCTGGAAAGGCATATGGATGTCTGATAAGGCTCTAACAGTCATATTCTGCAGTGTTTGCTAAGTCAGCCAACGGTCCACTAATTGGACGTCTGGCAAGTCCATCAGACGTCTTATAAGACGTCTGGACTAAGGTCTGGACGTCTGATTTCATCAGACAGAACTAACTATGTCTAGCCTAAATGTTATCAGACGTCTGAATCAACAGTCAGACGTCTTAAAACACATTATCAGACGTCTGATTTTGGAATTAGACGTCTAGAAATGCTGTTTGAACCCTATATTGGTTTTCTAAGTTCTCTACAGAAAACCTAAGTATCCTAGGGTTGTGCCGGTGTTCCTAGGACTACTGTTAGGGTATTTTTAGGCTATTTAACATAATTTTCTACGGAAATAAAGAGCAAGAAAATAACGACAAATGTACATGAAGGGAATAAAATGGAATTCTATCCTATTCTTCTTGTCCTTCCATCTTCAATCTATCGCTCCTCGCGAATCTTCTCTGTTCTCCGTCAAGCTCCTCCAATCCGTCCTGGATGCGAGCTTGAATTCCGTCTAATCACGTCTACATTTGCAATTGACCTGAAATCTAAGACTCCAAGTGCAAATGTAAAATAACACGTGTTTTGTTATCATCAAAACAAATGATAATGGTGCTCTAGCACCAACAATCTCCCCCTTTTTGATGATGCAAAACCGTAAATAATAATGCAAAAAAAAATCCTCCCCCTTTTTGACATTATCAAAAAGGTTTAATAGATTTCCTATAACTCCCCCTTAAAACATGTTCTTCTATAAATTTCTTTTAACAAAGGTGATGTCCTCCCCCTTTTTTCTTTTTATAACAACAAGATAGCTATTATTTTTCTCCCCCTTTCTAAAGGAAATTTAGCTACCTTATATCTCCCCCTTAAAAATTTACAATTAGCTCATAAAATTTTTTAACTCCCCCTATCTAAATGCTAATGATAAAAAGATAGGGTGAAGAATTTTTACCTCACCTACCATGGCCAATAAAATGGCCCGAATGGTGGTGGATGCCACATCGGATGGGGCTCCCATCCGTAGCTTGGAGGCCCGGGCATTGGCGCCGGTCTCTAATCTGGTGGTCGACGTGCGGCGGGTCCGTCGCTTGTTCGCCGTCTCGTCGGTCTTCTTGTTCTCCTCCTTGGTCTACTCCTTGGTTCTCCCAACTCGAGTTGACTAGCCTTGAGTTTGTAGGTCCAGTCCTTTGTGTTGTAGTTATCCCTGAAACCTACAAAATAAGATTCCAATTCTTTTTTCGGTATCCAAGTGGGCTTGGATCCGGATCTGTTAGCGGGTCTCCTTGACGGAGATCCTTTCTCAATCTTAGGGCTATATAAATCATCTACTTTGTTGATTAGTTTGTTAGAGTTTTCCCTAAGACATGCGATTTCTTTTTCTATAGTATGCATCTTAGTTCTTAAATCACAGATTTCCAACTTTAAACTATCATTTTCCTCAATAAATTTATTATTTTCATTAATGAGGTTTTGATTTTCTAATAATAGGTTATCAATTCTAGAACTAGCTTCTATGTCCTTAAATTATTTTTCTAACCTATCATTTTCATTTTTAAGAAAACTAAGGTTCTTTTTAATGCTTTTGTTTTCTATTCTTAATGATTTACTAACATCAAATAATTCATTAAAAGCTTCTTGTAAGTCGTAACTTACCTCATTGTCTGAGTCGCTTCTGCTTTCACTGTCGCTTCTCTGGCCATGAAACTGAAGCAAGCGGTTTCTTCTTCTATGGACTTTCCTTCTTCTTCCTCCGAGGTGGAATCGTCCCAAGTGGCTTGGAACGCCTTCTTCTTAGATCTCTTTTCCTTTTCCTTCTTCTTCTCCTTTTTGAGAAGAGGGCACTCTGGTCGTATGTGCCCTTTCTCGTTGCTGTGGTAGCAACATCTCGCGCTTTCCTTCTTCTCCTTTTTCTCTTTCTTTAATTCCCTACAAATGTAGTTTCCCTCGCTATCCGACGCGGCTCTGAAGGCGAGAGTCTTCTTCGATTTAGGCTCCGGTGTATCCTTCTTCTTCTGATTCAATTTTGTCTCGTAGGTCATTAGATTGCCTAAGAGATCTTCCATGTTGAGCTCCTCCACTTCGTTCGCCTCCTCGATGGCGGTGACTTTCTGTTCCCATTCCGGTCCAAGGGAACGAAGAAGCTTCCCTTGAAGCTCCCCCTTGATGAAAGTCTTCCCTAAAGCTTTCAAGTTATTTACAATGAGAGTGAACCTAGTGTTCATCTTACTTAAAGACTGGTTAGGTTTCATAGAAAAGCATTCAAATTCTTGAGAAAGTAAATTTATTTTAGAAGTTTTTACCTTAGAGGTACCTTCATGAGTTACCTCGAGTGTGTGCCAGATCTCGTTTGCGGTGGCGCATTGCGAGATTCTCTTGAACTCCTCCGAGCTAAGTGCGCAGTAGAGGGCGTTCATGGTCTTCGTGTTCAAAGAGAGTTCGCGAATTTGCTGTTGCGAGTAGCCTCCCACGAGTTTTTCTGGGATCTCAAATGGCGTCTCGCACCTGGCCCAAATCGTGAAGTCATTGGCTTGAAGCCAAGTCTTCATCCGCAGCTTCCAGTAGGGGTAGTTGCCCCCGTTGAAGAATGGCGGACGGGACGTGGAGTGCCCCTCGGAGATTCGGATCGCTGATGTGCTTCCCTCCATTTGATCTCTTGCCGGGTGTTACTCCGATCTCGCAAGAACCTGCTCTAATACCAAATGAAATTCCCTACCAGGAGGGGGTGACGTAATAATTACGGAATTGAAATATAAACAATCTCACAAAATACAATCGCACAAAAGGCACAAAGATTTTTAGGTGGAAACCAAAATCGGGTGAAAACCACCACCTAACCCTCTCAAGTTAGGATTTTCCGATCAACCAGGTTGATCAAAATCCACTAAATGAATCACTTTAAACGAGGGTGATTCAACCTCAATTACAACCACGCTACAAGTGCGAGGGTAGCATTCCTCAACCCCTTCTCTCCACGAGAAGGATTTTGTCCCTCGAACAAGACGGGAATTCGCAAAGCGAATACCCAACCAAATAACAAAGATAAAAGTAAACAACAATCCTATAGAGCCAACAAAGTAATTTTAAACCTAATCTTCTATAGGAATTAAGAAACTCCCCTTTGCAAGGAGTGCATCGGCGACGCGGATGCGTGAACAACACGACGGCGCTACGTCGCTCTCGTGAACTACGGCGGGAGAGCGGGTGCGCAAAGCTTGATGCTCTCAAGATGAAGAATTAGAGCTTGGAGAGCAAGAGAGTCTTTTTGGACACAAAAGAGTGTGAAAGTGTGTAGCTAGATGTATCTTGGTGTGTGTTTGTATTGCAAAGGTTCACCTATATTTATAGAGGCCTTAGTAAGGCTTTAGAAGGCTTAGAAAAGCTTCCATAGCCGTTGGGTACAAATCCCAAGAGAATCAGCCCGAAAACAGGAACAATCATTGCATTGACAGACTTATCAGACGTCTAATTCTGGCATCAGATGTCTGGAAGTTCACTTTAAGACGTCTGAAAATAGGGTCAGATGTCTGATTTTGGGCGGGTCTCTTCCTGACTTGAATCAGATCTAAACAGGGTTCTTGTGCAAGTCCATCAGACGACATATAGGACGTCTGGCACTATGTCTGGACGTCTGGAAACCTACTTTTTCTGTGGGAATGGATTTCCAAACGTTGCAACGGCTAGAAAATCTCTGAGAAGAGATTTTGGGTCAGCCGAGGGAAAACGGTCAATTATCAGACGTCTGGAAAGGCATATGGACGTCTGATAAGGCTCTAACGGTCATATTCTACAGTGTTTGCTAAGTCAGCCAACGGTCCACTAATTGGACGTCTGGTAAGTCCATCAGACTTCTTATAAGACGTCTGGACTAAGGTCTGGACGTCTGGTTTCATCAGACAGAACTAACTATGTCCAGCCTAAATGTTATCAGACGTCTGAATCAACAGTCAGACGTCTTAAAACACATTATCAGATGTCTGATTTTGGAATTAGACGTCTGGAAATGCTGTTTGAACCCTATATTGGTTTTCTAAGTTCTCTACAGAAAACCTAATTATCCTAGGGTTGTGCCGGTGTTCCTAGGACTACTGTTAGGGTACTTTGAGGCTCTTTAACATAATTTTCTAAGGAAATAAAGAGCAAGAAAATAACGACAAATGTACATGAAGGGAATAAAATGGAATTCTATCCTATTCTTCTTGTCCTTCCATCTTCAATCTATCGCTCCTTGCGAATCTTCTCTGTTCTCCGTCGAGCTCCTCCAATCCGTCCTAGATGCGAGCTCGAATTCCGTCTAATCATGTTTACATTTGCAATTGACCTGAAATCTAAGACTCCAAGTGCAAATGTAAAATAACACGTGTTTTGTTATCATCAAAACAAATGATCGTGGTGCTCTAGCACCAACATGAAGGACCTGTGCATGCAGAAGAGAAAATCAAGAAAATAGTTCCAAGCTAAGGTCGTCTTGCTCGACCTAGCCAGCTCAGTCCTACAACAAGGTACACCCTCTAAAATGAAGGACCCAGGACCTCCATATATTTTTGTGGTCATTGGAGACCAACTCATCGATGAGGCTCTCTCGATTTGGGTGCGGGTGTTAATATATTGTCGAGCTTGGTCTATGAGCTATTAGGAGGAGGTGAATTGAAGCCTAGGCTTGTTATCTTCCAAGTAGTTGATAGATCACTGAAGACATCGCATGGGCTTTTAAAAGATGTCCTGGTGTGAGTAGAGGACTTCTTCTTTCCCATCGATTTTTTATATTAGATACTTACCCATCCAACATGCCCACCAGACCTTCGATTATCTTAAGGCATCCCTTTTTGGCTACAGCCAATGCGTTCATCAATTGCAAATTAGGGGCGCTCAAGATGGGCTTCGAGAACCTGAAAATCTGGCTGAATGTGTTTGATGCCTATAAACAACCCAGATTGGAAGATTGTTCCTAAATCGAGGTGATCGATGAAATTGTAGAGGAGACGACACCAGCTCTTTTGTGTGATGATCCCCTCCAAATGATCATTTCTAATGACCATACCTTGAATCTTGAAGGAGAGGGGGATATGTCAGAATTAGAAGAGTTGTTGGGTGTCAAAGCCGAGTCCCTCTCTTCGCCATGGACAATCAAGGTAGATCAACTATCAGAGGCAAAGACATCAAACATAATTCCCTCGATTCAGAAAGCTCTCGACTTGTAGCTTAAACCACTCCCAGAAAACCTTAAGTATGTTTTCCTTGGGCCTCATAATACATTCCCTGTCGTAATTTCAACTGCTCTATTTTAGACACAGGAGGGAGAATTGATTGAATGCCTAAAATGGCATAAGGAGGTCATTGCTTGGACTATAGTAGACATCAAAGGGGTTTACTCAATTCTCTGCATGCATCACATTTACACGGATGACTCTGTGAAACCCTTCTGAGATATGCAAATACGGTTAAACCCCAACATCCGAGAAATGGTGAAGGAAATCTTAAAATGGTCGGATGAGGGGACAATCTACCCCATTTCTAATAGTAAATGGGTCAGTTCTATTCACGTGGTGCCCAAAAAGGTGGGATTCACGGTGGAGACCAATGAAGAAGGGGACAACAGGATGGAGGGTATACATAGACTACCACCGCCTAACACTACTACCTAGAAAGACACTTCCCTCTACCATTTATGATCAGATACTGGAAAGATTGGCGGGAATAAATACTTCTGTTTTCTCGATGGATATTCTGGATATAATCAGATTGCCGTCTTTCAAGATGACCAGGAGTGCACTACTTTCATGAGTCCTTATGGCACATTTGCCTTCCGCCGATTGCCATTTGGACTATGTAATGCTCCAGGAACATTTCAGCGGTGTATGATGTCCATCTTTTCAGACATGACTTACGAGTTCATAGAGGTTATCATGGATGACTTTTCCATATATGACTTGTTGTTTGTCCATTGTCACTCACATTTAGAAAAAGTTCTCACCCGCTGCGAAGAGACAGGATTAATGCTCAGCTAGGAGAAAAGACATTTTATGGTTCAGCAGGGGATTATTCTTGGGCATGTAGTGTTTGAGCGAGGTTTAGAAGTGGATAAAGCCAAGGTTGAGTCCATTTCAAAGCTTCCACCACCTGCTAATGTCAAGAAAATTCGATCATTCTTGGGCCATGCTGGCTTTTATAGGTGCTTCATTAAATACTTTAGCAAGATTTCTAGGCCACATTGCGACTTACTGGAGAAGGATACTACCTTTGTTTTTGATGTAAAGTGTGCTGAGGCCTTTTAAGTCTTGAAGGAGGCCTTAATAATTGTGTCTATCCTTCAAGTACCTAATTGGACCCTCCCATTTGAGTTGATGTGCGATGCCTCAGATTTTGCCGTGGGAGTGGTCTGGTCAGAGGGTTGATAAAAGCCTCATGTGCTGTACTAAGTTGGCGAGACCCTTACTGATCCACAATAAAATTACACTGTGACAGAAAAAGAACTTCTTGCGATAGTATTTGCTCTGAAGAAGTTTAGGTCTTATCTTCTGGGATCTAAGGTTGTGGTGTATATTGATCATTCGACCTTGAAGCATTTGCTCACCAAGAAAGACACCAAACCTAAGCTGATTAGATGGATTCTATTACTACAAGAGTTCAACCTTGATTTCTATGACAAGAAAGGGGTTAAAAATGCAGTTGCCGATCATTCATCCAGGATCCCAGTTGAGGCTTCAACCCCATCAGGAGACATGCATGACACCTTTCCTGATGAAATGGTGATGGCGGTACAACCGATGACCCCTTGGTATGCTGATGTCGTCAACTACTTGGTCACTGGCGAAACCCCTAGTATGTGGAATAAGCAGAGGCAAGATAGGTATCTCGTTGACACTAAGCATTATCACTGGGAGGACCTAGAGCTCTTTAGAATAGGTTGTGACTAAGTCTTTCAGAGGTGTATTCTAGAGGAGGAGAAACTGAGTGTTTTGAATTTCTGTCACACATTGCACTGTGGAGGACACTTTAGTGCTAAGAAGATTGCGTATATGGTTCTTCAGTTTGGTTTTTGGTGGCCCTCAATATTCAAGGATACACATACTTATGTAAGGACATGTCTTCGTTGTCAACAGATTGGAACGATCGGGAAGCGGGATGAGATGCCATAGCAGCCTATTCTTCTGGTCGAGATATTCGATGTCTGGGGCATAGATTTCATGGGCCTCTTCCCATCGTCTCACGGATATGAATATATCCTCGTGGCAGTTGATTATGTGTCAAAGTGGATAGAGACTATTCTGCTCGCGCGCTAGATCGGTGTTTTAAGATTGTCGTGTTGTAGTATAGCCATAATAACACTCAAACAAATAAATTTATTACTCGAAAAAGTTCTGAGGTCGAATACAAGGAGCAATATGGAATTCAAAGCTCAAGATCACAATTTAAATCAAGAACAAAGATTGTAATAAAAATAATGTCAAGATCAATATGTAAAAAGAATGGAGTAATATGATGATTTAAATCACCAATTACTTTTCACAAATAACACTTAAATCAAGCCTCAAGTATATGCAATTAAAGTATCAGACGTCTTAAATAGCCCTGTGCTACAGTGCTAGAGACTCAAAGGTCTCTCTCTTTTCTTGTGCAGCTTTTCTTCTCCTTCTGGTTCTTTCCCTGTTTCTTCTTCTTCTTCTGCTCTTCTCTTTCTCTTCTCTGTCTTTATTCCTTTGCTTCTTCTTCTCTTCTTTCCTTGGTCTTCTTTTCTTCCTGTTCAGTTACGGGACCTTTTCTTCTTCTTCTTCTTCTGCTCAAGCCTTCTTCTTCCTTTCCTTCTTTCTTTCTCTGTTCAGCTACTTCACACAGAGGGGGAAGGCTTCTTTAATTTGGCTAAGTGTCAGCCAGGTTTCACCAGGAGCAAAACCCTCCCCCTACCCACGCAAGCTCTCTCTTCTTTCTCTCTTCTTAGGCTCCGCCCTCCTAAGGCCTCTTAGTGGGTAGTTGGGTAATCAGGTAGGCGCGTACTCGGGCCCAGGGCTGCGGGAACGGTCGCAGCTAAGGGTGAAGGCTTAGGCGGGTCGGGTGCACCAGGTCCGCGGGTGAGGTGTCACGGATGAGGCGCAGGTGTGAGTGGGTGAGAGGGACCTCACCTCATGTTTGGAGGCAAAGAGCCCTATTGACAAATTCAATATATGCGTGTGTGCCGCTTCTGCTATTTCCGATATGGAACTATCTGCTCCCGCTTTGCTCGCGCATCTGCAGCAGCATGCCTTCCTCCAATTGCCTCAGCTAGCATGGTCAATGCATCCAATTGACCACCTGGATGAGTTCGTGTGTTGTTTCCGCACAACCTGGAACTTCTACTTGGGGCAGACAAGGCCTGGAGCGAGCTCGAAGCTTCTTGAAGCTTTCGTTAATGGCAAAGGAGGTGCACACCTAAAATCAAGCAAACGGCCTTGCGGCCCAATTAAACTTTCTCAGGACCTTCGTCGGTCCACGGCGAGTGCAACGGTGGAGGTTGTGTGGCGTGGCGAGGTCTGTGCGTGCGTGGTGGAGTCGGACTATGTGCATGAGAGTGGGTTGGTTCGATGGAGCGTTGGAGAGGCTAATAGCCTCGAATACCAGAGGGCTTTTGCTCTCTGGGACATGGCGGAGGTGTAGGGATGAACAACGGCCAGGTTGGTGGAGCGTAGTGGCCGTGCGAGCTCGTTGGAGGTACGCTGGTGAGGTGGAAGACGAAGGGCGGTCTGGCGAGTCGACGGTCGAAATGAAGTTGCGAATGTCTGGAAACGAAGAGTGGAAGATGAGGCATTGATCTGGGTAGCTAGCAGATGAAGTTGGGTAGAGGAGGCACTGGTTATGGTGTTGTCGGGGTCAGAGAAGAGAATAGCTCCGGAGAGAGAGACGACGAGGAAGAGGGAGGTTAGGGCATCAGCTGGTACGGCTCGACGCGGGAAGAATCAAGGAGGGTATCTCCGCCGTCGGTATTACAAATGGAGGACGAAGATGAATGGAGGGGCTCGCCGGACGTCGAGGAGCTTTCGGCCAAGAGAGAGAGAGAAGAATTGAGGGGGAATCTTGGCCGATTTCGAGCATCAGGAAGATGGTGTGATCAGAAGGTTCTTTTATAGACCTCAAGAGGAGGTTTTGGGCTTGGGAAGAAAGCTTTCAAAGCTTGGAAAGCTCACCGGAGTTTGGGAATTCCTTGATACCCAAATCTCTCATGCATTCGCATGAGAGATTGGGTAAGTTTTAGGGCTTGGGATTGGGTTCAAAAGGAAGGAAATTTCTTAACGAACTTCCCTTTCAAATTTGAAAGGGATTCGTCAAGAAATCAGGAAGTTCTTTCCAAATTAAGGTCATCGAAGCACGTAGGAATTGGTTTAATGCTGGTAGGGACCTTTTTGTGAGAATGGTGACAAAGTTAGGGGTCTATTTGAAAAGATTTTTAAAGTTAAGGGCAAAAATGTAATCAGACAGGATCAAGTTGCAAACTAGGTCAAGACAAACTCATCTTGGGTCCAAATTTTGGTACAAACCTAATTTGGGCATATGAAATCCAATGGTGAAGTTGGATTTTTGTTTTTACCATGTTTGACTGGGTAATTTATGCAAAAACCCAAATTAGGGCAAATGTCTGTATGTGACTCTAGTCTGGGTCAAAACGAGTTCTGATGATCAAATTGAAGGTTCCAAGCCATAGAGAATATTTTTATATGAATTTTATAGGGTTTTGGAGAATTTTATCCTGATCAGAACCTCAGTTAATTAAGCGGGTCTGTTTTTAGGGTTTAAAAAAGTCATTTAATTCTCAGAACACGTGCAAACCCTTTTCTAATTTTTTAACCCACTTGTTAGCTTTCTAAGACCATTTGACCTTCATTAAACCCCTGAGAAAACTCGTGGTTGTACTGCATTCATGATATGCTAGTGAAATTACTGTTTTAACCCTAGTTTCTTATTTTTCCTTCAGAATGATTATGCAGTGACTTATGACTCTCTGGCAGTTATGTAAAAGCATTTACTGACTTAATTGGGTCAAAATGAGCTAGTTATGGCTCATGATGGTGTTCCCATCATACCTCCATGCCTAGCTTTTGCTAGTCTCTTAACAAAATTTCAAGGTATTAACTTTGATTGTAGACCACATAACTTTTGATGCTTAAAACTTTGATGTGCGCTTTCTTTTGTAGATTAGGTTAGAATGCCGATAGTAGGCCTAGAGGTACTCAAGTACCAACCAAGATCCATACTTGACCAGCTCTTGCCTCAGTTCGCCGTGAGGGTTTCTAAGGCCCACAGGAACTAACCTAAGGTTCGTTGAACTCCGTGGTTAAAGCACCCATGCTTGTAACATGTTTTAGCCCAGGTTCAATTTGCGATGCATTTTTGTCAGAGAGAGATAGAGGAATTTTTCTTTATTTTTGGAGAGTTTTCTCTCTCTTTTCTTTTTATTTCTAGCTTCGGATTAGCTTTACAACACGGTCTGTATCGGATTGCTAGTTCCCACCATCAATCCTTGCAGGGTCCCTAGCAATTGATGATTCGAGATAGCACCGCCCATGGTAACCCCCAGAACCTTGGCTTTCAAGATTTTGACATAATCCCACCCTTGGCGTTCTGTAGCTAAAACCAAACCCTGGCAATCGACATTTCGAGATAATGCTGCCCATGGCATCTGAACTAGCACAAGGTGCTTACATGCCCTCGGTAGGATATTTAGATATCCTAGGAGACAAGCACCGAGGAGACGATATGTTATTGCGCATCTTTGAGGAGAATTTCTCGCCTTTCCATGTCGAGAACTCGTCCAAATCAACTTGTGTTGATCAACCGCTCCTAATCTAGGTAACCCTTTTTTTTTAGAATAGATTTAACACATTTGCATGATTTTGATATTTAGGCGTACTGAACCAGACTATGTGTGGATTGGGGTGCTTACGTTACCGAGTCTCGCAAACCAGAGGTCAGTTAATGAGGCTGAATAATCCCTAAGCCTTAGACCTAATACTTAAGCTTCGCATTTTCCCCAACCTCTTAAGGACTATCCAGATCTTAGTGGGTACTTGAATTTTTAGACTTAGGATTGCAGCCCAAGAGGCCTAAAATCAACGTTCCTCCTAATCTCTTTTTGTTTCTTTAGTACTTTTTTTTCTTTCATTTTCTTTCTTTTGATTTGATCTAGAACTAAGTCAATTCCTTAATCTTTTACTAATGATTGCCTCTTTTTCTTTTCTTTTCAAATTGTGCTCCTTTTTGACATTTTTATCTCCTCCCCTTTTCTCCTTAGAAATGATATGCAATCCATTCAAAATTTACTCCCCTCTCCTATTTTTGTTCTTTTTCAATTTTTTATTTTTTTGGTTTTTTGGAATATGTGATTTTTGGATAAAACCCTTTCTTGTGAAGTGATTTTTATGATGTTTTGCACTTTAATACCCCCCATGCCTACGGTTTGCAATGTTCTCATTGTAAATTAGGTAGGTTCGAGTTCAACTTAGATCATTCATTAAAACAGGTGTTTGATGGGTGAATGAGTCGGGGTGACTGTTGCGGACGATTTCAAGCTCAAGTACGGGTACCAGAGGTGGAGTCGGCTGTTCTAATGGATGAACCCTAAAGTGCAATATGAGTTCAGCATAAGATGTGTCAGGAAGGGTTTTGGGTTTTTCAAAAATGACGGGTTGCCTCTCGTTAAGCGTTGAGTTGATGCCATCAGCCAGGCGCAATGAGTTCAAAGAGAATGGAGGGTAAAAGATACCTCAACCAAATTTGTATCGGTGAGTTCAATGAACGGTTTAAGTCTCTGACCGTTCACGAAAAAAGGTTTTGAATCGTGGCTAAGTTGTCTGATTTTGACAGCTCCATTTCCAAAGATTTGTCAGACAAGGTATGGTCCAATTCATTTGGATCTGAGTTTTCCTGGGAACAATTTGAGTTTGGCATCAAAGAGTAGGACTTTCTGACCAGGGAAGAAGATCTTTCTAGATATGTGCTTGTCGTGAAAGGCCTTAACTCGCTCTTTGTAAATTCGTGAGTTCTTATATGCATCATGACGTAGTTCATCGATCTCGCTCATTTGAAGCTTTCTGTGGGTTCCTACCATAGAAAGATCGAGATTGCAGTTCCGTACTGCCTAATAGACTTTGTGCTCCAAGTCGACGAGGAGGTGACACGCCTTCCCGTACACCAATTTGAAGGGAAACATGCCTAATTGGGTTTTATGGGCGATCCTATAAGGCCACAAAGCTTTTGGAAGTCGGGATGACCAATCTTTCCTGTTAGGTCGAACAGTGACCTGGGATTTTCTTGATCTCTCGATTTGATAACTCAGCTAGACCGTTAGTTTGGGGGTGATAAGGAGTCGAGATTCTATGCGACAGCTCATACTTGGTCATCGGTGATCTGAACTGAGCATTCGTGAAATGGGTCCCTCCATCGGAGATTATGGTGAGTGGAATCCCGAACCGAGAAAAGATGTTTTGATGAATGAATTTGATAACCACCTTATGATCATTGGTTCAGGTTGGAATGGCTTCGATCCATTTGGATACGTAGTCAACAATGAGAAGAATGCATTCAAAGCCATCCGAAACAGTGAAGGGTCCCATAAAATCAATCCCCTATATATCAAAGATTTCGCATATGAGAATCAGCTATAAGGGCATCATATCGTAATGGCTCATGTTACCTAAGGTCTGGCAACGAGTGCATTCCTTATAGTGATTGTATGCATCTTTGAAAATCGTGGGCCAATGGAAGCCGCACTAGAGGACTTTTGCTGCGATTTTATGACCAGAGAAGTGTCCACCGCAGGCCTGGTCATGGTAGAAGGACAAATGTCATGAATTTTCACTTTTGGAACACATCGTCGGATGATCTGATTAGCACCAATGCGGAAGAGATATGGGTCTTCCCAAAAGTAGTACTTGGCATTGCAGGTAATTTGTCCTTCTTGGTTTTTGGCCAATCGGATGGGATCTGATGTGATGCCAAGTAGTTTACTAGATCAACAAATCGTGGGAGTCCTACACTGATAGTTAGGAGGTGCTCATCAGGAAAATGTTAAGTAATGGGTCCGGAAGGGTTGATAGTGTCAGAAGGAAGGCAGGATATGTGATTAGCTATCAATTCTATTTTCTTGCCTTGTTGTGAATCTCGAGGTCAAACTCTTGCAACAGCAAGATCCAGCTGATTAGCTGAGGTTTCGCGTCCTTATTCGCAAGGAGATGTCTCACAGCAGTGTGATCTGAGTAAATGATAATACAGGAACCCAAAAGACACGATCTGAACTTTTCTGGGGCAAATACTACGGCTAGCAGCTCATTCTCAGTAACTGTGTAGTTATGTTAAGCCTCGTCAAGTGTCTTGCTAGCGTAGTAGATGACCATGGGTTTCCCATCTATTTTCTACCCAAGTACTACTCCTACAGCATAATCAGATGCATCACACATGATCTCAAAGGGTTGAGACCAATCAGGGGACTGCAAGATAGGTGCTTAGGTAACTCGATCACGCAGGATCTCAAATGCTTGAGTGCACTCCTTGGAGATTTCAAAGGGGACATCCGTAGAAGATTAGTCATGGGGTGCATGATTTTCTAGAAATCGGGAATGAATCGACAGTAAAAACTGACGTGCCCTAGGAAGGATCAGATGTCTTTGACCGAGCTAGGCGTAGGGAGTTTGGAAATCAAATTCACCTTGGCTAGATCAACCTGGATGCCATTTTCAGAGATAAGATGTCCCAAGACAATTCCCTCATGTACCATGAAGTGGCTCTTTTCCTAGGAAAGAACCAAGTTCACGTCGATGCATCGTCTGAGTATCTGGACCAAGTGCAGGAGGCAATCGTCAAATGATTCACCAAATACTGAGAAGTCATCCATGAAGACTTCACGGTATTCACCTACCATATCGAAGAATATGGCAAGCATGCATCGCTGAAAAGTAGCGGGTGTGTTGCAGAGACCGAACGGCATCCTTCGGAATGCGTAAGTTCCGAAGGGGCAAGTGAAGGTGGTCTTCTCTTGGTCCTCGGGATGGATTGCGACCTGATTAAAACTGAAGTACCAGTCCAAAAAGCAGAAGAATCGATTTCCTACTAGTTTCTTGAGAATCTGATCAATGAATGGTAGTGGGAAATGATCCTTCTTCGTGGTGGAATTGAGTATTATGTAATCAATGCAGACTCTCCACGATTTTGCTATATGGGTTGGTGACGGAGAGAGTTTCACTTTCTTATGATAGCAATAGAATGATATGTTGTTGTAATTAATGTGGTGGACATCTCTCAATCAAAGATTAGCATAGATATGAATTTAAACCACAAAAACGATGTCGCATCCACAGGGAGGAATAGACCAATAAATTCACGAGTTGAGGAATATTCTGTTTGCAGACACTACCGCAACTTTAATGTGAGGAATTTGCTATTTTAACTTAAGCTTGCAATTTTCCTAAAAATTCAGGGGTATTTATGTAGTTTTTACGGTAGGAATTAAGCTCAAAAATATGTGTATGGTGCATGTGTAATAGCATATCATGTAAATTTAACTTGCATGCAAATCTGACTTAAAATTCAAAGTTAAATCATGCACATAAGACAAGTGACGTAATTTCAGGAAAGTATAAGTGCATCAATGCAATGTGGCCTGAATAAAATATTATTATATAAATGGCAATGGCATTAGATGTAAATATTAATTAAGGAGAAAATAGAGGATTTCTCCTCTCTCTTCCTCGCGTGGATGGCCGTGCACGGTTGGCGGCGAGAGTCGACGGGGTGGTGCGCCTCGACGAGGGCTATGCAACAGTGGTGATGTGGCGGACGGAGGTGGCCGGCGGTGGCCAGACGGAGGACAATGGCCGTTGGCCTTGTTGGAGGAGGCCGCGCGTGGAGAGGGTGGTGCAGCTGTTGCAGCCCACACGGTTGCGCACTGGGTGCACGCGCGCAAGGCGTGTGCGGGTGTGGGTGGAGTGGCCTGCGGGTGTGGTGCTTGCGGGCATGGGCGTCAGATACCTACGGTGCAGTGCCTGCTGGCAAGGCTTGCATGGTGCGGTGGAAGGTGAAGCAGCGCTGGTGGGCGCGCGAGGGCGTTGAAGGGAGCGCAGTGCCTGCGGGCGACTGCTGGCTTGGGTGCCTGCAGGCGGTTGCGGTCTGGGGGCTGGTGTGGAGGCAATGCCTGCGGGCGGTGGAAGGTGATGGCGTGAGGCGTGCTACTGCCTACAGCGCCTACAGGGCACGGCTGTGGCGTCTGCGGGCGAGGCTTGCTGCTGCCTGTAGGTGCTAGTGCAGCGTGGGGTCTTGGTGTAAGCATGTGATGGCGGTGGAAGGGTGCACACAAGGGCAGGCGCAACACCTGCGGTAAGGGTAGGAGGGTGATGGTGTGCACAGTGCATGCTTGGTTTACAGTGTCCGCCCTCTCCACGATGGGGAAGAAGGATATCCCCTCAAGGGGGAGGAAGAAGAACCGAAGCTCCCCTCCTCTCCTGTGCGAGTCTCCTCTTAACTCCTCTCCCCCACGCCAATTAAGGGATTTTCAAATCCCTTACTAATTTTGGTCGGCGGCTGTTGGGTTCGGTTGAAGGAGGACGGCTGTAGGTGGAGATATTTGTGGGGGGGAAAATATCTTTCCACCCCCCTGTTCTTTTCCACAATTGTTCCTCCTCCCTCTTCTTCCTGATTATTAGCCTGATGGAGATTAATTTGAGGAGATGGGTGCATTGTTATGGGGCCCTGTATGAAATATAATTACATAAGAAGAAATGTAAACTTAAACAATGACACATGCAATCATTTAATAACCAAATGTGATTATTAACAAACATACAATGTTAGAATTGAATTACTTAGGCGTAATAATAGTCCATTAAAATGGACTCATCAAATACCCCCATGCATAAGATTTGCTAGTCCTTAGCAAAAAATGAAAAATAATATAAGTAATTAGAAGATTTCATCTTTTCTTATTTCAAAACTTTAGAGATCCAGACAAATGTGACGTGATAATAGCCTAAGTAACAGATCCAAGTGAAAAAGCCAATTCGCATTGGGAGTTCGTACTTCACCCTTGGTAAATATTGCTGCTGGGATAGGCAACTACTTCCCTTGGAAATAAAGTAGAAGATAATATGTAATTTGACCCCGACGTTTGGCTTAGGTAGGAGATATCGAGTTGAATGGATTTGTATATGGTGGCACACACTCATCTAGTGCTACATGTAATCTAGTACTACATACTCTAGATCTCTAGACTATTAGACAAGT
Source organism: Thalassia testudinum (assembly GCA_037157565.1). Lineage (NCBI taxonomy): Eukaryota > Viridiplantae > Streptophyta > Magnoliopsida > Alismatales > Hydrocharitaceae > Thalassia > Thalassia testudinum. Next base: position 31,435,018 of record JAZHRO010000036.1, read on the forward strand.
CAACTCAGAGAGAGGCTAAACAAATGTGCTCTCTTGATGTTCCTGGGCGCTCACTCTTTTCTTTCTTTTCTTTTTGAGATCATAAATCGCTAGATTTAGTCATTGAACTCACTATTTGGTAGCCTCACATGGCAACCACACTTCAATTAAAGTCCTAATAATTCTATAACTAAGTTAGAGCCCTCAACCAGTATTGGGGCGATCAAAAATACGGAAAGGTAGGTGTGGGTCATATTTGGTGGAACGTGATAAGTGTTTTTGTTGCCTCAGAAACAATGTTACAACGATAAAATTATAATCCTGGACTCTTTTCTTTTTCTTTTCTCTCTCTTTTCTCTTTCTTTCTTTTTTCACTTTTTTTTTCTTTTTGTTTCTTCTCTCTTCCTTTTTCTTTTTCTTTTTCTTTTTCTCTTTCTTTATTAATCAACACAACACGATACAGACTTTTATTTATGAGGCATTATTAGGGATGATGATGGTCAAGAGGATATTGTGAGGCTTATTTGGTGAAAGTGCCTATTCTCGGCACTGGGAAGGAATGGATAGAATAGGCGTATATCTGAACTTTGACACTATTACCCTCCTTCAGCCGAAGACTCTATTAAGGATGGTCGTAACCATCCACCATAGTCATAGCTTTATTAAGACTCCATCTCTGTGTGTCTGCTTTATTTAGTGATTCTCAGGAATTCACACAAAGTACGCACACAAGAACAGAGAGCGAAAATTATGCCTAACTCTGAAGTATCATCATCTAAATGTCCAAAACTTAAGAGTCCTTGCACTAGACTTAGCGCACCAGTAATCTCTCTACTTTCTTCTCACAAATATGAGGTGGATCTACTAGAAAATAGTATGCCTGACTCCCTGTTAACTGTCTAAGGGTTTAGCAGACTACAAATGCTTATTGGTTTTCCTCAAGGATCCATTACCAAATCTACGTGCACGTGAAATAAATGTGTTGGATTCTAAACTTAAGAAATAATTCAAGAAGAAAAACCTCCAATGACAAGGATATTTTGCTAGGGACTAACCCAATCAGCTCAACAAAAGAGATTTTTTTTTATATGCTAACCTAAATGCATGAATACTTCCTAAGATGCAAAATGCACCCTCCATGCCTAAATCCTACAATGTCCCCATTGTAAAATTAAAATAGGGGGAGAAAGGAAAGAAATCACCTGATGATGGTGTTATTCTGGCCGCTGGGTTGCCTCCCAACAAACGCTGCATTTTCTATCAATAGACAAACTTAGAAGGAACCTGTAAGTCTGGTTCCAGACAGAAAAGGTTAGGCCCAAAAAATATGCGTAACAGCGCAGGCCTAGAAAACAGGTAGCCACGGATGTTGGCGAGCTGATGATGTAACGTTATCTCAAATGCTCGCCAGAAAGTATGAAAGCAGAAAACCTCGTTGGCTACATGGGGAGGTCTAGGAATAAGAAAGGGAATATGAAAAGTGGCCTCCCAAAATGGAATAAGTGGAGGATAACAAGGATCCTTCAAAACAGGATGGGTTTTAAAAGTTATAAACATTAATATTTGAAACCCTTGATTGGCAAGACTAAAAGTACAAGCATCAATCCACACTCGCCATTCTACCCGAAGATGTACTGGCCTGATATGTTCTCCAAAAAGAATGTACATGAGCAGAGATTTGAGCCAAGGATTGGTTAGGGAGTATAAGGGTTGTTTGTAGTGTTGGAAGGTAATGGTTAGGTCCAATGAGGGCTTAGTCGGTGTCAGGTCCAATTCCAACAATGATTCAGATTGTGTATACTCCCTAGCAGTTGTAGACAATTTCACGTTACCTTGCCTAGCATTAATGATCGGAGTCATATTTGAATCACGGGTAGACTCCAAATTGCAACTCTTTGATGGCAGGGTCAAAATATCAGAATCATTATCATTAAGCTCATCCCCAGATTCGTTTGGTTCCCTCAAATTTTTGTTGGGGTGTATATGTGATTCATTAGTGAAGACAGGAGTTGGATCAGTATCCTTAATTATTCCTAAAGGAGGATCAGTCTTAATATTTTGGAACAAGCCTATATCACTGAATTCGTTATTCTTCTTGGGGTACAAATCCTCAATTGACGTGTTTTGTCCCCAAGAGTCTCTGCTAGGCTTCTCACTATTTTGTTTGTCCTCCTCTAATATCAACTCCTATTTTGATGGAGGATGACTTTCAAAAGAAGGGAGGAATTTGGAATTCACCATATTATTAATATCCTTTGGAGGTAAATCCTCAAATGATAAATAATTCCCTTGTGATTCACTCCAGATTTTCAGTCCAGGTTCCTCTATTGGGGCATCCTCGTCTTCTGAAATAGACTCTTCATATCCCTGAGACCAAAATTGATCTAATTCATCCTCCATTCCCTTAGGGTCACCTTCATTGGGTGCATTTAAATCCTCAGGATGCTGAATGGTAGGTGTTGATTCCCTAAGTGGAGGGTTAGGAGTAGGCTCACTAAGGGTAGAATGGGATTCCACCAAATAATCAATAGGGGAAGTGATAGGAACAATACAACCTTGACCCAGGTTGGTAGGGGCATGGAGAATACTGTCATTGGGGTCAAGGTCCTCAAGAGGTACCATCTTCCCTTGCTTTTGACTCCAATATAGCTTAGGTGGATAATCACTATGATCGTTCTCCTCTAGTGGCCGTGTCTCATTGGGAGAGTCTAAGTGATAGCTATATAAAACTAGATCCCTATTGTCATTGGGTTCCTCAAAATTATTTTCATGATCATGGTCGTATGGGTAGGGATCAGAATTACTGGGAAGCATGTAGCTAAGCTGTCTTATTTCTTCATTTAACTGTTGACTATTCCTTAACATCTCTCTCATGGATTCCATCATTTCCTTTTGCTGTTTTTGCATTTCTATCATAAAAGAGGAGAGGCTACTATTATCAGGTTGGGGAGGATAGTCAATTTTAGGCTCTGGTTACTTAGGGGTATCGGTCCAACCTTGATACGGAAAATCATGAAGGGTGGGAGGGTTGGGTATTTGTATAGAAGTAGGGATTTCAGGGTTGGAAAATCCCGCTCCTAGGTTCTGCTCAAAAGTGGGAGTTATCAAGCCAGTACTCCCATGATAGGAATATGAATGATCCCATGAATTATCAATGTACCCATCAAATGATGGATACGCTCGGGGCATGGGATCTTGGTTAAAAGATGGGAAGTATTGACTCTGATAATCTAAATGATAGGAATAAGGGTGATCCATTTCTTTAAGCTAAAAAGTTTTAACTCTCTTAGGATTTAGAAGAATTCAGAATACAAGTAGAAACTTCCTAGAGAGTTCTATTGTCAAAGCAAACACAAATTCATTGGGATCTATTTTTAGTAGATTGTAGGTCTTAGAATTAAATGTTTAGTTGGTGGCCAAACAAATTTTGCACAAATTACGCTTCCTAGGCCAACCTTTGCTGGTGCCTATAACCTACTCGCAAGGGATGGAAGTCTTGAATTGAGCCTACACACGAGGATCGAAGTAACTTGGTGGATAGGCTTGTTGATTTCCGACTAACTTCCCTTGTGGTGCAAAAGAGAGGTAGAAATTTATCTAGTGACCTTATGTGTGAGGTGCACAGTGTCTCAGGTGTGCAAACATACGATCGTGTTTTGAGTTTTGAAATTTCGCAAACAAGGTCCTTTTGCACGCAATTTTAAGTCACAGATTTTAAAGTCCAACCTCTTAGCAGTCCCAATTTTTAAAGTGACCACTGAATTAATTTGATTCAAGCACTTTAGTGGTTTTAGATTTAGGTTCAATGCAGATGCATGACAGGTAATTGATGCTCAAGAGAAGACGTACCTTACTCCAGCTTTGTTCGTGCAATAATGTATGCAATACAGTAAAATTAAACTAGATGCTGCTCATTCAGTCCTAGATGGTCGTCCTATAGATATGTAGCTTCTAGCAGGTAGTTTGATTTTTTTTTTTTCAATAATAATAATAAGCAAGTAGACCTAATTTAATTAACTATCCGACATGCAGTTCAAACAATTCAAATAGTCCTATAATCTAAATAGATGGGAACACTTTCCCGAAAATACGCTCCTACATACAAGAGCGATAAGAAATAAAGAAGCCTGGGAACACATTCCCAAAAATACCCGATAAGGGTCCAAAAGACAGAAATTAAATTCTAATGTCTATCTAAACTAAATCTAACTAAGATCTATTGACTAAATAAAAAACAAGCTTCTCTGTAAGCCTATGAGTGTGGGATCAAGGTCCACGTGTTCCTGTTGCTGGCCTCCAGGTGACGTCAAGGTCCACCAAAAAGATCATCTCCACCGTGCGCGTCGTTCAAGGTCAATGTCATCGCTCTGCTGTGCCTATCGCCCCGTTAGATTTCTCACATAATAAAAAATATGATTAGATAACTGCGCAACTCCGAATATTCAAAAATAATGAAGTGAATCTATTACGTCTGTTGCCTCCCCGGCAACGGCATCATTTAACGGAGAGAGTTTCACTTTCTTATGATATCAATAAAATGATATGTCGTAGTTAATGTGGTGGAAATCTCTCAGTCAAAGATTAACATAGATATGAATTTAAACCACAAAAAGGATGTCGCATCCACTAGGAGGAATAGACCAATAAATTCATGAGTCGAGGAATATACTGTTTGCAGACACTACCGTGACTTTAATGCAAGGAATTTGCTATTTTAACTGAAGCTTGCAATTTCCCTAAAAGTTCAGGGGTATTTTTGCAATTTTCACGTTAGGAATTAAGCTCCAAAAATATGTGTATGATGCATGTGTAATGGCATATCATGTAAGTTTAACTTGCATGCAAATCTGATTTAAAATTCAAAGTTAAATCATGCACATAACACAAGTGACGTAATTTCAAGAAAGTAAAAGTGCATCAATGCATTGTGGCTTGAATAAAATATAATTATCTAAATGGCAATGGCATTAGATGTAAATATTAATTGAGGAGAAAATAGAGGATTTGTCCTCTCTCTTCCTCGTGTGGCTGACCGTGCATGGCTGGCGGCGAGAGTCGACGGGGTGGTGCGCCTCAACGAAGGCTACGCAACGGTGGTGACGCGACAGCCGGAGGTGGTCGTATGGAGGAGAGTGGCCGTCGGCCTGTTGGCCCTGTTGGAGGAGGAGGTCGCACATGGAGAGGGTGGCACCACTGCTACAGCACGCGCGGCTGCGCACTGGGCACGTGTGTGCAAGGCGTGCGCAGCAGCGCGGCTGGAGTGGCCTGCGAGCGTGGCTCCTGTGGGCGTAGGCGTCTGTTGCCTGTGGTGCAGCGCTTGCGAGTGAGGCTTGCAGGGTGCAGTGGAAGGTGAAGCAGCGCTGGAGGGCACGCAAGGGCACGGGTGAGGGTGCACGAGGGCACTGGAGGGAGCGCAGAGCCTGCGGGCGGCTGCTGGCTTGGGTGCCTGTGGGCGGTTGCAGCCTGCGGACTTGCGTGGAGGCAGCACTTGCGGGTGGTGGAAGGTGATGGCGTGAGGTGCGCTATTGCCTGCAGCCTTGCAGGGCGTGGCTGTGGCGTCTGCGGGCGAGGCTTGCTGCTGCCTACGGGCGCTGGTGCAACACGGGGGCTTGTTGTAAGCACGTGATGGAGGTGGAAGGGTGCGCGCAAGGGTAGGCGCAGCGCCTGCGGTAAGGGCAGGAGGGTGATGGTGTGCACAGGCACGCTTGGTTCACAGTGTTCGCCCTCTCCACGGTGGAGAAGAAGGGTATCCCCTCAAGGGGGAGGAAGAAGAACCGAAGCTCCCCTCCTCTCCTGTGCAAGTCTCCTCTTAACTCCTCTCGCCCGCACCAATTAAGGGATTTTCAAATCCCTTACTAATTTTGGCTGGCGGTTGTTGGGTTCTGTTGAAGGAGGACGGCTGTAGGTGGAGATATTTGTTGGGGGGAAAATATCTTTCCACCCCCCTGTTCTTTTCCATAATTGTTCCTCCACCCTCTTCTTCCTGATTATTAGCCTGATGGAGATTAATTTGAGGAAATGGGTGCGTTGTTGCGGGACCCTGCATGAAATATAATTACATAAGAAGAAATGTAAACTTAAACAATGACACATGAAATCATTTAATGACCAAATGTGATTATTAACAAATATACAATGTTAGAATTGAATTACTTAGGGGTAATAATAGTCCATTAAAATGGACTCATCAGTTGGTATGGTTTCTCTTGTTTCAGTTGTGATGACTGTCAGTCTTGCCTTTTTTGGCATAACTTGGATTGGGCTCACCCACCGACTATTAGAGATTAGGTAGATGATCCCTGCATCTAACCATTTGAAAATCTTCTTTTTCACGACCTCCTGCAGATTTGGATTCAGGCGTCTTTGCATTTCCTGGGATGGTCGTGAGCCCTCTTCAGTGTAGATGTGATGTGTGTAGTATGAAGGGCTGATACCAGTGAGATCGTCGAGAGTCCATCGAATGGCTCTTTGATGTTGTTGGATAGCAGAAATCAGGTGTGTTTCTTGATTAGGTGTGAGTCGGGAGTGATAATCACAAGAAACGTCTGATTGGAACCCACAAAGACGTACTTGAGATGATCGAAAAGAGTCTTTAATTCCAAAATCGGGTTTTCAGCAGCAGAGGGTAGTTCAGGATGGGTGTTGGGAGCAAAGGAAGGAGCTATGGATGTGTCTAAGTTGAGTTCAGGCTTCTCTAATTGCGGGTTTTGATCCTCTTGTGGTTGATCAGAAATAGTTGGTTTTTTCTCGATAAAGTCGTCAACCATAGCTTCAATATCGCAAATTTGTTCTATAACTCCGCAATTAATTCCTTGTTGGGCATTGAAGATGTTGATCTTTAGTGTCTTGCTTCCAAATTTTAATTCAATTTGGCCCTCCTCACATTGATGTTGGCCCTAGCAATGGTCAGAAAGGGTCTCCCTAGTATGATCGATGTATTCTTCACATTCTTAGGAGCATCCATGTTTAAGACAATAAAATCTACTGGAAAATAAAAATTATGCACCCTAACTATGACATCCTTGAGAATTCCTTTTGGTGACTTAATTGATTGGTCGGCTAGTTGTAAAGTCATTTCTGTCGATTTAAGTTCAGATTCCTCGAAATAGTCTAGTAGGGATGTGGGTATCAAATTTATGGAGGCTCCTAAGTCTAATAAGGCTCGGTCAAATCATTTATATATCACCGATTTCACAGGAGATCAAAGGGGTGCCTGGGTCTTTTGCCTTAGGCGGGAGTTTGCTCGAAATGACAGAGCTGGCTTGCTCTGATAGTACGATTAGACTCCCGTCTTTGGTTCACGGCTTACGCTTAGGTGTATATACATCTTTCAGAAATCGTGCGTAAGCCGGTACGTGGTGTATTGCATCCATTAAGGGGATGTTTATGTGGACCTGCTTAAAGAGCTTAACCAGGTCCTCCTTAGGTGCCACAGTTTTGGTTATCCTTTTTCCTTTGGTCAAGGCCTCAGGAAATGGAACCTTAGATGGTTCCTCTATAATGGGTCTAGGTTCTTGATCCGGGATAAAGGTGTCCTGGATGACTATCCTCGGGTTAGGGTTTGAATTACCAGGCTGGGAGTGGCTTGGATAAGGTGGGTCTTGTGTTGTTTTGTGATGTACATACATCTGATTAACCTAAAATGTCTATTAATGCATGTTCTTAGTGTCACATTAGCATCATACATTGTAAATAGTGCATAACATGCATAATCATGCATTTAGATCAAAGTGTATAAATTGTACAATAATTGTCTCCTTTTTATGGTAAGGGACAGGCCAACTCTTTATTGGGGCCTCGAATCGAAGATCCAACCGTACGGATCTAATCAGGGCGACGATTGGAGTTCAACGACTCTAAGATCGCTCTAATCGGACATCCGTAGCACCAGATAGAGATCGAGGAACCTTAAAGATCATGGGCCAAGATGGTGTTAATCCGCACCTCAGATGATAAATCCGACCACACGGATGGATTCGGATCGACGATCGTAGCCTAACAGCGTGAAAATCAGTCCAATCCGACACCCGTGGCACCATCTACAATACTCAGAAGATGGACGGCCAAGATGGCGCCACGTGGTGCCATCTTGGCCACCCAACTGGCCCCAAGGACCCGCAGCTGCCTTTCCTTCTTCACTCGCCCACTCTATCTCAACCGTTGGATGCGCATCCAACGGTTGTGAAACTGCACGCACAAATCCTCCGTGCGACACAAAGCCACCCGCAGCGTAGTGGTTAGGCGTCTTTGCGAGAAGAGGCGGTCGCGCGTTCGAGCCACGGCACCTCAAATTGAGGAGCGGGCGCGTGGGGCATGTGGCCGAGCGGAGCTGCACGATGAGGATCAAACGGCACTACACAAGCGATAGGGCCCATGAGCGATCAGACGCGGGACGCTGACGTGTAATCTCATGCGGGCGCGTGGCGCGGGTGAGGATGGTTTAAGCCATCCGATCTCTTGATCGGACGGTTGTAAGCGCGCGGATGTGCGTGTGTGTTGTGCGACGCGGGGCGAGGAGGCATGCGGGGCACGCACACGAAGGCCACGTTCAGGCCTTTAGTGACGAGTTTATCCGTCACTAAAGGTCCCATATTAATGATTTTCAAATTAAAATGTCCAAAATGCCCCCACTCCTTGCAACTATAAAAGGAGATCCCCTCCATACGAATTTCTCATCCCTTCCTTCTCTTCTCTCCCTCTCCATAGCTCAAGAGAAGCTTATCCCACACTCGGGATGCTCCTCAAGAGATAAAATCAAATTTTTGCCCCCATTTCGGAAGCGGATCCTGCGACGACAACGACGTGCTGCCTCGTTCCCATTCCTCCTGCCTCGACCTCCTTCTTCCCACTCCGTTCCTCATCTTCCAGGCGTTGTCTCGTCCGGCTCGTCCTCCAAGCAATCGTCGAGGAGGATAACTTCTCTCTCCCATTCCTTTTTCCAGCTTTCTAGAGTAGAATTTTCCTGCTTTCTAGTGTAATTTCTCACTTTCTTAGATGTACAAACATTTTGCAACTTCAAGTGGATGTTTTCTCTCTTTCTCTCTTTGATTATTTATATTGATTCCATTGCATTGTAATTACTCCACTCTTTAAACAAAAACAAAAAAATATAATTGCGAATTTTGATCGACGTAGCCTCCCTGAGTTCGACCCGAGATTTCTATTCCGGTATAAATTTTATTTGTTGAACTCGAGTTCTTTGCTATTCAAACTACAACGATAGGTTTTCAAAACCAAATCCGATAGCGTAGTCCTCCAGCGTTTCAACATTTTGGCATCGTTGCCGGGGAGGCAATGATTTTCCGATCTTTTCGCATTTCACGTACTTTACTGTCTTCTAACTTGCTTTCTCTCGTGTCTATTGTTTTGTGGAGACCTCTATCAAGGAATCATCAAGCGGTAGATCGGAGTAAAGTGCAGTTGAAGACGCCTGTAAGTGCTCCCCATTCTTTCCCCCTCCATAGATTTCATTTCATTACATTAAATTCAAATTCCAATTAACCTAGGTGTTTGCATAAATCCTAGGATTAGTTTGACTGTTTGGATTTCCACTCACACTCACATTTCACCTTCGCTTATATAGAAAAAAATAAAAAGAAAATTTTGTGGGGTAATTTTCAACAGATACACAATATACACCCACATTCAGGGCACTTAACCTACTTGATTTTCTTCCACTCAATCGGATTCTGATCTGTGGAACCGGTACACACAAATCAACACATAAAAGAGTAGAAATCATTCTAGGTTAACCATTTTTGTGTGCCTAACCTAGTGGTGCAATTGTGACCAATTGTTTGAGTTGTTTGGGCCGCACCACTCAACCTAAAATCAACTCACCAAGTTGCTTCCTCTTAGGGTTTTCAATCTAGGTTCATATCAGGCATTCCACTTTATTTCTGATTTTAAAGGAAAGCAATCTTCACCCGTGCTTGAGAACCTGGTTTGCCTCAAACTTGATTGAAATCAACCTAATTCTAAACCCTAAAAGCTACTTAAGCAAGATTTGAACTTTAAAATCTACTCATCATAAGTAATCTTACTCGAAAACCTTGGTTGTGCATGCACATACACATACTTAATCAATCATTAAGGGCACAACCCATTTTAAGGGCCCATCACACTCCATAAGCACTACAATCCCAAGCCTCAATAAAATCGAGTACACGTTAGCCTTAAGGACTGATTCGCTCTTCGGGGCCTAGTCTGAGATTGTTTACGATTAACCTACTTTTACTGATTAATCTGATGTCTAGCTAGGGGAGTAGCATCAAACAACTGCGGCTGGGGGGTACACTAGGAACCGGAGGCACAAGTCGAAGGAAGAACCTTCTCCCCAGTCTCTCCTTCTAACTGGTTGGATTGAGCAGACACAAGTAGAGTAAATCGTTTATAATCTTAAGGCGGGTTCTAGGAGTCTGTAGATCCTTAGGCTACCCCACTTAAGGACAAGCTTGTTTTGTTGTGCTGCAGGGTCCTTATCCCCAGTCCTTCCGATCTTTTCCTAGTTTATGCCAGGAAGAAGGTCATTGAATCATCTAGTGGAAGGACCACTAGAGTATTCTAGGAGGCATAGATTGGATTTTGGCTAAATTGATCCCATGGTCGATCAACAGCCTCCTTTGGCTCGGGATCCACAGGAGGAATTTCAAAGGCAGCTGGAACAAATGTAGAGAATGGTTCTAGAGAATGCAGGGCGCTCAGCCCTTGAAGGATTTTTATGATCCTTCAAATTACGGGGAACGTCTCGGTGTGCAAATTCCTGTCGGAGACATAGAAATCAAGCCCCAGGTGTTAAGCCTAATCAAACATTTTCATGGGCTTGGCCCTGAAGGCCCATTTCAGCACTTGGAGGATTGACCACTTTGGTCTAGACCACCAAGGCGCGAAACGTGAATGATGAGCAAATGATCATAGGGCTCTTCCCCCACTCTCTTAGGGATAAAGCCGCTCATTGGTACAAGACTATAGGAAGACCAATTGTAACTTGGAATGAGTTGAAATCGGCCTTCTCGAATAAATTCTTCCCTGTCGGACGTACCAATGCTTTGAGACGGGTAATCACTACCTTTACCCAGCGGCCGGGAGAGTAGTTTCATGTGGTCTGGGAGCGATTCCAGGACCTATTGCGAAGGTGTCCACACCACGAGGTGCTGAAATGGCAACTCATGCAAATCTTCTACCATGGGTTGACTGAGCAACTCAGAAATCACGTGGACACTTCTTGTAGAGGCAATTTCATCAACAAAGATGCAGATAGCGCGCATCATTTGTTTGAGGAAATGAGTGAGAATTCGATCAATCATGCCTCCATGGATACTTTTAACTGGTCCCAGCAGCCTAGATCGAATGTTAATGAAGTCCACGACTCTCATTCATTCGATATGGAATTGATTTGTAATAAACTTGATAAGGTGGACTTGGTTGCTAAGAGAATGGAGGAGTAGGTGGCTCGAAATTCAATGAACAACTCTCGATCTGCTCAATCCCAAAATTTGGGATTCCATTCGTCGCAAGCTCCTTCTGGATGGGAGTTCGTGAATCAACTTGATGTGGCTCAACCTGCGAGCCAGCATTATTCGGAACCCCACGAGTTCCAAACTGGGGCCTTTGATCCCAGTTTCTCTAATCCTTCCCTTTCTTTCTCTTCATCCTCACCCTATGAGGGTGTTTGTGTTGTACAGGAGAATGTTAGAATCAACCCCTACTCTAATGCTTATAATCTGAGTTGGAGAAACCACCCTAACTTCTTTTGGAAAAACTCAGGGCAGTAGACCCAATTCCGACCTAGAACTATGCTCCGCAACGACTAATGGGTCAGAGTCATGTTTATACTCAGTTGCCCCAAAATCAGGTCAATCAGCCAGCTTGGAACGCCCGTCAACCTGTAGGGCAGCCTGATTTGAACTGACAAATGGTAGAGATGCAAGGATCTATGCTCTAGCTCATGCAGCAAATGAAAACCTCACTGAACAACTTGCAAATCAGGCTCATAGCTAACTCTTGTCAACCCGGATCTCTACCATCCCAACCCGTACCCAACCCACGAAATATCTTTAATCTGGGCAATCAAGCCCATGGGTACGGAAATCAGAGGGACCCACATGCACATGCTCAGGTGGTTGAGCAGGGTCCTTCCTCTTCTTCTGCAAATCAACGATTCTTGGCTAATGAAGCCCCTCCAATCTTTCCTAACCCTCCCCAAGACCCAAACTCGTATGCATCTGCAAATTCTATTACCTTGAGGAGTGGTAAACAAACTCAGGATCCACAACCACACTATTCTGATTTACTGAATCCTGAAGAACCTGAGGAGAGAAAGAAGAACTCTGGTGAAGAAATCAAGGCTTAGGAACCTGATTCCAATGATTCGACTCATGTTCCTTTTCCTGAAGCCTTGATCAGATCAAGGAAGAAGAAGTTTGTTGATAGTAATGAGGAGCTTCTGAATATTTTCAAGAATGTCGAGATCAATATCTCGCTCCTCGACACTATCAAGCATATACCGGCTTACACGAGATTTTTAAAGGATTTATGTACACAGAAGCGTAAGTCGAGGGAATCTATTCCGAGGAAGGTCGTACTCTTCGAGCAGGCTAGTTCTGTTATCCTGCATTACCTCCCTCAGAAAAAGAGAGATCCAAGTGCTCCGTTGATTTCTTGTGTCATCAGAGATTACACTTTTGATAGAGCACTGCTGGATTTGGGTGCATCCATCAACCTAATTCCGACTTCTCTTTATGAGAAGTTTGGATTAGGTGAACTTCGGCCGACTTCAGTAACGCTGCAGTTAGCGGACCGTTCGGTCACAAATCCATGAGGCGTTATTGAAGATGCTATTGTTAAGGTTAAGGATTTCTATTTTCCTGTAGATTTCCTTGTCCTTGACATGGATGTACCTGAAAATCTTAAGAACACGCCCATCATTCTGGGGCATCCGTTCCTGGCTACCGCTAAGGCGAACATTAACTGTGAAAGCAGTAGCATGGAAATTGCCTTTGGGGATCAACGAATGAAATTGGATATTTTTAAGGTGATTAATAAATTTGAGGATTGTGGATTTATCGAGGAACTTGAGGACGATAATGTGAATATTGAAACTTGTATGATGGTTTCTGCATTTGAAAGTTCCTCCTTTGATGATGAATTGGACCCGCAACCCTCTATGGCAGATTTGCCATCTTCTGAAGAGGTTATTGATTTTGTTCACTCTCAACCTCTTCCTCTTGATGAGTCATCAGCATCTTCCTTACCTTCAATCATTAGCCCACCCTAGCTTGACCTGAAACCATTGCCTGAGAATCTAAAATATCAGTTTTTAGGACCACACAAGACTCTCCCTGTGATTATCAGTGCTAAATTAGCAAAGGAGCAGGAGATTAAACTGATTAAGGTCCTGAAGGAATGACGGGAGTGGAAATCGCGTATTTTGAAATCGTTGGAAATCGTAGTATAGTCTCAAAAATCACTCGTCAAAGATATTTGTGATAACGAAACTCTCGTAGATCTTTATTCTTTTTAGAACTTGAGTCCCGATCGTTCGTCTTTGGAGGCGTGAAAATGAATCGAGATTTGGATCGGCTTTTATAACCTAAATCTAACCTAAGCTACTATTTTTGTCTTTTTGTGTTTTTGATTTTTTTTTTATTTTGAAAAGCGAATTGAAACCTAGATTTAGATAAACTAGCAAAAACCTAAGTGACTATGTGCATCTAAATGAGGCCATGGTGGCAGTGCATGGTGTGAACAAACCAAAGTGTCATATAAGAAAGCAAACATGAGGACAATCAATCACAGAAACATTATTTATGCATAGAAATTTATCACACATCATCTACACGAGAAAGCATATAAATAGAAGAAAATCCCTCACGCCGGAAAGTTGCCACTTGGGCCATCGGCCTTGTGTGAGGGTGTAGGCTAGACCTTGGGTATGCAAACCCGTCTACACGCCTACCAAAAGAGATGGCCGACCACAAGAGGCTATGGGTGAGCCTTCATGGCCATCCAAAAGGAAGAAGATGAGGGTTAGTGCACCCAAGTGGAGAGAGGAGGGTGTTGCTCCCTTTCTCTACCAATGGCCGTCCTTGAAGCTTTGGAGAGAAGCTTCTCTAGCTAGCCGTCCATGGAGCCTTGGAGGAGGATGAGGAGGATGGCCTTAAGGTTTTGGAGGGCGGAAGCAAGTTTAGAGTGGAGAGTTTGGGTGGGAGAGTGTATGGAGAGATTGTCCAATTTCATAGCTCTCTCTTTTCCCTTACGGAAGGCTCCATTTGGTTGCCACTTTTGGTGGCTCCAAAAATAGCAAATGCCACAATTTTTGGATCTAGGTTTGACACAAGTTTTTAGGGTTTCCAAGAGAGTGTGCATGGGTTTGGTGGGAGTAAAATGGGAAGGTGTGCGTGTGTGTGTGGGCGTGTGTGTGGGTGTGTGTTTTTCGTAGGGCTAGGTTGTGAGTTTTGGTAGGATTAGGTGCTAAATAGGTTGGGTCAATCTAGATTAAGTGGGTGTGGACCTAATTAGGCTTAGGAAAGTCTAATTGGGTAGGAGTGAACCTAATTAGGTCTAGGTCAAGTCTAATTAGATGTGTGCATGTGATTAGGCTAGGGTAACCCTAATAGGTATAAGTTAATTAGATCCTGGGTGGATCTAATTGGGCTCGGGTGCACCCAATCAACTGTAGATGCACCCAATTAGGTATGGGATGGTTCAATTGGGTTAGGGATATGAAAAGTAGGGCTATGGATAGTGGACTAGGCTTAGGAGGTCTCTACTTAGGTTTCCTAGGGTGTCTGGTGGGATTCCTAGGTCAAATAGGCAAGCTAGGGTTTCCAACACCCAAAATCAGGAACCAGACAGCAGTATTAGACGTCCAAGATAGTGGTCAGACATCTTATACTACAAAATTGGACGTCTGGACACTAAATTAGACGTCCAATTCTGTGTTAGTATGAGTTTTGGCTTCTGGATTGTTATTATGCAGAAATCAGACGTCCAGCCAGATGTCTGGACGTCTTAAAAGGTGCTGGAGAGTGGGTTTTGTGTTTTATAAGGTTGGTTTTGGTTCCTAAGTGTTTGGGAGAGGGATAGGAACATGGATAGTGCTATCCATGTTTGGGTTTTGAGGCTAAGGTGCCCTAATGGAGGTTGTTTTGGGTTTGGGAAGGCTGTCCTAGGGTTTCTACGGTTAGGGATAAGGCTATCCTCCTCACTCCTCTTATCTGGATTAGTCTTCTTCTTCCTTTATTGCTTTATTCTGCTATCTCCATCCTGGATCACTTTATTATCTGTAAATAGCAATAAAAACCATTAACTAGCAGGATATCTCACCTTATTCTAAATAGACTGATGTAATGCATGATATGCAAGATATGAGTGCAATATCCACAATTTAAGATAGGTTCAGACATTATTTAGGTTGATTAGGACCTATGATTGCTATGCAATCAAGGAACACAAGGAGGCAATTGGTTGGACCATTCATGACCTTAGGGGGGTCGAGCTATCTTACTGTAATCGTAGAATATTTTTCGAAGATGGATGCCGCCCTTCTCACCAGGTGCAGAGGTGATTAAATTCAAATATGCGAGAAGTGGTCAAGAAGGAGTTTATTAAGTGGCTCTATGTAGGCATCATTTATCCAATCTCTGATAGTCCTTGGGTAAGTCCCGTGCAAATTGTTCCCAAGAAAGCCGAGATTATAGTTGTGACTAATGAGAAAGGAGAATCTGTCACAACTCGTTCAGTTTCCTCTTGGAGGGTTTGTATCGATTACAGGAAGCTGAACATGGCCACGAAAAAGGATCATTTACCTCTGTCTTTCATTGATTAAATCTTGGAAAGATTAGCTGGGCAGAAGTACTTCTATTTTCTTGATGGTTATTCGGGATACAACCAAGTTCCTATCCATCCTGGGGATTAGGAAAAAACTACTTTCACCTGTCCCTACGGAACCTTTGCTTTCCGTAGGATGCCATTCGATTTATGAAATGCACCTGCGACTTTTCAAAGGTGTATGCTAGCCATATTCTCTGACATGGTGGGAGAGTTTATGGAAGTCTTCATGGACGATTTTTCTATTTTTGGAGAATCGTTTGACTCTTGTCTAGCTAATCTTGAAATGATTCTTAAACGATGCATCAAAACAAGATTGGTCCTTAGCTGGGAAAAGTGTCATTTCATGACACAAGAAGGCATCGTCTTGGGTCATGTAATCTTTGAACGGGGAATTGAAGTGGATAAAGCTAAGGTTGATGCTATTGCTAAACTTCCTCCCCCACATCTGTTAAACAAATTCGATCATTTCTTGGTCATGTGAGATTCTATAGAAGATCCATCAAGGACTTTTCGAAGGTTGCTCGTCCTCTGAGCAATCTTCTCTCCAAAGAAATGCCATTTGATTTCGACGAATCATGCTGTAAGGCATTTGATTTTCTTAAAACGACAGTTACTTCTGTGTCGGTGTTGCAACCACCGGTTTGGATAACCCCTTTCGAGATCATGATCGACGCTTTTGATTACGCGGCCGGGGCTATTTTGGGACAGAAAGTTGATAAGAAGCCCTCTGTTATCTACTACGCTAGTAAAACTCTGGACGAGGCCCAGAGGAATTACACTGGTAGTGAGAAGGAATTACTAGCCGTAGTATTTGCTTTGGAGAAATTCAGGGTTTATCTCTTAGGGTCTCATGTCATTACTTATACCGACCACTTGGCCTTGAGACATCTCTTGGCTAAAAAGGATGCCAAACCCCAGCTTATTCGTTGGATTCTTCTGCTTCAAGAATTTGATCTTGAAATCAAGGATAAATCCGAGGTACAGAATGTGGTGGCGGATCATTTGTCGAGGCTTCTCATCTGGACATCCCGATTACTGATACTTTCCCAGACGAAACCATCCTTACAGTTTCAGGTGTCCAAACCTCGTGGTTTGCTGACATTGTTAATTATTTGGCCGTTGGTCAAATCCCCCAAGATTGGACCAAGAAACAACGGGATATACTCAAATCTGAGGCCAAATATTACTTCTGGGAGGACCCTGAACTGTACCGCATCAGCTCTGATTAGATTATTCACTGATGTGTTCCGGAGAACAAATTCAACAGTATACTCGAGTTCTGCCATGCATCTGCATATGGTGGACACTTCTCCAGGAAAAGGACGGCTGCAAAAATTTTGCAATCTGGATTCTATTGGCCGTCTTTATTCAAGGATGCCCAGGATTTCTCAAGGTCGTGTTCCCGATGCCAGGCACTCGGGAGCATAACAAAGAGAGATATGATGCCCCTAAATCCAATTCTTCCTGTCGAAATCTTTGACGTTTGGGGCATCGATTTCATGGGACCCTTCCTTCCTTCATTTGGACATCAGTACATTCTCATCGTTGTTGATTATGTGTCCAAATGGATTGAGGTGATTCCCACCTGAACCAATGACCATAAGGTGGTCATCAATTTTGTCAAGAACATCTTCAGCAGGTTTGGGATTCCGAGGGCCATCATCAGTGATGGTGGCACTCATTTCACTAATGCCCGGTTCCGTAATTTGCTGGCTAAATACGAGGTTAATCATTGAATCCCCACATCTTACCATCCCTAGACGAATGGATAGGCTGAGATCTCCAATCGGGAGATCAAGAATATTCTGCAGAAAACAGTTAGGCCTGATCGCAAAGACTGGACTCAAAAGCTTGAGGATGCTCTTTGGGCCTACCGTACAACGTATAAAATGCCCATCGACATGTCTCCGTTTCGTCTGGTGTATGGAAAGGCGTGCCATTTACCTGTAGAGATTGAACATATGGCATTCTGGGCAATCAAGCAGTGCAAATCTAGATCTGAGTTTAGCTGAGAAGACCAGAAAACTCTAACCATTTGAGTTGGAGGAGCTTAGAAATGATGCATATGAGAATGCCAAGATCTACAAGGCTCGGACCAAAGCTCTACATGACCAATTGATTTCCTGCAAGAGCTTTGAGCCGAACCAGAAGGTCTGGTTATTCGATTCTCGACTTAAGCTCTTTCCCGGCAAACTTAGGTTGAAATGGAATGGCCCGTTCATTATCGACCAGATTTTTCCAAATGAAGTCGTTCAGATCTCTGATCCAAAGACGGGTAATTCATTCAAAGTTAACAGTCAATGTCTGAAGCTTGTTATTGATCGTACTCTTCCAGAACCCGTCTCAGACACGGTTACTCTAGCCATGTTGTGACTTCTTTGGCTGGACTTCGCCTAGCTGACGGCTTTAAACTCAGCAGTTGTACATATGACTCAGAGCTGACCTGAGCTTCATATTTAGGTGACATCTTCCATACTCTACCCTTCCTTTCATGTCTCTTTTTCTCAATGTGGACATTGCATCAGCTTGGCTTAGGGGGGTGGATTCATTTTTGAATCATTTTGTCAGCTCTGTGAAATTCTCTTAAATTCTATTTCTCTTCTTATATATACATTAAAAAAAAAATTGAATTAGGAAGGAATACTTGGACAGTAGGACTTTTCAATCTTAGGAAATATTACATTAGGATCTGAACACAAAGACCCTTCAAGTCTTCGGGCTTAATCAGCCCGGGTATCCACTAAAATGTGGATTTTCTTTTCGAGTCCTTGCCATCTTGAATTCTATTGTAATGTGATTAAATAGGTTTGGGTGATAAGTACACGGCTTATCAACCCGCCCTCTGATTTGAAGGAACTTTAAGTCTAAAGCATCTACACACTATCATTTTTCTGACTTGTTGATCGGCGGTTTTAACAGAAATTGGGTAGCTAATGAACCTTCTAGGGTGATATGGCTGGCAAGTTATTGTGGGTAACAGCCCATAGGTAGGTTGTTCAGAGCCCAGTCACTGGACCATTCTCTTCTTAGACTAGGGAAGACACCTACTTAAAAAAAAAGAAAAAAGAAAAAATAAGTCAAAAAGAAAAGAAAAAGAAAAGGAGAAAAGAAAAAAAGAAAAAAAAACAAATAAGCCACACTTTATTGCACGAGTATGGCTAGCAAGTTGTCAGTGGTAACAACTCATTGACTGGTTGTCCAGAACCCAACTCAAGAAATGCACTAAAAATTCCCAAAACACTTAGGAAAAAGTGGAGAAGTAGAATAAGCCGGGGAGATATACACTGGATTCACCCTTGTGTTGACCCCATAAAAATAAAAGTAGGGAGAAAGTTACCGGTCGTAAAGATACACCTTTAGGAAAAACTCTCTTTTTAAGGTCACCTAGAGGCATAGAAACCCGAAGTCTATTCTAATTGCCGATCAACGAGTCTATCACATTCATAATAAGATGCTTATAACTTAAGGTTCCCATCAAATCTTGGGTGGGTTGAATGGCCGTAGAAAGCCACTCTTTAACCTAAACTCAAAAATCCAAAAAAATTAGAAAAGAAGAAAAAAGAAAAAGAAAAAGAAAATTTTCTTTGAATAAGGCGAGGGCTTGAGGCGGTCAGCATTTTGGTAGATACCCAGGTGCTGTTGTGTCTTTGAAAGTTCAGATCTTGAGTAAAAGAATTTCTTAATGTTGAAAATAACTTATGCTCAAGTAATCCAACCTAATTTTTTTATAAATAGCATGTAGTTTTTGCTAGGGACTAGCAAAAGATAACCATGGGGGTGTGATGTGCATACATTTGATTAACCTAAAATGTCTATTAATGCATATTATTAGTGTCACATTAGCATCATACATTGTAAATAGTGCATAACATGCATAATCATGCATTTAGATCAAAGTGTATAAGTTGTACAGTAATTGTCTCCTTTTTATGGTCAGGGACAGGGCGACTTTTTATCGGAGCCTCGGATCGAAGATCCAACCGTACGGATCTGATCAGGGCGACGATTGGAGTTCAACGACTCCAAGATCGCTCTAATTGGACATCCATAGCACCAGGTAGAGACCGAGGAACCCTAAAGATCATGGGCAAGGATGGTGTTAATCTGCACCTCAAACAACAAATCTGACTGCACAGATGGATTCGGATCAACGATCACAGCCTAATGGCGTGAAAATCGATCCAATCTGACATCCGTGGCACCATCTACAATACTTAGAAGATGAACGACCAAGATGGTGCCACGTGGTGCCATCTCTGCCACCCAATTGACCCCAAGGACCCGCAGCTGACTTTCCTTCTTCACCCGCCTGCTCGATCTCGACCGTTGGATGCTCATCCAACGGTCGCGAAACCACACGCACAAATCCTTCGTGCGACACAAATCCGCCCGCAGCGTGATTGCATAGAAAAAATACACCTACAATTATGCCATCTTGTGTTATTTCCTAACATTGCCATTGCATATTAGGTATCCGTAGTTGCATTTGTAAAAATTGACACATGCATGCATTTAATTAAGAGGGGAGGAAAGTGAATAATTGTCCATGTAAATAACATCTTCTTCAAGTGCTGCCTCACAATTTCACCATCTTCATTTTTTATTTTGCTTTAAACTTCTTCCCCACGCGGCTACAGGGCATGGCTTGCTCTTCTTCGCGCCATTCACTGCAAACGCATGGCCTGTTAGCTGCATGGCTGGGCATGCACACCCAGAGCATGGCCGTGCATGCCTCCTTCTCCTTTAAAAAGTCCTCGCTTCCTTGCGCAGGTAGCCTGGCACATAGAGACACGACAGCCCCCTTCGTCAGGCCATCTTCCTCCCTCTCTCCCCTACATACGCAGCACCTCTTCCCACTGAAGAGATACACTGCAGGCAGGAGCAGGCTCACAGTGGTCCTACGCCCACCACTGTGAGTCCCACCACCGCCCAACTCATCCAAGAGCAGGTGGGCGTGGTGGATTCCACTCTCTGTTTCCATCGCTCAGCCCTTCACGCCATTGCTGCAGCTCCAAGCTTTAGAGCTCAGTTGTAGTAGCAGCACAGCACCAGCAGCCTCCATGCAGCACGCAAGCCCCCGCGTGCTAGCCAGCAGCCGACGCAAGCTCCTTCCGCGCACGTAGGCTCGCTCCAGCATGCCCACGCATGAAGAACCGGCCGCAACCGGTTGTCCAAGCCGCGCGGGCACTGTAGCTATTATTCACGCATTTCTGCGTGACATTGTAGCTACAGTGTGGTGATCGGAAAGTTTCTCACTTATTCGATCACCACGCACTCTCTCTCCACGTCGCAACCGCCTCCAGCCCGTCGCCGCGTCCACGCCCGTGCCCGCTCCTGCGCCTGCGCCCGCATCTGCAGCCACTTCCGCTCCAGCGCCTGCACCCATCTACCCCACTCCCACTCCATCCTGCAGCGCGGTGCGCTGCAATACACAGCGCGCTGCGTTGCGCTCCCTCATGCTTGCTCCGTCCAACGCGCGCACACACCCTTGCGCGCTTGTGCTTGTGCGTGCACCCGCGCATCAGACGACTCCAGCAGCCCCATCAGACGCCTTAACCTGCCCGCTCCTCACTCATACACACACCACACTCGTACACACACACACTTGTACACTCACACCCACTTGTACACACCTATACATATATATACATATATATATTATTACCTATACAACTAAATATAAATATATATACATATATATATACATATATATACATATATTATACATATATACATATATATCTAGTTATATATATATATATATTTACATATCCACATATCTATATACATATATATATATATAACTACCTATACATCTATATAATTACAACCCTATCTATACATATATATAAATATATATTTACATATATACATATATATATTTACATTCATATCCCCTACCACGCGTTATATTGCGGGAATATCTGCACCGGTTGCTGATATTCCCCGATACCCGCGTAGAGAAAGCACCTCCGCGCACATTTCCACACATCCATCCTACACTCCACACGACACTTCGTCCTGTTGGTTGCGTCTTCCTAGACGTCGACCAACTCGACACCGTGCTACACGCCATTTCCACCTCCACCCCCACCCCTATATAGATATTATATATATATATGTATATATATAGACTATATTTATTTCTTTACAAGCAACCTCTATTTCTCTTTTGTTTCCTGCTATTAAAAAGATAAAAAAAAATAGTAAAAGTGAAAAGATAATCCTTGTCTTGCAGGTAGTCGGTCTTGCGAATAGCAAGACCAGTTTTTGGAACCCTAAATTGTCTCAAAGCCAAGAATAATTTGGCTCAAAGCCAAGGACCTGATTTTGAGGGTGTACCTCAAGGACAAAATTATTAACAAAAAAATCTTAAATAAAAAAAACCAAAAACATAATAAACGCATGGAAGAGATTCGTTGTAGGAAAGTCATAGAAACTTATTCACCTCTAATTCCTGCCTCCCTGAGTTCGACCCTGGGCCTAAAAGTGACCAAGATAAAATTAAGTAGGCCAGGTTAAAAATTTTGTAAAAAGATGGTTACATTCGATTTAGGTTAACCATTATACTCACTTCAACGATAATTTCATTATATTAACACAACCTATCCGGGTCCCCACCATACTTTTTCTGGAGCCGTTGCGGGGAGGTACGCATTTAGGTAAGTTTCTACTCCATTCCTTTAGTTTTCTCTTCTCACACCCTTCTCTTCACGGGTGTTTTTGTTTGCTGGTGTGCAGGTGAACCAGTTGCAAGGAGGAGACAAGCAGAGGAAGATGGAGATGTGGCAGATCTAAGGTGGGAACGAGAGCGTGAAGTCGCCGACACCGCATGGGAGCTTCGCCCACGTTGCTGAACAGGTAAGTCTCTCTCTCTTAGCAACTTAGGTCAACTAGTCACCTTAATAAAAAAAAAAAAACTTCTTTCGATCTCTTGGGGCAAGTGGATTAAAAATCACTTGCTTGATTGTTTGCCATCACTCCCACCTCCCTGGGATTTCCCACCAAACTTTGCATAGCGAAGATCCAAGAATCTTGATTCTTGAATCTTTCGCTGTGTGAAGTATTCTTTGAGGCAAAAATAAATAGGTTGATTGCCATCCCTCTTTGCCTCATTTATCCGCAATTCAGGATCACATTTTTGGTGAGGAGACTTGGAATTGAGTTGATTCCAACCCCACCACGACCTTTCACGTGCCTAAGATTTGATCCCGAATATTTCAACCCCAACACTTTGATTTTCTTTACATTATCTTGTGATTGAGCCTTGTGTGTGGAACATCATTTTGGTGATTGGGAGCACTTGAATTGAACTGCTTTGGCTCCCTTTCACATTAACCTAAAATTGGCTCGTGCATCCACACATAGAAATTTCCACCTAGGGAAGCCCATTGCATTTTTAGCATGCATTAACTAACTCATATTGACGAAGGGTTTGTTGGGCATAGAAAAACTTGTATTTTCTCAAAACCCGAAGTTTGGTTGAATTGGTAATTCAGCGAAATCCTAAAATCCATACTACTTAAGGCTGAAACTCTAAAGACCATTCACCAATTAAAACTTCAATTCGGGTAGATTTCCCCGTTGCATGCTTGGTTTACATACTTTCTAAAATCAACGCACTTGGGCATTACCCGTAAACAACGCCATTCACATTCCAGAAACACTTGATCCTATGCTTCTAATTAAAATTGTTAGCAACTTGACCCTTATTAAGGATTGGAGGTCTAACTACCTGTGTGTAGTGCCTACGTGCTGGTGCGGGTTCCTGCGTGCTATCGGGTGTCTAAGACTGGGGCAAACGGCCTTTCAATATGGCTCGGTGGTTCCGTGGTGCTCGCATTTGGTTCCGTAGGTTGTGATAGTAGGTAACTTAGATCTTTAGGTCTAAGGGCACACTGTAGAGGTTAGGACTTTGATTGTCTTGATTTGTCATCAAGTGTACCTTTGCGGCATCATTTCTCTCATCTCCTTTTCCCTTCTTATCCCCCCCAATTCTTCCTGCGGTAGTGCATGTTTGGGAGGAGGTCACAAAACCCTGAATTATTTGAATTATCTGATAATTTTAGAAGAATAGAAGCCGAATCATCATCCTCCTCCACAAACATGGTTGCACGCCCACCCCCAAATCCCGAGGGAGGAAACCGCCCTCAAAACCCACCAGGTGGTGGAGCCATGGATCCCATAACCCGCCTCCAAGCCCAAATGGAAATGTATAATAAGCAAATTGAAGCCATTAGGGAAACCTTGGAGGAAATGCAGAACCCTCCCGAACGAGAGGAGCCTAGGTCTCTTAGCTCCTATCAGAATCCTGCTGCTACAGAGACAATAGGACAAATTCGGGTCCCCATGGGCGGGGACGACTTTGAATTGAAACCCAATATAATTGGCCTAATTAATTTTCACTTCCATGGTCTTGCAAGTGAAGATCCTTTTATCCATTTGAAAGACCTAACCCGATTGGTTGAAACTATTGAATCGAGAAACATCGGGTTACCAATAGTCCTCATGAAAATGTTCCCGTTTTCATTGCGGGATAAAGCGTCGCAATGGTTACGCACTCTTGGGAGAACCATCCATTCTTGGGAAGAGATGCGAACAGCATTTCTCAAGAAATTCTTCCAAATCGGGCGAACCAATGCGCTTCGCCGTGCTATAACTTCCTTTACGCAACAAAATGGCGAACAATTTCATGAGGCTTGGGAGAGGTATAATGACCTCGTCCGGAGGTGTTCGCACCACGGTCTGCCTAAGTGGCATATAGCCCAGATTTTCTATTATGGGCTTAATGAGACCTTGAAGTAGATTGCAAACGCTTCTTGTGGAGGGAATTTCATGAATAAAGACGAGAATGGAGAATTTGAATTATTTGAAAATATAAGCGAAAACTCAATGAATAATGCCTCCATTATCGTCTTTAATCGTACTTGCCTGCCCAGTAATGTTCACGAAGTTGACACGGGACCCTCCCATTCATCCACTAATCTTAACCTTATCGCACAAAAATTGTATGAAGTCTCTGTCATGCACAAGAGCCTGGATGAGCTTCTGGCCAATCCCGCCCGTTCTATGGCAAACACCCCCACCTCACCACTTCGTCACAATCCAAATTCTTCCAACACCAGGCTTATTCCTAGAAACCCCGTAAGATCTTCCTCACCGAGCGTCGTGTTGAGGGATTCGGTAAGTCATGTGGATCTGGCTTCTGCAAGCCAGTATTTTGACACGGAGGACGAAGCCTCCGTGTGCTCGGATGCTCATTTACATGCGGACTCGTCTTCTGGCTTAGAAGACGCTTTCGCCTTGGGGAACAACCCGTTCTCTGCTACTTATAACCCAGGGTGGCGAAATCATCCGAACTTCGCATGGTCCAGAACCTGCAGTGCCAAAAACTCGACGGGTGGGCCAATGCGACCGTCCGCACCCGTTATCCCAAGGGCCCAGTCTAATCCTGTGGCGAATCCTCCATCGGGTCCTTGCATACCGCAAATAGAACACGCATCAAGTCCTCTTGAGAAATTGATGCAAATGATGACGGAAATGTCAAAGCACCATGAAGAGAACATGACCTCTCTTCAGCACCAAATGGCGCAGCAGAATGCTGAGATCAGTCAACTACGTATGGCGACTCGATCTCAGGGCACTCTTCCAGCCCAACCTATTCCCAACCCACGAAATTTCGTACCCCGTGGTCCTCAACCACAGGTACGACCTTCTCAGGGTCAGGTTCATCAAATTCTGCAGGCTCCGAGCATTCCATCGGGATTTCAGGCTAATCCCGCTGCAGCACCTCACTCTTATGTCCCTATTGTGAACCCTCCTCCTCCTTATGATCCCACTGGACCTGCTTCATCCAATGCGATTACTACGAGGAGTGGTAAGCAAACTGTCGATCCGCCTTGACCTGATCTTGGCCCATCTTCTTCATCGCCCTCTCATTCGGGATGCATACCGCATTTGCAAGAGGACGATACACCCAAACTGGTGCCAGAATCAGTCCCATTCCCTGAGGCTCTACTGAGGGAGCCAAAAGGCAAGAAAAAGGATACACAGGCCTTTGATAACCTGCGTAATTTATTAAGGGATGTTGAAATCAAGGTACCCTTGCTAGAGGCTATTGACCACATACCTATTGTCGCCCGATTTTTCAAAGACTACACAACACCCAAGCGACAGTCAAAGAAAACGAAGAATCCGGTGGTTCTCTCGCCTCATGCAAATTGTGCTATACTGTCAAATCTACCACCGAAGCAGAAAGATCCTGGCACACCGCTTATTTCCTGTAGCATCCAAGGCTGCAACTTTAACCGTGCCTTGCTTGATCTAGGATCTTCCATCAATCTTATACCAACCATCATTCTTGAAAAATTTGCCTTAGGAAATCTGAAACCCACCCCTGTCACATTACAGTTGGCAGATCGTTCTGTTAAAATTCCAAAGGATGTGGTGGAAGACGTGGTGGTTAGGGTCAACAGTCTCTGTTTTCCTGTTGACTTTCTTGTTTTGGATATGGAAGTTCCTAGCTCACTTTCTGATTGTCCGATCATCCTTGGTCAACCTTTCTTGGCCACAGCCCGCGCCCATATCGACTGCGAGTCGGGCTGTATTGAGATTGCCGTTGGATCTGAGAAGCTCAAGCTGAACATCTTCAAGGCAGCCAAGAACTTTGATTGTGATTGCATCATGGATGACACGTCTGATGAGGACATGGCCGTCACCGCATGTATCGAACTAATTGGGACCTATTCTGACTGCTGTGGATTGCCTTTAAACACTGACGATTGCCTGACCGACACATATTGTGACGTTCCCCCATCCCTCCCTATTCCCGTGCCTTCTCCTGACCAGACTTCTGACGAGGTTTTCTCTGCTTCCCATACCTCGTGGTCTGAGTCATATTTGGGCTACTCACTGCCGATCCACACTCTTGAAGATCGGATTGCCCTTTCTTTCCCGCCAAATCAGGCGGAACTGCAACCCCACACTGGGACCTTGAGTCGATATATTGCTCATTGGGGCTATCCCTTTTTGGGTCCATTTATCTAAGATGCCCCTCTTCTTGGCCAATCTGAGGGCCAACTTCTTCCTCCTGAATTATTTTCTTCTGATCCGTTTGGGACACTCTCGTCCCAAGAAATGCCAGATCTTTCACCATCCACTCCCGAGCTGAAAGAGCTGCCTGATACGCTTAAGTATGTTTTCTTGGGATCGAATGAAACGCTCCTCGTAATCATCAGTTCAAAATTGACCAGGGAGAAAGAGTGCAAACTACCAAAGGTCTTTATGGAACACAAGGCAGCCATTGGATGGTCTTTATCAGACTTAACTAGCATTAGCCCCTCTTACTGTACTCACCGTATATATACGAAGGAGGAGGCTCGACCTTCCCGCAAGATGCAGCGACGTCTCAACCCCAACAGGCGGGAGGTCGTTAAGAAGGAAATTATTAAGTGGTTAGATGCGGGTATAATCTACCCGATCAGCGATAGCCCCTGGGTGAGTCCAATTCACGTTGTGCCCAAAAAGGCAGGACTCACTATCCGTGTCAATGACCGGGGCGAATCCATCCCTACACGCACTCCTACATCTTGGAGAGTGTGTGTAGATTATAGGAAACTCAATTCTACAACTAAGAAAGATCACTTTCCACTACCTTTCAGTGACCAAATCTTGGAGCAGTTAGCAGGAAATAAATTTTTATATTTCCTGGATGGATTCTCAGGATATAACCAGGTGGCAATTGACCCCCGGGACCAAGAGAAAACCACCTTTACCTGCCCCTTCGACACCTTCGCATTTAGAAGGATGCCGTTCGGACTTTGGAACGCGGCAGCAACTTTCCAGAGATGTATGCTGGCAATATTCCATGACATGGTGGGTGACTTTCTCGAGGTTTTCATGGATGACTTTTCGGTCTTTGGACCCTCTTTTGATGACTGTCTTGCCAACCTGACCCGTATCCTTAGGAGATGTATTGATGTGAACCTTGATTGCGCAGCAATCATAGGTCTTAATTGACCTAAATTAAGCTAAGACTTAGCATAAGTTAGGGTTATTCATGCATGCATAAGCATTATCTGCATCTTTACTGCTTTCCTTTAGCTATGCATAAAATAATGTTATAATGTGCTGATTAAGTTTATTATGTCGATTGCAGGCAATAAGCAGATCTGGAGCTAGATCTGGAGCAGGATCTAAAGCTGGATCTGAAATAACGGGAGTTGTGGCATAGCTGGAGCAGAAGGCCTAGTTTAGATGTAGGAATAATAATGTAAGGGGGTTAAAGGTTTTCTATTCTATTAAGTAGAAATAAAACAGTAAAATGTGAAGAGCTTAGGTCCATCCTAGCCCTAGGATAGCCTAGAGACTTCCCCAAGCCTTAGCCACCCTTAGATTAGGTCACAACACCCTAGGAAGCCCTAAAACCCTAGTTCCAACCCTTGTCTGGACGTCCAGATAAGTTTTAAGACGTCCAGGACCCTTAGCCAACTCCCGCACACTTCAAACCTACTTCTGCAGTGTTATTAGACGTCCAGACACTTTGTCAGACGTCCAATTTCTGTAGAATACCCAAAACAGAACCCGAAATCCTTCCTGACTCTAATTGGACATCCAGACAACAATTTTGGACTTCTGATTTTTGAGTATAAGACGTCTGATTCTATAATTAGACGTCTGATACTGCTCTCCAATTCCTGTTTTGAGATTTAAGCCTTGATCTTGGATCTCTAGGTCCCTAAACCCAATTCCAACCCCATAGGAACCTAAATTAAGGTGCCCTAACCCTAGTACATCACCTCTAGACCTCCCTAAGGACCTAATTAGGTCCTCACTAAGCCTAATTGACTTGGATCTTAGTCAATTCCATCAGCTTATTCAATTGGACTCATTGAGTCCAATTGAGCCCTGATCTCAGCACACACTGTCTAATTGGACTCAGTGAGAGTCCAATTGACCTAGACCTAACTTAATTGAGTTGTTTGACTCTCAATTAAGTTTCCACACACCCAATTAAACTTGTATTAAGTTTAATTTCACTTTACCTTAGTGAAGTAGGGTTTATAACCCTAATTTGAGACCTACCTTGACCTAAACCCACTAGAACCCAACCTAATCAACCTAGCCACCTAAGTTTCGACCCACACACACCATCCACACGAAAATATCTAGCCTAGAGTTCTCTAGAACTCTCTACCATGTGTGGTTGCCTTGGTTGCCAAAAATAGCAACCAAGAGCCATTCAATTTTTAGATCCACATTTGGTGGATCTAAAAACCACCATCCACCCTCTCTCTCTCACTCTGCCACGAGCTCCCACCATAGGCCTCTCTAGAGAATTCCATAATTCTCTAGAGAGCTTCCATTGGGTCTATAAAAAGACCCCATGGGTGGCCATTTGCACCCATTCACTCCCTTGGCAATTGCTCTCCATTGGTGTCATTCACACCACCTCCACTTAGCCACTCACTCCACCTCCACGAGCTCACTACCACCACCATGGAGGACACCATGCTGGGATGCTAGATCAACCCTACTTCTCTCCAAGGGTCGGCCTAAGCTACGTTGGCCGCCCCTCATTCTCTTCTCGACCACTCCAAGGACATCGGGGACCACCCCTGAATGCCCTCTATTCTTCTAGCTCTAGATCATGCTCTTCATAATTTTTATTGCTTTCATTTACTGCTTAGTAGAGTAGTCTTCTCCCCCAATGATGCATGCGAAATCCCCCCGTTGATTCTTGTATGCAATCGTTTTCTGGTAGTTAGATTTAATTTTAAGCATTCATGTATAAGCTTTCCTCTAGATTTCCTTGTGGAACAACTCTCCCACGATGAATGGAATTTCATTTTATATAAATATATATCTTATGTGTTTGAAATCACCTTGAGCTAAATGATTATCACATTTGCGTGATTTAAGTGCCTGTTCTTTAACCGCCTATATATTACACACTAGCATGTCGTTTAAATAAAGTAGAGCGGCTTTAAGATCGATTTCAAAAACAAAAACAACGCCTCCCAGAGACGAACGACCGGGACTCAAAGTCTCGTTATTTTCAAAACAATATCTTTGTTGGATCGTATTTCGCAACTATACTACGACACTTTTATAAAAAAATGCGATCTACGTTCTCCCAACAAACCTCGTGCTTTCCTGGGAAAAGAGTCATTTTATGGTACACGAGGGAATTGTTCTTGGGCATATCATCTCTGATAGGGGTATCGAGGTTGACAGAGCTAAGCTGGATGTAATTGCTGATTTACCTGTTCCTGGCTCTATCAAAGAAATCCGCTCCTTCCTGGGACATGTCGGTTTCTATAGGAGATTCATCAAAGACTTCTCCAAGATTTCTCGACCTTTAACTCATCTCCTATCGACCGACGTACCCTTTGATATGGGCCCCGACTGCATACGAGCATTCACGTAGCTGCGTGATGCTGTCACCAAGGCCCCTGTTCTCTAGCCACCTGATTGGTCCCTCGACTTTGAACTCATGTGTGATGCTTCCAACCTTGCAGTCGGAGCCATCCTGGGACAAAGACGCGATAGATACCCCTTCGTTGTATACTATGCCTGTAAGACGTTGGACGAGGCCCAGCGTAATTATACTACCACTGAAAAAGAACTACTGGCAGTCGTCTTTGGGCTGGAGAAATTCTGCTCTTACCTTCTGGGCTCACATGTTATTGTTTTCACTGATCACGTGGCCATTCGCCATCTCATGCATAAGAAGGATGCCAAGCCTAGACTGATTTGTTGGATCCTTCTGCTCCAAGAATTTGACATTGAGATCCGCGATAAGGCCAGAGCCCAGAATGTTGTTGCTGATATCTCTCGAGACTGGACCCTGACCACATTGGACTTACCCTACTGATCAATGAGATTTTTCTCGATGAGCACCTATTGGCAATTAATGTGGCAAGTGGACCTTGGTATGCTGACATTGCCAATTACCTTACTTCTGGTTCCCTTCCACGTGGCTGGCCTAAAAACCAGCG
Source organism: Thalassia testudinum (assembly GCA_037157565.1). Lineage (NCBI taxonomy): Eukaryota > Viridiplantae > Streptophyta > Magnoliopsida > Alismatales > Hydrocharitaceae > Thalassia > Thalassia testudinum. Next base: position 31,465,830 of record JAZHRO010000036.1, read on the forward strand.
CGAGCGTCTCATGGCAGAAGCGAAGTATTATTTCTGGGATAATCCACTTTTTTTTCGAATAGGTGCTGATCACATCATCCGTCGTTGTATTCCTGACTGTGAATTCCCTAGTGTGCTATCCTTCTGCCATGATCAGCCTTGCGGAGGCCATTTCTCTGGGAGGAAAACTGCAGCCAAGTTGTTGCAGTGTGGTTTCTTTTGGCCCTCCCTTCACTAGGATGCATACAATTATGCCAAACATTGCACTAGGTGCCAGTCGTTAGGGTCAATGTCACGTCGTGACATGATGCCCTTGCAACCCATCCTAGTTGCGGAAATCTTCGACATTTGGAGAATTGATTTCATGGGTCCCTTTCCTCCTTCCAATGGCTTCGAATATATCCTCGTGGCTATTGATTATGTTTCGAAATGGATAGAGGCTATTCCCACGCGCCATGCTGACCATGTCGTATCCATTCGATTCGTCAAAGACCACATTTTTGCGCACTTTCGGATCCCTTGAGCAATTATCTCGGATGGAGGAAGCCACTTTACCCATGCTTCCTTTCAGGCACTTTTGTGGAAATATGGAGTCCACCATCGTATCGCATCTCCATATCATCCTTAGACGAACGGCCAAGCAAAGGTGTCGAACTGACAAATCAAGCCAATTCTCTAGAAAATGGTTCGACCTGACCATAAGGATTGGTCCGACAAGCTGATTGACGCACTTTGGGCGTATCGGACAGCCTTCAAGGCTCCCCTAGGTATGCTCCTTATAGAATCGCTTATGGGAAGCCTTGTCACTTGCCCGTGGAGTTGGAGCACCGCTCTTATTGGGCGGTTCGCCAATGTAACCTCGACCCAGACCTGTGTGGTCGAGAAAGGAAACTCCAACTCCAAGGGCTGGAAGAGCTCCGTCGTGAAGCCTATGATTCTGCCTTTACTTTCAAACAACATACTAAGGCTTTTCACGACAGCCGTATTCGGCGGAAGGAATTTGAGCTATCTCAGCAAGTTTGGCTCCACAATGCCCGGCTCAAATTCTTTCTTGGGAAATTGAAGTCCAAATGGACTGGTCCTTCCTGGTCTCGAGACCATAACCAACGGGGCAGTTGAAATTGAAGATCCCAAATCTAGGCATAAATTTACGGTCAATGGGCAGCGTTTGAAACCTTATCTTACTCATGAACCTGCCCCCATTGGAGAAACTGTTGCCCTGCTGGAGGGTAACTAATGTCGTGCCTCATTCTGAGTCTAGCTGGGGACGTTAAATTCAGCTCTCGTTGGGAGGCACCCCAACAACACTCAGCCACTACCATGTACACTTCACTTCGCACCTTTTCACTTCACCACCCACCATCCACCCACCCTACCACCCTGCTGTATACCCTGCACCTCAGCTCTCATTACCCGATCTTTGGACCTTCCTCTACCCTACCTTGCATGCATATGAGGACATAGCATCATTTGGCATGGGGGGGTGGATAGGCATTTATAGAATCTGGGTATTATATGGTATCATGCAGCTTCCATGCATTTATAGATATGTACAAAAAAAAAAAATGTGTTTAGTGATGATCTGAAGGCTGAAACAAAAATATAATAAGTGTTTATGGATATTCAACCACTGTTGTGAAGACTCTCTGAGCCACAGAAGCTTGATTCGCTCAGACTCGGCTTAATTCACTTGAGCATTGATAAGATAGATTAGAATCTCCCCTAACTAAGGATGTATTCTTGTACCTGAGACATCAGTACAGGATCCGGTGGTTTCTTCTACTCGAGAGCCTAAGTAATCTTGGTTTACACTACACATATCAAGAAAGACCAGGTGAACATAAGATCCAACCCTAGTGTTCATTAGGGAAGGTGGAGTCCTTACCTGTGCATGCAGGTAGACTTTTTATCCTAGGCTTTAGTCTTGTGTTTAGGAGAGACTCTTTCCACCATAAAGGAACTCTCCTACCAAAAGAAAAGTGTGCTCCTCCAAATAAAGTTGTAAGAGATATACTGACACGTGTTTCAAAAAAAAAAATTGTGTAAATAAGTCAGTATATCTCGCAAATGTCTGTAAATTCGTCTCCCTCAAAAAATGTTGCAGGGCAAAGTTACAAATACCCTGTTTCTACCATATATTCTTTGAGCCACAAAAGAAAAAAATGAGGGTTGAGTTTTCCGTCATCTTTTTAAGGGTCAATCCGAAGACATGACCTGAAATTGGGACCAACCTGCACTTAAAAATTCATGAAACGCTGGGCTTGAGTCTTAATGTTCTTCTGATCAGTCTTGATCCTTCACTATGCACAAGCCATAATCTCTTGAGCTATCGAGTATGGCAAAAACCTCCTGAGTCCTGGAAATCGTTCTTAAGGTTTAAATATCAAGAGTCCAGGATAGTCGAGAGATGGTCTATGTCACGTAAGACTTAAAGTTCTGGCAGTCTTCTCTGCAATTGGTTCGCACAATATCCAACAAATAAACACAGCTATGTCGCCTCAGAAGAAAATCTTTAGCTTAAGATCATTTCTAAATACAATACATTAATGTTTTGCTAGAGACTAGCAAAAGATAGGCATGGGGGTATGATTGCACAACCAAAATACACCTACAATTATGCCATCTTGTGTTATGTCCTAGCATTGCCATTGCATATTAGGTATCCATAGTTGCATTTGTAAAAATTGACACATGCAAGCATTTATTTGAGAGGGGAGGAAAGTGAATAATTGGCCATGTAAATAACATCTTCTTCAAGTGCTGCCTCACAATTTCACCATCTTCATTTTTTATTTTGCTTTAAACTTCTTCTTCCCCGCGCAGCTGCAGGGCATGGCTTGCTCTTCTTCGTGCCATTCACTACTAATGCATGCCCTGCCAGCTGCATGGCTGGGCATGCACACCTAGGGCATGGTTGTGCATGCCTCCTCCTTTAAAAAGCCCTCGCTTCCTTGCGCAGGCAGCCTGGCACATAGAGACACGGCAGCCACCTTCGTCAGGCCATCTTCCTCCCTCTCTCCCCTCCATACGCAGCTCCTCTTCCCACTGAAGAGATACGCTGCGGGCAGGAGCAGGCTTACAGTGGTCCTATGCCCACCACTGTGAGTCCCACCACCGCCCAGCTCATCTAAGAGCAGGTAAGCATGGTGGATTCCACTCTCTATTTCCATCGGTCAGCCCTCACGCCATTGCCGCAGCTCCAAGCTTCAGAGCTCAGCAGCAGCAGCACGGCACCAGTAGGCTCCACGTAGCGCGCAAACCCCCGCGCGCAAGCCAGCAACTTGCGCAATCGTGTGCGCAGGCTCGCTCCAGCGTGCTCACACACGCAGAACAGACTGCAACCGGTTGTCCAAGCCGCGCGGGCACTGTAGCTACTGTTCACGCGTTTCTGCGTGGCACTGTAGCTTCAGTGTGGTGACCGGAAAGTTTCTCACTTATCCGGTCACCGTGCGCTCTCTCTCCACACCGCAACCTCCTCCAGCTCGTCGTCGCGTCCACACCCGCGCCCTCTCCAGCACCTGCACCCGCGTCTGCACCCGCTTCTGCTCCAGCGCCTGCACTCGTCTGCCCCACTCCCGCTCTAGCCCGCAGCGCGGTGCGCTGTGCTACGCAGCGCGCTACGTTGCGCTCCCTTACACCTGCTCCCTCTAGCGCATGTGTGCACCCTTGCGCGCCTGTGCCTACGCGTGCATGCACGTGCACCCGCGCATCAGACGATGCCAGCAGCCCCATCAGACGCCTTAACCTGCCCGCTCCTCACTCATACACACACCACACTCGTACACACACACACTTGTACACTCACACCCACTTGTACACACCTATACATATATATACTTATATATATATTATTACCTATACAACTAAATATAAATATATATACATATATACACATATATTTATATATATATACATATATATCTATAGATATAATTACATATATCTATATCTCTATACATAGATACTTATACTAATATATCTATATATATATATATACATATATATATACATATACATATCTATATATATATCTATATACATATATTACTATATATATATATCTATATCTATACAGTTATATATATATACATATATATCTGGTTATAAATATATATATATATATATATACTTATATATATATTTACATATCTACATATCTATATACATATATATATAAATATATATTTACATATATACATATATATATATTTACATTCATATCCCCTACCACGCGTTATATCGCGGGAATATCTGCACCAGTTGCTGATATTCCCCGATACCCGCTTAGAGAAAGCACCTCCGCGCACACTTCCACACATCCATCCTACACTCCACGCGACACTTCGTCCTGTTGGTTACGTCTTCCTAGATGTCGACCAACTCAACACCGTGCTACACGCCATTTCTACCTCCACCCCCACCCCTATATAGATATTATATATATATCTGTATATATATAGACTATATTTATTTCTTTACAAGCAACCTCTATTTCTCTTTTGTTTCCTGCTATTAAAAAGATAAAAAAAATAGTAAAAGAGAAAAGATAATCCTTATCTTGCAAGTACTCGGTCTTGCGAATAGCAAGACCGATTTTTGGAACCCTAAATTGGTTCAAAGCCAAGAACAATTTGGCTCAAATCCAAGGACTTGATTTTGAGGGTGTACCTCAAGGACAAAATTATTAGCAAAAAAATCTTAAATAGAAAAGAACCAAAAACATAATAAACGCATGGAAGAGATTCGTTGTAGGAAAGGCGTAGAAACTTATTCACCTCTAATTCCCGCCTCCCTGAGTTGACTCTAGGCCTAAAATTGACCAAGATAAAATTAAGTAGGCCAGGTTAAAAATTTTGTAAAAGGATGGTTAGGCTTGATTTAGGTTAACCATTATACTCACTTCAACGATAATTTCATCATATTAACACAACTTATCTGGGTCCCCACCACAGCGCAGTGGTTGGGTGTCTTCGTGAGAAGAGACGGTCGCACGTTTGAGCCGCAGCGCCTCAAATTGAGGAGCGGGCGCGTGGGGCGCACGGGCGAGCGAAGCCACACGATGAGGATTGAATGGCGTTGCGTGAGCGATAGAGCCCACGCGCGATCAGATGTGTGCCACTGACGTGTGATCGTATGCGGGCGCGCGGCGCGGGTGAGGATGGTTTAAGCCGTCCGATCTCTTGATCAGACGGCTGTAAGCGCGCGGACGTGTGTGTGCATTGTGCTATGTGGTGGGGAGGAGGCATGTGGTGCGCGCATGCAAAGGCCATGTTCAGGCTTTTATTGACGGATTTATCCGTCACTAAAGTTCCCATATTAATGATTTTCAAATTAAAATGTCCAAAATGCCCCCACTCCTTGCACCTATAAAAGGAGATCCCCTCCATAAGAATTTCTCATCCCTTCCTTCTCTTCTCTCCCTCTCCAAAGCTCAAGAGAAGCTTGTCCCACACCCGGGATGCTCCTCAAGAGATAAAATCAATTTTTCGTCCCCATTCCGGAAGTGGATCCCGCGACGACGACGATGTGCTGCCTCGTTCCCATTCCTCCTACCTCGACCTCCTTCTTCCCACTCCGTTCCTCGTCTTCCAGGCGTTGTCTCATCTGGCTCGTCCTCCAAGCTATCGTCGAGGAGGATAACTTCTCTCTCCCATTCCTTTTTCCAGCTTTTTAGAGTAGAATTTTCCTACTTTCAAGTTGTAATAGTTTTCATGCTTTCTAGTGTAATTTCTCGCTTTCTTAGATGTACAAACATTTTGCAACTTCAAGTGGATATTTTCTCTCTCTCTCTAATTGTTTATATTGATTCCATTGCATTGTAATTACTCTGCTCTTTAAACAAAAATACAAAAATAGAATTGCAAATTTTGATCGACGTAGCCTCCCTGAGTTCGACTCGGGATTCCTATTCCGGTATAAATTTTATTTGTTGAACCCGAGTTCTTCGCTATTCAAACTACAATGACAGGTTTTCAAAATCAAATCCGATAGTGTAGTCCTCCGACGTTCAACATTTTGCCAGTGTGGGTAGTAACAGAATTCAATCCTGCCTGGTTCTAGTTTGGAGTGGGTAGAAGAGGTGCTTGCTACTGGTAACCCATATACGATGTCGAGGCCTCCATCTCGTCGGGTGATGGAGTAGAAGGGGCCTGATAAACAGAGTGAGCTTGGCCTGGATTCGGGTTATAATGTACCTCTGGTTCAGCACGTTATTCGGATTAGGCAGAGATTGTGAAGGAAGTGCACTAGGTTGGCGAGGATTTGTCATCTTGGAAAGTTGATTGCGAACCTTTGTGATCTCGTCTCTGTGCTATTTTTGCATAGCTGCATTCATCTTTTGAATGCCAGCCAGAGTTTGAAGGATAAGAGTCATTTGATCTGTCTGAGTCGGCCCAGATTGATAAGTTGGGTTAGGCTGAGGCTGAGGTGGCTGATATGGATGAGGAGCTTGTGGTCGGGGTAGATATTGAGGTCTCTGATTTTGATTATTGCCTGACCACGTGAAATTGGGATGATTACGCTATCCAGGGTTGTAGGTGTTTGAGAATGGATCATTCTGAATGGTGTTGAGATCCTCATAAGTCTGAGGAACCTCAGGAAAATCAGAATATGAGGGTTCAGAGTTCCCCCAACTAGAGTAAGTGGATCCGGAGTTTCCTCCGTAACCAGAATCAGATGGGGGTGATATGGATCCATCCCCTAAGAATTTCAGTGATAGATGTTGTGCACAGCCTCCCTACCAGAGGGTGGTTGCGCGAATGGGTTTTGCGCAAAGGTGGCTCGTTGCAAATGTCGAGCTAGCTCATCCACGTTCTTCTCAATAATAGAGACCTTGTCCAGATGACTAGCCATCAGTTCCAAGTCGACGAAAGAGGACAAGCCCTGCGTCTCATGTGCTCCCTTTAGATTCGTCAATGCACGGGCATTCGTCCGGTCGAACATGCCCATGATTCATTATTGATGGAGTTCTCGCACATTTTCTCAAGAATCTCCCACATGGTGTCTTCGTGTTGACCCATGATGTTTCCTCCGTAAGTCGCATTGACGAATAATCGAATATCCTCATTGAGTCCTTGGTAAAAAGACTGGACTTGTTCCCATTTAGGAACTCTGTGATGGGGGCACTTTCGCATGAGATCTAGAAAACAATCCCATTCTTCGTGAAGTGGTTCTCCTGCTTGTTGTGTGAAATGTGTGATCTAGTGCCGTAAAGCATTTGTCTGACCAACAGGGAAGAACTTTCTTAAAAACTCGAATTGAAGTTCCGCCCATGTGTTGATTGGACACGCTTGGGTTTGGTACCAGTGAGCGGCTTTATCCATGAGAGAGAAGGAGAACATTTTCATGAGTAGAATATCCTGATTTTGAGCTTCTGACCCGAAGGTATGGGCCAAATGCTTGAGTCGTTTGATATGCTGGAAAGGATCTTCGAAATTACGCCCATGGAATTTGAGAATGGTATGAATCATGTTGGGCTTGAGTTCAGTGTTAGGACCTTCAGCAGGGATTTGTACTCGAGGTTCGATTGCCACTGCAGCGGGATTGTAGTGATCTTGCATCATTGGACACTGCGGTGGGTTCACGAAGGCTTGGAATAGATCATTGAGGCGCTTAAGTTAATTTTCAAGATTATTTTTTTCTGCGGGTTGTGCCATGATGATGGATGAAGGAGAATCAGGTTCAGATGAATCGGAAGAGATTTCAATAGGATTGGGTTGTTACACAAACAAGGAGGTCAAGGCTTGGCCTCGACATGAATTAGTAGCTAAAGGAGGCCTCAAGGTTGGTCTTAAAGATCTCCCGAACATGCACCGATGGAATAGATGAGAGATAGAATATGATGGACCCAATCAACACACCCAAAAATTTTGGATGACTATAGAGGTTTGGGGTGGATGATACCCCTTAGTCAGAAGCCGTCCACCTGAGAATTACCTGGGCAGCCAGAGAGGGAGAGTCTCGCAAAGACCCCTACATGGTAGAGCACCCCCATGGGTTACAGGGTTTCCCCCACCTAACCTCTCTTGTCACTGATGTTCCAGGTAGACCAGAATGGGGACTTGACCTCTTAAGTTGTTATGATCTGGTTCCCGGATCCTTACCGGACCTGAGATTGGCTCGTCTCGACTAATTCCAAGACCCAGTCGTCCAACGAAAAATAGCCAAAAGCAGGAAATAAACAACATTCACACATGCAATAAAACTAAGCAAAAGGAAAAACAAAACAGTAAAGGAAAGTAGAGCAACTGTCTCAAAATAATACATGCCACCACAACAACAATAGCGGAAAGGAAACATAAAGCAATGGGAACAGTAAAATAGATGTCCATTACTCACTACAATGGTAGAAAAATGAAAGAGTTGGAAAGAAACGACTATGGCTGGGCTGGGTCCAGCACCCTCTGCATTCGGAAACTCAGGCTGCTCAACTCCTGGTCCTGAACAAGTTTATGAAAAGGCAGAGTCAACGAACGTTGAGTAGAGTGGTGTTTACATTATTTACTTGTAAGTAAAGTAAAAACAAACAAGCAGGTTTTATTCTCATTTCTATTTATCTCTTCTATGTATTTATGGTTCATCTATTTCGCAAAGTATCCAAGTATTTCTTGATCTTGCTTGTTCCTCATGGGAATGATCATCATTGCAGTCTTTTCCATGGAGTAGAAGGTACACGTGGTGCTCTCCTGGCCAGGAGAGTCCCCCGCGGTAGTCCTACACCTAGTCAACCACCCTGAGGTCACTGTCGCGACATGGCGGTGACTATGGCACGCATGATAAGCACACAGGTAGCTACCTCGCATTGGCACGCGGTCAGTCATTTTCGCTGACGGGTACGCCTAAGGTACAACACGAAATAGTATAGGGCCTTGCCCTCTCAGAACAGGGGTCTCGCCCCTTAGAACCAAACAGGGGTCTCGCCCCTCCACAATCCACGTACTCTCATCTGACTATCCCGGTTTGCCTAGCGGGCCTAACAAAGTCAGTGTAGGGTGGCTAGCTTAATCTCGGGCCCCATGGGGTGGCTAGCTTGCTCCCTACACTAGTAGCACGCCTCGGTACCACGTACCCAAGGGCCAACAGGAGTCGGTGTAGAGTGGCCAATCCTAACCCCGGGTCTCAACCCAAGGGTGGTTAGCTCCACTCTACACTAAAAGGGACAGTTGGTCTCCTTGGTACTGTGTACACAAGGGTCAGCTCACTTCCCGTCTACATTCCAGAATCCTTTCATACACAGGAGTTCTACTTCTAATTCCCCGTAGGGTTCATGCTCATATTCATCTCGTTTATCCATATTCAGATCTCATGTTTCATAACTTATTCCTCATTCATATACAGGCAGCTCGTGTCTGCATAATTCAATTCTCAATCATATACATGCAACTCCTGGTTTCACAGTGAAATTTCTCATTCACATATAGGCAGCTTGTATTTTAACATACATCTCAAGTAAATAGAGTAGCTCAGCATCGGGCTCATACATTTCTACCCTAGGGTTCATTCTACATGCTAGAGTTTCAATCAGTTTATTCTAAGCAAGTGAATTCTTTATTCACATCTTAACAAATGAATTAAACCACTCTACCGGGTATCATGGGAGGAATGGGGGCCTGCACCGCAGATCTCGTCGTCTCCACGGGCCCTGAACACGCCACCGACTGGTAACTTGTATCAGCGACTAATTTACATCAGACAAGCTCAAAACTGTAGGTACTCAACACGAACACGTAGAGAAACTCGAGTGGAAAACAACGGTACTTCGTTTGTGGAAATTCGATTTAGTTTGGGCCCTAAATGGGCTAGAAACATGGTTACTGTCCAAAATCAGACGTTTGGGACTAGTCCCAGATGTCTTAAAAGACGTCAGATCTTACCTCATGTCCCCTGCAGTATCCTCAGACGTTCGGATCCCTCCGCGACCATCTGAGGGCAGCTCCAGACGTCGGACAAAGCCTCCGATCGTCTAGAAGTACCTTCGGACATCTGGTGACGTGATCAGATGTCCAAAAGTGCTTGGAAAAGTGCGCCGCGTGCCTTTCCAACACCCTTCGCCTGTGTACGAAAGCTGTAGACCCATTCTCAGCCCAACATTTCCTGTGCTACAATCTGCATGGCGGAAGTAGCGTAGGAAACACGTACCTCGCGTGATATTATGCTTTCATACGTCTAGCTTCAGCTCCAGACGTCCTGGTGTCTCTCCAGACATCTGGTTGATGCTCCAGATGTCCGATACTGGAACTTTTCCAGTACCAGAATCTCCTCTGCGACGTTGCTCTCCTCGCAGTGCCATCCGTAATGCACCACAGTAGCTTTGGCAGCTGCAGAGGGCCGGGAGGCTGCCTCCTTGAGCCCCTCCTCCTTGTGCACGTGGTTGCTGCCAGCCACACGAGCTTCGCCGAGCTTTCAAAGGTCCACCGACCTTAGTCCTCCTTTCTCACTCTCTTCCTTCCTCTCTCTCCCTCTTTCCCTCTCGTTCTCCCTTGCTCAACCTTTCTCTTGTTACTCTCATTCTCCCTTGCCGCGGCTGCACAGGGAGGACAGCTGGAGGTGGTGGTGGTTAGTGGAGAGTAGTGTGGGTGAGGGGAAGAGGGTGCTTAAATAGGAGGGGATTAGGGTTTTGGGGTGAGGGGTGTGGAGGAGAGAGAGAAGAGCTACGCACTGCCCGCGCGTAGAGCGCAAAGGAACGTACGAAAATTCCCACTTTCAGATTTTCGGGCCTGTGTCCAGACATCTGGACAGACGTTTGACTAAAACTCCAGACGTCTTATCGGACTAAAAAGGCAACGGGTCATTTCATCATAACAAACTTAAAGGAAGTTTCGTCCCCGAACCTTGAGCTAACTAAGGTGTAGAAAAAGGAACGTAAAAATGCATAACAAACTTAAAGAGGCTCGAAGTAGGTTCGAAGAGACGTACCCTCAAAAAGCTTTGGGTACCACTCTCGCATTGCCGCCTCAGGCTCCTAAGTTGCCTCTTCGTACTGCTGGCTTCTCCATAGAACCTTTACCAGTGGTACCTGCTTCCGTTTTAGACTCCGGATGGCTCTATCTAGTATCTGTACCGGCCTCTCGGGATAGGTTAGGTTGTCCCCCACCTCGATGCTCTCGTGGCTCAGAACGTGGCTGGGATCAACGATGTACTTCCTGAGGTTGGACACGTGGAACACGTCTTGTACTCCAGAAAATTGGGGAGGAAGGGCATGCCGGTAAGCAACGGGTCCTACCCGCTCCAGGACCTTAAAGGTCTCCACAAACCTCGGTGCAAGCTTCCCCTTCACCCCAAAACGCTGCAAACCCTTCAAGGGTGAAACACGGAGAAAAATGTGATCCCTAACCTTGAACTGCACTTCTGTGTGCTTCCGGTCAGTGTAGCTCTTCTACCTGCTCCTGACAGTGCGGAGTCGTCTGTGAATCTTCTCTATCACCTCTTGACTCTGCCGGATTAGCCTGGGACCAACCTCCCACTTGGTCCCCACCTCGACCCAACTCAAGGGTGCAGTACACCTCCGCCTGTACAGGGCCTCATAAGGTGCCATGCCGATACTCGAATGATAGCTGTTATTGTATGCAAACTTTGCTAGGGGTAAATGCTCCTCCCAGGAGCCTCTCAAATCTAGTACACAAGCGCACAGAAGGACCTCAAGTGTCTGTATTGTGCTCTTTGACTGCCCGTCAGTCTGGGGGTGGTAGGCTGTACTGAACCTTAGACGCGTCCCCAAGGCCTGCTGGAACTCTACCCAGAACTGAGAAGTGAAACCGGTATCTCTGTCAGATATGATCTCACGAGGAACTCCGTGCAGGCACACCACATCTCTGATGTATTGCTCTGCTAGCTGTGCCGGCCCAAAGGTGACTCGGATTGGTAGAAACCGTGCTGTCTTCGTCAACCGGTCTACGATCACCCAAACTGCGTCATCTCCCCGCTGAGTAACTGGTAGATCCACCACCAAGTCCATGGTGAAGCTCTCCCACTTCTACTCTGGCATAGGAAGTGGCTGCAATGGCCCTGCAGGCCTCTGGTGCTTGGCCTCTACTTGCTGGCATACCAAACACTGCTGAACAAACTCACCAACATCCCGCTTCATTCCTCTCCACCAGAAGTTGCGTCGCAAATCATGGTACATCTTTGTGTTCTCGGGATGTATGGTAAACCTGGACCCGTACACCTCAGTCATAAGCTCTCTCAACAACTCCTCATCCCTAGGAACGCATAAGCATCCCCTTATGCGTAGTATCTTGTTTGAGAAGGAAAAGTCTCCTGGGTCCCCTATCAACACCCCGTCTCGCAGCGTCTGTAAGTACGGATCGGCCATCTGCCCTGCGATGATGCGGCCTATCAGCTCTGGTTGTGTTTGCTGCGTCACTGTCACCGCCCCACAGTACCCTCGTGACTCCTGGGGTCGCCAACTGCCCACCTCCTCCATGAGTCTCGAACTCTGTGCCATAAGTTGGCCAAGTAGGCTAGCGCCTTCCAGCTTAAGGCGTCGGCCACTGAATGCACAGCAAAAATACACCAATAAATATGCCATCTTGTGTTATTTCCTAGCACTGCCATTGCATATTAGGTAGCCATAGTTGCATTTGTAAAAATTGACACATGCATGCATTTATTTGAGAGAGGAGGAAAGTGAATAATTGGCCTTATAATTAACGTCTTCATCAAGTGCTGCCTCGCAATTTCACCATCCTTATTTTTTTATTTTGCTTTGAACTTCTTCTTCTCCACGCAGCTCAGGACATGGCTTGCTCTTCTTCGCACCATTCTCTGCCAACACATGCCCTGCCAGCTGCATGGCTGGTCATGCACACCCAGGGCATGGCCGTGCATGACTTTTTCTCCTTTAAAAAGCCCTCCCCGCTTCCTTGTGTGAGGGGGCCTGGCACACAGAGACATGGTAGCCACCTTCGTCAGGCCATCTTCCTCCCACTCTCCCCTCCATATGCAGCATCTCTTCCCACTGAAGAGATACGCTGTGGGCAGGAGCAGGCTCACAGTGGTCCCATGACCACCATTGTGAGTCCCACCACCGCCCAGCTCATCCAAGAGCAGGTGGGCGTGGTGGATTCCACTCTCTGTTTCCATCGCTCAACCCTTCCCGCCATTGCTGAAGCTCCAAGCTCTGGAGCTCAGCAGCAGTAGCAGCACGAAACCAGTAGCCTCCACGCAGCGCCCAAGCCCCCGCGCGCAAGCCAGCAGCCGACGCAAGCTCCTTCCACGCGCGTAGGCTCGCTCCAGCATGCCCCCGCACGTAGAACCGGCCGCAACCGGTTGTCCAAGCCACGTGGGCATTGTAGCTACTGTTCACGCGTTTCTGTGCGGGACTGTAGCTACATTGCGGTGACCGGAAAGTTTCTCACTTATCCGCTCACTGCGCGCTCTCTCTCCACGCCACTACCACCTCCATCTCGTCGTCGCGTTAGCGCCCGTGCTCGCGTCTACACCCGCTTCCGCTCCAGCGCCCGCACCTTCTCGCGTCTTCGTCTGCATCCACTCTCGCCAGCAGCGCGGTGTGCTGCGCTACGCAGTGTGCTGCATTGCGCTCTCCCTCATGCCTGCTCCCTCCAGCGTGTGTGTGCACCCTTGCGTGCCTACGCCTACGCGCACCCGCGCCATCAGACATCGGCTGCCTCCACCAGATGCCTTAAACGCCCGCACTCTCTCTCTCACAGCCACTCTCTCACTCTCCAGCCGACACACACACACACACACTACACTTGTACGCACTCACGTGTACACAAACACACTCACTTGTACACACCTATATATACTTATATATATATACATATATATATTTATATATATATACATATTCATACCTATACACTATATATAAGTAGATATACATACATACATACATAAATAAATATATATATTTATATATAATTTATACACATATATATACATATATACATACATATATACATATATATCTATATAGTTAGACATATATATATATATATACATACATATATATATATATATACATACATATATATATATATATATACATACATATATATATAGATATACATACATACATATATATATATATATATATATATATATATATATATAACTACATATACACTTATATAATTACAACCCTATCTATATATATACATATAAATATATACTTACATATATATATATATATATATGTATATTTACATTCATATCACCTACCTATATCCCTACACCACATGTTATATCGCGCGAATATTTGCACCAATTGCTGATATTCCCCGATACCCGCATAGAGAAAGTGCCTCCGCACACACTTTCACACATCCATCCTACACTCCACATGGCACTTCGTCCTGTTGGTTGCATCTTCCTAGACGTTGACCAACTCGACATCGTGCTACACACCATTTTCACCTCCACCCCCACCCCTATATATATAATATATATATATATATATATACTATATATATACTATATTTATTTCTTAACAAGCAACCTCTATTTCTCTTTTGTTTCCTGTTATTAAAAAGATAAAAAAAAGGGAGTAAAAGAGAAAAGATAATCCTTGTCTTGCAGGTACTTGGTCTTGCGAATAGTAAGACCAGTTTTTGGAACCCTAATTTGGCTCAAAGCCAAGGACCTGATTTTGAGGGTGTACCTCAAGGATAAAATTATCAGAAAAAAAATCTTAAATAAAAAAAAACCAAAAACATAATAAACGCACGGAAGAGATTCGTTGTAGGAAAGGCGTAGAAACTTATTCACCTCTAATTCCTGCCTCCCTGAGTTCGATCCTGGGCCTAAAAGTGACCAAGATAAAATCAAGTAGGCCAGGTTAAAAATTTTGTAAAAAGATGGTTAGGCTCGATTTAGGTTAACCACTATACTCACTTCAACGCTAATTTCACCATATTAACACAACCTATCCGAGCCTGACCGTACCTTTTTCTGGCGCCGTTGCCGGGGAGGTACGCATTCAGGTAAGTTTCTACTCCATTCCTTTAGTTTTCTCTTCTCACACCCTTCTCTTCATGGGTGTTTTTGTTTGCTGGTGTGCAGGTAAACCAGTTGCAAGGAGGAGGCAAGCAGAGGAAGTCGGAGACGTGGGTTGATCCAAGGTGCGAACGAGAGCGAGAAGTCGCCGACACCGCATTGGAGCTTCGCCCATGTTGCTAAACAGGTAAGTCTTCCTCTCTTAGCAACTAAGGGCAACTTGTCACCTTAATAAAAAAAAAAAACTTCTTGGGATCTCTTGGGGCAAGTGGATTAAAAATCACTTGCTTGATTGTTTGCCATCACTCCCACCGCCCTAGGATTTCCCGCCAAACTTTGCATAGCGAAGATCCAAGAATCTTGATTCTTGAATCTTTCGCCGTGTGAAGTATTCTTTGAGGCAAGAATAAATAGATTGATTGCCATCCCTCCTTGCCTCATTTATCCGCAATTCGGGATCGCATTTTTGGTGGGGAGACTTGAAATTGAGTTGATTCCAACCCGCCACGACCTTTCACGTGCCTAAGATTTGATCCTGAATATTTCAACCCCAACACTTTGATTTTCTTTACATTATCTTGTGGTTGAGCCTTGTGTGTGGAACATCATTTTGGTGATTGGGAGCACTTGAATTGAAGTGCTTTGACTCCCTTTCACATTAACGTAAAATTGACTCATGCATCCACACATAGAAATTTCCACCTAGGGAAGCCCATTGCATTTTTAGCATGCATTAACTAACTCACTTTGAAGAAGGGTTTGTTGGGCATAGAAGAACTTGTATTCTCCCAAAACCCGGAGATTGGTTGAATCAGTAATTCAGCGAAATCCTAAAATCCACACTACTTAAAGGCTGAATTCTAAAAACCATTCACCAATTAGAACTTCAATTCGGGGAGATTTCCCCATTGCATGCTTGGTTTACACACTTTTAAAATCAACGCACTTGGGCATTACCCGTAAACAACGCCCTTCACATTCAAGAAGCACTTGATCCTAAGCCTCTAATTAAAACTGGTAGCAACTTGACCCTTATTAAGGATTGGAGGTCTAACTACCTGCGTGTAGCACCTACGTGCTGGTGCGGGTTCCCGCGTGCTATCGGGTGTCTAAGACTGGGGCAAACGGTCTTTCAATCTGGCTCGGTGGTTTCGCAGTGCTTGCATTTGGTTCCGTAGGTTGTGATAGTAGGTAACTTAGATCTTTAGGTCTAAGGGCACACTGTAGAGGTTAGGACTTTGATTGTCTTGATTTGTCGTCAAGTGTACCTTTGCGGCGTCATTTCTCTCATCTCCTTTTCCCTTCTTATCCCCCCAATTCTTCCTACGATAGTGCATGTTTGGGAGGAGGTCACAAAACCCTGAATTGTTTGAATTGTCTGAAAATTTTAGAAGAACAGAAGCCGAATCGTCATCCTCCTTCACAAACATGGTTGCATGCCCACCCCCAAATCCTGAGGGAGGAAACTGCTCTTAAAACCCACCAGGTGGTGGAGCCATGGATCCCATAACCCACCTCCAAGCCTAAATGGAAATGTATAATGAGCAAATTGAAGCATTAGGGAAACCTTGGAGGAAATGCAGAACCCTCCCGAACGGGAGGAGCCTAGGTCTCTTAGCTCCTATCAGAATCCCGCTGCTACAGAGACCATAGGACAAATTCGGGTCCCCATGGGCAGGGACGACTTTGAATTTAAACCCAATATAATTGGCCTAATTAATTTTCACTTCCATGGTCTTGCAAGTGAAGATCCTTTTATCCATTTGGAAGACCTAACCCGATTGGCTGAAACTGTTAAACCGAGAAACATTGGGTTACCAATAGTCCTCATGAAAATGTTCCCGTTTTCATTGCGGGATAAAGCGTCGCAATGGTTACGCACCCTTGGGAGAACCATCCATTCTTGGGAAGAGATGCGAACAGCATTTCTCAAGAAATTCTTCCAAATCGGGCGAACAATGCGCTTCGCCGTGCTATAACTTCCTTTATGCAACAAAACAATGAACAGTTTCATGAGGCACGGGAGAGGTATAATGACCTCCTCCGGAAGTGTCCACACCACGGTCTGCCTAAGTGGCATATAGCCCAGATTTTCTATTATGGGCTAAATGAGATTTTGAAGCAGATTGCAGACGCTTCCTGCGGAGGAAATTTCATGAATAAAGACGAGAATGGAGCACTTGAATTATTTGAAAATATGAGCGAAAACTCAATGAATAATGCCTCCATTGTCTCCTTTAATCGTACCAGCCTGCCTCGTAATGTTCACGAAGTTGACACGGGACCCTCCCATTCATCCACTGATCTTTACCTTATCACACAGAAATTGGATGAAGTCTCCATCGTGCACAAGAAGCTGGACGAGCTTCTGGCCAATCCCGCCCGTTCTATGGCAAACACCCCCACCTCACCACTTCGTCACAATCCCAATCCTTCCAACACCAAGCTTATCCCAAGAAACCTCGTAAGATCTTCCTTATCGAGCGTCGTGTCGAGCGATTCGGTAAGTCATGTGGATCTGGCTTCTGCAAGCCAGTATTTTGACACGGAGGACCAAGCCTCCGTGTACTCGGAAGCATATTTACATGCGGACTCGTCTTCTGGTTTAGAAGACGCTTGCGCCCTGGGGAACAACCCGTTCTTTGCTACTTATAACCCAGGGTGGCAAAATCATCCGAACTTCGCATGGTCCAGTAACCTACAGTGCCAAAACCTCGCAGGTGGGCCAATGCGATCGTCTGCACCCGTCATCCCAAGGGCCCAGTCTAATCCTGTAATGAATTCGCCATCGGGTCCTTGAATACTGCAAACAGAACATGCATCAAGTCCTCTTGAGAAATTGATGCAAATGATGACGGAAATGTCAAAGTGCCATGAAGAGAACATGACCTCTCTTCAGCACCAATTGGCGCAGCAGAATGCTGAGATCAGTCAACTACGCTTGGCGACTCGATCTCAGGGCACTCTTCTAGCCCAACCTGTTCCCAACCCACGAAATTTCGTACCTCATGGTCCTCAACCACAGGTACGACTTTCTCAGGGGTAGGTTCATTAGATTCTGCAGGCTCTGAGCATTCCACCGGGATTTCAGGCTAATCCCGCTGCAACACCTCACTCTTATGTCCCTATTGTGAACCCTCCTCTGCCTTATGATCCCACTGGACCTGCATCGTCCAATGCGATTACTATGTGGAGCAGTAAGCACACTGTCGATTCGCCTCGACCTGATCCTGGCCCATCTTCTTCATCACCCTCTCATTTGAGATGCGCACCGCAATTGCGAGAGGACGATACACCCAAACTGGATCTAGAATCAGTCCCATTCCCTAAGGCTCTACTGAGGGAGCCAAAAGGAAAGAAAAAGGATACGTAGGCCTTTGATAACCTGCGTAATTTATTAAGGGATGTTGAAATCAAGGTACCCCTACTAGAGGCTATCGACCACATACCTACTATCGCCCGATTTTTCAAAGACTACACAACACCCAGGCGACAGTCAAAGAAAACAAAGAATCCAGTGTTCCTCTTGCCTCATGCGAGTTGTGCTATACTGTCAAATCTACCACCAAAGTAGAAAGATCCAGGCACACCGCTTATTTCCTGTAGCATCAAAGGCTGCAACTTTAACCGTGCCTTGCTTGATCTAGGATCTTCCATCAATCTTATACCAACCATCATGCTCGAAAAATTTGCCTTAGGAAATCTGAAACCCACCCCTATCACGTTACAGTTGGCAGATCGTTCTGTCAAAATTCCAAAGGGTGTGGTGGAAGACATGGTGATTAGGGTCAACAGTCTCTGTTTTCCTGTTGACTTTCTTGTTTTGGATATGGAGGTTCCTAGCTCACTTTCTGATTGTCCGATCATCCTTGGTCGACCTTTCTTGGCCACAGCCCGCGCCCATATCGACTGCGAGTCGGGCTGTATTAAGATTGCCGTTGGATCTGAGAAGCTCAAGCTTAACATCTTCAAGGCAGCCAAGAACTTTGATTGCGATTGCATCAAGGATGACACGTCTGACGAGGACATGGCCGTTAGCGCGTGTATCGGACTAATTGAGACCTATTCTGATTGCTGTGGATTGCCTTTAAACACTGACGATTGCCTGACCGACACATATTGTGACGTTCCCCCATCCCTCCCTTTTCCCGTACCTTCTCTTGACCAGACTTCTAACGAGGTTTTCTCCGCTTCCCATACCTCGTGGTCTGAGTCATATTCGGGCTACTCACCGCCGGTCCACACTCTTGAAGACCGGATTGCCCTTTCTTTCTCGCCAAATCAGGCGGATTTGCAACTCAACATTGGGGCCTTGAGCCCACATACTGCTTACTGAGGCTATCCCTTTTTGGATCCATCTATCCAAGATGCCCCTCTTCTTGGCCAATCTGAGGGCCAACTTCTTCCTCCTGAATTGTTTTCTTCTGATCTGCTTGTCACACTCTCATCCCAAGAAATGCCAGATCTTTCACCATCCATTCCCGAGTTGAAAGAGCTGCCTGATATGGTTAAGAATGTTTTCTTGGGACCGAATAAACGCTCCCCGTAATCATCAGTTCAAAATTGACCAGGGAGCAAGAGTGAAAACTAACAAAGGTCCTTATGGAACACAAGGCAACCATTGGATGGTCTTTATCAGACTTAACTGGCATTAGCCCCTCCTACTGCACTCATCGTATATATACGGAGGAGCAGGCTCGACCTTCCCGTGAGATGCAGCGACGTCTCAACCCCAACATGCGGGAGGTCGTTAAGAAAGAAATTATTAAGTGGTTGGATGCGGGTATAATCTACCCGATCAGCTATAGCCCCTTGGTGAGTCCGATTCACGTAGTGCCCAAAAAGGCGGGACTCACCATCCGTGTCAATGACAGGGGCGAATCCATCCCTACACGCACTCCTACATCTTGGAGAGTGTGTGTAGATTGTAGGAAATTGAATGTTGCAACTAAGAAAGATCACTTTCCGCTACCTTTCATTGACCAAATCCTGGAGCGGTTAGCGGGAAATAAATTTTCTGTTTCCTGGATGGATTCTCAGGATATAACCAGGTGGCAATTGACCCCCGGGACCAAGAGAAAACCACCTTTACCTGCCCCTTCGGCGCATTTGCATTTAGAAGGATGCCGTTTGGACTTTGTAACGCGCCAGCAACTTTCCAGAGATGTATGCTGGCAATATTCCATGACATGGTGGGTGACTTTCTCGAGGTTTTCATGGATGACTTTTCGGTCTTTGGACCCTCTTTTGATGACTGTCTTGCCAACCTGACTCGTATCCTTAGGAGATGTATTGATGTGAACCTCGTGCTTTCCTGGGAAAAAAGTCATTTTATCGTACACGAGGGAATTGTTCTCGGGCATATTATCTACCATAGGGGTATCGAGGTTGATAGAGCTAAGCTTGATGTAATTGCTAATTTACCTATGTATAAGAGATTCATCAAAGACTTCTCCAAGATTTCTCGACCATTAACTCAACTCCTATCAATCGATGTACCCTTTGATATGGGCCCTGACTGCATACGAGCATTCGTGTAGCTACGTGATGCTGTCACCAAGGCCCTTGTTCTCCAGCCACCTGATTGGTCCCTCAACTTCGAACTCATGTGTGACGCTTCCGACCTTGCAGTCGGAGCCATCCTGGGACAAAGACGCGAAAGACATCCCTTTGTGGTATACTACACCAGTAAGACATTGGACGAGGCCCAGCGTAATTATACAACCACTGAGAAAGAACTACTGGCAATCGTCTTTGGGCTGGAGAAATTCCGCTCTTACCTTCTAGGTACACATGTTATTGTTTTCACTGATCATGCGGCCATTCGCCATCTCATGCATAAGAAGGATGCCAAGCCTAGACTGATTCGTTGGATCCTTCTACTTCAAGAATTTGACATTGAGATCCGCGATAAGGTCAGAGCTGAGAATGTTGTGGCCGATCATCTCTCGAGACTTGACCTGACCACATTGGACTTACCCTGCCGATCAATGAGATTTTTCCCGATGAGCACCTATTGGCAATTAATGTGGCAAGTGGACCTTGGTATGCCGACATTGCCAATTACCTTGCTTCTGGTTCCCTTCCACGTGGCTGGCCTAAAAACCAGCGTGAGTGTCTCATGGCAGAAGCAAAGTATTATTTCTGGGATAATCCACTTCTTTTTTGAATAGGTGCTGATCAGATCATTTGTCGTTGTATTCCTGACAGCGAATTCCTTAGTGTGCTATCCTTCTGCCATGATCAGGCCTGCGGAGGCCATTCTCTGGGAGGAAAACTGCAGCTAAGGTGTTGCAGTGTGGTTTCTTTTGGCCCTCCCTTCACCAGGATGCACACAATTATGCCAAACATTGCACTAGGTGCCAGTCGTTAGGGTCAATGTCACGTCATGACATGATGCCCTTGCAACCCATCCTAGCTGCAAAAATCTTCGACATTTGGGGAATTGATTTCATGGGTCCCTTTCCTCCTTCCAACGGCTTCGAATATATCCTCGTGGCTGTTGATTATGTTTCGAAATGGATAGAGGCTATTCCCATGCGCCATGCTGACCATGTCGTATCCATTCGATTCGTCAAAGACCACATTTTTGCACGCTTTGGGATCCCTCGAGCAATTATCTCGGATGAAGGAAGACACTTTACCCATGCTTCTTTTTGGGCACTTCTGAGGAAATATGGAGTCCACCATCGTATCGCATCTCCGTATCATCCTCAGACGAACGGCCAGGCAAAGGTGTTGAATTGACAAATCAAGAAAATTCTCCAGAAAACGGTTCGGCCTGACCATAAGGATTGGTCCGACAAGCTGATTGATGCACTTTGGGCGTATCGGACCGCCTTCAGGGCTCCCCTAGGTATGTCTCCTTATAGAATCGTTTATGGGAAGCCTTGTCATTTGCCTGTGGAGCTGGAGCACCGCGCTTATTGGGCAGTTCGCCAATGTAACCTCGACCCAGACCTGTGTGGTCGAGAAAGGAAACTCCAACTCCAAGAGCTGGAAGAGCTCCGTCGTGAAGCCTATGATTCTGTCTTAACTTTCAAGCAACGCACTAAGGCCTTTTAGGACAGCCGTATTCGGCGGAAGGAATTTGAGCCATCTTAGCAAGTTTGGCTTTACAATGCCCAGCTCAAATTCTTTCCTGGGAAATTGAAGTCCAAATGGACTGGTCCCTTCCTGGTCTCGAGGCCATTTCCCAACGGGGCCTTTGAAATTAAAGATCCCAAATCTGCGCATAAATTTACGGTCAATGGGCAGTGTTTAAAACCTTATCTTACTCATGAACCTGCCCCCGTTGGAGAAACTGTTGCCCTGCTAGAGGGTAACTAATGTCGTGCCTCATTCTGAGTCCAGCTGGGGACGTTAAATTCAGCGCTCGTTGGGATGCACCCTAGCAACATTCCGCCACTGTCACATACACTTCACTTTGTACCTTTTCACTTCACCACCCACCATCCACCCACCCTACCACCCTGCTAAATACCCTGCACCTTAGCTCTCGTTACTCGATCTTTGGACCTTCCTCTACCCTACCTTGCATGCATATGTGGACATAGCATCGTTTGGCATGGGGGGGTGGATAGGCATTTATAGAATCTGGGTATTATATGGTATCATGCAGCTTCCATCCATCTATAAATATGTACATAAAAAAAAAGGTGTTTAGTAATGATCTGAAGGCTGAAACAAAAAAATGCAATAAGTGTTTATGGATATTCAACCACTGTTTTGAAGACTTTCCAAGCCACAGAAGCTTGATTTGTTCAGGCTTGGCTTAATTCACTTGAGCATTGACAAGATAGATCGGAATCTCTCCTTACTAAGAACGTATTCTTGTACCTGAGACATCAGTACAGGATCCATTGGTTTGCTTCTACTCGAGACCCTAAGTAATCTTGGTTCACACTATACATATCAAGAAAGACCAGGTGAACATAAGATCCAACCCTAGTGTTCATTAGGGAAGGTGGAGTCCTTACCTGTGCGCACAGGTATACTTTTTATCCCAGGCTTTAGTCTTGTGTTTAGGAGAGACTCTTTCCACCAAAAAAGGAACTCTCCCACGAAAAGAAAAGTGTGCTCCTCCAAATAAAGTTGTAAGAGATATACTGACAAGTGTTTCAAAAAAAAAAAAAAAAAACTGTGCAAATAAGTTAGTATATCTCGCAAATGTCTGTAAAGTCTTCTCCCTAAAAAGTTTTTCAGGGCAAGTTACAAATACCCTATTTCTACCATATATTCTTTGAGCCAGAAATGTAATAAAATGGGAGTTGAGTTTTCCGTCATCTTTTTAAGGGTCAATCCGAAGACACGAGCTGAAACTGGGACCAACCTGCACTTAAAAATTTGTGAAACCCTAGGTTTGAGTCTTAATGTTCATCTGGTTAGTCTTGATCCTTCACTACGCACAGGCCATAATCTCTTGAGCTCTCGAGTACGGCAAAAACCTCTTGAGTCTTGGAAATCATTCTTAAGGTTTAAATATCAAGAGTCCAGGTTAGTCGAGAGATGGTCTATGTCATGTAAGACTTAAAGTACTGGCAGTCTTCTCTACAATTAGTTCTCAAAATATCCAACAAATAAACACACCTATGTCGCCTCAGAAGAAAATCTTCAGCTTAAGATCATTTCTAAATACAATACAAAATGTTTTGCTAGGGACTAGCAAAAGATAGGCATGGGGGTATGATTGCACAACAAAAATACACCAATAAATATGTCATCTTGTATTATTTCCTAGCACTGACATTGCATATTAGGTAGCCATAGTTGCATTTGTAAAAATTGACACATGCATGCATTTATTTGAGAGGGGAGGAAAGTGAATATTGGCCTTGTAATTAACGTCTTCATCAAGTGCTGCCTTGCAATTTCACCATCCTCATTTTTTTATTTTGCTTTGAACTTCTTCTCCACGCAGCTTAGGACATGGCTTGCTCTTCTTCGCACCATTCTCTGCCAACACATGCCCTGCCAGCTGCATGGCTGGTTATGCACACCCAGGGCATGGCCGTGCATGCCTTCTTCTCCTTTAAAAAGCCCTCCCCGCTTCCTTGTGTGAGGGGGCCTGGCACACAGAGACATAGTAGCCACCTTCGTCAGGCCATCTTCCTCCCTCTCTCCCCTCCATACGCAGCATCTCTTCCCATTGAAGAGATACGCTGCGGGCAGGAGTAGGCTCACAGTGGTCCCACGGCCACCACTGTGAGTCCCACCACGGCCTAGCTCATCCAAGAGCAGGTGGGCGTGGTGGATTCCACTCGCTGTTTCCATTGCTCAACCCTTCCCGCCATTGCTGAAGCTCCAAGCTCTGGAGCTCAGTAGCAGCAGCAGCAGCCTCCACGCAGCGCGCAAGCCCCCGCGTGCAAGCTAGCAGCCGGCGCAAGCTCCTTCCATGCGCGCAGGCTCGCTCCAGCGCGCCAGCGCACGCAGGCTCACTCCAACGTGCCCGTGCACGCAGAACTGGCCGCAACCGGTTGTCCAAGCCACGCGGGCACTGTAGCTACTGTTCACGTGTTTCTGCGCGGCACTGTAGCTATAGTGCGGTGACCGGAAAGTTTCTCACTTATCCGCTCACTGCGCGCTCTCTCTCCGTGCCGCTACTTCCTCCAGCCCGTCGTCGCGTCAGTGCCCGTGCCCTCTCTAGTGCCTGCGCCCGCGTCTGCACCCACTTCCGCTCCAGCGCCCGTACCTGCCCGCGTTCGTGCCCGCATCTTCGTCTGCGTCCACTCTCACCTGCAGCGTGTTGCGTTGCGCTCTCCCTCATGCCTGCTCCCTCCATCGCGCCCGTGCACCCTTGCGCACCTACGCCTGCACGTGCCTGCGCGCATCCACACCATTAGACGTCGGCTGCCTCCACTAGACGCCTTAAACGCTCGCGCTCTCTGTCTCATAGCCACTCCCTCACTCTCCAGCAGACACACACACACACACTACACTTGTACACACTCACGTGTACACACACACACTCAATTGTACACACCTATATATACTTATATATATATACATATATATATTTATATATATATACATATATATATTTATATATATATATATATATATATATATACATATTCATACCTATACACTATATATAAGTAGATATACATACATACATAAATAAATATGTCTATATATTTATATATATATTTATACACATATATATACATATATACATACATATATACATATATATATCTATATACATATGTTACTATATATATATATTTATATCTATATAGTTAGACATATATACATATATATCTAGTTATAAATATATA
The DNA here is from genome assembly GCA_037157565.1 of Thalassia testudinum. Classification (NCBI taxonomy): domain Eukaryota; kingdom Viridiplantae; phylum Streptophyta; class Magnoliopsida; order Alismatales; family Hydrocharitaceae; genus Thalassia; species Thalassia testudinum. Next base: position 31,491,044 of record JAZHRO010000036.1, read on the forward strand.
TATATACGTATATATATATATCTATATATATATTTACATATCTATCTATATATATAACTACATATACAATTATATAATTACAACCCTATCTATATATATACATATAAATATATACTTACATATATATATATATATTTACATTCATATCACCTACCTGTATCCCTACACCATGTGTTATATCGTGGGAATATCTGCACCAGTTGTTGATATTCCTCAATGCCCGCATAGAGAAAGCGCCTCTGCACACACTTTCACAATCCATCCTACACTCCACGCGGCACTTCGTCCTGTTGGTTGCGTCTTCCTAGACGTTGACCAACTTGACATCGTACTACACACCATTTCCACCTCCACCCCCACCCCTATATATATAATATATATATCTATATATATATATACTATATTTATTTCTTTACAAGCAACCTCTATTTCTCTTTTGTTTCTTGCTATTAAAAAGATAAAAAAAAAGAGAGTAAAAGAGAAAAGATAATCCTTGTCTTGCAGGTACTAGGTCTTGCGAATAGCAAGACCAGTTTTTGGAACCCTAATTTGGCTCAAAGCCAAGGACTTGATTTTGAGGGTGTACCTCAAGGATAAAATTATCAGAAAAAAATCTTAAATAAAAAAAAACCAAAAACATAATAAACGCACGGAAGAGATTCGTTGTAAGAAAGGCGTAGAAACTTATTCACCTCTAATTCCTGCCTCCCTGAGTTCGACCCTGGGCCTAAAAGTGACCAAGATAAACCAAGTAGGCCAGGTTAAAAATTTTGTAAAAAGATGGTTAGGATCGATTTAGGTTAACCACTATACTCACTTCAACGCTAATTTCGCCATATTAACATAACCTATCCGAGCCCAACCAGCCACCACATTGGCCTTCCCTAGGTGGTAGGAGATGCTGCAGTCGTAGTCCTTCAGGAGCTCTAACCAACGTCTCTGTCTCATGTTGAGCTCCTTCTGGTCAAACAAGTACCTGAGGCTCTTATGATCTGTGAAGATCTTGAAAGTCTCACCGTAAAGGTAGTGCCTCCATGTATTCAGCACGAAGACAACTACTGCCAGCTCTAAGTCATGGGTAGGGTAGCTATGCTCATAGGGCTTCAGTTGTCGCGAAGTGTAAGCGAACGTGACCCCGCTGCATGTGCACACCCCTTAAGCCCTGCAACGAAGCGTCAGTGTAAACCACGAAACTGCCACTATTGTTTGGGATGGTAAGTACAGGAGTTGAAGTTAGTCTCTTTTTCAACTCTTGAAAACACGCCTCGCACTCGTTTGTCCAGGCAAAGGGCACGTCCTTCTGGGTCAGCTGGGTCATAGGATGCGCGATCTGAGAGAATCCTCTGATAAAACGACGATAATAACCTGCCAGTCCCAAAAAGCTGCGTATTTCTGTCACTGTGTACGGCCTCTCCCACCTGAGTACGGCCTTTACCTTGGCTGGATCCACAGCCAATCCATCTCTCGAAATCATGTGGCCCAAGAAAGTCACCTGTCTCAACCAAAACTCGCACTTGCTGTACTTGGCATATAGCCTGCGTCGCCTCAAGGTATCTAGGATCATGCGTAAATGCTGTCCATGCTATACCTAATCCCGTGAGTAAATAACTACATCGTCAATGAACACTACCACAAATTGGTCTAAGTACAGCCTGAAAACACAGTTCATCAAATCCATAAAGGCAGCGGGGGCATTGGTCAGCCCAAACGGCATGACCAAGAACTTGTAGTGCCCATACCGAGTACGGAAAGCTATCTTGGAGACGTTGGTCTCCCTGATCCTCAACTGGTGGTAACTTGACCTCAGATCTATCTTAGAGAACATTGTGGCATCTCGCAACTGGTCGAAGAGGTCATCAATCCTTAGCAGCGGATACTTGCTCTTGACAGTAACCCTATTCAACAGTCGGTAATCAACATAAAGTCGTAGGATACTGTCCTTCTTCACAAATAGCATAGGGGCTCCCCACGGGGACGCACTGGGCCTCACAAAACCCTTCTCCAACAGGTCCTATAGCTGTGACTTGAGCTCTCATAGCTGAAGTGGTGCCATCCGGTATGGTGCAGTAGAAATGGGGCTGGTCCCCGGTATCAGTGAGATCTCAAACTCGATTTCATGCTTAGGCGGTAGTCCTAGCAGCTCCTCTGGGAAAACGTCAGGGTACTCGCAAATCACTGAGATACTCTGAAAGTCAGCCACGGGGTTAGGCTCTACCACTACATAGGCCAAGAAGCCCTCACACCCCTGGCTCAAAAGCCTCATTGCCCGAAGCGCGGAGATGCATCTGAAACCTCCGTCCACTGGCTGATCGTGAAACTCAAAGGGAGGCAACTCCTGTATGGAGAAGACGATCTTCCTCCTGAAATAGTCCACTAGGGCGTGATAGGCGGACAGTTAGTTGATAACACTGCACAAGGGGGTGATAATTATGTTGAATATGGCCAATCTTAAGAATAAAAGGCACAATATAAGTAGAATGGGAGCATTGTATGCATCATGTACCAAGATTGCTTATAAAACTATATTAATGGCCATTTGTGTAAGCATTTGTCAAAGCAGGCCTCAGATGAGCAATCAGAATGCACGGATGGATTTAGAACGATGAACGGAGTCCAACGGACTCAAGATCGGCCAAATCCGACATCTGGAGCTCCTACAATGGGCCCAAGAAGTTCTAACCGTTGATCTGGAGATCAATGGCCCACATTGCGCCACGTCACCCCCACTCCACCGCACGCTGCCTCTTCATCTATCCGAGATCAGATCTCGGCTGTTGATCTTCGATCGAACGACCGAGATCTGCGCGCCTGCCCGCAGTCGCCGCGACAAAGCGCGGGCGTGGTGCAACTGTGAGCGCACACGTTCGCATGCACGCGACGCGGGTTCGAACCATGCGGAGCATGAAATTGAAGATGGAGGTTGCGCTCGACGAAATTGGGCCACCCGATCAGCAGCGGGCGGCCGAGATTTCGCCACGCGGTGCGGCCACAGCTCACGGGCGCCCACGCGTGCGCGCACGCCTGGCGATGACGCCCGCGCACACGCGTGCCTGAGGCGCGATCCAAGCGCCGCCGAGAAGAGATCTTAGCCGTCCGATCTTCGATCGGAAGGCTCTTACGCAGCGGCCGCGGATCGCATGAGAAGAAGAAACAAAGCGGGCGGCTGACCGACGACTGGAGGGCTTCATTGACGCTTTTGGGAGTGGTTTTAGCGACGCTCTGGACGTCGCTAAAGGCCCTTCTTCTTTTAAGAAGCCCTTAACCCTATTTAAACCCCCTCCAACCACTCATTCAAGGCATTCACTCCCCTTGCAACTACTCCACCCCTCTCTTAGCTAGCTTTAGGCCCTCTTGTAATCGCCGGAGACGACGAGCCGTCGACGGAGCCTCTTCCACCGCCGTGGCTGCCTCGTTGCTCTCCACCCTCTCTCTCTCTCTCTCAAGCTTTCCATTATTTTTGTTTGAAGCATGTATTTAATGTTGTAAGCTATGAACTACAAGTGCATGTTTAATGAAGTTATTTTCCGTTCAATTGTCACTTTAATTTCCATTCAAGTTGCATGATCAAACAAGGAACATTCTAACCCTAATCTCTCTCTATCTCTCTCTCGCTTTTCAAAATTGCATCCTTCGCAAGCAAAACTCCGCACTTTCCGTGACAACAAGTGAAGCAAAAATCCGATTTTCACGCCTCCCTGAGACCGACACTCGGACTCACTTCCGTTTACTTATTTTAAAATCGACGTTGCAAGTGCGACTATAACAACACTTCTTAACACACACGCACAACAACACGTCAGTTTTTGGCGCCAATGCCGGGGAGGCAACGGATTTGTTTTATCACCTCCATTCCACATTCATCCACACATCGTCTAATGCCCTATTTTCCTTTTTACTTGATGGTTGCAGGAATTCGGTGCGTGGACGGTGAAGCGACGCATCCCACGACGGTAGCAAGGGAGTAGGCGCTACGAGGACCGATAGTGAGTAATCTTTCTCTCATTGTTTGCTTGCGTGAAAAAACTAAAAAAATTGTAAAAACTGAAAAAAAAATTACCGTGGTGTATGATTTCTTGACCCACATCCTTAACACATCACCCCACAAAAAAATGTACACTCTAACATTCTGAATAAATTCTTGGAGTGTACTTTTATTTTTCTTGAGTGGTGTTTGTGAAGCCACCGTGAGTTGACCTGGGCCACACCACTCAACCCTAAAACTGACTCATCTAATATAAGCTGCATGATCATTAGGATGAGTACATTAGGGTTTTAGAGTCTCTACAGAATAAAAGGAAATCTACTTTCACCAAGTTGTGCGCAGAACTTGACGTGCCCACTGAAACTTGTTTGAAAACATTAAGACACGTCAACCCTAAAAAGTACTAAAGTAAGGATGAAACACTAAAAGACACCACATCTTAAAAAAAATCCTTGCTTGAAAACCATGCTTTGCTAGAGGCACACACCTTGAATGTGGAAAATTAAGAGGCACCACCCCAATCAACGCCTCATCACATAACCCTAAGCACAAGCACTATCTTAACCCTTTAAAATTGAGTAGATGTGCCCTAGGTAGGACTGAGTTAAGTCTCAAAAGGTGAGGTTTTGTTCGCTAGGCACTTGGCTTTCATTCCCTTGGTAGAATCTGGTGACTAGGTTGCGGGGCAGTGTTAAACGACCGCGGTTGTGGGGTCTACGGAACTGGAGGCGCAAGCCAAAGGAAGAGCCTTCCCTGCAATCCCCTCGTAATCAACCTAGCCAGATTATCCTTGGGAAGGGGAGTTCAGTGCTTACGGACTTAATCGCCCTTTGTGAGATTTCTAGGTCTCCTAAGGAATACACCATAAGGACTAGGCTTATGTGCTTGATTGAAACACATTTCTCGCATCTGTCGCCCTCCGCATCCCCTCCTGTTCTTCTCTAGTGTATGCACGGGAGATGCTCACTGCATCCCAAGTTGTGTGTTTTGAGGCAGGAATCTAGGCGACGTAATTCTGTTGGAAACATGGCTAAACCTAGGCTAGATGAGGCTGAAGATCAACCCCTACCAGACGCTATGGCCATCATCCAAGCTCAAATCAATGCTAACCACTGGCTTCAGCAACAACAAATCCACACCATCATGCAAGCCATACAACAGTTACAGAACCCACAAGAACAACCACCACCACCTTTCCAAGATATACTAGGGCAACCACCACTTGATTTACCGCCATTTCAGGATCAGTTGAGGCCCCTCTGCGATTTCTATAATCCCTCTACTATTAAAGTCGAGCCACACCTTAGGATCCCCGAGGGGTGAGATGATTTTGAGCTAAAACCAAATGTCTTAAGTTTGATCCAGAGCCACTTTCATGGAAGCTCAAATGAGGATCTCTTTCAGCACCTAGAGGATCTTGATCGCATAGCGCGAACTGTGAAACCTAGGAACATTAGCCTTGACATTGTTCTAATCAAGATGTTCCCCTTCTCATTAAGAGACAAGGCTTCTCATTGGCTTAGAACCCTAGGTAGACCCATCACCACCTGGGAAGAACTGAGGCATGCATTTTTAAAGAAATTCTTCCCCATAGGAAAGACCAATGCCCTCAGAAGAGCTATCACTACCTTTACACTCTAGGGTGGGGAACAATTTCATGAGGCGTGGGAAAGATTTAATGAACTTTTGAGGAAATGCCCACACCACGAAGTTCTAAGGTGGCAATTGGCCTAGATCTTCTACCACGGTTTGGACAGCAACCTATGGAACTTCATCGATGCCTCATGTGGGGGAAACTTCCTGAACAAAGACGAGGAGAGCGCATTTGAGCTCTTTGAGTCTATGAGTGAGAATTCGCTCAACAATGCCTCCATGAACCAGTTTAACAGGTCTAGTCAACCCCATGGCGGGATTTATGAGGTACAAGCAAATTTTGGAATGGTTGACATGGACATCATTGCCAAGAAGTTGGATCGAGTGGAATTGGTGGACAAAAAGATTGATGAGCTACTAAACCAGACCAGGAACCCCTTACAGACTTTCTCCCTAGCAAAGGGAGCACATAATATTGACCTGGTCCAGCCCTTAACCCAACTGAACCTGGAACAACCCCTGACCACGTTCCAGGGAGGGACCTTTGCTCCCTCAACCCTTGATTATTCCCTTCCCTCTCCATCAACATCGGCTATCCTTGAAGATGTGCAAGCTGTCCAAGGTTATGCGAAACTAGACCCTTTCTCCAACACTTACAACACTGGCTGGCGTAACCACCCCAACTTTGGTTGGACAAACCAGAAACCACTGCAATTCCAAAACCAGCCCAGGCCAAACCAGCAGCCACACTTGCCCCCTTATCAGCAAGGACCATCAGTTAGACCCCAATATAATCAAAATAGGGCAGCCCCTCCCCCACAAAACCAAATGGATACCCTAATAAAGATGATGGCTGACATGAACCAGAAACATCAGCAGGAAATGGCCTTGGTAAAGGGACAGTTAAGCTAACTCTTGGACTGTAAACAACAAGGATCCCTACCTTCCCAACCACAACCAAACCCGCGAAACATAATTAACAGAGGCCCCAATTTGCAAGGGTTCCAAAGCAACCTCGGGCAGGCTCACATGGTCCAGCCAGCCCCGCAAACACCTCCTGGGTTTGGTGCTTCTTCATCCTTGTCTTCTCAAGGATCAACCCATGGCCCCAATGCCTTTGCGAATGCGGTGACCTTGAGAAGCAGCACCAAAACCCAAGATCCCAAATGGCCAACTCTACCCAAGACTTCACCTGCTGAAATACCCGACTCAAAAGAAGCACCAACCAAGGACCCAGACATGGAACCAATCCAAATTCAGACACCCTACCCTGAGGCCTTGGAAACAATCAAGAAAAAGAAGAATGCTGTGGAAACTAAGGAGTTGTTGGAAATCTTTAAGCAAGTATACAGATTAATATTTCGCTCCTTGAAGCTGTCAAACACATCCCTGCTTACGCCAAGTTTTTAAAGGATGCCTGTACACCCAAGCGTAAGCCGAAACCTCAAGCACCTAGGAAGGTTGTACTCTCTGAGCAAGCAAGTTACGTAATATCAAGCAACCTTCCACTCAAGCGAACTGACCCAGGAGCACCCCTGATTTCCTGCAATATCGGGGACATGACATTTGATAGAGCGCTCTTGGACCTAGGTGCTTCTATCAATCTGATTCCAACAACCTTGTACCACTAATTTGGTTTTGGGGAGCTGGCACCAACCCCTGTCACCATCCAGCTGGCTGATAGATAAGTGAAAACCCCGAAGGGGGTTGTCGAGGACGTGATTGTATGGGTCAAGGACTTTTATTTCCCGGTCGACTTTTTGGTGCTCGACATGGAAGTCCCTGAAAAATTACAGAACACACCCATAATCTTAGGCAGACCTTTCTTAGCTACGGCTAAAGCAAACATTGATTGCGACATGGGATGTATGGAAATTTCCTTTGGGGACAGGAAAATGCAATTGGATATCTTCCAGGCGACAAAGTCTTTTGATTGCGATTGCATTGAGGAACATGATCCTGTGGAAACTCTAATCGAGGAATGCCTCACCCTCAGTTCTGTATCAGACCACCAAACCTGTAGTGACTGTTTTGACCCATCACCATCATTACCCGTGGACCTCTGTAAGGCTGAGTACCATTACACGACACCATTTGAAGAGATCGATGTTGATCAACTCCCGCCCTTTCCCTTCCCATCGACTGTGGTTCCACCCACACCTGAACTTAAACCATTACCCGAGAATCTCAAGTACATCTTCTTGGGACCTGACCAGACCTTCCCAGTGATTATTAATTCTCATTTAACCAAGGATCAGGAACTTAGGTTGACTGCGACCCTTTCAGAACATCGGGCCGCCATTGGTTGGACCATTTTGGATTTAAGAGGAATTAGCCCCACCTATTGCACCCATAAAATTTACTTGGAAGATGGGGCCCGACCTTCCCACCAGATGCAGAGACGTTTAAACCCAAACATGCGGGAGGTCGTTAAAAAAGAAATTATCAAGTGGCTTGACGCCGACATCATCTACCCTATCTCCAATAGCCCTTGGGTGAGCCCCACTCAAGTGGTTCCCAAGAAAGCTAGGCTCACCGTTGTCACCAATGATCGTGACGAATCCATCCCCACTCGCACCACCACCACATGGCGGGTGTGCATTGATTATAGGAAGCTCAATGATGCCACTAAGAAGGATCATTTCCCTTTGCCATTCATTGACCAAATCCTTGAAAGATTGGCAAGGCAGAAGTATTTTTTCTTCCTGGATGGATATTCAGGATATAACCAAGTCGCAATTGCTCCGGAAGATCAGGAAAAGACCACATTCACTTGCCCGTATGGCACGTTTGCATTCCTCCGAATGCCATTCGGGTTATGCAATGCACCTGCAACCTTCCAGCGTTGCATGCTAGCCATTTTTTCAGAAATGGTGGGTGAATACTTAGAGGTCTTTATGGATGATTTCTCGGTGTTCGGGAATTCATTCAACCATTGTCTGAGCAACTTGGAGAAAATCTTGAAATGATGTATCGAGGTTAACCTGGTGTTAAGTTGGGAAAAGAGCCATTTTATGGTTCAAGAAGGAATTGTCCTCGGTCACATCGTATCGCATAAGGGCATCGAAGTAGATCAGGCTAAGGTTGATTTAATTTCCAAACTTCCTCCACCTAGTTCGGTCCGACAGATTCGCTCCTTCCTAGGACATGTTGGCTTCTACCGAAGGTTCATTAAAGACTTTTCCAAACTTTCCAAACCCTTGACCGACCTTCTAGCCAACGACGCCATATTCCACATGTCTCCTGATTGCATCCAGGCTTATCACACCCTCCGGGACTTAGTCTCCATCGCACCTGTACTTCAACCCCCAGACTGGTCCCAGGACTTTGAGATTATGTGTGATGCATCAAATTTTTCCATAGGCGCTGTCCTGGGACAAAGGCAAGACAAGAAGCTCGTGGTGATCTACTACGCGAACAAGACGTTGGACGAGGCCCAACGTAATTATACTGTCACAGAGAAAGAGTTGCTCGCAGTAGTCTTTGGACTTGAAAAGTTCCAATCATACTTGCTGGGATCCCACGTGACTATTTACACTGACCATTCAGCCATCCAGCACCTGTTAGCCAAGAAGGACGCAAAGCCCAGGCTCATCAGATGGATCCTGCTTTTGCAGGAATTTGACTTGGAAATCCGATATAAGGCCGGATCAAAGAATGTGGTGGCTGACCACTTGTTTAGACTTCATCTAGACTACATTGGACCCTCCCTACCTCTATCTGATGCCTTCCCTGATGAACACATCCTAGTCGTGCAAGACAAGAAAATGCTATGGTATGCTGACTACGTCAATTACCTGGTTGTAGGACAAACCCCGTACAGCTGGTCCAGACAGCAATGGGACAGGTTCTTGGCTGGGGACAGGTTCTTGGCTGAGGCCAAGCACTATTTCTGGGATGATCCCATGTTGTTTCGCCTCTATGCTGATCAGATCATCAAGAGGTGTATCCCCGAAGACAAAGTTTAGAGTGTGCTTTCCTTTTGTCACGACCAAGCATGTGGTGGCCACTTCTCTGGAAAGAAAACAGTTGCAAAAGTTTTGCAGTCTGGATTTTACTGGCCGTCCCTATTTAAGGATGCACACATCTTTGCCAAGACTTGCTCATGCTGCCAAACGTTGGGGACCATGACCAAGAAAGATATGATGCCCCTTCAGCCCATTTTGATTGTCGAAATCTTCGACGTTTGGGGTATCAATTTTATGGGCCCCTTTCCACCATCCAACAGCTTCGAGTACATCCTGGTCTCGGTAGACTATGTTTCTAAATGGATTGAAGCAGTTGCCACCCGCCGATGCGATCACAGGACTGTCATGGACTTTGCTAAGAACATCTTTTCCCGGTTTGGAATACCCAAGGCCATGATCAGTGATGGTAGAAGCCATTTTATCCATTCCCAATTCCATGCCCTACTTAGAAAATACGGGGTGAACCATCGCATTACTACCCCGTATCATCCACAATCAAATGGGCAGACTGAGGTCTCAAATAGACAAATCAAGAACATTTTACTGAAGACTATGAGACCTGACAGGAAAGACTGGTCCACATGACTTGATGATGCCCTGTGGGCATACAGGACCTCTTTCAAGACCCCGAAAGGCATGTCGCCTTATCGCCTGGTCTTTGGCAAGGCCTGCCATCTTCCTGTCAAATTGGAACACCGGGCTTACTGGGCTGTCAAGCAATGTAACATGGATCTCCAGTTAGCCGGTGCGCAGAGGACGCTTCAATTATCTAAGCTCGAAGAAATTCGTCGGGACGCCTTTGACAATAGTCGATTGTATAAGGAGAAAATGAAAGCCGTCCACGACCGACTCATTCATAGAAAAACCTTTGAGCCTAACCAGCAAGTTTGGCTATTTGACGCACGCCTAAAACTCTTCCCGGGGAAACTCAGGTCCAAATGGACTGGGCCATTTCAGGTGGTTAAGCCCTACTCTAATGGGGCAGTTGAAATCGCTGATCTTAACACTGGGCACACTTTTACAGTTAATGGTAAAAAATTGAAGCATTTCCTGGCCCAAGTTCCCCCAAAGGAAAGTGTCACTCTCGTTGAGGGCTGACAGGGAGCATCTCCCAGCTGGAGGCATTAAACTCAGCACTTCCTGGGAGGCAACCTAGAGGATTCAGACTGATCCGGTAGTTTACGTCACTCAGGTACCATCTTTTTGAACACTTATGCATCCATGTATTTGCTAATGAGGACATTGTCCAACTTCAGCATGGGGTGGTGGTAAATTGCATAATCCTGAGCTTATTTAATCAGTCTGAATAAATAAATAAAAAAAAATAAATTTAGGAAGAAAAACTTAGGCATTAGAAACTTGTCAATAGTGGGAAATAATACAAAAAGAACTTAAACACTTAGACTTTTCAGGCCTTCAGGCTTAATCAGCCCTGGTGTCTGTTAAAATATGGATTTAGCTTCGAATCCTTGCAACCTTAAGCTATTCTAATCCACCTACTAAATAAGGTGATAAGTATACGACTTATCAACTCACCCTCTAACTCAAAAAAACTTTGAGTCTAAGCATCTGCACACATTTTTGCACAGACTCACTTCTCGGAGATTTTGACAGAAATTGGGTAGCTAATGAACTCTCTAGGGTGGTATAGCTGGCAAGTTGTCGTGGGTAACAGCCCATTGGCAGGTTGTCCAGAACCCAGCCACAGGCCATTTCTTCTTCATTGCGTCTAGGTACATTTGAGATCAGGGAAGCCACCTACAAAAAAAAAAAAGGAAGAAAAGAAAATAAACCACACTTCACCGCACAAGTATGGCTGGCAAATAATTGTGGGTAACAGCCCATTGGTCAGTTGTCCAGAGCCTAGCTCAATAACTGCACAAAAAGACCAAAACACTTAAGGATGAAGCGAGGAAGTAGTACAAGCCGAGGAGATATACACTGGAAAAATCCTTGTGTTGACCCCATTTAAAACAAACGTAGGGAGAAAGCTACTAATCGAACAAATACACCTTCAGGCAAATTTATTTCCTTTTCCGGTCACCTAGAGGCGTAGAAACCCAAAGTCTGTCTCAATTACCATTAAGTGTGTCTATCACAACATTCACACCAAGATGCTTAGCACTTAGGGTTTTGACCTAGTTTTGGGTGGGTTGGGTAGCCGTTAAAAGTTACCAACCCACACTGAATTTCGAAAAAATTCTAAAAAAATATATATATACATATACATATGTATAGTTATATACATTAAAGCAAGGATTCGGGCGATTCGTATTTTGGCACACCCGGGCGCTGCTTAGTCTTTGTAGATTAAGATCTTCATATATTTCCTCCTATTGACAAGTGATGAAGTGTCTAAGTAATTACTTCTTAAATTCTGAAAGGAAATAAAAGCTAGAATAAACCTTGCTAGGGACTAGCAAGGAGTAAGCATGGGGGTATGATAACACTGCATAAGGGGGTGATAATTATGTTGAATATGGCCCATCTTAAGAATAAAAGGCACAACATAAGTAGAATGGGAGCATTGCATGCATCATGTGCCAAGATTGCTTATAAAACTATATTAATGGCCATTTGTGTAAGCATTTGTCAAAGTAGGCCTCAGATGAGCAATTGGACCGCACGGATGGATTCAGAATGACGAACGGAGTCCAACGGACTCAAGATCGGCCAATCAGACATCCGGAGCTCTTATAATGGGCCTAAGAAGTTCTGACCGTTGATCTGGAGATCGACAGCCCACATTGCACCACGTCACCCCTGCTCCACCGCACGCCGCCTCTTCATCCAGCCGAGATCAGATCTCGACTGTTAATCTTCGATCGAACGGCTGAGATCCGCGCGCCCGCTCGCAGTTGCCGCGACAAAGAGCGGGCGTGGCGCAACGGTGAGCGCGCACGCCTGCACGCACGCGATGTGGGTTCGAACCACGCGGAGCGTGAAATTGAAGATGGAGGTTGCGCTCGGCGAAATTGGGCCGCCCGATCAGCAGCGGGCGACCGATATTTCGCCACGCGGTGCGGCCACAGCTCACGAGCGCCCACGCGCGCGCGCACGCCTGGCGATGACGCTCACGCACACGCGCGCCCGAGGCGCGATCCAGGCGAAGCCGAGAAGAGATCTCAGCCGTCCGATCTTCGATTGGAAGGCTCTCACGCAGCGGCCGCGGATCGCACGATAAGAAGAAACAGAGTGGGCGACTGACCGACGACTGGAGGGCTTCACCGACGCTTTTGGGAGTGGTTTTAGCGACGCTCTGGACGTCGCTAAAGCCCCTTCTTCTTTTAGGAAGCCCTTAACCCTATTTAAACCCCCTCTAACCACTCATTCAAGGCATTCACTCCCCTTGCAACTACTCCACCCCTCTCTTAGCTAGCTTTAGGCCCTCTTCCACCGCTGTGGCTGCCTCGTTGCTCTCCACCCTCTCTCTCTCTCTCTTTTAAGCTTTCCGTTATTTTTGTTTGAAGCATGTATTTAATGTTGTAAGCTATGAACTACAAGTGCATGATTAATGAAGTTATTTTCCGTTCAATTGTCACTTTAATTTCTGTTCAAGTTGCATGATCAAACAAGGAACATTCTAACCCTAATCTCTCTCTCTCTATCTCTCTCTCGCTTTTCAAAATCGCATCCTTCGCAAGAAAAACTCTGCACTTTTCCTGATAACAAGTGATAAGCAAAAATCCGATTTTCACGCTTCCCTGAGACCGACACTCGGACTCACCTCCGTTTACTTATTTTAAAATCGACGTTGCAAGTGCGACTATAACGACACTTCTTAACACACACGCACAACAGCACGTCATTAGTCCATCCCTAGGATCACTCCAAAGTCCTCCATCTGGATCATAATCAGGTCAGCAGGGAGGCTGTGTCCTCCTATACTGACCACGCAGTCCTTGTAGACCTTCTCGGCTACGAACAACTGGCCACCTGGGCCTCTGATCACAAACGGATCCTCTAACAGTATACTACCCTACCTTAAACTGATGGCAAAACTCGTAGCAACGAAAGAGTGGGTGGCGCCGGAATAAAAAAGTATGTACACTAATCTTCCAGAAATAGTAACCATACCTACCACCACCGAACCCGAAGCCCTGGTGTCTCTGTATGTTAGGGCTTTGATATGTCCCTCAACTCTCGGTGCAGACAAAGCAACTACACTCTAAGTCGGGTGGGCAGCAGCTGGTCAGTACCCTCCTCATGACTGCTGTCCTCCCCCACGAGCCTGGTGACCACGACCGCCAGCTCGGCCTCCAGCGCTCGGTGCGGGGAGCATCTGCTGTGCTCCGACCCTAAATGAGCAGTCCCTCCTGATATGGCTCGGCTAGCCACATTGGTAGCAGAGGGGTACCTGACCTCCTCCCTCAGTAGGTCCCTACTAGTGGCTGGGCGGGGGTCTGGTGCTGGCAATTGGCCCCTGTTTGGGGCCCCCAAAGGCCACTGGTGGCCTCGCAAAATGAGACGGCTCTCCTGCGGGCGTCGTGGGCCTCCTCTCCCGACGGCCTTGAGAGTACTTTGGCTGCTAGGGCCTTTTCCGTCCACCGTCAGTGTCTCGTGTGGCTGGGTTGGTCTCCTCGTAAGTCATGGCCGCCTCAACCATACGAGAGAAAGTGGGCAACTTCAGGGGTTTGACATACCCCCAAATCGTAGGTCGAAACCCCTCCGTAAACCTCCACAGGTGCTCCTCCTTAGTAGACACAACTATTAGGGTGAAATGTGATTGCTCCAAGAAATGTGTGCGGTACATGCTAACTGTTGTCGTCCCCTTGCGGAGAGTGTGGAACTCCTGCCTCCTCTGGTCCTGCCAAGTCTGCGGAAAGTACTACTCGCAGAAGTGAGCCACAAATTGGTCCCATGTCAACTCTCTCTCTTCCTGGCCTCTAACTGCCCTCCACCACCTGTGTGCTGCGCTCTCTATCTAGTACGTGGCAAAGACCACACGGCACTCTGCAGGAGGGCGAAGGGTGTCGAACACCATCTCTATCTGCTCCGGCCAGTCCTCTACCTCAGACGGGCTCTCATCCCCCTTGAAGGAGGGGGACTTCAGCTTCCAGAACTATCCGAAAAGCTCGTGGTGTAGCTGCAGTGGGGGAACGGGCATGCCTCCAGGTAAGGAGGGCTCGTGCTCGGAAGTGTTAGAATGTGGTGGGGGTGGTGGAGGATCACCCCCTCCCCCTCCTGCTCGTCTGGCATTGCGACGGTCTCTCTGTCCCACCAAGGACTCTCCCTCCATGTCCTCAGGAAGAGGTGCCCGAGGAGGCTGCTGGAGCTCCTCTCACATGATGTCTTTGATCAGCTGGGCGAGACCCTGGGCTTGAACGCTCGGGAGGAGAGGTGGATCAACTGGTGCCTCAGGTTCGTCACGTCCGCCCCTTTGACCTTGTCCACGACCACGACCACGGCCTGCCTCGGAATCTCCTCGACGAGGCATCTCCTACAAGGAGATACAAGAGATAGACAAGAGTGTTCAACAATACCGAATTACATTGAGCAAAAGACTCAGAAATGAATATCAAAGCGATATGTTGTGATGCTATCCTAGTTATATTCACGTGAGTGGTTATTCTCGGACCAATTGGTTCATTTCTCAGGACGACCTTGCTCTGATACCATCTTGTTGTGACCTGATTCCCGGATCCTTACTGGACCCGAGACCAGCTCGTCTCGACTAATCCCAAGACCTAGTCATCCAACAAGAAATAGCCAAAAGCAGGAAATAAACCACATTCACACATGCAATATAACTAAGTAGAAGGAAAAATGAAATAGTAAAGGAAAGTAGAGCAACTGTCTCAAAATAGTACATGCCACCACAACAACAACAGCGGAAAGGAAACAAAAAGTAACAAGAATAGTAAAATAGATGTCCATTACTCACTACAACAGCAGAAAAATGAAAGAGGTGGAAAGAAACGACTATGGTTGGGCTTGGCTGGGCTCAGCACCCTCTGCAGTCGGAAACTCGGGCTGCTCAAGTCCTGGTCCTAAACAGGGTTACGAAGAGACAGAGTTAGTGAACGCTGAGTAGAGTGGTGTTTACATTATTTACAAACAAGTAAAAACAAACAAGCCAATTTTATTCTCATTTCTATTTATCTCATCTATGTATTTTTGGTTCATCTATTTCACAAAGTATCCAAGTATTTCTTGATCTTGCTTGTTCCTCGTGGGAACGATCTTAATTGCAGTCTTTTCCATGGAGTAGAAGATACACGTGGTGCTCTCCTGGTCGAGCGAGTCCCCCGTGGTAGTCCCACACCCAGTCAACCACCTCGAGGTCACTGTCATGACGTAGCGATGACTACGGCACACGTGATAAGTGCACGGGTAGTTACCCCGCACTGGCATGCGGTCAGTCGTTTTCACTAGTGGGTACGCCTAAGGTACAGCACGAAATAGTATAGGGCCATGCCCTCTCAGAACAGGGCTCTCGCCCCTCAGAACCAAATAGGGGTCTCGCCCCTCCACAGTCCGCGTACCCTCGTCCGACTACCCCGGTTTGCCCAGCAGGCCTAACAAAGTCGGTGTAGGGTGGCTATCTTAACCCCAGGCCCTGTGGGGTGGCTAGCTCCCTCCCTACACTAGTAGCACGCCTTGGTACCACATACGTAAGGGCCAACAGGAGTCGATGTAGAGTGGCCAATCCTAACCCCGGGTCTCAACCCAAGGGCGGCTAGCTCCACTCTACACTAAAAGGGACAGTTGCTCTCCTTGGTACCATGTACACAAGGGTCAGCTCACTTCCCGTCTACATTCCAGATTCCTTTCATACACAGGAGTTCTACTTCTAATTCCCCGTAGGGTTCATGCTCATATTCATCTCATTTATCCATATTCAGATCTCATGTTTCATAACTTATTCCTCATCCATATACAGGCAGCTCGTGTCTTCACAATTCAATTCTCAATCATATACATGCAACTCCGGGTTTCACAGTGAAATTTCTCATTCACATATAGGCAGCTTGTATTTTAACATACATCTCAAGTAAACAGAGTAGCTTAGCATCGGGCTCATACATTTCTACCCTAGGGTTCACTCCACATCCTAGAATTTCAATCAATTTAATCTAAGCAAGCATATTCTTTATTCACATCTTAACAAATGAATTAAACCACTCTACCGGGTATCACAGGAGGAATGGGGGCCTGCACCGCAGATCTCGTCGTCTCCACGGGCCCTGAACATGCCACCGGCTGGTAACCTGTATCAGTGACTAATTTACATCAGACCAGCTCAAAACTGTAGGTACTCAACACGAACACGTAGAGAAACTCGAGTGGAAAACAACGGTACTTCGTTTGGGGAAATTCGATTCTGTTTGGGCCCTAAACGGGCCAGAAACATGGTTACTGTCCAAAATCAGACGTCTGGGACTAGTCCTACATGTCTTAAAAGACGTCAGATCTTACCTCATGTCCCCTGCAGTATCCTCAGACATTTGGATCCCTCCGGGACCATCTGAGGGCAGCTCTAGACATCGGACAAAGCCTCCGACCGTCTGGAAGTACCTTCGGATATCAGGTGATGTGATCAGATGTCCAAAAGTGCTTGGAAAAGCACACCGCGTGCCTTTCCAACGCCCTTCGCCTGTGCATGAAGGTCTGATGAGAGCCTCATCATGAGCCATAACTAGCTCATTTTGACCCAATAAAGAAGATAAAAGCTCCTACATAACCTAGAAGAAGGCCTAACTGAAGGAACAAGTGCTCCGAGAAGAAAACATGAAATAAAGGTTAAAACTGCAATTTTACCATTGCAGTACGTAAACAGGATTTCTCAGAGGCAAAACATAGGTCAAATGGTCTAAATGAGATAAAAAGTGGGTTGAGTCAATCAGAAATGGGTTCATGTGCAATCTAAGAACTAAAAGACACTTGGTAACCCTAAAATAGACCCGCTTAAATTAACAAGGTTCCGGTCAGAACAAAAAGCAAGTAAACCCTCTACAAATCATGGAAAAACATACTCTAGGGTTTAGAACACTTAATTTGGCCTTTGGAACCTAGTTTGACCTAGATTAGGGTCCTAGCTCTTCAATTAACCTAATTTTGGTTTTTATGCAAAATGTCCAGTCAAACGAGGTCAAACCTGAAATCTAACTTCGCCATTGGATTCCTTAGGCCCAAATTAGGTTTATACCAAAATTTGGACCTAAGGAGAGGTCATCTTGACCTACTTTGCAATTTAGTACACCCAAATCACAAATTGGTCCCTATCTTTTGAATACCGTTGCAGAGAACCCCCTTCAATTCCTCTCCTCCTGCCCGGCCAAATGTCCCAGCTAGCTCCGGCGAGATCCGAAGAGGGATTGCTCTCTAATCCCTCAGAGATTCCCTCCCAGAAATGGAAGGAGGATTCTCTGAGGAATTCCCTTCCATTTAAGACCGATCTCGATCCCTGGTGTGAACCCAATCTCTCGTGTGAACGCACGAGAGATTTGGGTATCCTAACTCCTTTCCATCTCCGGCGACCAACCTCAGGCAATTACGTGCCCTTCATGCCCTGCACACCCAGTCCAGTGCCTATATAAGAACCCACAACTCCGGCCGAAGAGGCTGAGCTTGATTTGGCCGAGTTTCCCCCTTCAATTCCTCTCCTCCTGCCTGGCCAAATGTCCCAGCTAGCTCCGGCGAGCCCCCCTCCCCTCCCTCTTCGCTCTGCCACAAAACCAGTGGCAGAGTTAGCTTCCTGACCTCCCTCCGCGTCGCGCAGTACCAGCGCACGCCGCCTCAGCCCCGTCGTCGCCGCCGTTCTCCCCCACTGGGCATCATCTTCTCCGGCGACAGCAGGTACTGCTGTCCGCCTTCCGTCCCCTTTCGTCCTTACAATTAGTTTAGAACTCCTCTCCATCCTATCCTCTCTCTTTTCCCCCTGTTATCTCATCGGATTACCCCTCGACTGACGCTGACCACCCTCATCTTCCACATCACCGACCGATCTCCGGCGAGCCGCCCACACCACTCCGCCACTCCACACGGCTCGCCAACCACCTCGGGAGCTCCGCCTCACCACCAGGAACTCGATCCACCCCACAACTGCCACTCCAGACCTCCATAACCACCCCCCCGAACAACCCACCATCTCCGGCCACAGGTTGACCTAGGCACGCACGCCTAGGCCGACCGGCAACCTGCAGCATCACCCACCGCCTTCGCCGTGCTACGGCGAAGGTTTCGAGCTATTCTGATCGGGCCAATAGGCCGTTCTGTGGAATCTCAGGTGAACGCCCCGGCCGCCATTAACAGCCGAAGCAGCAGGAAGCTTGGAGCAGCAGCAGGCGTCAGGCTTCCCAGGCGGCAGGTGCAGCAGACTCTCGCAAGTATCGCGAGGTGATTGAGTTCAGCGAGGAGCACCAGCAGGGCCTTCAGCGTGGGCAATTGCACACGAGAGTCTGCGGGCACGCGCAAAGGAAGGGCGGTACGTTTAGTCCCACATCGTGGAATCTCAAGGCACAGGTATGGTATAAAGAGTTTTTGTGATATAGCTTTACTGCCTCCAAAGCACAGGGGTGAGGTCCCTCACTGACCCCACACCCGCCTCGTCCGCGACCTGACCATGCGGACTTGGCGGATCCGACCCGACCTAGACCTAGGCACTCCTCGCGCATCACACCACCTTCAGGTGCGCCTGGTCCCGGGTACGATCCGACTCGATTAATGCCTGTGGCTCTAGGAGAGCAGCTCTGAGTGAATCTCTTGAGAGAGAGAGACGTGCGGGTAGAGGGAGAAGGGTTAGGTTTTGCTCCTGTGCAGGCAGGCTGAACGCAGGAGAAGGACTTGGCCGCTACAGAAGAAGAAGAAGGAAAGGCAAGGCGAAGAAGAGAAGAAAGAAGAAAGAAAGAAGCCTTCGCACGAGAAGCAGGAAAAACAGAGAAGAGAGAAGCAAGGCAAGACCACAGAAGAGGAGAGTAAGAAGCAAAGAAGAAGGAAAAACAGGAAGGAAAGAGAGACTTCGCCAAGGCATAGAAAGAAGAAGAAAATCAAGAAGGGAAAATACTTTTAAGACGTCTGATCACAAGATCAGACGTCCAATTTCATATTTTTGTCCTAATTATTTTTAATTGCATACATTCACACTTGAATTGATATTTTGAGTAAATTAGAGTGTTCAATTACATTTTGACTAGTAGTAAATTCCATTTGCTCCCTGTGTTCGACCTCGGATACTCCAGTTTTCGAGTAATAAAAATCTTTATTTGTTTTGAATGCTTTAGCGGCTATACTACAATGCGATATTATCTTTTAACAAACCGCACAAAAGCGCGACGAACATTTTGGCGCCGTTGCCGGGGAGCAATGCGCAATTTACCACTAGTCTCTACATTCTTTTTATCATATTGAACACTAACTTGCCCTACTTTTCTTTGATGTGATCTTGCAGGTATTTCATGAGAAAATCTCTCCCGCAAGTCAACCACTCCAGGGCAGGTAATTTCTTTTCTTCCTTAATCATCCCCTAATCTTTGAAAGACAAAAGGAAGAAAATCAATTTAGGAATCAATTGCCTTCTTTATATAGTAATCACCATCTCTAAGGCAAAACATTTCTTGATTTTGCGAAAATTTCTGCAAACATTCTTGAAGTTGGAATGATTTTTTTTTTCCCATCCCACAAATTCTTGTGCCTAATTGAAATAACGCTTAATCTCGGCGGACCACACACTTCTTGTTTATAAGTCCAAAGAGAACTTTTGAAAAAGAAAAAGAGGATTGGAAATAGAACCAAATTAGGGTTTCCACATTAGGGTCTTGAAGCGCTAGTCACACATGCCTGTGTAAAAAGAAATAAACCCTCCCGCATCAGTGCGCTACCCAAGCCCTTGATTGAAGAAAGTTAAATAAGACAAACCCTAAAATTGAGCTCTAAAATCACTTGAATCTTAAAATTTTCTTTTGACCTAATAACCTGGGAGTCAAATCAGGGTGATCTCTAGGCTCCGAGCTTAGAATCATTCTGCCATCTATAGGACAGGTCAGGTGAAGTTGACCCCTTGGGTCAACCAACCTCTAAATTAGGTCACAATACCGAAAACATCTAAAGTTCAAGTGAGAACCCTAAAAGCACCTTTGAAATAAAAAGTGATAGACTTAAGAGGTCAAGGTCCCCATTCTGGTTTACCTGGAATTTCAGTGACAAGAGAGGTCGGGTGGGGGAAACCCTGTAACCCGTAGGGACGCTCTACCGTGTAGGGGTCTTTGCGGGACTCTCCCTCTCTGGCTGCCCAGGTAATTCTCAGGTGGACGATCTTCGGATCCAGGGGTCCATCCGCCCCAAACCTCCATAGTCATCCAAACATCTTTTGGGTGTCTTGATTGGGTCAAGAACATCTCCAGTCCTGCATCTTTTCTCTGTAGAGCACACACACTCATTTTCAGTGGGACTCGTTATTCAGATCTGATCGCTTCATAACACATCTTGAGTCAAACTCTGATCGTGATTCCACCACCTCATCCAAATATGCAGCCGAACCACCTAGGACTACCAGTCGAGAAACCTGAATACCAGAGATCCATGAGAGATAAAATGATTGAGGATGCCATGAGATTTTATGAAAATGAAGAAACCTCAACAACAGTAGGAAACATTCAGGTTGATGTCCCAACAACCACAACCTTTGTCATAACTTGTGCCCAAGTACTATTAGCAGAAGCCAACAAAGGATCAACCCGTGACTTGCTCATTACTGCATACATTGAGATAGAAAAATTGCATAATAGTGAATACCTTCAATGTATGACAAATCCTCGACTTTGGAAGCAACACCAAGATAGTCTTGAAAAATGGGAAGAGATAATGAGATTAGTAAAACAAGTTATTGACCAGAAATACCCGTACATACCACCAACAGAGGATGAGCTATCTTGGAACAACATCGAGGATAAATCTGATCTCGGGATTGAGGCACAAAATGGTTGTGGATTCCCAACCCAGATAAAGTACAATGTGCCTGATATTGAAGAAGGTTGGGAAGCTCCAAATGCAGGAAAATACAATGTTGAGCCCATTTTAGAATCCCAAAACTCCTGCAAGTATGAGAGTAGAACTGAACCTCTCGAGGGTGTAAATTCCGTCCCTTATTCTGATAAGGTGACCCTCGAAGGTTATTCAGACCTAGATTCTAGTAATTCCCACCCACATCCTAAGCCTAGAACCTAGATCTGAAGCCTATATTGAAGATTTCAAGGCCCCATATGAAGAAGATCAACCTTTTAATGAAGAATATGATTTTGGGCCTTGATTTGATGAATATCCCTCGTCAACCTCCTCAGAGGAACGAATCGATTTTGCGGAAGTCATGCCAATCTACGACACAGAAACCGAGGAGTTGGACGAGCAAGGTTTCAATTGGGTCTGCCCTACTAGCTTAGAATCTGAGCCTCTATCAGATAGGGACACCTTTGTAAGCTCAAAATTAACATTTAGGCTAGATCCCAGTCAGGCTGCTGAATATACAACATATGATTTATTCTATGGTGGAACTCATGATCTAGAATCTCATTCAAACTTTGATTTTCGCAAACTCTCCGACGATCTCGAATCTGACCATAACATCGGAGAAAATCTGCCTCCTGATTATAACATGTCAATCTTCTTTGAAGCCACCTGCTCCACATATACAGAACCAATCAAAACCCGTTCCCACCCCGACCCGCAACCGGACTCAATTTCTATTCTGATTCACCTCTCACTGAGCCGATTGCAGATGATTCAACTCCGTATCTATGCCGGGTATCGGACACTGATCAGACCACAAATCAGGAGCCTCCATCCTTTGACCGTCCCTGTAGGGATTTCACACCTTACATTGATTATTTTTCGGAACCCTACCCCCACCAGGCTGATTCGACTGAGCCTGAACTCGAGTTTTCACTTTCATATCTATCAGAACATCACTGCATTTGGTGGGTCCCACATCTGCTAATCTACATCTATCAACCCACCAGACTTATTGGGTTTGGGATGCATCATCAGCCCACTGATCTGAACAAGTACCTGGTTGGACCAACCAGGCTCTTAATCAAGGTGCTTGTTTTCCAAAACTCCATTGATTTGACCACTCCCTCTCCACCCCATTTTCCGCTCGGCTGAAGGCATTAAATTTAGCGCTTAACGGGAGGCAACCCGTCATCTCAAAAATAGAAACCCGTCTGATTATCCGTCTATACTCCACGTCTATTGCACCTTGAGTTCAGCCTTAGACAGTTGATCCCACCTCTGGTACACGTATCAGAGCTTAAAATCGTTCGCATCAGTCATTCCCGACCCATTCACCCACCCGATATATCCTGTTCTAAGCCCCTGACCTCAACACTAATTCCCACCCTCTGTTTACAATGAGGACATTGCAAAACTTAGGCATGGGGGGGTGATAAAGTGCATACATACAAAACCAAGAAAAAAAATCAGAAGGATTCTCACAAAAAATTCACATATGTCAAAAACACAAAAAAATTGAAAAATTACGAAAAAGAACAAAAAAAATGGGGAGGGAGGAAATGTTGTGAGCCATATAATCATAAGGAGGAGAAAAAGAGCAAAAATGAAGAAAGGAGCACAAAAGGAAAAGAAAAAGAAAAAGTCATTAGTAAAAGATTAAGGAATTAACTGAAGTTCTAGACCAGATCAAGAAAAGAAACAAAAGAAAAAGTGCTAGGGAAACATAACAAGAGATTAGCGGGAACGCTGGTCTTAGGCCTTTTGGGCTAGTATCTTTAGCTTAAAAATTCACGTATCCGTTAAAATCTGGATAATCCTCAAGAGGTTGAGGAAAATGCGAAACTTAAGTATTAGGTCTAAGGCTTAGGAAGTATTCAGCCCTCGTTAACTAACCTCCGATTTGCGGGATTCGGTAACCTAAGCACCCCAAATTCACACACAGTCTGGTTCAGTGCGCATAAAACATCCAAAACACGCAAGAGCGTTTAATATTCTGAAAAAGTCACCTAGATTAGGAGCGGCCAATCAACACAAGTTGATTTGGACGAGTTCCCAGCGCGGAGAGGCGGGGAAATTCCCCTCGAAGATGCGTAACAACATATCATCTCCTCGGTGCTTGTCTCTTAGGATATTTAAATATCCTACTGGGGGAATGTAAGCACTCTGCTGGTTCAGACACCATGGGTGGCATTATCACGAAATGTCAATCGCCAGGGTCTGAATTCGGCCACGGAACGCCATGGGCGAGATTATCTCGAAATCTTGAAAGCCAGGGTTCCGGGGGTTGCCATGGGCGGGATTATCTCGAAATCTCGAAAGCCAGGGACCCTTGAGGATTGATGATGGGGACGAGGAATCCGATACAGACCGTGTTGAGAAGCTAATCCGAAGCTAGAAATAAAAAGAAAAGAAGAGAAAATCTCTCCAAACAAATAAATCTTCTATCTCTCTCTTACAAAAAATGCACTGCAAACTGAACTTAGGCTAAAAATATCTCAAGCACGGGTTCTTTAACCGCGGAGCCCAACAAACCCTAGGTTAGTTTCTGTGGGCCGTAGAAACCTTTGCGAAGGACTGAGGCTAAAGCGGAACAGGTCTGGATTTTGGTTGGTACTTGAGTACCTCTAGGCCTATTATCAGCATTCCTACCTAATCACAAAAGAAAAGGAGAAGCACTTATCATTGTTGACAGATATTCAAGGTCTAGAACGGAAGTTAAAACTTTGAAATTTTGCTAAGGGACTAGCAAAAGCTAGGCATGGGGGTATGATGAGAGCCTCATCATGAGCCATAACTAGCTCATTTTGACCCAATAAAGAAGATAAAAGCTCCTACATAACCTAGAAGAAGGCCTAACTGAAGGAACAAGTGCTCCGAGAAGAAAACATGAAATAAAGGTTAAAACTGTAATTTTACCATTGCAGTACGTAAACAGGATTTCTCAGAGGCAAAACATAGGTCAAATGGTCTAAATGAGATAAAAAGTGGGTTGAGTCAATTAGAAATGGGTTCATGTGCAATCTAAGAACTAAAAGACACTTGGTAACCCTAAAACAGACCCGCTTAAATTAACAAGGTTCCGGTCAGAACAAAAAGCAAGTAAACCCTCTACAAGTCATGGAAAAACATACTCTAGGGTTTAGAATACTTAATTTGGCCTTTGGAACCTAGTTTGACCTAGATTAGGGTCCTAGCTCTTCAATTAACCTAATTTGGGTTTTTACGCAAAATATCCAGTCAAACGAGGTCAAACCTGAAATCTAACTTTTCCATTGGATTTCTTAGGCCCAAATTAGGTTTATACCAAAATTTGGACCTAAGGAGAGGTCATCTTGACCTACTTTGCAATTTAGTACACCCAAATCACAAATTGGTCCCTATCTTTTGAATACCGTTGCAGAGAACCCCCTTCAATTCCTCTCCTCCTGCCCGGCCAAATGTCCCAGCTAGCTCTGGCGAGATCCGGAGAGGGATTGCTCTCTAATCCCTCAGAGATTCCCTCCCAGAAATGGAAGGAGGATTCTCTGAGGAATTCCCTTCCATTTAAGACCGATCTCGATCCCTGGTGTGAACCCAATCTCTCGTGCGAACGCACGAGATTTGGGTATCCTAACTCCTTTCCATCTCCGGCGACCAACCTCAGGCAATTACGTGCCCTTCACGTCCTGCACACCCAGTCCAGCGCCTATATAAGAACCCACAACTCCGGCCGAAGAGGCTGAGCTTGATTTGGCCGAGTTTCCCCCTTTAATTCCTCTCCTCCTGCTCGGCCAAATGTCCCAGCTAGCTCCGGCGAGCCCCCCTCCCCTCCCTCTTCGCTCTGCCACAAAACTAGTGGCAGAGTTAGCTTCCTGACCTCCCTCCGCGTCGCGCAATACCAGCGCATGCCGCCTCAGCCCCGTCGTCGCCGCCGTTCTCCCCCACTGGGCGTCATCTTCTCCGGCGACAGCAGGTACTGCTGTCTGCCTTCCGTCCCCTTTCGTCCTTACAATTAGGTTAGAACTCCTCTCCATCCTATCCTCTCTCTTTTCCCCCTGTTATCTCATCGGATTACCCCTCGACCGACGCTGACCACCCTCATCTTCCACATCACCGACCGATCTCCAGCGAGCCGCCCACACCACTCCGCCACTCCACACGGCTCGCCAACCACCTCGGGAGCTCCGCCTCACCACCAGGAACTTGCTCCACCCCACAACTGCCACTCCAGACCTCCATAACCACCCCCCCGAACAACCCACCATCTCCGGCCACAGGTTGACCTAGGCACGCACGCCTAGGCCGACCGGCAACCTGCAGCATCACCCACCGCCTTCGCCGTGCTACGGCGAAGGTTTCGAGCTATTCTGATCGGGCCAATAGGCCGTTCTGTGGAATCTCAGGTGAACGCCCCGGCCGCCATTAACAGCCGAAGCAGCAGGAAGCTTGGAGCAGCAGCAGGCGTCAGGCTTCCCAGGCGGCAGGTGCAGCAGACTCTCGCAAGTATCGCGAGGTGACTGAGTTCAGCGAGGAGCACCAGCAGGGCCTTCAGCGTGGGCAATTGCACACGAGAGTCTGCGGGCGCGCGCAAAGGAAGGGCGGAACGTTTAGTCCCACATCGTGGAATCTCAAGGCACAGGTATGGTATAAAGAGTTTTTGTGATATAGCTTTACTGCCTCCAAAGCACAGGGGTGAGGTCCCTCACTGACCCCACACCTGCCTCGTCCGCGACCTGACCACGCGGACTTGGCGGATCTGACCCAACCTAGACCTAGGCACTCCTCGCGCATCACACCACCTTCAGGTGCGCCTGGTCCCGGGTACGATCCGACCCGATTAATGCCTGTGGCTCTAGGAGAGCAGCTCTGAGTGAATCTCTTGAGAGAGAGAGACGCGCGGGTAGAGGGAGAAGGGTTAGGTTTTGCTCCTGTGCAGGCAGGCTGAACGCAGGAGAAGGACTTGGCCGCTACAGAAGAAGAAGAAGGAAAGGCAAGGCGAAGAAGAGAAGAAAGAAGAAAGAAAGAAGCCTTCGCACGAGAAGCAGGAAAAACAGAGAAGAGAGAAGCAAGGCAAGACCACAGAAGAGGAGAGTAAGAAGCAAAGAAGAAGGAAAAACAGGAAGGAAATAGAGACTTCGCCAAGGCATAGAAAGAAGAAGAAAATCAAGAAGGGAAAATACTTTTAAGACGTCTGATCACAAGATCAGACGTCCAATTTCATATTTTTGTCCTAATTATTTTTAATTGCATACATTCACACTTGAATTGATATTTTGAGTAAATTAGAGTGTTCAATTACATTTTGACTAGTAGTAAATTCCATTTGCTCCCTGTGTTCGACCTCGGATACTCCGGTTTTCGAGTAATAAAAATCTTTATTTGTTTTGAACGCTTTAGCGGCTATACTACAACGCGATATTATCTTTTAACAAACCGCACAAAAGCGCGACGAACAAGGTCGCAGACCCATTCTCAGCCCAACATTTCCTGTGCTACAATCTGCATGGAGGAAAGTAGCGTAGGAAACACGTACCTCACGCGATATTATGCTTTCAGACGTCTAGCTTCAGCTCAAGATGTCCTGGTGCCTCTCCAGACATTTGGTTGATGCTTCGGATGTCCGATACTGGAACTTTTCCTATACTAGAATCTCCTCTATGACATTGCTCTTCTCGTGGCGCCGTCCGCAACGCACCGCAGCAGCTTCAACAGCTGCAGAGGGCTGGGAGTTCGCCTCCCTAAGCCCCTCCTCCTCATGCGCGTGCCCACTACCGACCGCGCAGGCTCCACCGAGCTCCCGAAGGTCCTTCAACCATAGTCCTCCTTTCTCACGCTCTTCCTTCCTCTCTCCCTCTCATTCTCCCTCGCTCACCCTCTCTAGTCGTTCTCATTCTCCCTCGCCATGGCTGCACAGGGAGGACGGCTAGAGGTGGTGGTGGTTGGTGGAGAGTGGCATGGGTGAGGGGAAGAGGGTGCTTAAATAATAGGGGATTAGGGTTTAGGGGTGAGGGGTGTGGAGGAGAGAGAGAAGTTCTATGCGCTGCCCACACACAGAGTGCAAAGGAACGTACGAAAATTCCCACTTTCTGATTTTCGGGCCTATGTCCAGATGTATGGACAAACGCTTGACTGAAACTCCAGACATCTTATCCAACTAAAAAGGCAACGGATCATTTCATAAGTCTACCAGTTTTAATTAGGAGCAAGGGTGCTTTAGAATTTCATTTGAACTTTAAGATGTGTTGAGTGCAAAAGTGACCTAATTTGAAGATTGGTTGACCCAACAATGTGGGCCAACTTCACCTGTATTGTCCTCTTGAGAATCTTAGCTCCCTCTTTTAGTGTTCAAATGATTTTAAGAGTCTGATTTTTAGGGTTTTACTTGAATAAATCAATTCAATCAAGGTCTAGGCACACATTGTTTGGAAAGATGATTTCTTGATTAAGTAAGTGTGCCTTTAAAAACCCTAAACTGAAATCCTCAATTGGCTCTAATTTGGTCCAATTTAATTTGTCAAAATGTGGTTCCTAGGGCTCAAGCAAGAATGTGATAGCCCTAGATACCTTAAGCTTAAGTGGGTGCACAAATCAGGATTTGTTGTCTAAATAAAATGTGTCAAATCAGGCAACTTGATGAATTATCTAAGGATAGAATGCAAGTAGCCCTAATTGATTTTTTTTCTTTTAGCCTTTTCAGAATTAGGGGCATAAGAGAGAGAGTAATTAGAACTTACCTGCTCCTGGCATGTTTAATGTGTGGCTGATCTTCTCTAAATGCATCCCTCCTGAAACAAACCACAACAAAAGACATATAGCAAGTTAGAATCCAAATCAGGAATTGCAATCAAGAGGTCTAAATTGCCCATTGCTCCCCGGCAACGGCGCTAAAAATGCTCACGTGCTAGATCGGTGTTTTAAGATTGTCGCGTAGTAGTATAGCCAAAATAGCACTTAAACAAATAAATTTATTACTCAAAAAAGTTTCAAGGTCGAACACAGGGAGCAATATGGAATTCAAAGCTCAAAATCACAATTTAAATCAAGAATAAAGATTGCAATAAAAATAATGTCAGGATCAATATGCAAAAAGAATGGAGTAAAATGGTGATTTAAATCATCAATTACTTCTCACAAATAACGCTTAAATCAAGCCTCAAGTATATGCAATTAAAGTATCAGACGTCTTAATAGCCCTATGCTACAGTGCTAGAGACTCAAAGGTCTCTCTCTTTTCTTATGCAGCTTTTCTTCTCTTTCTGGTTCTTTCTTTGTTTCTTCTTCTTTTGCTCTTCTCTTTCTCTTCTCTGTCTTTATTCCTTTGCTTCTTCTTCTCTTCTTTCCTTGGTCTTCTTTTCTTCATGTTTAGCTACGACACCTTCTCTTCTTCTTCTGCTCAAGCCTTCTTCTTCCTTTCCTTCTTTCTTTCTCTGTTTAGCTACATCACATAGAGGGGGAAGGCTTCTTGAATTTGGCTAAGTGTAAACCAGGTTTCACCAGGAGCAAAACCCTCCCTCTACCTGCACAAGCTCTCTCTTCTTTCTCTCTTCTTAGGCTCCGCCCTCCCAGGGCCTCTTAGTGGGTAGTCGGGGAATTGGGTAGGCACATACCCGTGTCTAGGGCTGTGAGCGTGGTTGCAGCCGAGGAGTGAAGGCTTAGGTGGGTTAGGCACACTAGGTCTGCTGGTGAGGTGTCACAGACGAGGCCTAGGTGTGCGTGCGTGAGAGGGACCTCACCCCATGTTTGGAGGCAAAAAGCCCTATTGAAAAATTCAATATATGTGTGTGTGCCACTTCTGCTGTTTCCGATATGGGACTATCTGCTCTCGCTTCGCTCGTGCATTTGCAGCAGCACGTCTTCCTCCAATTACCTTAGCTAGCATGGTCAATGCATCCAATTGACCACCTGGATGAGTTCGCGTGCTGTTTCCCCACAACCTGGAACTTCTACTTGGGGCAGACAAGGCCTGGAGCGAGATCAAAGCTTCTTGAAGCTTTTAGTCAATGGAAGAGGAGGTGGCACACCTGAAATAAAGCAAACAGCCTCACGGCCCAATTAAACTTTCTCAGGACCTTCGTCGGACCACAGCGAGTGCAACAGTGGAGGTTGTGTGGCGTGGTGAGGTCTGTGCGTGCATGGCGGAGTCAGACTGTGTGCGTGAGAGTGGGTTTGTTCGGTGGAGCGTTGGAGAGGCTAATAGCCTTGAATACCAGAGGGCTTTTGCTCTCTGGGACACGACGGAGGTGTAGGGATGAACGACGGCTAGGTTGGTGGAGCATAGTGGCCGTGCAAGCTAGCTGGAGGTACACCGGTGAGGTTGAAACGAAGTTGCAAATGTCTGAAAACGAAGAGTGAAAGATGAGGTGTCGATCTGGGCAGCTAGCAAATGAAGTAGGGTAGAGGCGATGCCAGTTATGGTGTTGCCAACGACGGAGAAGAGAATAGCTCCCGAGAGAGAGACGGCAAGGAAGAGGGAGGCTAGGGCATCGGCTGGTATGGCTCGACGCGGGAAGAATCGAGGAGGGTATCTCCGTTGCCAGTATTACAAACGGAGGACAAGATGAATGGAGGGGCTCGCCGGATGTCGAGGAGCTTTTGGCTGAGAGAGAGAGAGAGAGAGAAGAATTGAGGGGGAATCTTGGCTGATTTCGAGCGTTAGGAAGACAGTGTGATCAGGAGGTTCTTTTATAGACCTCAGGAGGAGGTTTTGGGCTTGGGAAGCAAGCTTCCGAAGCTTGGAAAGCTCATCGGAGTTTGGGAATTCCTTGATACCCAAATCTCTCATGCGTTCGCATGAGATATTGGGTATGTTTTAGGGCTTGGGATCGGGTTCAAAAGGAAGAAAATTTCTTGACGAACTTCCCTTTCAAATTTGAAAGGGATTCATAAGGAAATCAGGAAGTTCTTTCCAAATTAAGGTCTCCGGAGCAAGTAGGAATAGGTTTAATGGCAATAGGGGCCTTTTTGAGAGAACGACGACAAAGTTAGGGGTCTATTTGAAAATATTTTGAAATTTAAGGGCAGAAATATAATCAGACAAGACCAAGTTGCAAACTAGGTCAAGATAAACTCATCTTGAGTCCAAATTTTGGTACAAACCTAATTTTGACCTATGGAATCAAATGGTGAAGTTGGATTTTGGTTTTGACCACGTTTGACTGGGTAATTTATGCAAAACCCAAATTAGGGCAAATGTCTATCTGTGACTCTAGTTTGGGTCAAACGGGTTCTGATGGTCAAATTGAAGGTTCCAAACCATAGAGAATATTTTTCTATGAATTTTAGAGGGTTTAGGTGAATTTTATCCTGATCAGAACCTCAGTTAATTAAGCGGGACAGTTTTTAGGGTTTCAAAAAGTCATTTAATTCTCAGAACATGTGCAAACCCTTTTATGATTGTTTTAACCCACTTGTTAACTTTCTAAGACCATTTGACCTTCATTCAACCCTTGAGAAAACCCATGGTTGTACTGCATTCTTGATATGCTAGTAAAATTACAGTTTTAACCCTAGTTTCTTATTTTTCCCTCAGAATGATTATGGAGTGACTTATGACTCTCTGGCAGTTATGGTGTTCCCATTGTTGGTGCTGGAGCATCACGATTGTTTATTTTGGTGATAATAAAGTACATCTTATTTAACATTTGAACTTGAAGTCTTAGATTTCAGGTTAATTGCAAATGGAGACGTGTTTAGATGGAGTTCGAGCTCGCATCCATGACGGATTGGAGGAGTTTGACGGAGAATAGAGGAGCTTCATGAGGAGCGATAGCCTGAAGAAGCGTAAAGACAAGAATAGGATAGATTTTCTTTTATCTTGTTCTATGTAATATTGTTTCTTTGTTTTGCTCTTTATTTCTTTCTTCGATCTTATGTTAAAGAGCCTCAAAGAACCCTTCAAGTAGTCGTAGGAACACCTGCACAACCCTAGGATACTTAGGTCATCTGTAGAGAACCTAGAAAACCAAAATAGGCTTATGACAACCTAATTAGACATCTAATATGAAAATCAGACGTTTGACTATTGACTCAGATGTCCAATAACTTAGGCTGGACATTGTAGCTTCTGTCTAATGAAATCAGACATCCAGACCTTAGTTCAGACATCTTAGAAGACGTCTGATGTTTTTGCTAGACGTCCAATTAGTGGAACGTTGGCTTCCTATACAAACATTGAGGGAAATGACCATTAGGCTTATATCAGACATCTGTAGAGGACCCCAGACGTTTGATATATGACTGTTTCTCCTCGACTGATCCAAAATCTCCTTTGTAAGATTTTCTAGCCGTTAACCTATCTTGGGAATCCATTTCCGCAGTACAATAGGTTTTTAGATGTCCAGACCTAGGGTCAAACGTCTTGTATGTCGTCTGATGGCCATGATCTAAAACCCTGTTTAAGTCTAAACCAAGTCAGGAAGGAATCCCGCCTAGAATTAGATGTTTGACTTAGTTCCTAGACATCTTAAATAGGTTTTCTAGATGTCTGATACCTGGACCAGACATTTGATGACCCTATTAGAATCATGATTGATTTTGATTACGGCCTATTTTGCCTTGGGTTCAACCCCAACGGCTATGGAAGCTTTCTAAGGGCTTACAAAGCCTTCCTAGGCCCTCTATAAATAGAGGAGGACCCTTGCCTTGTAGAAACACACCTTGCAAGACTACTTTCTACTCTTATTGTGTCACATTGATACTAAGAAGAAGTTCTAAGCTCTCTAAAGCCCGTGTCCACACCTGAGAGCTTCATCTTTGTTTGCGCACCCACTCTCCCTCTGAGATTACGAGAGCAACCAAGTGTCGTCGCGTGGTTCATGCACCCGCGTCAAGTTGATGCACTTCCAAGCAAAGGGAAGTATCTTTACCTATAGTAGCTAGGTTAATCTTTATTGGCTCTATAGGTTGTTTTGTAATCTTTCTTTGTTATTGGTTGGGTATTCGTGCTGCGAATTCCTGTCTCCTTCGTGAGACAAAATCCTCCTTGTGACGAGGAGGGGTTGAGGAATGCTACCCTCGTACTTGTAGCGTGGCTGTAATTGAGGTTGAACTACCCTCGTTTAAGTAGTTTGTATAGTGGATTTGATTGACTAGATCGATTGGGAAATCCTAACTCGAGAGGGTTAGGTGGTGGTTTTCACCCAGTTTGGGTTTCTACCTAAAAATACTTGTGTACATTGTGAGATTGCTCTTTTTGTGAGATTGTTATCTTTTTATTCCACATTTTATACATCACGCATATCTCACCCCCTCTCGTAGGGATTTACACGCATCATATTCCGACTAGGACCAATGATCACTCCGTGGTTCTGAATTTCGTTAAGGCTAATATCATTTCCCGATTTAGATGCCCGAGGATGATCATTAGTGATGGGGAACCTCATTTTAGGATTGCACACTTCACCCATCTACTCAAAAGTTTTGGTGTCACCCACAAGGTGGCCAACCCATATCACCTGTAGACGAGTGGACAAGTCAAGGTGTCCAATAGGGAGATCAAATGAATTCTGGAGAAAATTGTAAGACCTAACAGCAAAGATTGGTTGAAAAAACTAGATGATGTACTATGTGCTTACGGAACTGCTTATATGACCCCCTTGGGTATTCTCTCTTTCGTATAGTGTATGGCAAAGCCTACCATTTGCCTGTTGAGATTGATCACATGGCTTATTATGCTATTAAGAATGTCAACATGGATCTCGAGAACACAGGCAAAGCATGCCTATTAGAATTGATTGAGCTTGAAGAATTGAGGAATGAGGCTTATGAGACTGCTTAATCTTATAAAGAGCACACTAAGGTCTTTCATGATAAATACATCCTCTTCAAGCCCAACCAACGGGTCCAACTATTCAATTCTAGAGTCAAGCTATTCCTTGGGAAACTTAAGTCCCGTTGGGATGGGCCATACACTATCATGTAGGTGTTCCTGCACGGTGTAGTTGACATCCAAAAGCCCTCATCTGGTGAGACTTTCAAGGTAAACAGCCAACGTTTGAAATCGTATGTTACTCTATCTGATGGCCAGGTATTGAACACCTACAGGCTAGAGAAGCCTTAGCTCCAAATACTCTCTACCTTAGGTAATATCTTTCCTTGCTTTTGCTTTTCAATGAGGACATTGTCAGATCTAGGCATGGGGGGGTATAACCTGCAGTTGTATGTAGCATTTATACATATTTTGCCTGCATGTAGTTAGGACTTTTATTGCATAAAAAAAAAGAGAGAGGAAGAGGGGGGACAAGAGAAGGAAGGAGATGAAATCTTTGCAAGCTGAAGTGCAAAATTATTGAGGAAGAAAAAAAGAGAAGGTAAACACAGAAAGGAAAGGAAAAATTGTGTTAGTCCCAGCAGTTGAGTGTGGAACGTACCTAAGTTCCAAGCTGGATCGGATGATGGATTAAGTCCTGAAGTGCTAAAGAGAAGATAAGGGATATGAACTTTATGCCTCCTGTGTCTATTTTATGGCTTGAACGCTCACATATTTGTTAAGATCTAGACTATTCCTCAAGAGGTTGTGGAAGTTGCGAGGCTGATGTATTAAGTCTAAGGTTTAGGGAGTATTTGACCCCATTGCTTGCCCTTTGGTTTGTAGGACTTAGTAACCTAGGCACCCAAAAATACACATCGATTTGGTTCAGTGCACGTAATGATGAATAATGCCAAAAAATATTCTGATTTGAAAATGTTTTCCTGAAGATTTGACTTAGGAGTGGGTCGAAGACTGATTGTGCAGCAATCATAGGTCTTAATTGATTTAAATTAGGCTAGGACTTAGCATAAGTTAGGGTAATTCATGCATGCATAAGCATTACTAGCATCTTTACTTCTTTCTTTTAGCTATGCATAAAATAATGCTATAATGTACTGATTAGGTGCATTATGTCAATTGCAGATAATAAGCTGATCAGAAGCTAGAGCTGAAGCTGGATCTAAAGCTGGATCTGAAGAATAAAGAATAACCATTGTTGTAGTAGAGCTGAAGTGGAAGATATAGATTAGATGTAGAGATAATAATGTAAGGGAGTTAAGATATGTTATTCTATTAAGTAGGAATAAAGCAATAAATTATGAAGAACTTAGGTCCATCCTAGCCCTAGGACAACCTAGAAGCTTCCCTAAGCCTTAGCCACCCTTAGATTAGGTCACCGCACCCTAGGAAACCTTAAAACTCTAATTCTAGCATCTATCTGGACATCCAGATGAGTTATAGGATGTCCAGAACCCTTACCCAACTCCCACACACCTTAAACCCACTTTTACAGTGTTATTGGACATCTAGACACTTAGTCAAACGTCTAATTTCTACAGAATACCAAAGATAGAACCTAGAATCTCTTCTGACACTGATTGGACGTCTAGACAACAAGTCTGGACTTCTAATTTTTCACTATAAGACATTTGACACTATTATTAGATGTCTAGAACTGCTCTCTAGTTCCTGTTTTTGAATTCAAGCTTGGATCTTGAATTCCTAGGTCCCTAAACCCAATTCCAACCCCATAAGAACCTAAATTAAGGTACCCTAACCCTAGTACATCACCTCTAAACCTCCCTAAGGACCTAATTAGGTCCTCACTAAACCTAATTGACTTGGAGAATAGTCAATTTCTTCAGCCTATTCAATCAGACTCATTGAGTCCAATTGAGCCCTAATCTCAACACACACTGTCCAATTGGAATTAGTGAGAGTCCAATTGACCTAGACCTGACTTAATTGAGTTATTTTACTCTCAATTAGGTTTCCACACATCCAATTTGAATTTTACCTTAATGAATTAGGGTTTACAACCCTAATTTGAGACCTACCTTGACCTAAACCCACTGGAGCCTAGCCTAATCAACCTAGCCACCTAGGTTTCGACCCACACACACTGCTAATCAACCTATCTCATAAACTAAATGACTAGCAAAGTTTATGACTAATCAACTCGAACTTGGGAGGCTGATGGACATAAACTTCTTCCTTAATATATCTATTAAGAAAAGCACTCTTGACATCCATTTGATATAGCTTGAAATCCTTTGCACTTGCAAAAGCAAGTAGTATCCGTATGGACTCCAAGCGAGCAACATGAGCATATGTCTCATCAAAGTCAATACCCTCCTGTTGGTTATAGCCTTGAGCTACAAGTCTGGCTTTATTCTTGATTACTGAACCAGATTCATCCAATTTATTTCGGAACACCCACTTGGTTCCAATGATGGAATTACCCTCAAGAGCGGGTACCAAGTCCCATACATGGTTCCTTGTAAATTGGAGTAGCTTTTCCTGCATAGCTACAACCCATGATTCATCCTTTAATACCTCATCAACTTTCTTGGGTTCAAGTTGAGAAACAAAGGCATTAAGGACAAAATCAGCTCTAAAATGAGATCAGGTTTTTACACCATGTTCAATATCACTTATAATCTATTCTTGAGGGTGATCCTTATGGTGTACCCATTCTTTTGGAAGATCATGTACATTTCGTGTATCTTCCATTTTTGATACATAGATGAAGGGGGTTTCTTCATCATCAGAATCAAAATGATTTGGTTCAGGTTCTTGATTGCATAGCAATCATGGGTCCTAATCAACCTAAATGTTGTCTGAACCTAGCTTAATTTGTGGATATTGCACTCATATCTTGCATATCAACCATTGCATCAGTCTATTTAGAATAAGATGAGATATCCTGCTATTTAATGATTTTTATTACTATTTGTAAGTAATAAAGTGATCCAGGATGAAGGAGATAGTGGAATAAAGCAATAAAGGAAGAAGAAGACTGATCCAGACAAGAAGAGTGAGGAGGATAGCCTTATCCATACCCTTAGAAACCCTAGGATAGCCTTCCCAAACTCAAAACCACCTCCATTAGGACAGCCTTCCCAAACCCAAAACCACCTCCATTAGGACACCTTAGCCTCAAAACCCAAACATGGATAGCACTATCCATGTTATTATCCACCCTTTCCTTCTCCCAAACACTTAGGAACCAAAGCCCACCTTAGAAAACCTAAAACCCACTCCCCAGCACCTTTTAGGACGTCTAGACATCTGGCTGGACGTCTGATTTCTGCAGAATAACAAACTAGGAAAGCAGAACTCATATTGACACAGAATTGGACGTCTAATTTAATGTCCAAACGTCCAATTTTGTAGTATAAGACATCTGACCACTATCCTGGACGTCTGATACTGCTGTCTGGTTCCTGATTTTGGTGCTAGAAGCCTGATCTTGCCTATTTTGACTTAGGAACCCCACCAGACACCCTAGGAAACCTAATTAGAGACCTCCTAAGTCTAATCCACTATCCATAGCCCTACTTATCCTATCCCTAACCCAATTGAACCATCCCATACCTAATTGAGTGCATCTACAGTTAATTGGGTGCACCTGAGCCTAATTAGATCCACCCAGGATCTAATTGACTCATACCTATTAGGGTTACCCTAGCCTAATCACATGCACACATCCAATTAGACTAGACCTAGACCTAATTAGGATCACTTCTATCCAATTAGACTTTCCTAAGCCTAATTATGTCCACACCCACTTAATCTAGATTGACCTAACCTATTTAGCACCTAATCCTACCAAAACCCACAACCTAACCCTATGGAAAACACACACCCACATACACCTTCCTATTTTACCCCTACCAAACCCAAGCACACTCTCTTGGAAACCCTAAAACTTGTGTCAAACCTAGATCCTAAAAATGTGGCATTAGCTAATTTTGGAGCCACAAAAAGTGGCAACCAAATGGAGCCTTCCATAAGGGCAAAGAGAGAGCCACGAAATTGATCTCCATTCACTCTCTTCCTCTCTCAACTTGTGACCACACCTCCTCCTCTCCCTCTCAAGGCCGTCCTCCTCCTCCAAGGCTCCCTCCATGGACGGCTAGGAAGAAGCTCTCCTCCAAGCTTCTTCAAGGGTGGCAAGAAGAAGAAGAGCATAAGGATGCAACACCTTCTCCTTTCTTCTTGTGGGTGTGCCCTCTTCTTCCACCATAGAGGATCCACGCCCCCATTTTCTTTTCCTTTTAGACGGCCATAGAGAAGACCCCCCTCAAGGTCTTCTTAAGGACGACCATTGGTAGAGAAAGGGTGCAACACCCTCCTCTCTCCACTTGGGTGCACACACCCACCCTACTCTCTTTAGTGGACGGCCAAGAAGGCTTCTCCTTATCCTCTCTTAGTTGATCCCTTTCTTTAGTTTAGCTTTATTTCCATGTATCCAGATTTTATACTGACTTAATTTTTGATGCATGATACTCTTGTCTAATGGTTTTATATGCATGCTATTATCTTCATGGCTTACAACTTTGATGCATGCTTTCATTTCGTGTTTCAAAATAAGATCAACAACGCAAAAAGACAAAAATATTAGGTTAGATTAAGCCGATCCAAATCTTGACTTGTTTTTACGTCTCCCAGAGACGAACGACTGGGACTCAAGTTTTCAAAAGAATGAAATCCATCGAGTTTCGGTATTATAAATATTTTTGTCAAGGGGATTTCACAACTATACGATGATTTCTGACGATTTCAAAATGGCAATTTCCATGCTTATCAAAGACATAAGTTGATTGGACGAGTTCCCGGCACGGAGAGGAGGAATGAAAAATACTCCCTTCGAAGATGTGTTATAATAGACTGTCTCCTCTATGCTTGTCCCCTAGGATATTTAAATATCCTACTGGGGTTATGGAAGCACCTTGTACTGGTTCAGATGCCATGGGAGACATTATCTTGAATTGTTGATGGCTAGGGTATGAATTTAGCTACATAACGCCATGGGCGGTACTATTTCGAAGTGTTGAAAGCCAGGGTTCTAGGGGTTGCCATGGGAGGTGCTATCTCGAAGCATCGTTTGCTAGGGACCCTGCAAGGATTGATGGTGGGGATAAGGAATCCGATACAGATTGTGTTTAGGGCCAATCCGATGTTGGATTTAGAGGAATTTAAAAAGATAAGAGAGAAAATTCTCAAAATAAGTATCCCCTTCTCTCTTATAAAAAATGCACTGGCAAACTGAACCTAGACTCGTTGCACATATGCACGGATGCATTAACCACTGGGGTCAATGAACCTCTAGGGAGTTTTTGTGAGCCTTAGAAACCTTTGCAGTAGACCCAAGGCTGAGGTAGGTCAGGTTCGTATCTTGGCTGGTACTTGAGTACCTTTAGTCCTAGAGTTGGTATTTCAATCAAGTCTTTAGGGAAGCGGCACAATTGGGCATCTTCATGATAAAATCCGGCCTAGAGAGTGATGGTAACACCATCATTCTCCATAACTAACTTGAATTAGTTGAAATCAAGCGATAAATTCTCTTGAATGATCGCCTGAAGACCGTAATTCCAAGCAAATCCATTTTAAGAAGAGAACAACAAAATAGGGTTGAATTTGTAGTTTTAACATTACATCTTAAATGCAGAGTAACCATGGGATCACTTAGGGGTTAATTAAAGGTCGAATGAGCATTAAAGTCCAAGAAGTGGGTCAACACAGATAGAAATGAGGTTTCACGCATTTCGAGAACCAAAATAGCACACCAAAACCCTAATTTCAAACCTGCTTACATTGAAGAGGTTTTGGTCAAGATAAAATTCATCTAAACCTCCTAAAATACATAGAAAAATATTCTAAGAGGTTTGATACCCTTGGTTTGACCATGTAAACCCATTTTGACGTAGAATAGAGTTTCAATAGAATTTTGCCTTGATTGGAGATTTTGTGTAATTTGCTTAATCAAACGTGGTCAAAACTCAAATCCAACTTCATCATTAGATTCCTTAGGTCCAAATTAGGTTAAGGCCAAAATTTGGGTCCAATCAGAGTTCATCTTGACCTATTTTACAATTTAGTTCCTAAAATCTCTGTCCTTCACACTTAAGCACCTAAGTTGTGATTTTATTACATTATGGTCCCTATCTTTTGTCATCTTCTTCATGATAAGCCCCCTATCGCCTGAAATCAACTCAGAGTCCTAAACCCAATTCCACTGACTATGATTCAACAAGATCTTCATCAGATCTTCACCAAATCTCACCAAAATTGGTGAGATTGGTGTTCAGACGGTGAGTGATTGTTTGAACACAATCTTAAGCCGAGATTCACACCATAGATCTTAGGCGAAGCTCTTGAAATCCGTGAGAAAGCCCAAATCAAATCACAATGAATTCTCTTGATTGAGCTAAAATTAGAGTTCTATATAAGCTTGCGTACATCCCAGGATTCTCCTTAGCTCGATTTAAGGCCAAAAAGACCTCTTCTTCTCCTTCCCCGGCCTACTCCACCGTAGCTCTGATGACTTCCTCCCCTGTCTTCCTACAGTCTCCCAATGGTCAAATTGGGAACACCTTCGCCTTCCCCTCCTTCCACCTCTCGCCGGCCAAAGCAGAGGCTCTCCGTCGTCATCTCTCCTCATCACCAGAGTATTCTACTTCTCCAGTGTCAGTCAATCAAAGCTAGTGCCAAATCTCCTCTGTTTTGTCCGCTAGTTAGGTCAAATCTCTCTCCCTCTCTCTCTCTAGACTCCATTCAACTCCTTCTCATCCTATTTCGACCGTCGTTCCACCGTCTTCCCCTCCGTCTTCCTCGACTCTGGTTGCGTCTCTGGAGTGGTCATTCCTCCACCACACGCACTCAAACAAAAAACTGCCACCACCATGACCTTCCTTTCGAATCCACGACCAAAGCCCTCCTTATTTGGGCTTTCGATCACACAATCGACCCGATGACCAACCCACCAAATCACCTACTACCCCGACCACATCCGACCTCTACAGCACTCAAAACACCTTGACACCACCACCGTCACATTCCTCTCCTCACATCGAAGCTCAGGAGAATTTTAATTGGGGCTTTGGGCCCGTATTTATGTATCTTAGGTTCTCGCCGTCGTCATTGACTCACTGCCATCGACCAACATGCTCTGCCCACCTTTGGCTTCGATTCCACCTCAAGTAGCCATGACGCCATCTGGAGACCCCATTTGCTGCCTTGATTTAAAGAAAGGGCTCCAGCAGAAGCTTAATTGCGAAGACATCAGTTGCGGCTTTGCATTCAAGGAAGGAGGTTGGGACTTAGTCCCACCTCTTATGCGACAAAAGGAGAGTGAATAAAAGGCAAAAGTGAAAGGGGCTTATCACCTCAGACACGGGGTGATGTCTCTCTCACTCACACGTGACTCACACCTCACTCGTGGTGCATGCCATGTGGATTTGGTCCCCTACCCATTATTGTACAAACCCGATTACTCGATTACTGTGCATCCTCACCCATGGTACATGCCACGCAGGTTTCGACCACTTTACAAATTTAAATGTTGTAGCGATTTTCGTTCTATACTACGACGCGATATATACTTTAAACGATGACTCTTGCCTACCAACATTTTGGCACCGTTGCCGGGGGGCAATGCGCGGTTCACTACTAGTCTTATCTTTCTTGATTGATTTGATTTCTATCTTGCCCTATTTTTTCTACATTGATTTTGCGAGGTATATCATGAAGAGATCTTCCGCGTAATCAACCACTCCAGGGGCAGGTAAAAATTTCTCTTCTTCCCTAATCATCTCTTAACCTTGGGAAAGAGAAAAATGAAACAAAATCAATTAGGATCCACTTGCCTTACTTTCATAGTAATTATCATCTAAATGCAAAAGTTTCCTGATTTGCGAAAATTGATTAATATCTTATTCTAGTGAGACGATTTGATTAGAGATCCCCATCCTAATTTTCTATACCTATTAGGGATTTGCGCTAAATTTTCTTGACATCTTGGACTACTCACCTTCTTGTTTGAGTCCAAGGTGTCATATTTGAATCAAATTGGACTTGAAATAGAGCCAAGTAGGGTTTCCATATTAGGGGTCTGAAGTGTTAGTACACATTTGCCTAAAATAAAGTAATTAACCCTCTCGCATTTGTGTGCCACCCAAACCCTTGTTTGAACTGATCTATTCAAGTAAACCCTAAAATTAAGGCTCTAAATTCACCTGAACCCTAAAATTTGAACCTAATAACCTGAGACTCAATTCAGGGTGATTTTGGGTTTTGACCCAAATTCTATCCTCAACCTTAGGGCAGGTCAGGTGAAGTTGATTCACACTGTGGATCAACCAACCTCCAAATTAGGTCACAATTTGAATCAACTCCTAAATCAAGTGAAATTCAAGGCACAAATTAGGGTTAAAATTGGTAGACTTAGGTCTCAATTCATACATTTTTTCCGATCTACTTGGAACCACAGTGACAAGGAAGGTCGGGTGGGTCGGGTGGGGGAAACCTTGTAACCTGTGGGGATGCTCTACCGTGTAGGGGTCTTTGTAGGTCTCTGCCTTCCTGGCTACCCAAGTAATTCTCGGGTGTGTGGATTTCTGATTTAGAGGTATCATTTGCCTCAAAATAGCCTTAGTCATCCAAAATTTTTGGGTGACTTGATTGGGTCTAATAAAATTCTAGTTCCTAATCTATTCTATAATGCACGTACATAGGAAAGGTCCCTAGGTTTTACCTAGAGGTCTCTATTGGAGTTGATCTTCTGGGGGAAATATGATCTGATCTAATCAGCTCAATCTGGACCTGAATTTGATTCTACATCCTAACCCACCACTTGATTTGGAAGTGCAACCTGACAACATGGGAGATATTTTCAATAAACCTGAATCTCGTATGAACATGAAAGAAAAAATGATCAAGGCTACTCTTGACACCATGGTGAGTATTACAAAACCTCAGATCTATCTGGGAACATTTAGGTTAATGTGTTAGAAACAACAACTCTCATTGTGAACTGTGCCCATCTAATGTTGACCTAAATGATAAACGATTCAACCCAGGATGCCCTCATAACAGAATTCAGTGAATTGTGGGAATTATATAGCACAAAGGGTTTACATTATTTTACAAATCCACAACTCTAGGAGATACACCAAGATAACATTAAGAAACGTGGGTATATGTTAAATATGTTGCATGAAGCCATCAATCAAAAATATCCCAATTCCCACCCAGAACTTTATGATGAATCTTGGAATAATTTTGAGGATCAACGTGATTTCCTAGAGCCCGAGTTTGAAAATAGAGGTTGTTGTGGACCTCCAACCCAAATGGAGTCCGATTCAAATTTTGTGCAGAATGACATACCTGATCGAATTGTGGGTTGGGTGGATCCAGTTGCAGGTGTTCCCGATTATGAACCAGCCATAGAGAGCCATGAAGCTGGTCCATCATGCCCTGATTTACCAAACACTTGTGACGAGCTTAAGTTAGAACCTCTCGATGATGTAATTCCCACACCTTATCCTGTTAAGGTAATCCTCGAGAGTGAGCCTGACATCCCAGTAGAGCCAAGTCTAGATTCTAGTGACCCAATTCTTTCACCTGACCTAGAATCTAGATCTGAGCCTATTTAGGACGATCAAGAGGCCCAATTTGATGAGAACTAGATTTTAGAGTAGGATTATGATTTTGGGCCTGTATTCAATGATTATACCTCTCCAGATTCCTTAAAGGAACGAATTGATTTTTCGGAAGTCACATCGATTCATGATACAGAATCAGAGGAGTTGGAAGAGTTGGGATTTGATTGGATCTACCCTAGGTACCCAGAATCCGAACCTATGCCTAATAAGGACACCCCTTTGAGCTTGGAATTTAAGATAGGTTAGACCAAGGTTAGGCTGACAATTCCATGCATCATGATTTATTCAGTGGTGGAAATCTCAATCTAGATCAGGTTTAGAAGCTGATTGTTGCAAATTCTCTGATGATTTCGAATCATACTTTGATTTCGGAGAACCTTTATTTCCAGATGATTATGAGCTAGTTTATGACCTCAGTATCCATGATCCATTCTTTGATTCTAATTTTGAGACTGACGATTTGAACCTCGAAGAAGCCACACCTTCCAATCCAGAGCCAAAGTCTTTCAAAACCCGATTCCAACCTCGACCCGTCATCGGAATCAATTTTTACTCTGACTTTCCTCTCTCTGATCCGGTTGCATATGACTCACCTCCATCTTTTGACTGGGAATTGGACACTGATCAGACCAATAATCACATCTTATCTTTCTCTTATCCCACCAGTAGGGTTCCTACATTTTCCACAAATCCATTTTCATTTGAGGGCCCCTACTCTGATCAGGCTGAATCGATTTAGCCAAACCCTAGATTTTCATTTCCATATCTTTTTGAGCCACAAAGTATTTGGTGGGCTTCACATCTATTGATTCATATCC
Organism: Thalassia testudinum; assembly: GCA_037157565.1. Taxonomy (NCBI): domain Eukaryota; kingdom Viridiplantae; phylum Streptophyta; class Magnoliopsida; order Alismatales; family Hydrocharitaceae; genus Thalassia; species Thalassia testudinum. Next base: position 31,534,747 of record JAZHRO010000036.1, read on the forward strand.
ATCAACCCACCAGACTGATTGGGTTTGGTCTGCATCATCAGCTTATTGACTTGAACAAGCTCCTGGTTGGACCAACAAGGCTACTCATCAAGGTGCTTGTTCTACAAAATTCCTTCGATTTGATCACCCCTTCTCTTTGACCATCTTTTGCTCGACTAAAGGCATTGAATTTAGCGCTTAACGGGAGGCAACCTGTTATTCCAAAAACCCGAGACCCTTATGGTCATCCTTTTGAGCTACACTCTTATTGCACTTTAGGGTTCAACTTTAGAACAATCGACTCCACCTTTGGTACCTATATCAAAGCTAAAAATCATCAGTAACAGTCATCCCAACCCGTTCACCCACCCTTTGACCCTGTTATAAACTTTGAACCAAGCTGAATTCGTACCCACCTAGTTTATAATGAGGACATTGCAAAACTTAGGCATGGGGGGTGTTAAAGTGCAAAACACCAAGGGAAATTCAATTCTCTGAGGGGTTCTCACAAAAACAAATACATATTCCAAAAAAAAAGGTGATGCAAAAAATGCGCGGTTTATTAAAAGCAGGTTTTGATGTTGTTATAACAAGTATCTTTGCAATCAACTTTTACAATTTATAAAACCTAGATAGTGGAGTATCTAGGGTCATCTAAGGAGGCCATTTGTTAATCACAACAATTGATTCTCTCTCTCACCTCTCAAATCAACACATATCTTTTTGTATTTTTGATTTTGTTATTTTTGGGGTTTTCAAAAATAGTCAGGCAACGGATGTGAAGATGAAAGTATGCTAAGGCTATGCCTATCAACTACTCTAGAGTGACAAGAATGTCCTCTCTTCTAAGCTCACTCTTGGCAAGTGTGCCTAGGGTAATTAGAAGAGAGTTGTGGTGCATTACAATTACAAGAATAACATGAAAAACACACTAAGATAAAGACATGAACTTGGAAGGAAAAGAAAACTTGTATTAACTAGCAAGTAGATGCAATGTAGCTGAATGCTTGTTACATGAAAGATAAGGAAACACTAACTAATACAAGGAAAATAATAAGATAAAGAAGAAGGGGGGATTCTCAGGTAGAAGATCTAGATGGCTCTTTCTCCAAGGGTGGTTGCTCCACACTTGAAAAGAGTTCTCCTTCTCTTTCTTCTTCAATTGGCCTTCCTTCAAACTCTCCTCCAAGGTGGACATCAACCACCTTGTTGGCTCCTCCTTTGCCTGGCCATCCCCTCAATATAGAGAGCTCCTTCTCCTTGGAGTGGCTAAAGAAGGAAGTAGAAGAAGAAGACACCAAGGGGGTGGGTAGATTGCCCCCTTGATCTTGTTCTCTCCTTCCTCTCCCTTGGCGTGAATGAAAAGGCTATGGTGAACCTAAAATTAAGGAAGAAGATGATTTTTGGGTGTTGGTTAGGTGGGGTATATATAAGAATGGAGAGGGGAGTTGGCATGACTTTTGGATGTAGGGTTAGGATTGGTTTTGGTGGGTGGTTGGTGATCGTATGGCCTAGGATAGCTGGCTCCAATCCTATGGGTGCTATAGGTGGTAGTTGTGGGTGGTTACCACCCCTGATGGCTTTTGGTTTTGGCACCAAAATGGGTCTTCTAGGAGGGGGATTTTTTGGAGGGAAAGATGGAGGGTGGTGATGGCATTTAAGAGTGGATGGATGGTTGAGATGAAAGTGTTTTTGGAGGGAAAATATGGGGTGGTTATAGGTGATTTTTGGCGCCAATTGTAGGTGTCTCTTGGTGGTGGTTGAGGGGCCAAAGGGTGCCTAGTTTTGGTGCCAAAAAGGATTGGAATAGGGGAGCTTAGGTGGACTAGGTTTAGGACTAGTTGGAGCTTAGGTAGGTGGGTTTTAGGGTTATGTAGGGATGCCAAGGAGGTGACTAGCTAAGCTAAGCTAGCTTAGCTAGTAGGGACTAGGGTAGAGAGGTAGAGGGAGCTAGGGTTTTGGAGGAGAGAAGCTGGAAGGAGCTGCACTGGAGCTGATGTCTACTGAAGGGAGATAAAGTGGAGCTCAGTAGCTAGCTTAGCTAGCTAGTTCTAAGCGAAGCTAATTTGAGCTGGATTCTTTTAATTTGAGCTGAGGTGAGTTGGGTCTGGTCTTCCTGAAGATTACCTAGCTAGCTAGAGTAGCTAGCGTTGGTCAAGTAGCTCATCTTAATTAAGTTGAGCCTCCGAGAGCTGGACTTGAGTTGGCTTGAGCTGGTTGAGGTCATCTTCAGCTGACTAGGTCTAGCTAGTAGCTAGTTATAGTTAGGTTGAGCTTTCAGTGAATTGTTCTGGGTTGGAGGAGTTGGAATGGAGTTGGGATCAATTGTCTTGAGCTAGTTTGAGTTGCCATCCAACTGAGGTGAGCTGAATGAAGCTGAGGTGAACTATCTTGAGCTACCATTCAGTTGAGATGAGCTGAATGGAGCTAAGGATGAGTTGATCTAGCTAAAAGGAACTAGGATCTAGTTGAAATGAGATGCATTTAGCTAGGATCCAGCTGAAATGTGCTTCTCCTTCATCTTCTGCCTTTCTGAGAGCCAAGGTATGTGGGATTTGACTCTCTGCTTATCCCTGACACTCAAATAAACTCATCAAAAGGAAAATAAAATGCAATGCATGCCTATCTTAAGTAAATGCCTAAATGCAGCCTGAAAACCTGTTTGTGGAGTTAAAAACCTAAGAGCTAGATTTGTTTAAGGCATAAGAATGATGATAAACTTGTGTTTATCAAAACGAGAAAGGGGAGGAGAATTTTTGAGAAATGATTGAAAATCTTTCTTGAGGAGGAAACGAGTAGGAGATACAAAATGTCGAAAAGGAACAGAAATAAAAAATAATAGTAGTCTTAGTAATTGATTATGAGATCTGCTTAAGTTTTAGGCCAAATCAAAACAAGTATTAAGTCCTGAAGTGCTAAAGACAAGGAGATTAGTAAAGAGTGTTGATTTTAGGCCTCTTGGGCTTATTTTAGAGCTTAAATACTCACGTATTTGGTAAGATCCGGATTAGTCCTCAAGAGGTTGAGGAAAGTGCAAAGCTAATGTATTAAGTCTAAGACTTAGGGAGTATTCAGCCCCGTTGCCTGCCCTTTGGTTTGCGGGACTTGGTAACCTATGCACCCAAAATTCACGCACTAGTCTAGTTCAGTGTGCTTTAAGAAGAAATAATGCCAAAAGCATTCTATTATGAAAAGTCATCTCGAAGATCTAGCTTAGGAGCAGCTCAAAAACACAAATTGATTGGATGAGTCCCCAGAGTGAAGAGGTGGAATATTACCCTTGAAGATGAGTAATAACATATCGTCTCCTCAGTGCTTATCTCCTAGGATATTTAAATATCATACTAAGGGCATGTAAGCACCTTGTGCTGGTTCAGGTGCCATGGGCGGGATTATCTCGAAATGTCGATTGTCAGGGCCTGAATTTAACTATAGAACACCATGGGTAGCACTATCTCGAAGTGTCGAAAGCTAAGGTTTTGAGGGCTGCCATGGGCGATGCTATCTCGAAGAATCGAAAGCCAGGGACCTTTCGAGAATTGATGATGGGATAAGAAATCCGATATAGACCGTGTTTAGGGCCAATTAGAGGAAGGATTTAAAGAAATATAAAAAGTAAAGAGAGAAAACTCTTAAGATGAAAAATCCTTCTTCATCTCTCTCTTATCAAAATGCTTTAGCAAACTAAACCTGGACATGATACGTTTAACGCACGTGTGCTTTAACTGTTGTGGTCAACGAACCTTTGGGCAATTTTTGCGGGCCTTAGAAACTTTCACGGAAGACTCAGGCTGAAGCTGGTCAGGTCTAGATCTTAGCTGGTACTTGAGTACCTCTAGGCTTATTGTTAGCATTTTACTCTAATTTCTAGAGAGGCACAAATCAGGCATCTAAACATCAAAGCATGTCTAGAAATTTAGTTATTTCCATGAGATTTTGCTAGGGACTAGCAAAAGTTAGGTATGGGGGTATGATGGTAACACCATCATTCACCATAACTAACTTGAATTAGCTGAAATCAAGTGATAAATGCTCCTGAATGATTACTTGAAGATCGTAATTCCATGCAAATCCATTTTGAGAAGAGAACAACAAAATAGGGTTAAATTTGCAGTTTTAACATCACATCTTAAATTCAGAGTAACCACGGGGTCACCCAGGGGTTAATTAAAGGTTAAATGAGCATTAAAGTCTAATAAGTGGGTTAACACAGATAGAAATGGGGTTTCACGTATTTCGAGAACCAAAATAGCACACCAAAACCCTATTTTCAGATTCACTTAAATTGAAGAGGTTATGGTTAGGATAAAATTCATATAAACCTTCTACAATTCATATAAAAATATTCTAAGAGGTTTGGTATCCTTGGTTTGACCATCTGAACCCATTTAACTTAGAATAGAGTTTTAGACGGGATTTTGGCTTAATTTGGGCTTCTATGTAATTTGCCTAGCCAAATGTGGTCAAAACTTAAATCCAACTTCACCATTAGATTCCTTGGGTCCAAATTAGTATAAGGCCAAAATTTGGGCCCAATTAGAGTTCATCTTCACCTATTTTGTAGTTTAGCCCCTAAAATCTCTATCCTTCACAGTTAAGCACCTAAGTTGTGATTTTATTACATTATGGTCCCTATCTTTTGTCATCCTCTCCATGATAAGCTCCCAGCCACTTGAAATCAACTCAGAGTCCTAAACCCAATTCCACCGACTATGATTCAACAAGATCTCCATCAGATCTTCACCAAATCTCACAAAAATTGGTGAGATTGGTATTCAGATGGTGAGTGATCATTTGAACACGATCATAAGCCGAGATTCACACTATAGAGCTCAGGTGAAGACCTTGAAATCTGTGAGGAAACCCAAATCAAATCGCAATGAAATTACGATGAATTCTCTTGATTGAGCTCAAATTAGAGCTCTATATAAGCTCGCGTACATCTCAAGCTTCTCCTTAGCTCGGTTTAAGGCCAAAAAGACCTCTTCACCTTCCCCGGCCTACTCCACCGTAGCTCCGGCAACTTCCTCCCTTGTCCTCCTACGGTCTCTCAACGGCCAAATTGGGAACGCCTTCGCCTTCCTCACCTTCTTCTACCTCTTGTCGGCCAAAGCAGAGGTTGCCTGCCCCTTCGTCGTCGTCACTCCTCATCACAGGAGTACTCTCCTTCTCTGGCACCGACCAATCAAAGTCAGTGCCAAATCTCCTCCTTTTGGTCTACTAGTTAGGTCAAATCTCTCCCCCTCTCTCTCTAGACTCCATTCAACTCCTCATCCTATTTTGACTGTCGTTCCACTGTCTTCCCTTCCGTCTTCCTCGACTCCAGCCACATCTCCGAAGTGGTCATTGCGCCACCATATGCACTCAAACAACAAACTACCACCACGACCTTCCTCTTGAATCCACGACTAAAAGCCCTTCTTATTTGGGCTTCCAACCATGCAACCGACCCGATGACCAACCCACCAAATCACCTACTACCCCGACCACGTTCGACCTTTACAGCACTCAAAACACCTTGACACCACCACCGTCGCATTCCTCTCCTCACAGCGAAGCTCAGGAGCATTTTAATTGGGGCTTTGAGACAGTATTTATGTATCTCAGGTTCTTGCCATCATCGTCGACTCGCCGCCATCGACTGCCGTGCTTCGCCCACCTTTGGCTTCGATTCCACCTCGAGCAGCCGTGGCGTCATCTGGAGACCCCATCTATTGCCTTGATTTGAAGAAAGGGCTCCAGCAGAAGCTTAATTGCGAAGACATCAGTTGCTCCTTTGCACGCAAGGAAGGAGGTTGAAACTTAGTCTCACCTTGTAACGACCCGATTCCCGAACCCCTACGAGACATGAGAATCGGACCGACTCGACTGATCCCAAGACCTAGTCGTCCAACGAGAAAGTAACCAAAAGAGCAGTAAAATAAACCACATTCAACATGTATATAACTAGCAGTAACAAAAGACAGCAGTAGAGAAAAGAAATACTACAGTATACACCACCACAACAGTAGAGAAATAAACATATACATAAACATGAAGCTTACAATAAAGAGAGTACAGGGGGTGACAGAAACTACTCACTACAACGGAAAGAAAAGTACAGTGGGTACTACTAGTAACACTACTGGGCTCTACTAGGCCCAACGCCCTCTGCAGCCGCCGACTCTGGCTGCTCAACACCTGATCCTGAAAAGTAACAAGGGTGACACGTCAGCGAAACACTGAGTAGAGTGGCAGCTAGAAGAAGCAGTAGAGTGGACAGTAGCTGTTATATTTTTACTTTCTTTCTTTATATTTTTCCATTTATTCACTATTGATTTATTTCTCAGATTCTTCTCTTGATCTTGAATGTTCCTCGTGGGAACGATCTTGATTGCAGTCTTTTCCGAAAAGTAGAAGTAACACGTGGTGCTCTCCTAGTCGGGAGAGTCCCTCGTGGTGGTCTTACCCTTAGTCAACCATCCCAAGGTCACTGACAGATGTAACGGTGACTACGTCACGTGCGATAAATGCACGGGTAGCTACCCCGCACTGGCACGTGGTCAGTTGTTTCCGTTAATGGGTGCGCCCAAAGCACAGCACGGAACCAGTATAGGGCAGAGCCCTCTCAGTAACAGGGGTCCAGCCCCTCCACAGTAACCAAACAGGGGTCTTGCCCCTCCACAGTCCGCGCACCCTCGCCTGACTACCCTGGTTTGCCCAGTGGGCCTAACAAGTCGGTGTAGGACGGCTAGCAGAACCATGGGGCCCATGGGGTAGCTAGTGCTCTCCCTACACTAGTAGCTCTCCCCGGTACGGTGTACACGAGGGCCAAGAGTCGGTACAAAGTGGCCAGACCTAACCCCGGGTCCCTAGGGCGGCTGGCTCTCCTCTGTACTAAGAGGTAACAGGTGCTTTCCCTGGTACTACGTACCCAAGGGACAGCAAACTTTCCCATTCACTTCTCTAGCTCCATCCCATTTATTTCCAGGAGCTCTACTCCTAATTCCCCGTAGGGTTCATGCTCATGTTTCTCAGGCCAAGCCATGCTAGGTTTCATCATTTTAGGTTGATACGCATATAATATGTGTTCCAACATTCAACTTCCTTTTTCTTTCCAATTTGTATACAAACAGCTCGTATTTAATTTCAGCCAACAGAAATTACATGCAAAAGTTACTAGTAATAGTACTCTACATTCCATAGGCAGCTGTTATCCAATTTCAGGCAATTATTATTATTTTATCCACTTGTCCAAGACTGCAATGTATATATATATTCAGCTAGTTTTCCAGTCCTAGGATTCATGCCATACCCTAGGATCTATCATTCAATCTAGTTTTCCAGTCCTAGGATTCATGCAATACCCTAGGACCTATCATTTAATCTAATGTTTCAGCCCTAGGGTTCATGCAATGCCCTAGACTCTATTAATTGTTTCATAAGTGTATAATTTTTGATAAATAAATTAAAGGGCCACTCTACCCGCAAAACTGGGAGTACTGGGGGCGTGGTCGGCAATCCCGCGCGCCTTCGCAACCCCCAGAGCTGCAACGGAATGGGATCCTGACACAAGGATCAACACAAGGAGTTACTTAGAACAGTATACAATTATTGTAAACAGGTAGAGGAAATAAATCTGGGAAGAATGAAACTTGAAACGCGGAAAACGGACTCCGAACGGACCCTAAACGGGTAAAAAATGATGAGTCTGCCCCAAAATCAGACGTCTGGAACTTCTTCCAGACGTCTTAAAAGGTCGATTATGCCATACCTTGGTCTGCGCAGTCCTTCAGACATCCAGAAGCCCGCTGGATCGTCTGGACTTAGTTTCCAGATGTCTGATTGTCACCCCGGACGTCTGGAGGTCCTCTCCGTCGTCCGGTACTGTGCCCAGACGTCTGATCTGTGTGCGATGGCGAGCCCTCGCACCTCCCGAACAACTCCTACACACACACTCGCTCTCATCACGAAGAGGTACAGAAGAACTCTGCGGACGGCTGCATGGCCGTACACGCGAAAGAAGGAGAAGATAACAAATATTGTACCTGTCAGACGTCTGGTCCTTCCACCAGACGTCTTCTGCGTCGTCTGGACATAAGTCTAGACGTCTGATTCTGGGAAAATTTCCCAGAATCAGGACCCTTTCCGCTCTCCGCCTGCAGTGCATGGCCATGCCGCGCCGCGTCTGCCTGCTGCCTGAGTTGCAGCAGCTCCTCCGCGACACCCCACGCTTGCTGCTCTCCTGCCGGGCAGCTCTAGTTGCCCCGGCAAGCTCGTACCCTCGCGGTCGAGCTTCTACTTCCTCTCGCAACAACCGCTCTTTCCCGCACGCTCGCAGCAGCCACTGCTGCCACTCTCACTCGCTCGCGCTCTCGCTGGCAGGGAGAAGGAGAAGAAGAAGGCGGTGGAGTGAGGGTGAGGGTGAGGGAGGTGCTATTTGAAGGCAGCACGGGGAGAGAGAGAGAGAAAGGCTACGTCGTCTGCAGGGAGGGAGAGAGAAGAGAAGAACGAAGGCGGCGGGTTTAGTCTGCGTGCGCACGTGCGCAGACGCAAACCCATACGTCGAAAAAATTTAATACCAGACGTCTGGGAAGGCTTCCAGACGTCTGTGCCACTTCCCAGACGTCTTAAACGACGCCTGATGCTTGTTCGTAACACACCTCATATGTAACAAGAGAGTGAATTAAAGGTAAAAGTGAATGGGGCTTATCTCATACACGGGGTGAAGTCCCTCACTCACATGTGCCTCACACCTTACCTCCAATACATGCCACGTGGGTTGAGGAAAAGAAGAGAAAATCTTAGGAGTAGGGGGAAAGGATTTTGCTTGAGGATCCGTGCTTCAGGATTCTATTATGGCTAATTTCTCTCTTAGTCTGGAGGACGCAGGGCCCCCTCACCCCGTCATCATCTTCTTGCTCCGATCCACGAAGGGAGGGGCTCTCCCTTCCTCGACCATCACCTCATTCATCTTCCCCACTCACCCAACAAACCCACCAACGCCACTGCGAGCCACCACGCCCTCCGCCGCTCTGCCCCACAACCGCGCTCTCCCCGCTGTGACCTCCTCGCACAACCTCACCGACGACCGCGAGCCACTGCACCATCTGCGACCTCCCTGCAGAGCTCCTCACCCTCTCGGCCACCACAGCCACTGTGATCTTTGACTCCCTCTCGACTGCACACGACCGCACACCTGCAGTAGAGAAGACCACGCCCTCGATGCTCCCGATCAGGACCACAAGCTCGCCTCCTCTCTCTGACAAGGAACTCTTCGTGCCTCCCCCACCCCCATCTCCTCCCTGCCGCCTCCACCCAACAGCACATCTCCTCGACCCATAGAGCCCAGCGCACACCTTGATCTCCTCCCCATTCCAGCCGACAGATCGGCTACCGACGCACGGGACCTGACGACCTCCTCCAGCCACCGCGCTCACCCCTCCTCAGATCGCAACCTCTGTGCTCCGACGACTCTTGACCACACCACCTGATCAGCTCCGCCTCGATGCTCTTTTTCTCCGCTCCTCATCCCAGCACCGGCCAGAGGACACCTGCGATCTCAGCCGGCTCCTCCACCGCCAGCAGCAACACACGCCGCCGGTCTCCACTCGATGCCGTCCAGCCGATCTCCTAAAGCCAAGCTCATCGACCATCATCCCCTCTCCGCACGCGAGCACATGCTAGAACCTCCTCCCCTGTTTTGCTACAGTGGGGAGGTATTAGTTGGGTTTGGATTTTACGGTTGACAGGAACTATTCCTTTATTTGTGAGGTTATTTTATTACATTACAATTGCATCAAGTCCTTTAACTTCCTCTCCCTCTCCCTCGTTTTATATCATAAAACGGATTGACTTGAATGAGAGGTAAATATTTGATTCAAAGTAAAATAATAATCTTACTAATTATTTTTTTGATATTGGATTTGAATTTCCTTATCGATACAACCTAATCCATTGTGGTTAGGTATAAATTATGTTACTATTTTAATTGAGAGGTTTTCCATCACATAATTTATTCTGGAACAACATATATTTCTTTGATATTATTTCTTCAAGTGAAAATCTCTCAATCAATATGCATTGTGTTTTTGATTAAAAAATTCACAAACTAAACGGTTATCAAATAAATCAGAGTTCAAAAAATCATAGATAATTTTATATAACTTCGATTGACTTGATATTTATGGCATTGAATTTTCGTGGAAATCAAGAATTTAGGAAAAATTTGAAAAAAAATATTTTCTTAACGTTTGATTACACAGATTATCTAATCACCGACTAGGGGTCAAAATAGACTACTAGATCCCTAGTGCATTTTAAATCTTGAAAAATTTGAAAAATGTGCATTAAATTCCTGGAAAAGTATTTTTTCAGTGCCTTCTTAGTGGTGTAACATGACCAATTGATTGCATTGTTTGGGTCACAAAATATTTCTGAATTTTGGACTTAAAAGAATCATCTTAGCAGCTACTTATTTCTAGGCTTTGAAACCTTAAGGTAAAGCACCTTTTGCATTGTGTACTTCTAAAGAAAATCTATCTCATAGATTGGGACTTACAAAGAAACTCTTGCGTGCTCATCAAAAGCTTGCTTGAATTTATCTAGCTATGAAACCCTAAAATATATTTATACAAGCAATTGAACCTTAAAATTCATTTCATCATTAAAATTGCTTATGAATCCCTTGCTTGTGCACTTCACACTTTTGAAATCAATATTAAGGGCAATATCCCCCTAACGCCCATCATATTTCAAAAGTACTTCAAGCTTAAGCCTAAAATTGAGTAGACGTGCCTTAGCTAGGACTAATTTTCTCGACAACTTGAAGTTAGATTGGGCTAAGATCAAGGCCTTGTCTACTTAGACCAATTGGTAACAAGAAAGGTCAGTGTGCTAATCGCATTAACCTTTAGTGGTATCCTGCCGTGTGGGGTGTCCTAGGGGGTCTCACCCTTCTAACCAGCTAAGTAATTCAAGAGTTGGTCTAAACTAGTCGTATTTTAGGGAGCCAAGATTAGGTCTAATTAAGGTTTACACTTTGAGGCTTAATTTGTTTGCTTGTTTGGGAATTCTCTCATCTGTCTTCTCGCTCTCATCTATAGACCTTCTTTTGGTTTAAGCAAGGGAGACGATCTCTAAAACCTAATTTGCTACCACCTTGAGAGAGAAATCCTAAGAGAAGACTTGCTTTTCAAAAATCTGAATTTGAATCTTCTTCAATGGCTAGTCACCATGAGGGAGATGATCTTGAAGGGGAAGAACTAAATCTAGATCCAATGGCTCTTTTATGGAGGCAAATTGATAGGTAGGGCCAGCATCATGATAGCTAGATGCAGACTGTAGTGCAGGCCATTGCTTGACTCTAAACTGGGAGAGCAGACCGCCCTCTCAGAGACTTTTACAATCCTCCCGATGCCCAACCTGAACCTTTTCTTAGGTCACCTTAGGATGGGGATGATTTTGAGCTTAAACCACAAATCATCAATCTGATTCCCACTTCCATGGCCACAATTTTAATGACCCCTTTCACCACTTTGAAGAACTTCTACACATAGAAAGGACCTTTGGCCCTAGAAACATGAATGATGATAACTTGATGATGAAAATATTTCTATTTTCCTTAAAAGATAAAGTTGGTCAGTGGATGAAAACAATTGGTAGACCAATCCTAACTTGGGAAGATTTGAGCAGCAGTTTTATGAAGAAATTCTTTCCCATAGGAAAAACAAATGCCCTTAGATGTGCCATTACGACTTTTAAGCAGAACCCTGGGGAACAATTGCATGAGGCTTGGGAGAGATTTAACGACTCAGCTTGGAAATGCTCTCATCATGGGATTTCTAAGTGACACTTGGCCCATATTTTCTATTATGGGTTAAGTGACAACTTGAAAAATTTTGTTGATGCAGCATGTGGGGGTAATTTCCTAAGCAAAGATACTGAGGGAGCCTTTGAATTATTTGAGAATATAAGTGAAAATTCCCTCAACAATGCCTCTATATCTACCTTCAATAGATCAAATTAACCAAGGAGCGGAGTTCATGAGATTAAGGATAATTTGAATTTGGTTGATTAGAATTGATTGCACAACGATTGGATAAGGTGGAACTTGTTGGAAAAAATGTTGAAAATTTGGATAAGAAATTGGATAACCTTCTGAAGGGCGGGAATTCCTTAGGTACACATTCCAAAGTAAACCTGATGCCTTTATGTTAACCTGCACCCAACTCCCCAATCCTCTAGGTTAAGAATTAGTATACAATATTAATGACCTAATCATGGTTCCACCCATGAGCCAACTTTACTTGGACCCATCTCTTTTTGGGTACCAAGGAGGGACCTTGATGCCCTTAAATTCTGAATTAGGCATCCCGATGCCTAATTATCTTGAGGATATTAACGCACTCTAGGGATACACTAGAAATGATCCATATTCAAACACTTACAACCCTGGATGGCGTAACCATCCTAATTTTACTTGGTTAAGTCAGAAACTCGTCTAGGGTCCTAACTTAACTAGGCAGAATAATTGTGGGCAACCTAGTAGGCACACACAACCACGAACTTACTAGCCTCAACCTACCTAGGAAGCCCACCATCTGATTTGAGTTTAGTCCTCAAGGAAATGCAGGAAATGAATTTGAGACAAAAAGAAGAAATAAACCAATTGAGGATAGAATTGATGGGACGATTGGACCAATTAGTTGATACTAGACAACATGGGATGCTGCCATCTCAGCCCATCCACAACCCCAGAAACTTTAATAGGGTTAACCAAAACAACACACGGGAGCAACAAGCACATATAGTTCAACCTGCTCCGTAGCACCAACCTGGCTTTGTTAACTTTGATCCTAACCAGGCTCAAACTATCTTGCAAAACCCACCTCAACCTTCTAACTATAATGCTTTTGTTGGCGTCGTAACTTTGAGAGGTGGGAAACAAATCCAAGATCCTTACTCTTCCAAATTTAAATCTAATCAAGATCTTGAGGAGCCTGAATCTGACCTGGGAGACTAAGCTAATCTAGGAGACAAGGATCAAGAACCTTTTCTTGAAGCCTCGAACAAACCCAGGAAAAAGAAAACCAATCCATTTGAGGAGTGACTTGACATTTTTAAACAACTCCAGGTGAATATACCACTCCTAGAAGTAATTGAGAATATCCCAGCCTATGTGAAATTTTTGAAGGAAATGTGCATACCTAAACGTAAGGGGAAATCATCTAAAAGGATAGTGTTATTTGAACAAGCTAGTGCGGTTATCCTTAAAACCTACCACAAAAACAAAAAGATCCTGGAGCCCCTCTGATTTCTTGTGTTATTGGAGATACTGTCTTTGATAGGGCTCTTTTAGATTTAGGTGCCTCCATCAATTTGATCCCCATGATGTTATATGAGAAATTTAACTTTGGAGAATTAAAACCTACTGAGGTCACACTACAGTTGGCTGATCGATCTGTGAGCACATAACAGGGAATTATTAAGGATATAATTGTCAAGGTTCACGATTTTTATTTTCCTGTGGATTGCTTTGTCCTTGACATGGAGGTGCCAGAAAATTTGAAGAACACACCAATAATTTTGGGAATACCATTCTTAGCTATTGCCAAGGCTAATGTTGATTGTGAATCTGGTAGTATGGAAATTAAATTTGGGGACAAGAAGACAAGGATTAATATTTTTAAGGCTATCAAATAATTTGAGGATTGTGGAATGATAGAAGATTCTAAGGATGTGGACCAAAATGTTGAATACTGTATGAATTTAGGAGTTTCCCAATCCAACCCTACAGGCCTTGATCCCCAAACCAATCAAGAGGTCAGTCACCCAATCACTGACTTGATTCTAAGGCCTCTTGAGGATAATTGTGATCCGCCTTTGGACCCTTCATCCCAAGGACCCAAACCTGAACTAAAACCTCTTCCTGATTATCTAAAGTATGTTTTCTTGGGATCTGATCAGACTTATCTAGTGATCATTAGCTTTTATCTAACCCAAACTTGGAAAAATCAATTAATTCAAGTTTTGGGAAGAAACAATAGGGCAATTGGTTGGACATTAGATGATTTGAAGGGAATCAGTCTTACTTACTACACCCATAGAATATATGTTGAGGATGGATCTAAACCTTCTCGGGAAATGCAGAGATGTTTGAATCCTAATATGCGGGAGACTGTGAAAAAGGAGATGATTAAGTGGTTAGATGCGGGAATAATCTACCCAATCTCTGACAGCTCGTGAATTAGTCCTGTACAAGTGGTTCTTAAGAAAGCTAGGCTAATTGTGATTACTAATGATAATGGGGAATTGATTACAGGAACCTAAACAATGCAACTAAGAAAGACTACTTTCCACTTCCCTTCATTGATCAGATTCTTGAAAGACCAGCCGGCCAAAAGTTTTTCTGTTTCTTGGATGGCTACTCCAGCTACAATCAAGTCGCTATCCACCTTGGCGATCAAGAGAAAACCACCTTCATATGTCCCTACGAAACCTTCACATTCTGTAGGATGCCTTTTGGATTATGCAATGCACCAACAACTTTTCAAAGGTGCATGCTTGTAATCTTTTTAGACATGGTGGGTGATTTTATGGAAATCTTTAAAGATGATTTTTCTGTGTTCAAGGACTCCTTTGAATCTTCTCTGATCAATTTGGAGAAAACTTTACAAAAGTGCATAGAGGTAAATCTTATTCTATCTTAGCAAAAGAGCCACTTCATGGTTAGGGAAGGCATTGTCCTTGGCCATGTCATGTTTGAAAGAGGAATTGAAGTGGATAAAGCTAGGGTGGACACTATCATAAAACTCTCGCCACCTTCGACGGTTAAACAAGTGAGATCATTTTTTGGACATGTGGGAATTTACCATCTATTCATTAAGGATTTTTCTAAGGTGACGAGGCCCTTAAGTAATCTACTAGTGAAAGATCAAACCTTTGGTTTTGATTCAAGTTTCTTAAGGGATTTTAATCTATTGAAGAAGGCCATTATGCAATCACCTATCCTACAACCTCCTAATTGGGATCACCTATTTGAAATCATGACCAATGCTTCTAATTTAGCTATTGGCACGGTCTTGGGACAAAAGATTGATAAGAAACCCTCTGTGATTTACTACACCAGTAAAACTCTTAATGAGACTCAAAAGAATTATACCACTATAGAAAAAGAGTTGTTAGTAGTAGTGTTTGCTCTAGAGAAGTTTAGACCCTATCTACTTAGATCTCATGTCACAATTTTCACAGATCATTCTATATTAAGGCACTTGATGTCTAAGAAGGATGCAAACTTAGATTAATAAGATGGATCCTTCTACTCTAAGAATTTGATTTAGAAATCAGAGATAAATCTGGTGCCCAAAATGTAGTAGCAGATCATCTTTTCAGAATCCTTGTAGAATCTGCAACTCCTCAATTTTTTGATTCATTCCTTGATGAGACTCTTTTGACTATCTGTAAACTACCTTGGTTTGCAGATGTTATTAACTATTTGACAATTGAAAAATTACCCATGGATTGGCTTAAGCATAGGTGTGATAAGTGAATTTTTGATGCCAAATACTACTTTTGGGAAGACCAAGAACTGTTTATAATATGTGTGGATCAGGTTATTCGTTGTTGTGTTTCGGATGAGGAGATCACAAGTGTGCTAGAATTTTGACATACTTTTGCTTGTGGAGGTCACTTCTTAGGAAAAAAGATGGTAGCCAAAGTGCTGCAAAGTAGATTATATTGGTCGTCTTTATTCTGTGACTCATTAAATTTCTATTGGTCATGTACTAAATGCCAAACCTTGGGAAACATGACCTGGAAGGACATGATGCCCCTTAATCTAATCCTTGAAATCGAAATCTTTAATGTTTGGGGCATTGATTTTATGGGACCTTTTATCAATTCCTCTGGGTACCTATGCATACTCGTTGCAGTTGATTATGTATCCAAATGGATTGAAGCCATCCCAACTTGAACCAATGACCATATGGTGGTCATGGACTTTGTAAAGAAAAATATCTTTAGTCGGTTCAGTATACCAAAGGCTCTGATTAGTGATGGCGGGTTTCATTTTACTCATAACCAATTCAGGATCTTACTGACTAAGTCTGGAGTCACTCATAAAATCTCTACTCCATACCATCCATAGACCAATGGACAAACTGAAATTTCCAATCGGGAAATTAAGAAAATCCTTCAAAAGATAGTCTACTCAGATCGGAATGATTGGTCTACAAAATTGGATGACAGTCTCTGGGCTTACTGGACTGTGTATAAGACCCCGATTAAAATGTTTCTGTTCCGTTTGGTCTACGGAAAATCTTGTCATTTACCAGTTGAACTTGAACATAATGTTTATTGGGCAATCACAACTTTTAATTTGAATCTTGATCAATCTAGATGACAAAGGAAGCTCCAATTGACTGAATTGGAGGAAGTCCGAAACAATGCTTATGATAGCATAAGACTTTATAAGAATAGGACGAAAGCTTTACATGAAAAATATATTTCCTGCAAAAGCTTTATCCTTGATAAGAAAGTTTTGCTGTTTGATGCGCACTTGAAGCTTTTTCTAGAAAAATTAAGATCAAAGTGGACAGGTCCTTTTATTGTGAGAAAAATTTTCCCTTATGGAGTTGTTCTAATTCTACATCCCAAGACTGGCTAGGAAACTAAGGTCAACAGTTAGAGGCTGAAGCCTTGTATTACTCAGTATCTTGATCCTATTCCTGGTAATCACATTAACCTCGTAGAATTATCTCAGAGCTGAAATAAGTCCGGCAAATGATGTTAAACTTAGCGCTGGTTAGGAGGCAACCTAGTATTCTATACATGTATTTTTCATTTTTGTTTGTCCAAGCTGATAGGGATTAACAAGCTCAGTCAGGTGATATCCCTTCCTCTTGCTTATGACATTTTAATTTACCTACATACATTTCAATAAGGACTTTGTAATAAATAGGCATGAGGAGGTGGACATTGCATGTCTTATTTTTGTGTCAGCTAATCTTGTTAGAACTTATAAATAGCATTAAAAAAAAATCATTTATACATATTGCATTCATACATAATGTATTTTTATCAAGGAGGTTTTATTGGGGTATTTCTTATAGAATTGTTTCTTAGTTTAGAATCTAGTACAATTATTTCACTTGCATGTAGACTTTGCAATGGATCCTTTATGAAAACCAATAGATATTTTTAGTTTGTCGAGGAGAAGCATTGCATCTTTTCCTGAATCCTTGGACAATTAGTTTGGGAGTTAGGCAAACTATCTTTTGTTAGATCCACTAAACAGTTGTGAGGTGAGAGTAGAGTGTCTACTGGTACTTTAAGTTTAGTGTGAGGACTCGTAAGTTCTAGATAATTGGATGATGATACCTTAGAGTTAGGTATAGTCTTCTCTCTAAATCCCTGTGTATAAATATTTTGTGAATTTCTGAGAGCCACCAAATAAGGCAGATACGCAGAGATTGAGTTCTAATAAAACTATGACTAAGGTGGATGGTTACGACTATCCTTTATGGAATCCTCTGCTAAAGGAGGGTATTAGGGTCAAAGGTTATAAGTATATTGTCCTATCCATCCCTTCTCGATGCCGAGAGTAGGCACTTTCACCAAATAAGTCACATAATATCCTCTGGTGCATCATCATTCCCCAAAAATGCCTCTTAAATAAAGTTTATGTTGCATTGGTATTCAATGAAAAAAAAAAGAGAAAGAGAAAAAAGAAAAGTAATATATATATATATATATATATATATATATATATATATTTGAAAAATATATATTTTTTGAGTTCAGAGTTTAGTCTATGTATGAGTCAATTTCATTGAGGCAAGAAAACACCTATTGCTATCCATCAAATATGACCCTTACTTATTTTTTCAGTATTTCTGACCGCTTGAATACTGGCTGAAGGTTTCTAACTTAGTTGTAGGGTTATCAGAATTATAATCGGAGTATTGATGCCATGCGAGCTCACCAAATATTGAATGCTTCTACAAACCTAGTGAGATTGTGAGCTCTCCAAAGAAAAGAGAGAGAGAGAGACAAAGAGAGAGAAAGTGTAAAGGAACTTAAAGGGAGCACAGTTTTGAGCTTCTCTCGACTTGTTTGATGATCTAGAGATTTAGAGTCTGTAGCAGTAGGCTACGTATAACATCAGATGAGTGTGAGCCACCAAATATGAAACCATTTGACTCAGACATCTTCTTCCTAAGCCAAAAAGCCAGGGTTAAATCACAGATTACTTGCTATGTTATCCCTTAGGGAAGAAGTTTGTTTATCCTGATAGAATTTTTTTTACTAAGGGCTAAGTACGAACTTTAAATGTAAGTTGACTTTTCACTTGGATTTGTTGCTTAGGCTACTATCACATCATTTTCATATTTATCTAGATCTCTAAATTTTTGGAAGAAAAGAAATCTTTTGTCAAACCCTTGATAAAAAGGAATAAGCAGTCCTTTGGGGGCCGAGTTATAATTAGCATGGATCATACATTTTGCATTCATTTTTCATTTTTTCATTTTCTAAGGGACTAGTAAAATATAGGTATGTGGGTATGATAACAGCTTAATTTATTACCTTAATTAGCTTAATTTAGCGTTAGCTCTTTCGTAAATTCATGCATTTAGAATGTGAATATTGCATTTAGAGCATGCATGCATATCATATGCATTGTGTTTATTTTAGGTCTAATTATCTAATTCTAATACTCTGTCAATAATGTAGGTAAAGGACGTAGAATGACTTGGAGCCATGTAGAATAAAAGTGGGATAGAAGATAAAGCTACAAAGCTAGGAGCTAGTTGAAGACCAAGACTTGATTAAGGAAGAAATAAAGATCCAATTAAAGAAGAAGAAAGAGAGGGACTAGGATAACATAACCCTATCCTTAGAACCTTAGGATGCCCTTATCTCAGCTCCTATCCTTAAGGTAGCTCAAATTGGATAAGTGAGCTTAAAAGCTAAAATCATGTATAACTCTATCCATGATCTTAATCCTTTATCCATAGGGTTGTCCTACTATCCAAGAAGCTGACCAACCTATCCTTGAACCAATCCCTAATCCCAAAACCTATTTAGATCCATGAGCTCACTTAATTGACTTAGTATAAGTCAATTGGGTTCATGGAACCTATTTGGACCCAACCCACTAGACTTAAGGTCAACCTAGCCTAATTAGGAACTTATTCTCACAACCTATGTCTACAAAACCTAGCTTTAACCTTACCCACATAATACTCATGAAATTCCTAGCCTAATCCTCTTAAGTTGGTGCTAACTTAAGAAGATTTGATCTCTTAGTGGTTGGCTACGAGACAAGATCTTATCTCTTGGCAAGATTTTATCCCTTGGTAGCCACCCACCTAGGTTGACTATTTTTAGAGAACTCTTATCCTATCCTAACCCTATAACTTAGATCTTAAGGTCCCTATTCAACCAATCCTAGGTATCACTTTTGATTAAATCTAAACCATCCAAATTAGCAATCCTACTCTAGATCAATCAATAGGAAGCCACATACTTTTCTATAAAGTACCCAGCCTCTATCCTTTGGAACATAACTTAGATACCGAGAGATAGAGAAAAATAGCCTTAGTATAAGATAGATCACCATAGTGCATGCCTCCCTCTCTCGGCAGCATCTCTCTCTGGTCTTCTTCCTGGCACCCTGAATTTGAAGTGCTGCTATACTTCTCACAAGCATCCTTCAAGTGACTCCGTCATCTCTACCACATTTTCTTACTATGTTCCTCCTTAGTTTATTCTTCTGTTTCATATTATTTTCAAGCATTCAATTACATTAGATTTGTGAGACATTTTTTTATTAATAAAATGTTTATTTGATCTCATGAATGCTTGTCTATATATACATATATACATATATAAATTTTTGTTTAGAATGTCTTTTCGAAAAGCTTTTGCACAAAAATCACATTTTGCCTCCTTGAGAATGACTCGGTATTTACCAAAAGATTTAAAAATTTATTTTGTTTCTGTGTGATTTGCAACTACAATGATATAAAAATCTTTTTACACGATTCGTGGTGAACATGCCTCCATAAGAGGCATCCACAAAGTTCCTTAAATTCTCATTCAACCCATGATAAAAGATTTAGGCAAGATGCCATTTCGGGACCTCATGGTGGGGACATTTTCTCATAAGATCATTGAACCTCTCCAATGCCTCATGAAGTTGTTCCCTTGGGTGTTGACTAAAGGTAGTGATTGCTCTCCTTAAAGCATTGGTTTTTCATATGGGAATGAATTTCTTCAAAAAAACATTCTTCAATTCATCCCAAGTATCACTTGGTCTTGTAATAGTTCTAAACCAAAGTGCAGCTTTATCTTTCAGGGAGAAGGAGAACATTTTCATCATTAAAACCTCCCAACTTTGGTTTTTAGGTCTAGTAACCCTACTAAGGTTTTGGAGTTTCTCAAGGTGTTGGAATGGGTCCTTAGTATTAAGTCCATGGAAATGAGGGATGAGGCTAATGATATTAGGTTTGAGTTTTGGATCATTTTCCCCATTGGGAAACCTAACAATAGGTTCAAGCTCAATGTTAGCATGATTATAGTGATCCCAGAGAGGTGGAGGTTGATTCGGGTTAGGATTCTGAATAGCTTGAGTCAAAAGTAGGATTTGTTGTTGGAGTTGATTTTGAGCATCAATCTATTGCTGCATCAGTTCCATAGGATTGGGTGGATCTTGGTCCTCAAATTGATCATGAGGGGGGGGGGGCTTTCAGGATTCCAATTTTCACCCATTGTACTACATTTAGAATCAGAAATTAAGATTCTCCTTCTAGGTTCTCTTTCCAAAGATTCCTTCAAGTTAGGTTTTTGTGATCTACGTCCGTGCATACACTTGAAAGGACTTGAGATACGAAGAGAATAAGTGAGAGAAGTGTGTGCGCAACAAGCAACAAATCTAGTCCTTAATGTGTACCTCGATTAGACCTAAAATCTCAAAAGTCTTGAATTAGAGCGTAAATAATTTGTCCTTTCTTCCTTTAGCTAATTTGGCTAGGTTGAGTACGAGGGGGTTAGAGGGAAGGTTCAACCTAGCCTAATACTAGGTTCCTTTGTATCTCCTAACCATGGTCATTTGACATGATCCCATAGCCTAGACACTATATTCAGCTTAAGGAATCAAGGCAAACTATTTACACCCCTTTTAGAACCCCCAAGACTTGACTTAGTCTTACCTAGGGCACGTCTATGCTTTTTTAGTTAAGACTTGAGATATTGGTGCTTTTGGAATGTGAGTGGGTGCTAATTGGGGTGGTTGCCCTTAATTAATTGATTCAAGTGTGAGTGCATGGAACAACCCAATTGAACAAGGCCAATTATTTTTCCAAGTCTTTGAGTTCAAGCCTTGTTTAGCCCCTTTTAGGGTTTACATTTTTAATCAATTCAGCCAAGGTTTTGTAATCACATGTGAAGATATATTCCTTGAAGGCTCAAATATGATGGCGTGCTCTAGAAAAATTAAATTGCAACCTTAGCATTGAAACCCTAATTAGGCAACTCTTAAACATGAATTGCTTTTGATTTTTAATGAGAGATGTAGCCTAAGTCAAAGAAAAAGGTGGCTTCTGAGCACCACTCAATTAGGAATACAAAAATGTTTTTTTACAATTTTTTTGGACATTTAGTTATTTTTTATTGAATTATTTTCGTACTATGGTCAAAATAGATATATGACCCCTAATCAAAATATTGTAATAAAAAAATTTGACATTTTTTTTCCAAGATTCCTTATTTGATTTTGAACTACTAGAACTTGTTTCAGTTAATTTCGAGTAGTATAACATTCACGAAAAATCCAACAAGTTGAATTATTTTTGTTTTGATTTTAGATTTAGCCACTTTCGATCTGCGAATTTTTAAAAATCGTAGAAAATGAATTTTTACGTGAAATTTGGTGGGTGTACTCCCAACTTAGAGGGGCACCTTTATTCACAATTTCATAATTTGTAAATGCCTTGAGTGCCCAGAGTCAATCGAATTTTCAAATCTATTTCAGAAATCAACACGCCTGATTTGAGGCACTAAAGTGGATGATGTGCATTTTCCAAGACAATCAAGTAATTAATGTGGCCACATGCCACCCAAAGATGAAATTTTAGATTTTTCACGTGCAGGAAGAGGTTTCAAAGGTGCCTATGTTGTGTCTTGCGTGATGGTTTGGAGTTGAGTTCTTGTACCCCCTTGTTTTCTCGAATCCGCTCGCGCAAGTTCCTGCAGAACAAAAAGAGAAATCGAGGCAAATATGTTATTCTTCAACACATGTAGAGAAAGTGAAATAGTGCAAAACCAAGTTGTAACTCCCCAGCAATGGTGCTAAAAAGTGATCGCTACGCAATCAAAGTCATAAAAATATGTTCCTTGTACTTGAAATAGCGAATATACTCTTAAATTTGTTGTAATGTCCTAAAATTCAGGTTCCAAGTTGTTTTGGAGTGATCTGGGTCACTTCAAACTCGTAGACATGTGTCTAGTTAAGTGCAAGTACAAATACCTCTTAAAATGTTCAAAAACATGTATTTCTAGTCAAACCCTAGTCAAGCCTCATCAAAAGGGTATCATGTACGGTACTGTTGGATTCCTCTCGTCGCAAGCTAGTCCACCCTCAGTATTTATAGGGTGGACTTCCTCCTATTACGAGCTTCTTTTTTGTTCCCACAATCTTGGGATTTGGTGATTAATAGCATATAATGAAATAACTAGCAGGTGATCAATTAGAATATATGTCGGTGCTGTACTCGCATGATTCCTCTCTAATTACCTTGGTCAACCCGTCGATTGGCTGTTGTACAGATCTAGCATAATCCTCCACTCTGCTAGGTACATGGACTTGGGTAACTGGACTTGTCTTGAAGTACTGAACTTCTATAATTTGCCAGGTAACCAGATCCTTCGCATGACCTGATTTGTGAGATGATTTTTCTACCCTCATCAGTTGCCCCTACTCTCTTTGCTCGAGTCATCAACAGGGAGAGTAGTATGTTTTTTTGTTTTACTTCGTGTGTACTGTGCCCCCGATGATGGGTCGGGTGATATCCAAATAGTTCCATCATTGAGAATTAAACATGAAGCCTAAATTGCACGTTGGCAGGTAAATAGCCGCCAACTACTTTTACGGATAGGTCAAGATTTATTTATTGGCGGATCATGTAGGCAGGTAGAACGTTGCCTGTATATCTAATAAGTATTCGGGCAGACAAGGTGTCGTGTATTTAATTTATAGGCATGCCGCCGCCCATTTGTTTAGGAAAGAATAGGCATGTCACTGTTTGATTTTTCTGTTGGCCTTAAGAAGCCAATTTCCTACGCATTTAATTGTATGATGTAAGCACCGTCTTTCATGAGTGATGGTTAATCACTGCAGGGGTAATTTGTCACTTTATGTGCACAAGATGTGCATTAATTGTTGTAATTATGAAAAAATCGCATCTCGATATTCAAGACGGATTATGGGGATTGCGCTTGTCATTCGAATTGAGTTGTAATGATTACATGCGCAAGGGCATTAATTGTGCTCGGAAGAGCAACCCTGTCGAAGAAGGGCAATCCTTCCTTGCAGAAGTTCCTTACTCTCAACAGGATGTCAGACATTTCTGGGAAAGGTGAGCTATCCTCCTCCGCACTTCGTTTCTCTAACAAGACGTTTGGGTTATATACCTTCAAATCAGACTTTGGCAGTAAACCTGCTATTCAAGGGTTTTTGAGGGAACATGGACTCGGAGATGTCTAGTTGCAGGTACTGGGGGTTTTAACCCGCCTATGTTCTCCAGCTGGAGGAGACTTTTTTGTAGTTTGTAAATATGCCATTGAAAATGGCCTCAGGGTTCCTTTGAACCCTTTTTTGACATCTTTTCTTTCATATTACTGCCTCACACCTTCCCAACTCATCCTCAATTGCTGGCCAATTTTAAACATTTTTATTGTTCTCTGCTTCCACTTGGGCATTCGCCCTTGAATGGAGCTTTTCCGCCTCCTTTTTGAGTTGATGCCCTTGAAAGTGAAGAGGGGCAAGCCACCCTCTAAGACCTATACCTTATACAACAGTTGGACTAGGTATAGAATAACCGACCTGTCGGGTAGTTTAAAGGGGCAATACATCATTTTTTCCTTCTCCATAATGTGAAGTAAGAAGTCCCCAACTCTCGGTAGAATCCGCTTGAGAAAGACTTGTCGCTTGACCCTCATGAGATTGACCTAGCTTACTCTGAGTCAAGGCAGTTAGACATGTGGGCGGCCCTCACATGGGTGGTAGATTCCTACCCCACGCCATGTAAGTTATGGGGGAATGACTTTGATCATTTTGACCTTATTTGATGTTAACCATGGTCCTTTTGTTATTGCAGCTTTTGGGTGGTTCGCTAGGCCACACTTTGAGGTGGCGTTTAGGGAGCCCCCATAGGACTAGGCAGATTGTGGGGAAGCGCGAGTCTCGGGGGCAGGTGAAAGCAACCGGCCCCCACCATTTTTCAGGAGAGCAAGAGAAAGGAGAGGGAGTGATGATAACATCATCATGAGCCATAATTAGTTTTAATTAGTTATAATCAATTGACAAATGCTCCCATATAGTCTCCTGTGAGCCATAATTCCTTGCATATCCATTCTGAAAGAACACTAAAACATGGATAATTCTGCAGTTTTAACAACATATTATGAAAGTAGAGTAACCACGGGGTTTGTCAGGAGTTAATCTAAGATTAAATAAGCCTTAAAGTCTAATAAGATGGTCCACACAGGCAGAAACAGGGTTTCATGTATTTCGAGAACTAATACAACACCCAAAACCTTAATTTCAGACTCGGTTAAACTATTGAGGTTTTGGTCAGGATAAAATTTATCTAAATCTCCTAAAATTTGTAGAAAAATATTCCATGAGGTTTGGTATCCTTGATTTGACCTTTGGAGCCTATTTTGACCTTGAATAGAGTCATGGACAAAGTTCTACCATAATTTGGGTTTTTACATAAATTACCTAATCAAATTGGCCAAAACTGAAATCCAACTTCACCATCAGATTTGTTGGATTCAAATTAGGGTTTTACCAAAATTTGGGCCCAATTAGAGTCCATCTTGACTTAGTTTGCATTTTAGTCCCTTAAAACTCTATTCTTCACACATAAGCCCCTAGCTTTTGAAATTATTTACAAATAGCCCCCAGGTTTGTTTCCTTCTTCACGAAAAGGCCCCTGCTACCATTGAAGGTCAACTGACCTCCAGGCTAGCTTTGACCGAGCCTAAACCTACTCGAATCTTCATCAAATCCCACCAAATTTGGTGGGATTGATGTTCACACTATGAAGAAGAGATTGGGACATATCTTGGCTCTTGATTTGCCCCAGAAAGGTCGTGTGAATGCACAAATTCCTTGGGTTCTTCTTGACTTCTATTGAAGCTCAATCAAGCTTCTTTCCTATTTAGAGCTACCCCAAGCTCTATAAAAACATCCCTTTTGCAAATCCATGCTCTTTAGCTCAGTTTTAGCCAGAATTCTTCACCAAATCACCCTCTCTGATCACCTTCACCATAGCTTCGGTGACTCCTCTCTCTCCGACCTCTTCGCTTGCTACCACATACTATAGGCAGTAGGTTCTTCTTCCTCACCTTCCACCGCTCCTCGCTAGCCACAGCAAGGGTGCCAAACCCTCTTCGTCGTCGTCGCTCCATCACTGAAGGCTTCACCCTCTCCGGCGCTGGCCAATCAAAGCCGGCGCCTCCCTCGCCCTTCCATCCAGTAATTTAGGTCTTAACCTCTCCCTCTTCTTCTCTTGAATCTTCTTATCTCCTTCTCTCCCTATTTCGACCGACCAATCACCTGCTCTCCCTTTGTCTTCCTCTGCTCCGGTCGAGCTCCGACGAGGTCTCCTCAATGCCACATGCCACTAAACAACCCACTATCGGTCCCATAAGCTTCGTCACACCTTCGCAAACAAAACCCCTCAAGAAATTGAGGGGATTGCCCATCCAAACACACCATCGAACACGACCTCCATCGCACTTCTTCCTTGACTTCGCCAGACCACTACACGCACACAAACGCCACAAGGACATCGCCATCGCCTTTGCCGTCCTTAGGCAACCCTCCTGAACTATTTTGACACGGCTGCGAGGCCTTATTTCTTGTTTCATGTGTTCACCATCGCTCCGCCGCTGCCACCATCTTCTCTGGTTCCAATTGTAGTCCTCCGGCCAAGTTCTTTGTCGCTGCCATGCCTAGACGTTGCGTCTTAGTTCCAAGAAGCCTCCTAGGCATCCAATTGTAGCTGCCAGGATGCATTCATCTCCAATTAGAGGCAGGATCACTTGCAGTTGCACGTGAAGAAAGAGGCAGGGACATAATCCAACCTCGTATGCTGACAGGTGCACGAAGACACTTAAGTGGATTTTGTGATATCTGCTTATTGCCCAGTACACGAGGGGTCGGGTCCCTCACATGTGCACTCGCCCTTACGCCTTGCCCGCGACACATGCCTGCGGGTCTGGCCAGTTCCTAGGATTCGATAACTCGAACTGAACTCGATTACACCCGGGTTTAAGAGAGTAGGAGAAAGTTCTGTGAGAGGAGGGGGGAGGGTTTTGCTCTGTGATCTCGGATTTTATGCGGTTTGTAAAATACGTCGTTGTAACGCGCAAAATCGATCAACTCTTAAATTTATAAACCTAGATAGTGGGGTATCTAGGGTCATCCAAGGAGGCAATATGCTTGCAAAATTCCGGTCTCTTGCTTGGAAATAGAAATCACCTTTCTTTTTGGTCTTTTCAACTATATCATTTTTTTAGGGTTTTGAAATGACAAGAGAAAACACGAGTTGTTGGCGATTACTAAGCTAACACCTAAGTGACAAGTAATTCCTCTTCCTAAGCTCACTCTAGGCACGTGGAGGCCTAGAGTAATTAGGGAGAGGGAGTGAAGAGTGCTAGAATCACAGCAATCAAAATGCAACTAAAAGAAATTTCAAAGAAGGCAACTAGATTAATGTGAAAGTGTTTTACAGAAAAACCTAGTAGATGAATGCTTCTACTACTAGAGAATTGCAATAAATAAAATAAAACACAAATCCTCTAGATAGATGGTGAAGAAGAGGGCTTCTTGCTCCAAGCTTGGGAGCTCCTAAGCTTGAAAAGAGTCCTCCAACTCCTTCCTTGCTATGCTCCTCTAAGATGATGTCCTCCAAGGTGGTAGCTACCACCTTTAATTCTCTTCCTCCAAGGGTGGACGTCCACCCTAGGTTCTTCTCCTTTGCCTGGCCATCCTCCTTGAAGTGGAAAGCTCCTCCTCCTTGGCGTGGCACAAGTTGAAGAAAGTGGGGAGAAGAAGGCACCAAAGGGGCTGGTGATGTGCCCCCTTAATCTTCTTCTCTACTCCTTCTCCTTGGCCGTAGGTATAGGTGGATGTAGGTGGAAGTAAACACTAATGGATGATGCTCTAAAATGGTGGTAGGTGGTGGGTTTATATAGAGTAGGAAGGGGGCTAAGGTGACTCTTGAAATGGAGGGCTAAGATGGGAAGATGGAGGTGGTTGGGGATCCTATGGCTAAGGGCAATTGGCGCCAACCCAAGGGACACCTAGGGGTTGGTTATGGGTGGTGTCACCCCTTGAAGTTGGTGCCAAAATGGCTTCTAGAAGGGGGGCTTAGGTGGCGCCAAATAGGGTTCTAGAAGGAGGGGTAGGCGGGTGGCTAGGATGGGTTTTAGGGTTAGGTGTATCGTGGATGTGGGGGTGGATGTTGGCGCCAAAAAGGGGGGTAGTTAGGGTTAGGTTTTGACACCAAAATTGGTGCCTTTTGGTGGTGACGATGGGGTGAAGAGGTGGCTAAGTGGTGGCGCCAACTTGGAGTAGGATAGCTAGCTTAGGTAGGGCTTAAGTTGGTGGAGCCAGCTAGGGTTGAGTTGAAGGTGGTGGATGGCCAAGGAGCTGGTTGCTAGCTAAGCTAAGCTAGCTTAGCTAGCTATGGAGTAGAGGAGGAGGTATTGGAGCTAGGGTTTAAAGAGAGGAGCTGGGGAGGAGAAGTCTGGAGCTAGAACTGGAGCTGGCAGCTGCTGAAGAGGCTAGCATGGAGCTACTCTAGCTGGCTTAGCTTGCTAGTTCTTTGCTAGCTGCTAAGCCAAGCTAAAGTGAGATGGCTTCTACCATAATGAGTTGAGGTGAGTTGGGTCTGGTGCTCTTGGGGAGGATCAAGCTGGTTGAGGTAGCTAAGGTAGCTTAGCTTAACTGAGTTGAGCTAAGCTGAGTCCCTGAGAGCTGGACTTGAGCTTCCTGAGCTGGAATAAAGTTATCTTCAGCTGGTTGGAGTTGAGTGGAGCTGGATGTAGCTTGATTTGAGCTGGGGTGAACTCCAGTCAACTCAGTTGAGCTAGCTAGAGCTCTTTGTAGACTAATGGGAGCTAAAATGAGCTAGATTCAACTAGGTTGAGTTGGATATGAGTTGACTTGAGCTAGGGTGAGCTAAGATGAACTCTCTTGAGCTACCATTTAGCTGAGATTAGCTGAATGGAGCTAGGATGAGCTAACTCTAGTTCAAGTGAGCTAGGTTCCAGCTGTGGTGAGTTGGATCAAGCTGAGTTCCAGCTAGTCTGAGCTCCTCCTTCACCATTTGCCTTCTTGAGTGCTAGGGTTTTAGGGATCTGTATATCTGTTCATCTCTAACACTCACAAAAACATATTAAAATAACAAAAGAAAATGTAATGCGTGCCTAACCTAGTAAAATCCTAAGTGCTAGGTTTGTTTTAATGCATAAGAATGATGATAAACTGGTGTTTATCACTCTGCATGACTTGGGCACATGCTGAAGAGAGAGGCTCTCTACACTAAGCCTCTAAAGAAGGGAAGACTTTGAAGAAGAAGAAGGGCTCTTGAGAGAGCCTTGCGCCTGTGTGTGCCTATTATAAGGCACTGTGCTATGCTCTGTTAGGTTGTCTGGTTCTGTGAAGGTGATGCCTGATCTGATTTGATGCTGACACTATTGAATTATTTCAATACCTAAGTTAATATTGATTATCTTATTGAAGGTATGATGTAAATATGTTTATATCACATAAACCGTCTATTTATGTGCGTTCTTAGGCATATAGTTACATCATACATTATAAATATTGCATAACGTACATCATTATGCATTTAGATTAGGTTGTTTAAATATTGCATAACATGCATTATCATGCATTTAGATTAGGTTGTTTAAATTTCAGGTTAATTTCTCCTCTTTATGGTCAGGTAATAGGGCAATATCATATCGGGACCTCGGATTGAAGATCCAACCGTACGGATTTGATCAGGGCGACTATTGGAGTTCAATGACTCCAAGATCGCCCTGATCGGACTTTCGTAGCATTAGATGCAATCCAAGAAAGATCTGAGATCAAAGGGCCAAGATGGTGTAAATCTGTACCTCAGATGACAAATCTGATCGTATGGATAGATTTGGATTGATGATTGTAGCCCAACGGTGTGAAAATCGGTCAAATCCGACATCTGTGGCACCATCTGCAAGGCACAAAAGATGGACGGCCACGATGGTGCCATCACAGCTGCCCAAATCGGCCGCAGCATCTCTTCTCAACTCCTGAAGGGCTTCTGCGACGAGAGATCTTGGCCGTTGGATGAAGATCCAACAGCCAAGGTTAGCTGGAAAAGAAATCCACCGCGTAACAAAGCAGCGGCGTGGATCATTCATCTTGACGTCGCTCACGAAGAAGAGGGCGCGAGTTCGATCCCTGCGCCCCTCAAATCAAGGTGTGGGTGTAGGAGCGACTCGATTCGACCGTCGGATGGCGATCGTGCAGGCGAGGAGCGATGATTGCATAGCAAAATAACACCAATAAATATGCCATCTTGTGTTATTTCCTAGCACTGCCATTGCATCTTAGGTAGGTATAGTTGCATTTGTAAAAAGACACATGCATGCATTTTTAAAGAGGGGAGGAGAATGAGAATAATTGGCCATTTAATTAACATCTTCTTCAAGTGTTGCCTCGCAATTTCACCTTCTTCATTTCTTTATTTGCTTCGAAATCTTCTCCCTCGTGCGGCTGCAGGGCATGGGGCTTGCGCCTCTTCGCATCATTCCTCTGCCAGCAACATGGTTGGGCAGGTGATAACGGCAGCATGGCTGCGGTAGGCTCCCTCTTCTTTAAAAAGCCTGGCAATCTTCCTTGCGAGGAGAGCCTGGAACAGACACCACCAGCAGACACCTACCGTCAGGCCATCTTCCTCCCCTCTCCCTCTCCATACGCAGTATCTCTTCTCCCTGAAGAGACACACTACGGGCAGGAGAAGACCCATAGTGGTTCCACAACCTCCATTGTGAGTTCCACCACCGCCCAGCTCTTTCGTGAGCAGGTGGGTGTGGTGGTTTCTCGCTCTTGATTCACTGCAGTTTTCTATTTCCGCCATTGCTAGAGCTTCAAGCTCCGGAGCTCCAGCAGCAGCAATGCCGGTCCGTTGCTCCGCCAGTTGCTGCGCACGCCCCTACAAGCCCTTCGCGAGCTCTTTCCATGTGTGCAGGCGCCTTCCAGCGTGCCCACACACGCAGAACCAGCCACAACTGGTCGCCCACTTCGCGCGGCACTGTAGCTACTGTTCACGCCTCTCAGTGCGGAACTGTAGCTACAGTAAGGTGACCGATTTGTTTCTCACTTATCCGGTCACTGCGCGCTCTCTCTCCTCACCTACAACCCGCTCCAGCCGGTCGCCAGCGTCTGCACCCGCGCCTGCACTCGCCCGCGTCTGCATGCGCTTGCGCCCGCACTTGCCTGCGTCCACTCTCGCCCGCAGCGCGGTGCATTGTGCTGGACTCTCTCTCCTAAGCCCGCACTCATCTGCACCTGCGAGCCCACGCGCGCCCCTTGTGTGCCCATGCATCCAGATGATGCTCTCACCCGCTAGACGCCTTAAAATCTCTCTTTCTCTCACACTCCTCTCCAGTACACACACACACTTGTACACACACTCATACACAGTCACACCCACATATATATGTATACATACATACATATATATATACATTTAGATATATATACATATATATATACATACATACATACATACATATATATATACATACATACATACATACATACATACATATATATATATATATATATATGTATATATGTATGTATGTATGTGTATATGTGTGTATATATATATATAACCCTATATCTATATATATATATATATTTACATACACATCACTTACCTGTATCCATACGCCCTTGCACTAGTCGCTCCACCACACATTATATCGCGGGAATATTTGCACCAGTTGCTGATATTCCCCGATACCCACGTAAAGAAAGCGCTTCCGCACACACTCCCACACATCCGCCCCTCACTCCACGTGACACTTCGTCTTGTTGGTTGCATCTTACTAGACGTGGACCAACTCGATACTGTGCTACACGCCATTTCCACTTCCACCCCCACCCCTATATTTATAATATATATATATATCTATATATACATAGACTGTATTTATTTCTCTACAAGCAACCTACCTTGTTTTTATTTCTCTTTTGTTTCCTGCTATTAAAAAGATTAAAAAAAGAGTAAAAGAGAAAAGATAATCCTTGTCTTGCAGGTACCTGGTCTTGCAAATAGCAGGGCCAGTTCTTTTTGGAAACCCTAAGTTGGCTCAAAGCCAATGACCTGATTTTGAGGGTGTGCCTCAAGGACAATATTATCAACAAAAAAATCTTAAATAGAAAAGAACCAAAAACATAATAAACGCACAGAAGAGATATGTTCTAGGAAAGGCGTAGAAACTTCTTCACCTTTAATCCCTACCTCCCTAAGATCGACCCTAGGCCTAAAAGTGACCAAGATAAAATTAAGTAGGCCAGGTTAAAAAAAATTTTTGTGAAAGATGGTTAGACTCGATTTAGGTTAACCACTATATTAACTTCAACGATAATTTCACCATATTAACACAACCTATTCGAGTTCAACCACCCTTTTTCTGGCGCCGTTGCCGGGGAGGTGCTCATTGAGGTAAGTTTCTATTCCATTCCTTTAATTTTCTCTTCTCACACCCTTCTCTTTATGGGTGTTTTTGTTTGCTGGTGTGCAGGTAAACCCGTTGCAAGTAGGAGGCAAGCAGAGGAAGTCGGAGACGTGGGCAGATCCAAGGTGGGAGCAAGAGCGTGAAGTCGTCGGCATCGACTGGAGCTTCGCCCACGTTGCTGAAAAGGTAGGTCTCTCTCTCTTAGCAACTTAGGTCAACTTGGCACCTAAATAAAAAAAAACCTAAAAAAAAGACTTCTTGGGATTTCTTGAGGCAAGTGGATTAAACATCACTTGTTTGATTATCTGCTATCACCCCCACTGCCCTGGGATTTCCCTCCAAACTTCACATAGCGAAGATCCAAGAATCTTGATTCTTAAATCTTTCGTTGTGTGAAGTATTCCTTGAGGCAAGATTGAATAGATTGATTGCCATCCCTCCTTGCCTCATTTATCCACAATTCGGGATCACATTTTTTGGTGGGGAGACTTGGAATTGAGTTGATTCCAACCCCACCACGACCTTTCACGTGCCTTAGATTTGATCTCGAATACTTCAACCCCAACACTTTGATTTTCTTTACATTATCTTGTAGTTGAGCCTTGTGTGTGAAACATCATTTTGGTGATTGGGAGCACTTGAATTGAAGTGCTTTGGCTCCCTTTCACACTAACCTAAAATTAACTCGTGCATCCACACATAGAAATTTCCACCTAGGGAAGCCCATTGCATTTTTAGCATGCATTAACCAACTCACATTGAAGAAGGGTTTGTTGGGCATAGAAAACATGTATTTTCTCAAAACCTGGAGATTGGTTGAATTGGTAACTTAGCGAAATCTTAAAATCCATACTACTTAAGGCTAAAATTCTAAAAACCATTCACCAACTAAAACTTCAATTCGGGGAAATTTCCCCGTTGCATGCTTGGTTTAGACACTTTCTAAAATCAACACACTTGGGCATTACCCGTAAACAACGCCCTTCACATTCTTGAAGCACTTAATCCTAAGTCTTTAATTAAAACTGGTAGCAACTTGACCCTTATTAAGGATTGGAGGTCTAACTACTTGCGTGTAGTGCCTACGTGTTGGTGCGGGTTCCCGTGTGCTATCGGGTGTCTAAGACTGGGGCAAACGGCCTTTCAATCTGGCCCGGTGGTTCAGCAGTGCTCGCATTTGGTTCCGTAGATTGTGATAGTAGGTAACTTGGATCTTTAGGTCTAAGGGCACACTGTAGAGGTTAGGACTTTGATTGCCTTGATTTATCATCAAGTGTACCTTTGTGGCGTTATTTCTCTCATCCCTTTTTCCCTTCTTATCTCCCTAATTCTTCCTGCGGCAGTGCATGTTTGGGAGGAGGTCACAAAACCCTAAATTGTTTGAATTGTCTGATAATTTTAGAAGGAAAGAAACTGAATCATCATCCTCCTCCACAAACATGGCTGCACGCCCACCCCTAAATCCCAAGGGAGGAAACTGCCCTCAAAACCCACCAGGTGGTGGAGCCATGGACCCCATAACCCGCCTCCAAGCCTAAATGGAAATGTATAATGAGCAGATTGAAGCCATTAGGAAAACCTTGGAGGAAATGCAGAACCCTCTCGAATGGGAGGAGCCTAGGTCTCTTAGCTCTTATCAAAATCCCGCTGCTACAGAGACCATAGGACAAATTCGGGTCCCCATGGGCAGGGACGATTTTGAATTGAAACCCAATATAATTGGCCTGATTAACTTTCTCTTTCATGGTCTTGCAAGTGAAGATCCTTTTCTCCATTTGGAAGACCTAACCTGATTGGCTGAAGTAGTTAAACCAAGAAACATCGGGTTATCAATTGTCCTCATGAAAATATTCCCATTTTCGTTGTGGGATAAAGCATCGCAATGGTTATGCACCCTTGGGAGAACCATCCATTCTTGGGAAGAGATGCGAACAGCATTTCTCAAGAAATTCTTCCCAATCGGGTGAACCAATGCGCTTCGCCGTGATATAACTTCCTTTACGCAACAAAACGACGAACAATTTCATGAGGCTTGGGAGAGGTATAATGACCTCCTCCGGAAGTGTTCGCACCACGGTCTACCTAAGTGGCATATAGCCTAGATTTTCTATTATGGGCTAAATGAGACTTTGAAGCAGATTGCAGATGCTTCTTGCGGAGGGAATTTCATGAATAAAGACGAGAATAGAACATTTGAATTATTTGAAAACATGAGCGAAAACTTAATGAACAATGCCTCCATTGTAGCCTTTAATCGTACCAGCCTACCCCATAATGTTCACGAAGTTGACACGGGACCCTCCCATTCATCCACAGATCTTAGCCTTATCGCAAAAAAATTGGATGGAGTCTTCGTCATGCACAAGAAGCTGGACAAGCTTCTGGCCAATTCCGCCCGTTCTATGGCAAACACCCCCACCTCACCACTTCGTCACAATCC
The DNA here is from genome assembly GCA_037157565.1 of Thalassia testudinum. NCBI lineage: Eukaryota > Viridiplantae > Streptophyta > Magnoliopsida > Alismatales > Hydrocharitaceae > Thalassia > Thalassia testudinum. The sequence goes on from JAZHRO010000036.1 coordinate 31,569,176, forward strand.
CAATCCTTCCAACACCAGGCTTATCACCAAAAACCCCCTGAGATCTTCCTTACCGAGTGTCGCGCCGAGCGATTCTGTAAACCTTGTAGATCTGGCTTCTGCAAGCCAGTATTTCGACACGGAGGACCAAGCCTTCGTGTGCTCGGATGCATATTTACAAGCGGACTCGTCTTCTGGCTTAGAAGACGCTTGTGCCCTGGGGAACAACCCGTTCTCTGCCACTTATAACCCAGGGTGGTGAAATCATCCGAACTTTGCATGGTCCAATAACCCACAGCACCAAAACCCCGCGGGTGGGCCAATGCGACTGTTCGCACCCGTCATCCCAAGGGCTCAATCTAATCCTATGGCAAATCTGCCATCGGGTCCTTGCATACCGCAAACAGAACATGTATCGAGTCCTCTTGATAAACTGATGCGAATGATGACGGAAATGTCTAAGCGCCATGAAGAGAACATGACCTCTCTTCAGCACCAATTGGCACAGCAGAATGCTGAGATCAGTCAACTACGCATGGTGACTCAATCTCAGGGCACTCTTCCAGCCCAACCTATTCTCAACCCACGAAATTTCGTACCCCATGTCCTCAACCACAGGTACGACCTTCTCAAGGGCAGGTTCATCAGATTCTGCAAGCTCCGAGCATTCCACCCAGATTCCAGGCTAATCCCGCAGCAGCACCTCACCCTTATGTCCCTATTGTGAACCCTCCACCTTATGATCCATTGGACTCGCGACGTCCAATGCGATTACTACGAGGAGCAGTAAACAAATCGTTGATCTGCCTCGACCTGATCCTGGCCCATCTTCTTCATCACCCTCTCATTCGGGATGCGCACCGCATTCACGAGAGGACAATACACCCAAACTAGTACCAGAATCGGTCCCATTCCCTGAGGATCTATTGAGGGTGCTAAAAGGCAAGAAAAAGGATATGCAGGCCTTTGATAACCTGCGTAATTTATTCAGGGTTGTTGAAATCAAGGTACCCCTGTTAGAGGCTATCGACCACATACCTACTGTCGCCTGATTTTTCAAAGGCTACACTACACCCAGGCGACAATCAAAGAAAACAAAGAATCCGGTGGTTCTCTCGCCTCATGCGAGTTGTGCTATACTGTCAAATCTACCACCGAAGCAGAATGATCCGGGCACATCGCTTATTTCTTGTAGCATCCAAGGCTGCAATTTTAACCGTACTCTGCTTGATCTAGGATCTTCCATCAATCTTATACCAACCATCATGCTCGAGAAATTTGCCTTAGGAAATCTGAAACCCACCCTTGTCACGTTACAGTTGGCAGATCGTTCTGTCAAAATACCAAAGGGTGTGGTGGAAGACGTGGTGGTCAGGGTCAACAGTCTCTGTTTTCCCGTTGACTTTCTTGTTTTGGATATGGAAGTTCCTAGCTCACTTTCTGATTGTCCGATCATCCTTGGTCGACCTTTCTTAGCCACAGCCTGCGCCCATATCGACTGCGAGTCGGGCTGTATTGAGATTGCCGTTGGATCTGAGAAGCTCAAGCTTAACATCTTCAAGGCAACCAAGAACTTTGATTGCGATTGCATCGAGGGTGACACGTCTGACGAAGACATGGCCGTCAGGGCGTGTATCGGACTAATAGGGACCTATTCTGACTGTTATGGATTGCCTTTAAACACGGACGACTGCCTGACCGACACATATTGTGTCGTTCCCCCATCCCTCCCTTTTCCTGTACCTTCTCCTGACCAGACTCCTGACGAGGTTTTCTCCGCTTCCCATACCTCGTGGTCTGAGTCATATTTAGGCTACTCACCGCTGGTCCACACTCATGAAGATCAGATTGCCCTTCCTTTCCTGCCAAATCAGGCAAAATTGCAACTCCACACTGGGACCTTGAGCCCAAATACTGCTCACTGGGGCTATCCCTTTTTGGATCCATCAATCCAAGATGTCCCTCTTCTTGGCCAATCTGAGGGCCAACTTCTTCCTCCTGCCTTGTTTTCTTTTAATCCGCTTAGGACACTCTCGTCCTAAGAAATGCCAGATCTTTCACCATCCACTCCCGAGCTGAAAGAGCTGCCTAATACGCTTAAGTATGTTTTCTTAGGACCAAATGAAAGGCTCATCGTAATCATTAGTTCAAAATTGACCAGGAAGCAAGAGTGCAAACTAACAAAGGTCCTTATGGAACACAAGGCAGCCATTGGATGGTCCTTATCAGACTTAACTGGCATTAGCCCCTCCTACTGCACTCACCATATATATACGGAGGAGGAGGCTCGACCTTCTAGCGAGATGCAGTGATGTCTCAACCCTAACATGCGGGAGGTCGTTAAAAAGGAAATTATTAAGTGGCTGGATGCGGGTATAATCTACTCGATCAGCGATAGCCCCTGGGTGAGTTCGATTCACGTTGTGCCCAAAAAGGCGGGACTCACCATCCGTGTCAATGACAGGGGCGAATCCATCCCTACACGCATGATAAACACCAGTTTATCATCATTCTTATGCATTAAAACAAACCTAGCTCTTAGGATTTTACTCCACAAACGAGTTTTTGGGCTGCATTTAGGCATAAATTAGGTTAGGCATGCATTGCATTTTTTATTATCTTTTTGATATGTTTTTGTGAGTGTTAGGGATGAACAGATATATAGATCCCTAAAACCCTAGCACTCAAGAAGGCAAATGGTGAAGGAGAAGCTTAGACTAGCTGGAACTCAGCTTGATCCAGCTCACCATAGCTGGAACCTAGCTCACTTGAACTAGGGCTAGCTCATCCCAGCTCCATTCAGCTAATCTCAGCTAAATGGCAGCTTAAGAGAGTTCATCTTAGCTCACCCTAGCTCAAGTCATCTCAGATCCAGCTCAACTTAGTTGAGTCTAGCTCATCTCAGCTCCCACTAGTCTATAGGGAGCTCTAGTTAGCTCAACTGAGTTGACGGGAGTTCACCCCAGCTTAGATCCAGCTACATCCAGCTCCACTTAACTCCAGCGAGCTGAAGAAGAACTCATCCCAGCTCAGGAAACTCAAGTCCAGCTCCCAGGGACTCAGCTTAGCTCAACTCAGTTGAGCTAAGTTACCTTAGTTGCCTCAACCAGCTTGATCCTCCCCAGGAGCACCAGACCTAGCTCACCTCAGATCATTATGGTAGAAGCTAGCTCACTTTAGCTTAGCTTAGCAGCTAGCAAAGAACTAGCAAGTTAAGCCAACTAGAGTAGCTCCATGCCAGCCTCTTCAGCAGCAGCCAGCTCCAATTTCAGCTCCAGACTTCTCCTCCTCAGCTCCTCCCTCCAAACCCTAACTCCAACACCTTCTCCTCTACTCCTCCATTAGCTAAGCTAGCTTAGCTTAGCTATGCTCCAACTTCCTTGGTTTGTACCACCCCAAAAACCCACCTAACAACTCCACCCAACTAGCTCCACCTAAGCTCCACATAAGCTAACCTACTTGGCGCCAACCTAGCCTACCCACCACCTCCAAAAGACACCTAAAAGTGGTGCCAAAAACCACCCTAACTACCCCCTTGTTGGCGCCACTTTTCCCTCCAAAAATCCCCTTCATCTCCACCACACAATTCCCCTTAAATCCATCTCCACCATCCACCTAACCCCCCTTCTAGAAGACCCTAGGTTGGCGCCAAAATGGTGGTGTCTCTCCACCACCAAAAGCCACCAACACCACCATAACCACCCCTTTTAACACTGCTTGGGTTGGCGCCAAATACCCTTGACCATAGGATCACCAACCACCTCCATCCTTCCATCCTAACCCTCCATTTCAAGGGGCACCTTAACCCCCCATCCTACCCTATAAAAAGACCACTACCCACCACCATTCAAGGCATCCTTGGCTAGCAAATTCACTCTCATATTCCACCTAGAAGCCCACGTCCAAGAGAGAAGAAGAAGAAGAAGATTAAGGGGATATTCTGTCCCCTTGGTGCCTTCCCCTCTTCCCTTCTCTCTTGAGTCACGCCAGCCAAAGGAGAAGCCAGGCAAGGAAGATCTTTGGAGGAGATTTTGAAGGTGGTCCACGCCACCTTGGAGGAGCTTTTGAGGGTGGTGCACACCCACCCCTTGGAGAGAGCATTGAAGGTGGTAGCTTCCACCTTGGAGGAGCTCTCAAGGAAGGAGAAGAAGGAGACCCTCTTTTCAAGCCAAGGAGCAGCTAGGCTTGGAGCAAGAAGACTCCCTTCTTCACCATTTTTTGCAAGAGGATTTGTGTTTCTTTTCTTGCTTTTATATTTTTGTTATTTTAGTAGAAGCATTCCTCTACTTGTCTTTGAAAAGAACACTAATTCTAGTTAATTAAATTGCCTTCTTTTAGCTTTTTATTGCAATTGTTACTTTTGGTTCTAGCACTTGTTTCACCTCTTCCTAATTACTCTAGGCCTCCACTTTCCTAGAGTGAGCTTAGGAAGAAGGTATATCTATCTTTTAAGTTTTAGTTAAGCAATTATAGGTGTTACTACTTTCCGCTACAATTTGCATTTTGTCCTCGTCTTTTCAAAACAAAAAAATTACATATTTAAAATACAAAAAAGAAAGTTGAGATCTATTTGTAATCAAGAGGATTAATTTTGCAAACATTTGGCCTCCTTGGACGACCCTAGATACTTCCCCTATCTAGGATATAAATTTAAAAGCGTATGCGAATCCGCATGTTACAACGACGTTAAAAACCCGCTTTTACAAATCATGCATATTTCGCTCACTTTTTGGCGCCGTTGCCGGGGAGGCACGGCTTTACATTAGTTAACTTTCTCTTGCTTGAAGTGGATCTCATCCCCTTCTCTTTCTTTCTTTCGTGTGTGTAGGAATTACAGCGGGAAGACGGGAATTTGGAAGCGAAAGCCTAAAGTTCCTTTTCTTCCCGTGGATTTCAGGTTGGTTCCCCATCACTTGTCACACTTAACCTAAAAAACTACCAAAATACACTAAACTTGGCTTTCAGGACCAAAAACAACTTAACTAAGTGGAGTGGTGCATTTTAAAATTTATTGTTTGCTTGAATGCTTCTTTAATACCGCTCCATTGCAAGTATTGGTGTTCTATTTTTCGGGTCCAGATTTCTATCCGGACTTGAAAAATCGATTCCTAACACCACAGGCCTCCTAAAATCATAAAAGTTCATACAGTGATTCCAAATTGAGTTAGGAACATTTTTTCCAAATTTTAGATAAATTGGCTTTGTATTTAATTTTTAAAAATTGATGGACTGCAGGGGGGTCACACCCTCTAATCTTCTTGTTTTGCTACTGTTTGCGAATTTTTAGAATTTTTATACTCATCCAATTTTTGTGAAATTTAGCTTGTTGGAATCCTTGTGAAATTTTACACATCATATAAAATCATAAAAATTTTCTGAGGTCGGTGGTAATACTGAAAAGTCCAAAATACCCATAGGTATCTTTTTTGGACTTTGACACTAGTACAATTAAGAATTCAAAATAATTATCAAACAAATTCCTAAAATCTTACAAAAATCTTTTTTGGAATCCTTGTTTGATTTTATTCAAAGTAGTTGTATTGTTTGACTTGTTTGGACCACTACTTAATACAGAAAGCCTAAAATTAATTCATTAGTAGTAATTTTCTATCTTAGGGATAATTGGTTTAGGATTTCTTTCTTTCCTTTTAGAGACTCACATTAAAGGAAATTAACCATCACCAATACAACTTGTTTTTCCTTTGATTGTGGATTTTCAAACTTGTTTGAAAATTTAACTAGAGAAACCCTAAAACACATTCAATTAAATTGAATCCTAAAAGACATAAATACAAAAAAAATTGTGTGACAACTTGATTTTCATTGGAGCCATTCTCTAATTCCTGCACACACACAAAAAAATCAAAATAATAGGGCAACAACCAAATTAACGCCCTCCACATTCCGTGTGCACTGTAGTATCCTAGACCTAATTAAAACTTGTTGCAACTTAACATCTAAGGCTTCATCAACTTAGGCTTGCTATCTAGGTCTTAAGTTTTCTTTAGTTAGTACCAATTCTATCATCTATATCTGATGTTTAGGCTGAGGGGCCGTGTCAAACGACCAGGTGCGGGTTTGTACAAGCACCTGGGGTTTTCCCTGGGAAACGTTTGGGCCCAAACCTCCCCTTAAGCAACTTGGCTAGATTTGTTGATGGAATGGGTATTCACTATTGACTACTTATTTCCTACATAGACCAAATCTTAAGTTTATTATTAGGGAGTCGCATTTAAGTTAGGTCTAGTTTTGTTTGTTTGAATTGCACACTTCTTTCATCTCTTTCTCTTCTCCTCCCCTCCAATTCTTCCAAGTAGTGCATGCACGGGCGACGGTGCCAAAAACCACACCTCAAGGGACCATCTGATTTCGCCCCCCGCAGTAGGAAATCATTGTTTTCTTCCCCCTCCTCTTCTAAAAAAATGGAAACCCAGGAAGCCATCAAAAAAATTCTGCTTCCACTTCTAACCCATTAGCCGACCCACAAGCTGACTTCACCCTCTCTCACCTTCCTAACTTGGAGCAATCAGAAATACCAGCAGGGCCAGGTGGCCCTCCAATTATAACCCAAAATACAAATCCCTTTGCATTAATGGTCGACCATTTGGATCGACTGCAACAAAATCAAGAAGATCTAGTTAGGACTGTCACAAACCTAGCTAATCAAGGACAAAATCCACCACCCCGCCAACAGCCTGTCGTTCCTCTTAAGGATTTCTATGATCCTTCCAATTATGAGGAAAGACCAGGGGTGGTCATACCACAAGGGGATTTCGAGATCAAACCTGCCATTCTAAACCTTATCAAGCATTTTCATGGTCTTCCAAGAGAGGACCCTTTTTGTCATCTCAAGGAATTAACTGTCCTCGCTCAAACCACTTGTTCCCGCAATGTGCAGGAAGACGTGTGGTTAATGAGACTCTTTCCTCTTTCTCTTAAAGATAAAGCATCTCATTGGTTTAGAACGGTTGGGCACCCTATTACCACCTGGCCCCAATTAAAAAGCGCTTTTCTTAAAAAATTTTTTCCGATCGGTCGAACGAATGAATTAAGAAGATCCATAACGACCTTTCAACAGAAAATTGGTGAACCCCTCTACGAAGCAGGGGAAAGATTTCAAGAACTTCTAAGAAGTTGTCCCCACCATGAAATTCCACAATGGCAGTTAGTGCAGATCTTCTATTATGGATTAGAAGATCAATTGAAACGATTTGTGGATGCCTCATGTGGGGGCAATTTTCTTAACAAAGACGCTGAAAGTGCCTATCTTCTCTTTGAAGAAATGACTTCAATGGACACTTTTGGCAGATCACAAAACCCCAGACACGAAATCCATGAAATTGACTCCAAATCCACCTCTGTTCCAGTCACGCAAGATGATCTATATATGTTAGCTCAACGACTGGACCAGACGCAAATTCACCAAAAGAAAATGGAAGAAAAGCTCATAAACAAACAAGCTCCACACGTACACTCTCCACACACTAACCCCCTACACATTCTCCAAAGAGAAAATCTACACAATATTGATGCCACATCTGCTGGCTAGCAATTTCTGGCTAATTTCTCGCGAGATTTGACCGGGAATTTTGATCAAAATATTTTTGATCCCACCTCGGAAGATATTTATGCTCTCCAGGAGCAATTTAGAAGCCCCTCCAACACTTCCAATCAAAACTGGAGGACTAACCCGAATCACTCCTGGAGAAACCCGAATCCGATTCTTTTTCCTAAACAAAACTATTTTGGGAATTATGGGCAACCTATGTATCAACCTGGACCATCCCAGGATGATATTAATAATCAGGTCATGAAAACTCTGTAAGGAATGTAGACTCAAATGACAGAAGTAACCCGCATGATTACCAACTTGCAACACCAAGTTAAGGTTACTCCTGATCATCGACCTATTGCGAATTTACCTTCCCAACCCATGCCCAACCCAAATAATCAAAGGAATCAATTCCAAGGTGGATATCCCAGTCAACCCATTCAGCCAGCACCTCAGCATCCACCGGGTTTCAATAACAGCTAGGTCCCCCGTCCCCATCCTAGAAACAACCAGACTGCAAATGCAGTTACCTTGAGGAATGGGAAAACCACTCACAATACCCTGCTTGTTAAAGAAACCTGCTCTAATGACACACAGATTAACTCTTCCCCTCCTATTGTTCAGGAACCAATTCATGCAAAACAGGGAAACCCTGTCCCATTTCCACAAGCCCTCCACTCTTCAAAAAAGAAAAAGAAAAAATCCGAGCCCACTGAGAAGGAACTAATGGATTTATTTAGGCAAGTAGAAATTAATATCCCTCTCCTAGATGCCATTAAATATATCCCTGCTTATGCAAAATTCTTAAAAGATTTATGTACTCCGAAAAGGAAGCCCAGAAATTTAGGAAAGGTAATTCTTCCAGAGACAGTCAGCTCAGTTGTGCAGAGCCGACTGCTTCTTAAGAGAAAAGATCCTGGCGCCCCCCTAATCCAAGTTATCATTAATGATACCTCATTTGATTACGCTTTGTTGAATCTTGGTGCCTCAATTAATCTTATCCCCATAGTTGTTTTTGAGGAATTTAAGATCGGTGAATTGAAGCCTGTTGAGGTTACTCTCCAATTAGCCGACCGATCTACGATTAAACCAAGGGGAATTGTTGAGGATGTTCTTGTCCGGGTGAAAAATTATCTATTCGCAGTAGACTTTTTAGTCCTAGACATAGAGGTACCTGAAGCACTTAAGTTTGCCCCCATTATTCTTGGAAGACCATTCTTAGCCACAGCCCGCGCCGATATTGATTGTGATTCTGGAAAGATGAAGATCATGTGTGGCGGTGAATCTGTAACCGTAGACATCTTTCAAGCTTCTAAGCGGTTCCAAGAACCAGATTTCTTTGATGATTCGGATTCAGAAATAGAAAACATTGTGGAGGAAACTTTGCAGATTTCCCATTTAGATTCCCGTTTTGCTGTCAATACGGTTCCTGAACAATCCACTTTTTCTCACCCTTCCACCCCAACCACACGTCCAGCTAACATTCTAGCTGACCCTTTCACTCTCACCTCACCTCACCTCTAACCCACAAAACAGAAACTCTTTCGGAGCGGGGCCCACAATTGGAGATTTTTCCCAAATCTCCAAGCCCTTAAGTCAGCTTCTCATTAAAGACCAGCCATTTGATTTTAATAATAAGAGCCTGGAGTGTTTTTTGAGGTTGAAGAAAGAGGTTATTGAGGCACCAATATTGTAGGGACTTGATTGGAATAGTACCTTTTAATTAATGATAGATGCCTCAGATTTTGCAGTAGGGGCCGTTCTAGGGCAAAGAATTGGCAAGAAGCCCGTTGTGATCTATTATGCTAGCAAAACCCTTGATGATGCACAATGGAATTACATGGTTACTGAAAAGGAACTTCTTGCCATTGTATTTGCCTTAGAAAAATTTAGATCTTATCTGTTGGGGTCACATATCACTGTTTATACCGACCACTCAGCAATTAAATATTTGCTAACAAAGAAAGATGAGAAACCCTACCTTATCCGTTGGATTCTGCTGCTCCAGGAATTTGACCTGGAAATCAAGGATAAGGCGTGATTGCACAATGTAGTGGCCGACCATCTCTCTCGTCTTATGATGAATGACATAATGACCCCGCCAGATCAGTTCCCTGATGAAAGCATTTTAGCTGCTACAACCCTCCGTTGGTTTGCACCCATCGCAAACTACTTAGCAACAGAACAAATCCCCGCTAATTGACCAAAAACAAAATAGGATAAGTTCTTTGCTGATATTAAATATTATTTTTGGGAGGAGCTCGACCATTTCCGCATTTGTGCCGATCAGGTCATTCGACGATGTGTCCCCGATTTTGAAATCCATGATATCTTGACACATTGTCACTCAATGGCCTGTGGCGGACATTTTTCAGGCAAGAAAAATGCAGCTAAAATCCTTAATGCGGGATTTTATTGGCCCAGCTTGCATAAAGATGCTCATGATTTCGTTCAGTCCTGAGTGCATTGCCAGAGCATTGGCAACATGACTCGGAAGGATATGATGCCCCTTAATCCTATTTTAGAGGTTGAAATTTTTGATGTTTGGGGCGTCGACTTCATGGGACCGTTCATCAACTCTGGTGGGTATTTATATATATTAGTCGCAGTCAACTATGTTTCTAAATGGATAGAAGCAATACCCACCCGCACTAGTGATCACCGTGTGGTTGTCGAATTTCTTAAGAAAAATATTTTCTGAAGATTCGGCATACCAAAAGCCATTATCAGTGACAGAGGCTCACATTTCACCCACTCACAATTCTGTCACCTTCTTTCTAAATATGGGATTAATCATAAAATTTTCACACCTTATCACCCCCAAACAAATGGCCAGGCTGAGGTTTCTAACCAGGAAATTAAAAATATTTTACAAAAGACGGTTAGGCCCGATCGTAAAGATTGGTCCACCAAATTGGACGACGCTTTATGGGCCTACCATTCTGCTTTTAAAACTCTGCTTGGCATGTCTCCCTTCCGTCTGATTTTTGGGAAGGCATGCCATCTCCTGGTAGAATTAGAACATAGGGCTTTTTGGGCAATAAAACAACTCAATATGGATTTATCTGACGCCGGTAACCATAGAAAATTACAATTAACTGAATTGGAAGAATTACGTAATTTTTCCTATGAAAATGTGAGGATTTATAAAGACCGAACAAAGAAATTTCACGTTAAATATATTGTTCGGAAACACTTTGACGTTAATCAATGCGTTTGGCTTTTCGATGCGAGATTACGTCTTTTTCCTGGCAAATTAAAATCTAAATGGACCGGCCCCTTTATTGTCCATAAAACATATCCGTACGGTGCTGTTGACCTTTTTGATCCAAAAACTAATTCGACATTTCAAGTCAATGGCCAACGTTTAAAGCCCTATTTTGATCATACACCTAAAATTCCATCTGAATCTTTTAATTTTACTGAGCCAGCCACCCTTGATCACTAATGCACATCACGCCCGGCTGAATGGCGTAAAAGATAGCATTGGATGGGAGGTAACCCATCATTTTTTCCTGCTTTCCTTTTTTTCTTCTTTTTCCAGGTTTGGATCATCCTAAACTCGACCATTCTTCACTAAGGTAATCCCTTTTCCCTCCTAATGCATGAGGACATGGCATATCTTAAGCATGGGGGGTGTTTTTAAATTTTGACGATCGATTTAGGATGTTCAAAACCTAAAAACATGCATTTTTCTTTAATTTATTTCTTGCTTGCATACCCAAAAAATAAAATAAAAATAAAAATAAAAATAAAAATGATGAAAAACTTTTTGAGGAAACATTTTTTCGGGACTAAGGTTGAAAAAACTCACTTTTGGTACAATGAGATTTAATCTTTAACAAACTAGGGATGATGATGCGGATCTGATCATTAGAATTTCAGGGTCTATCTTAGACTAGATCATATATCCTTCTCTAAAATTCCACCTGAACTCATGATAGTTTAGGTGACTTGATCCTATTTTGTAATATGGAAAGTATTTGGCTTAGTTTCTGAATCAAAAAACTTGCATGTCTTGAGGAACTTCTTGTGTCAATTTTCACACAAGGCAACACTTAAAAGAAACAACGAAAAATTTGAAAAACTCCCTTGTTTGGATTTAGTAAAAGTCTGAAGCAGATCATTGGTTTGAGTTCCCACCGCCGACAAGGAGGAAATGCCTCCTTTGAGGACGTGATGTCAACATGTTACCGCCTCGGCGCTGCTCCATATCTATATTTCATATCTTTAGACGGAGCATTAAAGTGCATTTTAGCAGCTCAAGTGTCTTGGACGGTGCTCTACCTATAGTGTCGGAGCAAGAGCTTGAGTTTGCTTGGAGCGCCCCTTTACACCGCATCGTATTTTGGGGTTGTGAGCTCCTGGGTGGTGTCATGGACAGTGCTATCCCGAAGTACTGGCGCCAGAGCCCCCTCAAGGAATGGTAACGGGAATGATGATCCCGACACATCTGTTGTAAGACTAAGCTAAAAATAAGCATGGGGAGAAAAAAAAGTAATAATAAATAAATTAGCACGCCCTTATAAATGTTGGCTTTTCATAAGCACAGACACAAGGTTTTAAAGGATTTTGCAAGTTGCGAATCAGATTCATGAGCCAGAAAAATCCTAAAAACAAAAATTTCAAGTCATCTGAATTAACAAGGGGTTAATTTGTGAATTTTCTGGAGGATATAATGATCCCGTTCTGTCTAATGGTTGGATTCAAAAATAAATCCTGGTGTTTATCTTTAACAAATCCCGTACCTCTTGTGTTTTGATCTACCAAGGTCCCTTAATTTTTTTTCTCCTCAAAAGTCGAAAAGAAATTAGATTTCCCAAAAATTCTATTTTCCAAAAAGTTTGAAGTTTTGCTAAGAGACTAGCAAAAGATAAGTATGGGGGTGTGATAAATGCCAGTTTATCATCATTCTTATGCATTAAAACAAACCTAGCTCTTAGGATTTTACTCCGCAAATGGGTTTTTGGGCTGCATTTAGGCATAAATTAGGTTAGGCATGCATTGCATTTTTTATTATCTTTTTGATATGTTTTTGTGAGTGTTAGGGATGAACAGATATATAGATCCCTAAAACCCTAGCACTCAAGAAGGCAAATGGTGAAGGAGAAGCTCAGACTAGCTGGAACTCAGCTTGATCCAGCTCACCACAGCTGGAACCAAGCTCACTTGAACTAGGGTTAGCTCATCCCAGCTCCATTTAGCTAATCTTAGCTGAATGGCAGCTCAAGAGAGTTCATCTTAGCTCACCCTAGCTCAAGTCAGCTTAGATCCAGCTCAACTTAGCTGAGTCTAGCTCATCTCATCTCCCACTAGTCTATAGGGAGCTCTAGTTAGCTCAACTAAGTTGACGGGAGTTCACCCCAACTTAGATCCAGCTACATCCAGCTCCACTCAACTCCAGCCAGCTGAAGAAGAACTCATCCCAGCTCAGGAAACTCAAGTCCAGCTCCCAGGGACTCAGCTTAGCTCAACTCAGTTGAGCTAAGTTACCTTAGTTGCCTCAACCAACTTGATCCTCCCCAGGAGCACCATACCTAGCTCACCTCAGCTCATTATGGTAGAAGCTAGCTCACTTTAGCTTGACTTAGCAGCTAGCAAAGAACTAGCAAGCTAAGCCAGCTAGAGTAGCTCCATGCCAGCCTCTTCAGCAGCAGCCAGCTCCAGTTTCAGCTCCAGACTTCTCCTCCTCAGCTCTTCCCTCCAAACCCTAACTCCAACACCTTCTCCTCTACTCCTCCATTAGCTAAGCTAGCTTAGCTTATCTATGCTCCAACTTCCTTGGTTTGTACCACCCCAAAAACCTACCTAACAACTCCACCCAACTAGCTCCACCTAAGCTCCACACAAGCTAACCTACTTGGCCCCAACCTAGCCTACCCACCACCTCCAAAAGACACCTAAAAGTGGCGCCAAAAACCACCCTAACTACCCCCTTGTTGGCGCCACTTTTCCCTCCAAAAATCTCCTTCATCTCCACCACACAATTCCCCTTAAATCCATCTCCACCATCCACCTAACCCCCTTCTAGAAGACCCTAGGTTGGCGCCAAAATGGTGGTGTCTCTCCACCACCAAAAGCCACCAACACCACCATAACCACCCCCTTTAACACCCCTTGGGTTGGCGCCAAATACCCTTGACCATAGGATCACCAACCACCTCCATCCTTCCATCCTAGCCCTCCATTTCAAGGGGCACCTTAACCCCCTATCCTACCCTATAAAAAGACCACTACCCACCACCATTCAAGGCATCCTTGGCTAGCAAATTCACTCTCATATTCCACCTAGAAGCCCACGTCCAAGAGAGAAGAAGAAGAAGAAGATTAAGGGGATATTCTGTCCCCTTGGTGCCTTCCCCTCTTCCCTTCTCTCTTGAGTCACGCCAGCCAAAGGAGAAGCCAGGCAAGGAAGATCTTTGGAGGAGATTTTGAAGGTGGTCCACGCCACCTTGGAGGAGCTTTTGGGGGTGGTGCACGCCCACCCCTTGGAGAGAGCATTGAAGGTGGTAGCTTCCACCTTGGAGGAGCTCTCAAGGAAGGAGAAGAAGGAGACCCTCTTTTCAAGCTAAGGAGCAGCTAGGCTTGGAGCAAGAAGACTCCCTTCTTCACCATTTTTTGCAAGAGGATTTGTGTTTCTTTTCTTGCTTTTAGATTTTTTTTATTTTTGTAGAAGCATTCCTCTACTTGTCTTGAAAAGAACACTAATTCTAGTTAATTAAATTGCCTTCTTTTAGCTTTTTATTGCAATTGTTACTTTTGGTTCTAGCACTTGTTTTACCTCTTCTTCCTAATTACTCTAGGCCTCCACTTGCCTAGAGTGAGCTTAGGAAGAAGATATATTTATCTTTTATGTTTTAGTTAAGCAATTATAGGTGTTAGTACTTTCCTCTACAATTCGCATTTTGCCCTCGTCTTTTCAAAATAAAAAAATTACATATTTAAAATACAAAAAAGAAATTTAGATCTATTTGTAATCAAGAGGATTAATTTTGCAAACATTTGGTCTCCTTGGACGACCCTAGATACTTCCCCTATCTAGGATATAAATTTAAAAGCGTATGCGAATTCGCGTGTTATAACGACGTTAAAAACCTACTTTTACAAATCACGCGTATTTCGCTATCAACGCACTCCTACATCTTGGAGAGTGTGTGTAGATTATAGGAAACTTAATGCTGCAACTAAGAAAGATCACTTTCCATTACCTTTTATTGACCAAATCCTGGAGCGGTTAGCGGGAAATAAATTTTTCTGTCTCCTGGATGGATTCTCTGGATATAACCAAGTGGCAATTGACCCCAGGGACTAAGAGAAAACCACCTTTACCTGCCCCTTCGGCACCTTCGCATTTAGAAGGATGTCGTTCGGACTTTGTAACGCGCTAGCAACTTTCTAGAGATGTATGCTGGCGATATTCCATGACATCGTGGGTGACTTTCTCGAGGTCTTCGTGGATGACTTTTCGATCTTTGGACCCTCTTTTGATGGGTGTCTTGCCAACCTGACCCGTATCCTTCAGAGATGTATTGATGTGAACCTCATGCTTTCCTGGGAAAAAAGTCATTTTGTTGTACACGAGGGAATTGTTCTCGGGCATATCATCTTCAATAGGGGTATCGAGGTTGACAGAGCTAAGCTTGATGTAATTGCTGATTTACTTGTGCTTAGCTCTGTCAAACAAATCCGCTCCTTCTTGGGACACGTCGGTTTCTATAGGAGATTCATCAAAGACTTCCCCAAGATTTCTAGACCTTGAACTCATCTCCTATCAACCGACGTACCCTTTGATATGGGCCCCGACTGCATACGAGCATTCACGCAGCTGCATGATGTTGTCACTAAGGCCCCTGTTCTCCAGCCACCTGATTGGTCCCTCGACTTTGAACTCATGTGTGACGCTTCCGACCTTGCAGTCGGAGCCATCCTGGGACAAAGACGCGATAGACACCCCTTCGTGGTGTATTACTCCAGTAAGACGTTGGACGAGGCCCAGCGTAATTATACTACCATGGGGAAAGAACTACTGGCGGTCGTCTTTGGGCTGGAGAAATTCTGCTCTTACCTTTTGGGCTCGCATGTTATTGCATTCATTGATCACACGGCCGTTCGCCATCTCATGCACAAGAAGGATGCCAAGCCTAGACTGATTCGTTGGATCCTTCTGCTCCAAGAACTTGACATTGAGATCCACGATAAGGCTAGAGCCCAGAATGTTGTGGCTGATCATCTCTCAAGATTGGACCTTGATCACATTGGACTAACCCTGTCGATCAATGAGATTTTTCTCGATGAGCACCTATTGGCAATTAATGTGGCAAGTGGACCTTGGTATGCCGACATTGCCAATTACCTTGCTTCTGGTTTCCTTCCACGTGGCTAGCCCAAAAACCAGCGCGAGTGTCTCATTGCAGAAGCAAAGTATTATTTCTAGGATAACCCACTACTTTTTTGAATAGGTGCTGACCAGATCATCCGTCGTATTCCTGACAGTGAATTCCCTAGTGTGCTATCCTTCTGCCATGATCAGGCTTGCAGAGGCCATTTCTCTGGGAGGAAAACTGCAGATAAGGTGTTGCAGTGTGGTTTGTTTTGGCCCTCCCTTCACCAGGATGCACACAATTATGCCAAACATTGAAGTAGGTGCCAGTCGTTAGGGTCAATGTCATGTCATGACATGATGCCCTTGCAACCCATCCTAGCTGTTGAAATCTTCGACATTTGGGGAATCGATTTCATGGGTCCCTTTCCTCCTTCCAATGGCTTCGATGCATCCTCGTGGCTGTTGGTTATGTTTCAAAATGGATCGAAGCTATTCCCACGTGCCATGTTGACCATGTCATATCCACTCGATTTGTCAAAGACCACATTTTTGCACGCTTTGGGATCCCTCGAGCCATTATCTCGGATGGAGGAAGCCATTTTACCCATGCTTCCTTTCGGGCACTTCTGAGGAAATATGGAGTCCACCATCGTATCGCATCTCCGTATCGTCCTCAGACAAACGGCCAGGCTGAGGTGTCGAACCGGCAAATCAAGCAAATTCTCCAGAAAATGGTTCGGCCTGACCATAAGGATTGGTCCGATAAGTTGATTGATGCACTTTGGGCGTATCGGATCACCTTCAAGGCTCCCATAGGTATGTCCCCTTATAGAATCATTTATGGGAAGCCTTGTCACTTGCCCGTGGAGCTGGAGCACCGTGCTTATTGGGCGGTTCGCCAATGTAACCTCGACCCAGACCTGTGTGGTCGAGAAAGGAAACTTCAACTCCAAGAGCTGGAAGAGCTCCGTCGTGAAGCCTATGATTCTGCCTTAACTTTCAAGCAACGCACTAAGGCTTTTCACGACAGCCGTATTCGGAGGAAGGAATTTGAGCCATCTCAGCAAGTTTGGCTTTACAACGCCCAGCTCAAATTCTTTCCTGAGAAATTGAAGTCCAAATGAACTGGTTCATTCTTGGTCTCGAGACCATTTCCCAATGGGGTCGTTGAAATTGAAGATCCCAAATCTGGGCATAAATTTACGGTCAATGGGCATCGTTTAAAACCTTATC
The DNA here is from genome assembly GCA_037157565.1 of Thalassia testudinum. Classification (NCBI taxonomy): domain Eukaryota; kingdom Viridiplantae; phylum Streptophyta; class Magnoliopsida; order Alismatales; family Hydrocharitaceae; genus Thalassia; species Thalassia testudinum. Next base: position 31,586,263 of record JAZHRO010000036.1, read on the forward strand.
TTACTCATGAACCTACCCCCGTTGGAGAAACTGTTGCCCTGCTGGAGGGTAACTAATTTTGTGCCTCATTCTGAGTCCAGCTGGGAACGTTAAATTCGGCGCTCGTTCGGAGGCACCCCAACAACACTCCTCCACTGTCATGAACACTTCACTTCGCACCTTTTCACTTCACCACCCACCATCCACCCACCCTACCACCCTGCTATATACCTTGCACCTCAGCTCTCGTTTACCGATCTTTGGACCTTCCTCTACCCTTCCCTGCATGCATATGAGGACATAGCATCGTTTGGCATGGGGGGGTGGATAGGCATCTATAGGATCTGGGTACTATATGGTATCATGCAGCTTCCATCTATCTATAAATATGTACATAGTAAAAAAAAAAAAAAAAGGTGTTTAGTAATGATCTGAAGGCTGAAACAAAAATACAATAAGTGTTTATGGATATTCAACCACTGTTTTGAAGACTTTCCAAGCCACAGAAGCTTGATTCGCTCAGGCTCGGCTTAATTCACTTGAGCATTGATAAGATAGATTAGAATCTCTCCTAACTAAGGACATATTCTTGTACCTGAGACATCAGTATAGGATCCGTTGGTTTGCTTCTACTCGAGAGCCTAAGTAATCTTGGTTCACACTACACATATCAAGAAAGACCAGGTGAACATAAGACCCAACCCTAGTGTTCATTAGGGAAGGTGGAGTCCTTACCTGTGCGTGTAGGTAGACTTTTTATTATAGGCTTTAGTCTTGTGTCTAGGAGAAACTCTTTCCACCAAAAAGAAACTCTCCCACCAAAAGAGTGTGCTCCTCCAAATAAAGTTGCAAGAGGTATACTGACACTTGTTTCAAAAAAAAAAAAAAAATGTGCAAATAAGTCAGTATATCTTGCAAATATTTGTAAATTCTTCTCCCTAAAAAGTTTTTCAGGGCAAGTTACAAATACCCTGTTTCTGCCATATATTCTTTAAGCCACAAATGTGATAAAATGGGAGTTGAGTTTTCCGTCATCTTTTTAAGGGTCAATTCGAAGACACGAGCTGAAACTGGGACCAACCTACACTTAAAGATTCGTGAAACCCTGGGCTTGAGTCTTAATGTTCATCTGGTCAGTCTTGATCCTTCACTATGCACAAGCCATAATCTCTTGGGCTCTCGAGTACGGCAAAAACCTTCTCATTCCTGGAAATCATACTTCAGGTTTAAATATCAAGAGTTCAGGTTAGTCGAGAGATGGTCTATGTCACATAAGACTTAAAGTACTGGTAGTCTTCTCTGCAATTGGTTCTCACAATATCCAACAAATAAACACACCTATGTTGCCTTAGAAAAAAATCTTCAGCTTAAGATCATTTCTAAATACAAAATAAAATGTTTTGCTAGAGACTAGCAAAAGATCGGCATGGGGGTATGATTGCACAGCAAAAATACACCAATAAATATGCCATCTTGTGTTATTTCCTAGCACTGCCATTGCATCTTAGGTAGTTATAGTTGCATTTGTAAAAAGACACATGCATGCATTTTTAAAGAGGGGAGGAGAATGCGAATAATTGGCCATTTAATTAACATCTTCTTGAAGTGCTGCCTCGCAATTTCACCTTCATTTCTTTATTTGCTTTGAAATCTTCTCCCTCGCACGGCTGCAGGGCATGGGGCTTCCGCCTCTTCGCACCATTCCTCTGCCAGCAACATGGCTGGGCAGGAGATGCCGGCAGCATGGCTGTGGCAGGCTCCTGCTTCTTTAAAAAGCCTGTCCATCTTCCTTGCGAGGAGAGCCTAGAATAGACACCATCGACAGACACCTACCGTCAGACCATCTTCCTCCCCTCCCTCTCCATACACAATATCTCTTCTCCCTGAAGAGACACACTACGGGCAGGAGAAGACCCACAGTGGTTCCACAACCTCCACTGTGAGTTCCACCACGGCCCAGCTCTTTCATGAGTAGGTGGGCATGGTGGTTTCTCCCTCTTGATTCACTGCAGTTCGCTATTTCCGCCATTTCCAGAGCTTCAAGCTCCGGACCTCCAGCAGCAGCAATGTTGGTCCGCAGCTTCGCCAGTCGCTGCACACACCCCTGCAAGCCCTCCGCGAGCTCTTTCCACGCGTGCAGGCGCCTTCCAGCGCACCCGCGCACGCAGAACCAGCCGCAACCGGTCGCCCACTTCACGTGGCACTGTAGCTACTGTTCACGCCTCTCAGCACGGAACTGTAGCTACAGTTCGGTGATCGGTTTGTTTCTCACTTATCCGGTCACCGCGCGCTCTCTCTCCTCGCCTGCAACCCCCTTTAGCCGGTCGCCAGCGTTTGCGCTCACGTCCGCACTCACCCGTGTCCGCATGCGCCCGCGCCCGCACTTGCCCGCGTCCACTCTCGCCCGCAGTGCGGTGCGCTACGCTGGACTCTCTCTCACCTGCGCCTGCACTCATTTGCACCTGCGTGTCCGTGCGTGCCCCTTACACGCCTGCGTTTGTGCGCCCGCGCACCCAAACGACGCTCTCACCCGCCAGACGCCTTAAACTCTCTCTCTCTCTCACACTCCTCTCCAGTACACACACACACTCGTACACACACTCACTCGTACACACTCACACCCACATATACATACATACATACATACATACACACACACATATATATATATATACATATTCATACCTATACAACTATATATACATATATATACATACATATATATATATACATTTAGATATACATACATACATACATACACACACACACATACATACATACATATATATCTATATAGTTACAAATATATATATCTATATATCTATTTATAAATATATACATATATATATACTTACATATCTATATATATACATAACTACATATATACCTATATAACCCTATATATATATATATTTACATACACATCACTTACCTGTATCCATACGCCCTTGCACTAGTCGCTCCACCACGCATTATATCGCGGGAATATCTGCACCAGTTGCTGATATTCCCCGATACCTGTGTAAAGAAAGCGCCTCCGCACACACTCCCACACATCCGCCCCTCACTCCACGTGGCACTTCGTCTTGTTGGTTGCGTCTTACTAGACGTGGACCAACTCGATACTGTACTACACACCATTTCCACTTCCACCTCCCCTATATATATATATAATATATATATATCTATATATACATAGACTGTATTTATTTCTCTACAAGCAACCTACCTTATTTTTATTTCTCTTTTGTTTCCTGCTATTAAAAAGATAAAAAAAAGTGTAAAAGAGAAAAGATAATCCTTGTCTTGCAGGTACCCAATCTTGCAAATAGCAGGGCCAGTTCTTTTTGGAAACCCTAAGTTGGCTCATAGCCAAGAACAATTTGGCTCAAAGCCAAGGACTTGATTTTGAGAGTGTGTCTCAAGGACAATATTGTCAACAAAAAAATCTTAAATAAAAAAGAACCAAAAACATAATAAACGCATGGAAGAGATACGTTCTAGGAAAGGCGTAGAAACTTCTTCACCTTTAATCCCCGCCTCCCTGAGATCGACCCTGGGCTTAAAAGTGACCAAGATAAAATTAAGTAGGCTAGGTTAAAAAAAAAATTTGTGAAAGATGGTTAGACTCGATTTAGGTTAACCACTATATTAACTTCAACGATAATTTCACCATATTAACACAACCTATTCGAGTTCAACCAAGCGACGACGTGGCGTGTGGAATGAGCATGACCATGCACACATGCGATGACGCGTGATCCAACGTGCCATCGCATGCACGGGCGTACGTTGAGGGAATGTGAAGCGACGATCGTGGAATCTAAAAGATCGGATGACTGGGAATACATGGACGTGCGTATGCATTGAAACAATTGAAGGCATAAGGGCGTCGGCATGCGTGGACCTACACCCACATTCAGCCTTTAGTGACGTTTATATCCGTTACTAAAGGCTAGCATCTATTTTCTAAAGCCGTAAAAGACAATTTTGCCCTCAATTCCTACAACTATAAAAGCGGACCGCTACCACTCTAATTTCTCATCCCTTCCTCTCTTCTCTCACCCCCTCAAAGGCTCTACAGGCTTGTCCCAAACCCGGGGTGCTCCATTAGAGTTAAAATTACAATTTTTCCACCTTCTCACCTTCGTGGAGCAGCTCGTGGTTGTCCTCTCATTGTTGTTTGGGAAGCAGATCCTACTACAATGTCGCCCTGCCCCATTTTCCATCGTTCGTCATCATTCTCCTTCGTCCCGCATCTCACCACCTTCGTTCGGGTGCTCCGTCAACGCGGTTTGTCCTCCAAGCAGCCATCGAGGAGGATAATTTCTCTCCACCTTCTCTTTTATTTCTTTCTAGCGTAGATTTCTTACTTTCTAGTGTAACGAGTAGTTGTAGTGATTAGTTGTAATAGACATCATTTTGTGGTTATGAAATATCTGCTTATTCTATCTCTATTTTGTCTTTATTTGTAATATTTTCTCTCTTCTATCCATTATTTTTTAAGTAGATAGCTAGTTTTGATTCAATTTGACCAGTTAATCTGCTTCGTGACAATAAAATAAATGCGGCTTTTAATCAAACATCTACCTCCTTGTGTTCGACCCATAATTTCTTTCAAGTTTCGATTAAATTTATCTGTTAATGATTTTTCTCGCAAATCGCACTACGATGGGTTTTCAAAACTCAGCTCCTTTTGCGTAGATTTTCGCATACAATATTTTGGCGTCGTTGCATGGGAGGCGACGCTCTTTGATTTTTCACGTTTTCTTGCCTTACTTATCTTTTACCTCACTTCTGTCATTTCTTATTGCGATTGCAGGTACTCTCTTGAGACAGGCAAAACTGGTAGATTGGAGTAAAGTGCTATTGAAGGGTCTGTAAGTTTACCCCCACCTCCCCACTCAATAGATTTCATTCCACCACCTAATAACACAAATCCTAATTAACCTAGGAGCTTTCATAAACTCTAAGGTTAGTTTTGATTGTTTGTTTGTCACCTCCACCGGCCTCACCCTCCGCATATAAAGAGAAATTTAAAAAAAATCTCACAAAGGTACAAAACTCCTTTTGATTCTTCATACTTAGTCAGTAACTCGATCTTTGGGATCGGTATACTCATCAACACATAATTGAGTAGAAATCAGATTAGATAATCACTTGTATGCCTAATTAAGTGGTGCATTAGGCCAATTGTTTGAGTTGTTTGGGCCACACTACTTCAACTAAAATCAACTCATCAAGTAGTTGCCAAATAGGTTCAACTTTTAGGGATTTACCAGGCACTCCACGTTCTTTTAAGCTTTAGCTGAAAACATCTTCACCTATGCTTTCAAAACCTGGTGTGCCAACTAAACTTAATTGAATACACCTAAAGTTGAATCCTAAATGCTACTAAGCAAGATTTAAATCCTAAAATTCACCACATCTAAAAATAATCTTACTTGAAAATCACTGGTTGTGCATGCACACAAATATCAATCAATCATTAAGGGCATAACCCAGATAAAGGGCCCATCACATTCCAAAGCACATTCAAACCTAACCCTAATTAAAACAGAGTAGACGTTGACCTTAAGGATTGGACTCGCTCTTCGGAGCCCAAATTGAGATTATTATAACTGAACTTCGTATTGGCATTTATCACATTTGCACACGAACTCTTGGCACTATTGCTTTATCTGGGGCCAAAAATAACTTGTTTGAAACAAGCAGGCTATCAGGGCTTTGTATCCTTCATGATTGCCACAAATGCCATTGTGGGCCTCTTGGATTGCTTGGGATGCTTCCGCTAAGGTGAGGCAACGCAATAAAGGGGTTGAATATTCCCTTTTATACAATTGCTTGCCTATTAATGTGTAGTGTGAGGCCTTCAGTCGGAAGGCTTTTTGGTGAGGCTCTCTGGGAGGTAACTCGACTATTTTCAGGAATGTTATTATTGGAGTCATCTAAGAGATAGCTGGTTTGATCAATAGTGCTTGTGGAGGGAGCACTCAAGATTTACTTAATGCCTTCATGTATATCATCCTCCTATCCTACAGGAATGGCGGATGCCAGATGGGCTAGGGCATTCGCCAGCAGTTGTCGGATCGAGGTATTCGCCTAATCATGTCAATCGTGAAATTTAACAACTCCTCTTTTACTTGCTCTATGTAGAGGCTCATATTGGGGTCCTCAGTCTGGTACTCACCATTTATCTGGTTGGCTATCAATTGTGAGTCCGTGAGGTCTTCTAAGCACGAGGCTCCCATGGACTTCGCTACTCTGAGGTTGGCTAACAAGGCCTCGTACTCTGCAACATTGTTGGAGGCAGGAAAAGCTAACTTGATGGCATACTTATGACTAGTGCCATCAGGAGTAGTCAAGGTCATTCTAATGTCGGCCCCGCCATCATGGAGGATTCGTCAATATACAAATTCCATGGAAAAGTGGTGGGAAGGCTTGGATTTGTGAACTCTGCCACAAAATCTGCCAAGACTTGGCCTCTAATGGACTTCCGTGGTTGATATTTTACATCAAACTCTACCAATTCCATGGCCCATTTCATCTGTCGGGTGATTACACATCAATCATATGACCTAATTAACCTAAACTAAGTCAGATCCTAGTGTAACTTAGGAATAATACATGCATGAGTTGCATAATTGCATCTTACTTGCTTTACTTAGCTATATAGAGAATAATCCCATTTTAACTTACTAATTGATAGATAATTGTATTTTCAGATAAATCAAAGCCTTGGATGATGAATCCGACCGTACGGATGGACTCAGAGTGACGATCGTAGTCCAACAACGTAACAAATGTCTTGATCAGAGCTTCGTAGCGCCATTTATGATGACAAGAAGATGGACAGTCAAAATGGCACCACGTGGCGCCATCCCAACGGCCCACTGCTGCCCCCCATCCACTAAAGGCTACTCTACGTGCTTTGTGGGCCATTGGATCATCATCCAACGACCATAAAAGTGCTATGCCATCGACTCTTCTCCTCTCATCAAGCAGCTTTCCACCATAGCTGTTGGATCTTCATCCAACAGTTGTGAATATGCGAGCAACAAATCAACTTTGTGACACATTGGAGCTCTTGGCGCAATGGATAAGGCGCTGCCACATAGCCAGCTACGTGAGTTCGAATTGTGCCAGCGCCTTTCCTCGCAGCTTGTTAATGGGAGAGATTGATGTTTTAAAAGATGCGTCATAGTATAGGTCAAAATTGTTCGAAAACAAATACAATTTATAACTCAAATTTGAGGTCCGAGGTCGTTCACTGGGAGCAAGTATTGCAATTAATCTCAAGATAACAATTTAAGCACAAGATAAGCAATTTGTAACAAAACTCCAAGCAATAATGATATATAAATGAAGGCAAATGTCAATAGTGCAAAAAGAATAGGGTAAAATGGTAATTTGAATCATCAATTTACCCTAATTACAATAATAGCAATATTTCAATAGTATCAATCAAATAATTCCATGCAATGTAAGTAAACAGTATAGCCTTAGAAGCACAAAGTGGTGGAAATCAGACGTCGGATGTTCAGGACAATCGACTTAAATAGCACCCTGCAACAGTCCGTGTGCACTGTTCTTCTTCTTCTTCTTCTCTGCTTTGCTCTTTCTCAAGTCACGCACAGAGGTAAAGGCCTCTTCTCTTCAAGTGTTAGAGAGTTAGTGAGTGAGACAACCCCCCCCACCCCTCTCTCTTCTTCTCTTCTTTCTCTCAAAGACCCGAGGTTAACCGGGTAATCAGGTAGGAACCGTATCTAGATCTGGGTGCAGGCCTGTGGGCGTGATCGCAAGAGAGCAGTGGGGATAGGTAGGTATGTGGGTGAGGGTGCATGTGAGGGGCCCGACTCCTCGTGACTTGGGCGATAAGCCCTCATCACAAATTCCTCATGCACTGTGGAGAGCTTCTACGTCCTCGATGTGGGACTATCTTGGCTGCTGTTCTCCGCATGAACCTACGACTGAGGGTTGGTCCAATTGAGGGTGAGGGAGCAGTCAATGCTCTGAATTGAAGGCTTGGACGAGTGCTTAGAAGTGTTTTGCATTGCCTAGAGCAAGGTCACAAGAACACGCTTTAAGTTCTTCGAAGAAGCTTCGTCAATGGCGGCATGTCCTGTGAACCTGAAATGAAGAGCACGGCCTTGTGGCCTCGTCAAAATAGCTCAGTAGGAGCGTGATGTTGCGATGAAAGTGATGGTGGTGGTGGCGTGCTGTGGAAGTGGTCTGAGATGGCTGATGGATGCGAAAAACGAAGGTGGAGGTGGTTGTGTTCGGTGGGAGGTATGAAGGACCAATAGCCTCAACTAAGTTGGGGCTTTTGGTTTACGGTGAATGATGAAGGTGTGGATCTTGAGCGCGGCTGGTTTGGTGGACTGTGGTGGCTGCTAGGACGCCGGTGAGGTGGAAGATGGAGGCATGGATGGCGTAGGAGTGGTTGAAATAGCAAAGTAGTAGCATGGTGATGATGAGCTGAGGATAAGGAGTCAAGGAGACTAAGTAGCAGACGAAGGGGGATGGAGGAGGCATCGGGTTTGGTATGGCCGACATTCGAGACGAAGGATGCTCCGGAGGTGAAGAATGGTGACGACGGAGGGTTAGAGGACAGCTCACCGGTATTGCGAGGTGCAGAAAGACGAGGGAAAGGAGAACCGACCGCCTATTGTATGTGGCAGCCAGCGAAGAGGCCGGAGGTGGAGAGTTGCCGGAGCGAGGTGGAGCGAGCCAGAGGTTGAGGAAGAAGAGGTGTTTTTTGGCTCTATTTCTCGCTAAGGAGGTAAGGCAGGGATGTGAGGTCTTTTATAGGGCTTAGGAGAGCTTGGAGAATAGGAAACAAGCTCCATAGCTTGCTTAGGATTCAAGAAGAACCCCATTTATTTCATGGGTTCGCACACACGAATCAAAGGGAGTTAGGAGTTGAAATTGATCCCAATAGGTTTCCTTAGGTGTGAACATCAATCCCATCAAATTTGGTGGGATTTGATTGAGGTTTGAGTAGGATTTCGTTTAGTTAAAGCTCTCTTGGAGGTTGGTTGACCTCCAATGGTGGCAAGGACTAAATTGTAAAGAAGATGAAGAAGTTGGGGGGCTTTTTGCAAAGATTTCAAAATCTGAGGGGCTATTTGAGAGAATAATAGTCAGATTGGGATCAAAATGCAAACTAGGTCAAAATGATCTCAGATTGGGCCCAAATTTTGGTAAAAATCTAATTTGGACCCAAGGAATCTAATGGTGAAGTTGAATTTTATTTTTGACCAAGTTTGACTACGTAATTTATGCAACAACCCACATTAGGGCAATTGTCTGTCTAAGACTCTGCTTTAGGTCAAATTGGATTTAGATGGTCAAATCAAAGGTACTAAACCTTAGAGAATATTTTTCTATGATTTTTAGAAGGTTTAGGTGAATTTTATATTGATTAGAACCTCAGTTAATTAAGTAGGTCTATTTTTAGGGTTTCAGATGTTCATTAATTCTTGAAATGTGTGAAAACCCATTTTGTTCTGCATGGATCCACTTATTAGACATTAATGACCATATGACCTTTAATAAACCCCTGAAATATCCCATGGTTATTCTGTATTTATGGAGTGCTGTTAATTTTGCAGAAATAACTTTGTATTCTTCTCTTCTTTCCAAAATAGGATAATATGCCTCTAGGACCTTCTGATGGATATGTAGGAGCATTTATCAACCTTTTTAGAGCAAATTGAGCTAGTTATGGCTCATCATGGTGTTCCCATCACAACCGAATCGAAATTTAGTCATCTGATTCAGAGCCAACGCATCAGAGCCATCCACATAGCGAACAATCGGACATGAGATCAAATGCACGATCGCACGCTCGTTAGTATGTGATGAGGAGCACGTGCTTATTAGCCTCTGATCCTGATCCTACGGCCAGGACTTCTCATCTCGCCAGCAAAAGCGGGTGTTGCACGTAAGCTTGACCTCTCGCATGAGCAATTAGGGTCGTCCATCATAGATTAGACGCTTTACATTCGCCCTGCCAGTGTGCGACCTTAGCACGTGCTGGAGCGTTGAAATTCGTTGTAGTTAGTGGGAGTCAAATGCGTTGTAGTATAATGACAAAAATCGCAACAACATTTAAATTTATAAGTTCTTGAAAAATCGTAAGTTCTAAGGTCATTCGCAAGGAGCAAATATTGAATTCAAACACTAGTTGCAATAATAATGAGCATAATTAATCACAATAAAGATATGCAATGAATATCAATAAAAAATATATTCAATAATAAGCCAATTTGTATCTAAAAAATCACTAGGATAAAAAGAATAATTAGGATCTAAAAAGGATGATTTGAATCACCAATTTAATTCCTGTAATTAGGCACATATCCCAATACCAACAATAATTCCAATTTTTCAACAGTACTTCAAACCACTTGCCATGTCAGACAAGTATCCAACAAGTCCACAGTGCCTCAACCAATGTCACAATCAGACATCGGGCATGGGGACTAGATGCCTTAAGTGGTAAACACAACAACACAAGGCAGGACACTCTTGAAACAGCTAAGTGTTGAGCGAGTGTGCACGTACTTCGAGGATGAACAGTGCAAAACCATCCCCACTCTCCTTAGAATCCTCTCCTTTCTGTTCTAATCGTATCTCTAATTGGGTTATTGGGTCGAGTATAGGGGACGAGACTCGTAGGCAGTGGTCGTGGGTGAGGTGTGAGAGAGAGAGAGTAAGGGGACCTCACCCTCGTGTGAGAGGCGATATGCCTATAGCACGAATTCCTCTTATTTTACTGTTTAGGTTTTGAAGCATACGATGTGGGGCTAAACAACCTTCCCTTCTTCACGCATGTGTGCTGTGGATTCAAGCTTCGAATTGAAGTTGCTGCATCTACTGCCGTGCTAAATTGAAGTCCTGGAGGGCTTCGTTAAGATGAATCGCAACTCCTGGAGATGGCAACGGTGATGATGATGGCTAGAGGTCAGCGAACGACGTCGGAGATGGAAGCTTGGCCGGTGTGAACCTGAAATACATGAAAATGGCTGTGAGACCCAATTAAATGGTTCATGATGGTCGCCAGAACATTAGGAACATGATGGTGGTGTTGGATGAGTGATTGGTGCAGCGAGGTGGTCGGACGGTGATGACGAAGAGTGTTTTGAGTGGGTGTGTCTGGCCAGGTGGAAAGTAGGTCAAAGTGCTCAATTAGTTGAGGGCTTTTGATCTACGTGGTGAGGTGAATCTTATGGTGGTGGTTGCATGTCATTTGGTTGAGCATAGTGATGTGGCAACCTAGCTAGAGGCACGACTGGAGTTGAAGAAGACGAAGGGGGAGATGGTGGTACGACAGTTGAATCGAGTTCCTAAGGACCTAATTCTAACCTAGGGAGGTAGAGGGAGTAGGAGACCTTGTCTAAAGGATGAAAAGGGAAGGATCTCGCGCTGGCGTGTATTGTTGGTTGAGAGGAAGATGAAACCTCTGGTGATGAAGAGGGCGACGAGGAAAGGGGGAGATTGCCTTCGCTTTAACCGGCAAGAGGCGGAAGAGAGAGAGGAAGACGGAGGGCCAGTCAATTTGACCGTTGGCTGGCCGGAGGAAGATGAAGGAAGGTCGCCAGAGCCATAGCAGAGGTGGCCGGAGAAGAGAAGTTGGGGATTTGGCTTAGAACTAGGCTCAAATTAGTCGTTGAACGTTGTAGGGCTTATATAGAGCTCGAATTTGAGCTCAATTAAGAACAATTCTCACAAGAAAGTAGGATTTCATAGATCTCTTGATTTGGAAAAATCTTGAGTTTGCTTGAGCTCCATGCTTTGAATCAGGACCAAAGGTTGCGTTAAAATGGGATATCTCATGGTGATCAATTCCTCCAATTTTGGAGGAGATTGGGTGCTGATTGAAGGAGAAACACGTGGTCAACATTGATGGGATTTTGGGTTGGCCGCGTGTTCACACTGTTCAGGCAGTGAGGACTAATTTGTGAAGAAGATGATAAAGATAGGGGGTATTTGTAAATAACTCGAAACCTAGAGGTCTAATTGTTAGAAATAGAGTTTCTAAGGACTGAAATGCAAACTAGGTCAATTTGGGCTCTGATTGGGCCCAAATTTTGGTGTTAACCTAATTTGAACCCAAGGAATCTAATGGTGAACTTGGATTTGAGTTTTGACCATGTTTGAATGGGTAAATTGCATAGGAGCTCAAATTAAGATAGATTCCCGTTTGAATCTCTGTTTTAGGTCAAAATGGGTTCAGATGGTCAAACAAAAGGTGCTAAACCTCTTAGAATGTTTTTCTATGAATTTTTGGAGATTTGTATTGATTTTATCCTAACCAGAACCTTTCCAATTTAAGTGGGCTGACAATTAAGTTTTTTAGTCCTTTTTTTCCTCGAAATGCGTGAAACTCTGATTCTGTCAATGTAAGCCCACTTTTTGAACTTTTATGCTCAATTAACCTTTAATTAACCCCTGAAAAACCCCATGGTTAATTTGCATTTGTGATGTGCTGTTAAAATAGCAGAATTAACGTTGTTTTATTGTCTTCTTCTCAGATCAGATTAGAGTGGAATTACGGTCCTCAGGCAATCATTTAGGAGATTTATCTCTTGATTTCGACTAAATTAAGTTAGTTATGATGAATGATGGTGTTACCATTAGCACATGAGGAAATGGTCCAACGGCCTTTGGGCACATGGTTGAGGGCTCAAAATACCACTCTTCCACCACTATATAAGGGCCTTAGACCCCCTCTTCAGTGGGAGGCTCTTGCTTCTCCATTTTCACCTTTAACCTCCTACCCCCAAGCTCCCAGCCATCCCCTTCGCCACCCAAGGGGCCAACCCTTCTTCTCTCTCTGGCGCCACTTCAAGGTTGCCGTAGCACTCCTCGCTGGAGCACCATCGGCACCCTCCTCTCTACTCACCCATAGCTTTTCTTCTCTACTACTTTTATGCATTTATACTCTAGTTGCAAGTAGCATAGTACTTTTCCTAATTATCATTTTTGTTACGCATGTCTCTAGAAACATTCTTCTGCTTCCACATCAATCTTTAATAAAATGGGAAGTTTGCCTTCACATCATTGTTCTTGTGCTAGTTTATCTTTAAAGTTGCTATTGTATTCGCTCGAATAAATTCATGTATGGAGGTTCCTACAAATATTAATAACTTCATGTTGCACCAAAACGATCTTAATACAATCTACATAGTCAAGGAATTTCGCGAATGAGCATTTCTTATATACATGCTATATATACCTTAGCTACATGCGAGTTCTCCAATTCGAGTTTGCAACTGGTAATTATGTGGTGCAAGAGATCCACCACTAGACTTTAGGTTAGATTTTTTGTTAGATTTTCACTTAGATTTTTGCAAGTAAAGAAAAGAAAAGAAAAAATCACATTCGCGATTTATGCCTCCCAGAGTTCAACCGAGACTCATCACGAGTTTCGTTACAAGTTTTGTTTAAGTCCAATTTCACGTCTATACTATGACAAAAACAATCATTCTCATGACTTTAAGCTTAACATCGGGTTGACCTGGTTGGCTTCTAAAGCATCTGGCGTAAGGGGTACTCTGTGAGCACAAATATTGTGTGGGCTTGGAAGTATAGGCGGATCGTTCTGGTGGTAGCTACCAAGGTGAGGCCAAGCTTCTCGATCACGGTGTACTTTGCTTTCGCCACTTGGTAAGTTTTACTGACAAAATACACCAGCTGCTATATACCATTACATTCACATAATAAGACGACGCTAATGGCAGTCATTAAAGCCACCAGATAAAGGAACAGAGTTTCCCCACCACTAGGAGCTATGAGGATAGGATGCTTTTGAAGGGATTTCTTGACCTCCTTAAGGGCCTAATGACACCGAGGGTTCCAATGTGCTAGCATGTAGCCTTTCCCCTTATTGATACATTCTAGAAAAGGAAAACACTTGTTGGAAGATCGAGAGACGAAATGGCCTATAACTGCAATCTTGCTGACTAATGATTGGATTCCCTTCAGATTAGTTAGGGGTGTTATAGTCATAATTGCTTGAATTTTGTTGGGATTGGCTTCTATCCCTCAATCAGAGACCATGAAACCCAGGAATTTTTTTGAAGATACGCCAAACGCATACTTCTCAGGATTCAGGCAAAATCGAGTGTCCCTTAAGACTTAAAACACCTGGGCTAAATTTGTCAAGTGTTGGGAGAAATTTAACCCTTTGACAAGCATATCATTAATATACACTTCAAATGACTTTCCAATTAAATGAGCAAACAAAAGATTTACAAGACACTGATAAGTAGCTCCAAAATTTTTGAAGCTAAAGGACATGACTCTATACTGAAATAGACCCCTATCAGTTACAAACAATGTATGGGGCCAATCAGCCAGAGCTAGGCTTATCTGGTGATAACCACTATAAGCATCAAGGAAAGACATCTGTGATTGCCTACTGCAAGAATCCATGAGGGCATCAATCTTCAATGGGGGAAATTCATCCTTTGGGAAGGCTTAGTTTACATTTGTGAAGTCCACGCACATCCTCCATTTTCCATTTGATTTCTTGACCGTCATAATATATCTAAATCACTAAAAATAGAAAATAAAACCCTAGCAAAAGCCTTAGGAGAAGAGAAAGCACAAAAGGGTACATTGCTTTACAAAATAAAGAGTTATCTGTTGAAATTACTTCACTAAGATCACAAATAGATAACCTGAAAGTAGATATAGACAAACTAAAAGAAAACTCTGCTATTCTTTTAAATGATCTAGCTAAGTTTACTAAAGGTAGTCAAAATTTGCATAAACTCTTAGGGGCACAAACTCAGAGCACCATAAAATTTGGGTTAGTTTATATACCTAAAAATAATCATGAAGCATCTAGTTTTACCAAAGGAAGGAGAAAGGTAGCTTGCCTAAACAGGCGGCACCAGCTAACCATCGTGGACCCAAACAAAAATGGGTACCAAAAGCACTCTTGAAATCCTATTTTGCAGGTCAAGTAGATTATAAAAGGTGGACATATCAAGAAGCAAATGGAAACCTGAAGCCACTTTATAGATCCAACAATCCAAGACCTCACAAACGTAAACAAATGACAGGATAGAGAAGAAAGAAGGTGGATCATGGGCAGCAAGTGTTCCAAGCATATGATAGGAGAGAAAGATCTATTCTTGCAACTCCACCGCCAGGAAGGTGGTACGGTCACATTTAGGAACAACCACAAGGGTTGTATTATTGGTACTGCCCAAGTTGGTAACTCATCTACATCTTTTGATAATGTGCATCTAGTTAGTGGATTAAAACATAATCTTCTTAGTGTAAGTCAAATCTGTGATAAAGGAAATAAAATCACTTTCACCTCAAATGATTTTAAAATAAGTGATAAAGAAACCAAACAAATTCTTCTTAAAGGAAACAGACATAAAGATATTTATGCTATTAACTTTGACAAATGAGACAAACTTGAATGTCTTGTCACATTTGATGAAGAGTCAATACTTTGGCACAAATGACTAGATCATGTTCACATGAGGAACATTAGTAGACTTGTGAAACATGAGCTTGTCAAAGGCCTGCCAAAGATCAACTTTAAGAAAAGCAAAGTCTGCGATTCTTGTCAAGTTGGTAAACAAGCCAAAAATCCTTTTAAACTAAAAAGGATGGTTAGCACCTCTTGACCCCTGGAGTTACTTCACTTAGACTTGTTCGAACCAATCTAATATGAAAGCTTAAGCAGATGCAGATATTGTTTAGTCATAATCAATGATTTTTTCAGATTTACCTAGGTATCCTTATTAAAAAGTAAGGATTTGACTATTGATGTTTTTAGTAAACTAGTAAGAAGACTATAGAATGAGAAATGATCTAAAATCATTAGGATTAGAAGTAATCACTGTGAAGAATTTGAGAATTAATCTTTTTTTGATTTTTGTGATCAATATGGAATAAAACATGAGTTTGCTTTCCCTAGAGCCGCATCTCAGAATGGTGTAGTTGAAAGGAAAAGTAGGACCTTGCAAGAGTGTACCCTTACAATGTTGTGTGAGTCAAAGCTGCCTCGATATTTTTGGGTTGAGGCTGTAAACACTACTTGCTATATCCAAAATAGATCATTGATTAGACCAATCCAAAACAAAACACCTTTTGAACTCTATCATGGAAGAACACCTAGAATTTCCTATTTCAAGATATTTGGTTGTAGATGTTTTATACTTAACACCAAGGATTATCTTGATAAAATTGATCCTAAGAGCTCAGAAGGAATCTTCTTAGGTTACTTGATCAGAAGTAAAGCCTATAGAGTATTTAACAAGAAGAATTCTATCATTGAAGAAACTATGCATGTATCATTTGATGAGACACTAGTTCAACCTCAATCTTCTGTAAATGATGATGATGACCAAATAGAAGATCCTTCAAATATACCAGAGGAAAACATTTCGGAAGAATTACCAAAAGATATATCCTATATGAAGGATCATCCAAAAGAATTTGTGATAAGAGAACTTTCCAAAGGAGTTCAGACCAGATCTTCCATCAACACTTTAGCTTTCACAGCTTTGTTTCTCAGTTAGAACCTAAAAATGTTAAGGATGCTTTTCCTGATAATTGCTGGATTATTACAATAGAAGATGAATTGAATCAATTTAAAAGGAACCAAGTATGGGAACTTGTTCCAAAACTTGACTCTCAGACCATCATAGGAACCAAATGGGTTTTTAGGAATAAACTAAATAAATCAGGAGAAGTAGTTAGGAATAAGGCTAGACTTGTGGCCCAAGGGTATAATCAAGAAGAAGGAATGGATTTTGATGAAACATATGCACCTGTGGCTCACCTAGAATCCATTAGAATGTTGCTAGCTTTTGCCTCCCATATAGAGTTTACACTCTTTTAGATGGATGTCAAAATCACCTTTCTAAATGGGTTTATTAAGGAGGAAGTCTATGTTAAACAACCTCCGGGTTTTGAAGATGCAAATCATCCAGAATATGTCTATAAATTAAACAAAGCATTATATGGTCTAAAACAAGCTCCACAAGCTTGGTATGATAGATTAAAAACTTATCTAATTGAAAATGATTTTAAAATTGGCAAAATAGATCCAACTTTATTCACAAAAAGAAAAGGAAGTCTGTGTTAAAATTGGCAAAATGATCTCTTAATAATACAAAATTATGTAGACAGCATCATTTTCGATGCTACTAATGATCTTTCATGCCAAGAATTTGCAAGGGTAATGCAGGATCAATTTGAGATGAGTATGGTGGGAGAACTTCTGTTCTTTCTCAGACTTCAAATTGACCCGCTATCCTCTGGGATATTAATTTCTCAAACCAAGTACTCCACGGAGATCTTGAAGAAATTCTCCATGGACAAGGTAAAAGGAAAAGAAACACCTATGGCAGCTTCTACACATCTAAAATCTAATGAGATAGGTAAGTCTGTAGATTAGAAGTTGTATAGAAGCATGATAGGTTCTTTATTATATTTAACTGCTAGTACACCTGATATTCTCTTTAGCACTTGCTTGTGTTGGTTTTCAAGTTAACCCTGAAGCAATACACCTAAATGATGTTAAAAGAATACTTAGATACCTAAACCACACACCAGATCTAGGACTTTTCTATCCAAAGTCAGCTACATTGAATCTTTATTCCTTTTGTGATGCTGATTATGTAGATAGCTTTATAGATTGAAAGAGTACTAGTGGAACGTGTCAATTTTTCAAAAATTCCATAGTCTCTTGGTTCTTTAAAAAACAACACACTGTTTCATAATCAACAACAAAAGTGAGTATGTAGCTGAATCTTTAGCCTGTTTACAACTATTATGGATGAAACAACTCTAGAAGATTTTGGCTTATCCTATAGAAATAAGAAAATACTTTGTGACAATAGTAGTGCAATAAATCTATTTAAAAATCCTATCCAACACTCTAGGACTAAGCATATTGATGTTAGGCATCATTTCCTAAGGGATTATGTCCTAAAAGGTGATATCAACTTAGAATTTGTTAAAACTGAAGATCAATTAGCTGATATCTTTACAAAACCTTTACCAAAAGAAAGATTGAATCTTATCTACCATGCACTAGGTTTATCTAGGTTGAAAGAGCTTATTTGATAATTTGGACTGCATTGTTTTCAACATTTAATCGATCAAAATGCTCAAATTGATCGAACAAACTATTTGATTGATCAACCAAAATCTTTGGCAGGAATTTTCCCTTCAAAAATTTGAAGTTTGATCAATCGACTTAGTTGTTTGATCGACCAATTAGATTGGGCAGGAGTTCCCTCTAAACCTTTGAACCCTGATTGACTAATGAGCTTAATTGATCGATTAGTTTAGGTTTTGATCGACCAAAACTGGGCGGATTTGCTTTTTACAATTGAGATCCAAATCTCCTCTAATCTCATCCTTAATCATATAAACCGAACCTGATCTACTCGATTACCTACCTTAAATGTATTTACCTATTTTGCTAACCCAACTTCGTATAAAACTCATGGATTTTTACCACATAACCTACTTTTTTACAAACCTATACCCCACATTCAGTCCCACATCCATCTCTCCTCCATCGACCAAACATCCCCCTCCCAACCCCACATCTCTCCTCCCCCGGTCGTGGTCGATCATCGACCTTCGGCACCATCAACCACCATCGCACCTCGCAGGAACGAGCCAAGCCGCGCCGCCCTCGACGCTGCGCTGAACCTTGCTTTTGATGTCAACCAACGACCTCACCGACCGTGCATCCTCGTCGCACGCCCTCCTCGTCGTGTGTTCTACCTCTCCTGTTGTGCTCGCCATCTCCAACGATCACCACTCCCTTTGATCAACCATTTTTTATTGATCATGGTACACTCTATGACTTAGATTAAATCCATTTCTTTTGGATTTCTCTTAAGTATAGATGTACTATGACTTGATCTTATGATTTTCTTGTGTGATCATGTGTCTGCATGCCATCTTTAATAGTATTTGTGAGCTTGTCGCTCGTGAAAACCTCATTTTTATCCTGTTTGTTCGCTTTTGGTCAACCAAATTCCTTGGTTGATCGACCAAAAGTCGATTTTTCGGAAGTCTGTTAGGTTTACTTTTGATCGACCAATACCTCTTAATTGACTGACCAACATGGTTTTTTTGATCTGAAATGGCTCCAAAACATGTACGTACCTCCTCTTTGGGTTCTCATGATGACACTTTTGATCCATTTTTCATCACTGAGGCCGCACGTGAGTGTTTCTCCATACTCACAAAGCTTTCCCTGCACGTTAGTCGTCTTGTCGATTTCCCTTACTTTGAGTCTATCTTTCCAGGAATCCACGAAAAATTTACATATCATCAGATTTTGTCCTTTTGAGCGGAACTTTGATGTAGGTTCCAAGAACAGCACATACCCAGTGTTGATCCCATGGCTTGTCACCTATTTTATGCCAATCTCAAGAATATAGGTGAGGGTTTCAACATCGAGCTTACCTCAAATGTCTATGACATAGAGGTTTTGGTTAATGCAGTTGCCATTTCTGAGATTCTCGGGTGTCCGTCTGTTGGACCTACTTTTCTAGAGCTTCACTAGTAGACATAAACAGATTTAATTCAGGAGACCTTGCTCACTCCCTCACACAATGACTTGGGCTGTCCTGCCAAGTCACCCTATTTTCATCATCTTCGACGTTTTCTTAATAGAGTTTTTCTGTGGAATTTCATGTCTAGGTCTACCTCTTTTGAAAACTACCCTGGTATCATGCTCATTGCCCTCTACGCATTTCTTAAGAACAAGCAGTTCAACTGGAACCACTTGATTCTGTATTTGACGAGCAAGCAACCCACCTGCTCCTTCCAGCTGGGGACACTCCTCTCTCACATCTTCCTACATTTTAGTGTTTCAATGGATATTAACCATGAATAATTCATTACGAGAGTCTGCATATTTGATAAGCTTACTTATACAAAGATGGAGTAAGCTCAGGGAGCCCATGGTGAGGATGCAGACTAGCAATAGCAACAGCAGTAGCCTCAAGAGTCCTCTACCGTACATCCTCCTTTGCCACTGTATGAGAACTTTGCAACAACTTGTCCTCTTCCAGTGCAACCTGCTTCATCCTTCTACGACCAGGAGTGAGGCCTTCTTAAATGACCGCTTATAGGTAGAGACTACGTCAGTATTTAGGATGTTACTGATGGTATTTCCTTGATGATGCACTGATAGAGAGAGATAGATATGGTAATGATGAGACATGGGCATTAGGTATTCGAATACTGAATGCTCAAGGGCAGTTTTTGGATAGACTTGGAGAGTCTATTCACGGGATTCAACAACAGCTTTACATTCCTCCTCATCCTCTTCAATCTACTATAGTGCCTCCGTCATCAGTAGCACCACCTCCTCCTCCTCCTACTACAGCAGCAGATCAGCAGGTGGCACCTCCTCGCCAGACATTTGAGCAACCGACCCCCAGATCGTTACCTCAGAGACACCTTTGTCTTGGCCGCTCTACTTCATCAGAGAGATCTGACTCGATGGACCTTAGGCTAGATACTGGTCTTCATAGTACGATGGATGCCTTTATGGCTTCTTTGGAGTAGTTTCACTTAGTTTTCTTTCTGTTTTGATAGCTTTCAGGTTTGTAGTACTCTTTATTTCATGTGGACTATTTTATCTTGCTACACTTATCTGGACTCACTTTATACTTAATTATATGCATAGTTATATCTCTCAGCTAAATATTTCTCTCTTTAAATTGCATGTTTTAATTATTACTGCTTCAATTGCATTTTTAAGGGGGAGATATTTCATATTAATAGCTGCATGTTTTACTTTTTGATGAAAGAAAAATGAGGAGATATTATGCATAACTCTTTAGATTCCTATCTCTATATATAATTATAATTTTGTTGTCATCAAATAGGGGGAGAATGTAAGTACCTCTATTTTGATGCACCAAAATTATGCTATAAGCAAAACTACTATTTCAGGACTCTCTCTTGGATTAAAGCTAGAAGAATGCTACCTTTGTCTCACTGTCTTTTTATCATTATTGAGTCAAGATTATGTTGGAAGGAACCTCAAAATAAGTGTCAAATGAATTTTTGCACTTCACATAAAAAAAGTTTTTAGGGTTATTGATCGACTAAAGTAATTGATCGACCAACCTACTTAATTAAGCGATCAAATTAGCTCATTTTAGGAAGTTGATTAATACACTTTTGATTGATCATTTAGGTTAATTAATCGACCAATCATTGATTGATCAAATAACTAGTTTGATCGACCAAATTACCTTAATTGATCGACCAATATAATTTACTTTTCAGGTCAATTCGCTAGTATAAATAGAGGTCGTACGTAGCCTTTTCAAAACACACTCTCAAGTAGAAATCCATTCAAAAGAAAGAGCTTTCCATGCTTCTTTCCAAGTGCTTCTGCACTTCTGCTTTCACGCCTTCCAAAGCACGATGATTTAAACCTCTGCTAACATTTTGGTTTGACTTTTATTGAGGTTCCATAGGTTTATACTAGTCTTATATCTTGTTATTTTTTATTACGAATCCCAAGCTGTTGGGAGAAATCTGTTGTTGTTGTTGTGTTTCTATTTAGGTTAGTAAGAGAAGGGATCATTGTAAGAGGTTGTGTCACCCTCATTCAAGTGGTACGATAGTGGATTGACTAGCTTCACCTAGTTGGAAAAATCCTAAGTTGAGATGCTTAGGTAGTGGTTTTCACTTAGGAAGGGTTTCCACTATAAATCCAGGCGTTATATGTTCTTGATTCTTTTGTGGATTGATCTGTGTCTATTTCATTTAAATTTTTAAAGTGATACTATTCACCTCTCCCCTTTAGTATACCATTAAGATTCATAGGCACCCTC
Source organism: Thalassia testudinum (assembly GCA_037157565.1). Taxonomy (NCBI): domain Eukaryota; kingdom Viridiplantae; phylum Streptophyta; class Magnoliopsida; order Alismatales; family Hydrocharitaceae; genus Thalassia; species Thalassia testudinum. The sequence continues at coordinate 31,608,102 of JAZHRO010000036.1, forward strand.
ATGGACTAGAAGCCTATTTCGATCCAATGAAAACACTAACTCTGACTCTTTAAATCAGACATTTGACAAGATGTCTGACTCAAAAATCAAACGTCTAATTCCGTTGTCAGAATCATAATTACTTTTATTTGAGTTGGATTTCGTCCCAATCTCTTGGGACAAGCCTCTAACGGCTAGGAGCCTAATCCCAAGCCTTCTTGAAGGTTCTAAGCTTGCCTATAAATACACCATAACCCCACTTAAGCAAAACACACCTTATGAGATATAATTCACTTAGAAAATCACTTGCTCACTTGCTCCATACCCACCATTGCCCTTGTGCTATGCATCTACTCTGCTTGGGGCAAACCATCACTCCCATTTTGCTTCATAATCTCTTCTTCAGGGAGTTTCTTTCACCCTTAGTAGTTAAATTGATTATACACTCATTAGGGTGCATTTTATTTTCCATTTTACATACTTGTTGTAGTTGGGTATCTAGCCTGTTGGGTTCCCTTCTCTTCATTGTGAAGGGAGAAACCTCCGTTTAGGGATCAGAGGTGGGATTTGTAATTGAGGTACACTATTCTTGTTGAATTAGTGTGGTTAGTGGATTGTTCACTTTGTGATCGTAAATCCTAAGTCAAGGGATTAGCTTAGGTGGTGGTTTTCACTCAGTTTGGGTTTCCACCTAAAATTCCTATGCCTCCATTTCTGTGATTGAATTTTATTTTGCAATTATTTTTCAAATTCACTATTCACCCTCCTTCTAGTGTAATTTCATTTGGTATCAGAGCTGGTTTCCTCTTTTAGGAGTAACATCCGTGGAAGATCTTATGGAGGGGAAGTATCCACCAGCAGATCGGATGGGCAATCCACTACTGACCACCTTTCTTCGAAGGAACCAACTACATGATACATGCCAGTTTGTCATCACTCTTATGCCCTAAAACAGATCTAGCTCGTAGGGTTTTAACTTCGCAAGTGGATTTTTGGGTAGCATTTAGGCACTTAACTAGGATAGGCATGCATTGCATTTTAGTTGTATTTTTAATGTGTTTACTTGAGTGTTAGGGATAGATAGAAAGTCAGATCCTACATACCTTGGCACTCAGGAAGAAAGAAGATGAAAAAGAAGATCATTTCAGCTAGATTCTAGATAGATCCAGCTCATTCTTGCTGGATCAACTCATCCCTAGCTCCATTTAGCTCATCTTAGCTGAATGGTAGCTTAAGCTAGTTCACCTCAACTCCATTCAGCTCACCTCAGCTGGATGGTAGCTTAAACTAGCTAAAGACAGTTGATCCCAGCTCCATTCTAGCTCCTCCAGCTCAGAAGGGTTCACTGGAATCTCAACCTGACTAGGACTAGCTACTAGCTAGACCTAGTCAATTGAAGATGACCTTAACCAACTCAGACCAACTCAAGTCCAACTTCTGGAGGCTCAACTCAGCTCAACTTAGTTGAGCTGAGCTACTTGACCTAAGCTAGCTAGGTAATCTTCTGGAAGACCAGACTCAACTCACCTCAGCTCATTTTAGTAAAAGCCAGCTCATCTTAGCTTGGCTTAGCAGCTAGCAAAGAACTAGCATGCTAAGCTAGCTAAAGTAGCTCCCTGCAGTTCTCTTTAGCAACCACCACTCTAGTGCAGCTTAAGACAGCTTCCTCCTACTCTTCTCCTCCAAAACCCTAGATTCCTCTACCTCTCTACCCTACTCCCTACTAGTTAAGCTAGCTAAGCTAGCTTAGCTTAGCTAGTCACCTCCTTGGCATCCCTACCTAACCCTAAAACCCACCTACCTAAGCTCCACCAAATAACCCTAAACCTAGTCGACCTAGGCTCCCTACTCCCAATCTATCTTGGTGCCACACAACTCACCACCTTTCAACCCACCACCACAACCAAGAGTCACCTTGATTTTGGTGCCAAAAACACCTAACCACCCTTTCCATTTTGGCACCAAAATCCCCTTCCATCTTAACCCTCCATCCAACACCTAAACCTATCCTACCCATCCAATCTTGGGCGCCACCTAGGATCCCTTCTAGAAGGCCCATTTTGGTGCCAAAACCAAAGGTCACCAAGGGTAGCAACCACCCATAACTACCACATATGTGACCCTTGGGTTGGCGCCAACCCTCCTTAGCCATAGGATCACCAACTACCCACCAAAATCAATCCTAGCCCTCCACTACATCCCATGCCAACCACCCTTCTCCCTTCCTATTAATACCCCCCTTAACCACCACCATAACATCATCTTCTCCCTTAGTTAGGTCCACCATAATCCACCCATTCTCCATGCTAAGGAAGAGGAAGAAGAGAAGAAGATCAAGGGGGCACACACTCGCCCCCTTGGTGCCTTCTTCCTCACCTTCTTCTCCCTTGTGCCACGCCATGGAGGAGGTCTTCACACCTAGAGGGGACGGCTAGGCAAAGGAGGAGCCAAAAAGGTGGTTGACGCCCACCTTGGAGGAGAGCTTGAAGGAAGGAAAATTGAAGAAGGAAGAAAAGGAGAACTCTTTTCAAGTGTGCAGCAACACACTTGGAGCAAGGGCCATCCAGATCTTCTACCAGAGAATTCCCCCTTCTTTATCTTTCCAATTTCCTGTATTAGCTAGTGTTTTTGTTTGTTTTCATGTAACAAGCATTCCTCTACCTGTATTATACTCTGCTAGTAATATAAGTTTTCATTACCTTCCAAGTTCATGTTTTAATTTAGTATGTTTTTTTTTTTATCACTTTTAGTTATAGTGCACACCACACCCCTTCTCTTCTAATTACCATAGGCACACTTGCCTAGGGTGAGCTTAGAGGAGAAGGCTTCATTATTGTCACTTAGGCATAGGATTAAGCGTAGTTCAACTTCACTTCCAATTACCCGATTGTCTCTAAAAACCCTAAAAATAATATAAATCAAAATCACAAAAAGAAAGTGTAGATTTGAGAGGTGAGAGAGAGAATCAATTCATGTGATTAATGAATTGGCCTCCTTGGACGACCCTAGATACTCCACTATTTTGGTATTAGAAATTTAAAAGTTGATTGCAAAGATACGTGTTACAACGTCATCAAAACCCGCTTTTAACAAAACTCGTATTGTTTGCTATCACTACACATATTAGAAGATGAGAATGAAGATGTGTCTTCAAGCCAATGACTTCTCCATCTGGGAGAAGTGCAAATCTGCTTACGACATTCTCGAAAAATCAAAGACGGGATACACGGTGGAGCAGATTCATCACCTTGGGCTGAATGCTAAGGCGATGAACTCATTATATTGCACACTTAGCTTGAAGGAGTTCAATCGCATTAGTCAATGCACAACCACCCATGAAATTTGGAGAACCTTAGAGGTAACTCATGAAGGTACGTTTAGAGTTAAAACCTCTAAGATTAATGTTTTATCGCAGGAATTCGAAGCCTTCACTATGAAGGAAAATGAGAGACTTGGGGATATGTGCACTCGATTCATGTCAATCGTGAATAACCTCAAGTCTCTATGGAAGACAATTATGAAGGGGGAGCTTCAAGCTAAGCTCCTTCACTCCCTTAGACCTAAATGGGAGCAAAACATCATGGCGATAGAAGAAGCCAACCAAGTAGAGGATCTAGACACGAAGAATCTACTTAGGAATCTAATGGCTTATGAGACAAAAATGGACCAAAAGAAGAAGTCCATTATACTAGAGCCAAAGAAGAAGACCTTAACATTCAAGACAACATCGGACCATGAGGTAAGTACTGATGATGAAGAATTTATTTTATTAGCTAAAAAATTTAAAAAGTTTCTCAAAAATATAAGAGAGACCAAGGGAAAAAAAAGGGAAGAAGAAACTCTAGTTTGCTACAATTGCAAGAAGAGAGGCCACATAAGGAACGAATGTCCCCTGCTCAAAAAGGATGATGAGAAGAAAGGAAAGAAGCCTTTCAACTACAAAAAGTTCTCCAAGCCTAAACCATTCAAGAAGAAAGCATTCTAAGCAACTTGGGATGCTCCACTTTCGAAGAAGAAGAGGAGACAAATGAAGAAATGGCTTGCTTGGGACTCATGGCAATCAATGACACATTCGAATCCGAGTTTGAGAAACTTGAGGTAAATTCCTATTTCTTAGATGAGTTGCAAGATGCATTGGATTTAGTATATTTTGATTTTAAAGAAACAAAGACTAAAAGCAAAACACTAAAAGTAGAAACTTAGAGAGTAAGGAATTACTCAATGACCTTGAAGAAAAGAACTTAATTCTCGCTAAAGAAATCATAATTTTAAATATGCAAATAGGAAACTGAATGATTGAAAAAGAATCATTAACAAAGGATTTATATAAAGCCATGAGTGAAGAAAAATTCCTAGATAGAGAAGAACTACTTGACAAAATTCATGTTCTTGAAAAATCAAACTCTCTTAAAAAGGATGAGAATGGCCTACTTAGATTAGAGATTAGAGGACTAGAAGATAAACTAGACATAATGAAAATAGTGATAAATCACCTCAAAGAAAAATCAAATCAATTGCTTGAGCACTTATCCAAATTTATGAAAGGAAAGGATAACTTGGACAAGCTTATTGGCCATCAAAAACCTTCCTCAAGTAAATTTGGACCAGTCTATTATGAAACTAGTTAAAATGAACTGAAAAAGGATCCTTCTCCAAAGAGAACCCTAATAAATATTGATCCACATTACAATGGATGTCAAAAAGACAACTTACAATTTGTTTTATAGGTTTCAAAGGATATTATAATGTCAAAAACTGGATCTTCAAAATGAAGGATGGACAACTCAAATTAGAAAGACCTAAAGAAACACTAAGTCGCCAAAGGAGGTCTTTTGTAGGAACAAAGAGACCTACAAGAAAGAAGACAAGGAGACCACCGCCAAGGAGCTGATGGGTGATGGACTTCGGTTGTTCCAAACACATGATGGGGGACAAGCACCTATTTTTGGATCTCTAACCTACGGGTGAAGGAACGGTTACGTTTAACAACTACCACAAGGGCCAAATTATTTTCCTTAGTAAACTAGGTAACCCTCTATCCCCTATCTCAAATGTTTCTTTAGTAAAAGGATTAAAACACAAATTATTAAGTGTTAGTCAAATTTGTAATAAGGGATATATGATAGTTTTCACTTCTAATATATTTGAAATTACACATGCATCAACAAATGAAACCCTTCTTAAGGAAACTAGGTTTAATGGTATTTATATTATAGAATTTGATAAAGATAGCACTTATGAATGTCTTGTAGCTAATAATGAATTAAATGTTTGGCATAGAAGGCTAAGATGGGTTCATATGAGGCTAGTCCAAAAGCTAGCCAAACATGAACTAGTTCAAGGTCTTCCTAAAGGAAAATTTGTAGATGACCTCATATGTGATTAATGTAAATTAGGTAAAATCATGAAATCTAGCTTTAAAAACAAAGAAGTTATATTTACATCAAGACCATTAGAATTACTTCATCTAGATTTGTTTGGACCAACAAAATATGAATCTTAGTGGATGCAAATATTGCCTTATAATTGTAGATGATTTTTCAAGGTTTTCATGGGTCTCCTTCTTGAGATCCAAAGATGGTGTTTTTTCTATCTTTTCTACATTTTGTAGGAAGGTTTAAATTGAAAAAAGCTACCAAATTACTCGAATTCATAGTGATCATGGGGGTGAGTTTGCAAATTCCTTGTTTGATGATTTTTGTCAGGAGTATGGTATTGCTCATGAGTTTTCTTTCCCCCGAACACCTCAACAAAATGGGCTAGTTGAGAGAAAGAACCACATTCTTAAAAAGTGTGCTCGAACATTGCTCATAGACTCTAGGTTACCTGATGGGAACACCATCATGAGCCCTAACTAGCCCAATTTGATCTGATAAAGTTGATAAAAGTTCCTACATAACCATCGGAGGGTCCTATGTGCATACTATTCTGTTTTAAGAAAAAGAGAAGAACAAAGGGTTATTTCTGTAATTTTAATTGCATTTCATAAGTGCAGAATAACCACGCGGAATTCCAGGGGTTAATTAAATGTCAAATAGTCATTAATGTCTAATAAAGATGGTCCATGTAAACAGTAATGGGTTTTCATGCATTTTAAGAATTAATGGACATCTGAAACCTGAATTTCAGACCTACTTAATTAACTAAGGTTCTCGTCAGGATAAAATTCACCTAAACCTTCTAAAAATCATATAAAAATATTCTATAAGGTTTGGTACCTTTGATTTGATCTTTGGAACCCATTTTGACCTAAAATAGTCTCAAATAAGAAGTTGCCTTAATTTGGGTTTCTACGTAAATTACCTAGTAAAACTTGGATAAAACCAAAATATGACTTCACCATCAGATTCCTTGAGTCAAAATTAGATTTGTACAAAAATTTAGGCTCAATCAGAGATCATTTCGACCTAGTTTGCATTTTGATCCAGTTTGACTCTTTCTCTCTCATTCATACCCCCAACTTTCGAAATCATTACAAAGAGCCCCCTAGCTTCTCTTCATTTTCTTCAAATTGGTCCCTATCACCATGGTAGGTGTGAACCCAAAGGTGTCGAGCTTCAATCAGGGATACCTCCCTGATTTATCGATCAATCCCTTCCAAAATTAGAAGGGATGATCTTGAGGTCACCCCTAAACAACTAAACCTAATTCTAGATCCTAAATCTGCCCAAGAAGCTCATGTGAATCCTTGATTTCCAAGAATCCTTCTTCCTAAAAAATCGAGCCTTTCAAGCTTGGGAGCTTGCTTGAAGTCTTATATAAGACCCTCATGGACTACCTCACCCCCTTAGCAAGTTTTTAGGCCAAAAATCTCTTCTCTTTTCCCTCTCTGGCCTGCTCCAAACTTTGCTCCGATGACCATCTTCCTCTGACTCGCTCGTCGGCTGCGATGGTCGGACGTTCTTCCCCTTTTCATTCCGCATCGCACAAGGTGCGACGCTCTCCAGTCTCCTCCTTGTTGCCGTTCTCCCTACTGGAGTATTCATCTTCTCTGATGTCGGCTCATCACGGTCGATGCCTCCTCCTCATCCACTAGCTACCCCCGACGACTCCCCTACTTCTACTGATCACCCTAGCATCATCAAAGCTCGCCTTCGACCATGAATTCGCTTGCTCCACCATCATCTTCTAAATCGCCGGTGTACCTCTGGCAATCTCGATAGAATGCTACACTCCACCAACTCACCCACTACCACTCCCTACACCATTGTCGAACCTTCACGAGCAAAATCCCTCAAGAAATTTATGGGATTGCTCGCCCTAGCCCTCCACCGAACACCTTCATGTGCTTCGACCTTCTCTGCCTTCGTCATGGTCACATACGCACCTCCATAGCATGCCACCGCCACCATTACCTTTGCCGCACTCGCACGAAGCTTCTAAGCTTTTCTAACAGAGCCAAGAGGCTATATTCTCCTTTTCAGGTACACGTCGGAGCTCCGGCGTTGCGTCATCTTCTCCGGCTTTGTTCGTGGTGTTCTAGCCACAGTAGTTCCAGGTCTCATCCCTAGGCTCTGCGGTTTCACTCCAGGTACATCTCCAGGCACCTAATTGGATCCAGCAGCCTCATCTTCGACTTCAATCGAGGGCCGCATCCACTAGCTGTTGTGCTCAATGAAGATAGAATTAAATAGTCCCACATCATGGGATTGGGATCTCACAGCACAACATAAGAGGAATTCCTTCCCCCGACCCCTTGCTCAAGTCACGGGGGTCGGGTCCCCTTCACCCTCGCACCTACTTACCTAAGCCCACTGCTTGCCTACGACCATGCCTGCAGACTTGCACCTTGTTTTGGATCCGTTTACCCGACCATTTGCCCGACTGTGGTTGGGTTTTTGAGAAAGAGAAGAAGAAAGAGAGAGAGGGGGTTTTGACTCTCTCTCTAACTCTCTAACACTTAAAAGAATTTTAGAGGAGGCCTTTGCCTCTGTCGTGACACTTCTATGAGTTTCTCTCCTGAGGCTCAAGAAGAAGAAGAGAAGCCTCTCTCTTGAGGATTGAAGGAAGAAGGAAAGTGGCCCTTGAGCCTCTTGCAGGCACTGTAGCAGCTTACAGTTAAGCCATCTAGGGCTTTATCTTTTCCGTCTGATATCTACTAGTTCTAAGCTTCTGTGGCTATATTGGTTACTTAAGTAATGTGGAATATCTAGTTGAGCTTACTGTTCATATATTTGAGTATTTGTGAGGTTTAAACTTAAAGGTTAATTTGGTGATTCAAATCACCATTTTACCCTAATCTTTTTGCACATTGATATTTAGATCCATTGATATATTATTCTGAATTATTCTTTTGATTTTAATTGCTTACATTTTGCTTAGATTGTGATCTGTGAGATTGAATTTCCATTATTTCTTACCGTGAATGACCTCGTACTTGCGAGTTATAAATTTTAAGTTTTATCATGATTTCTCGACTGTACTACAATGCCTTTCCTTAAATTCAACAATTTTGCGCTAACATTGCCGAAGTACTTTTGGGTCGAGGCAGTTAACACAGCTTATTACATGTTAAATTGTATCTTAATTCGATCCACATTGCGAAAAACTTACTTTGAACTATAAAATGGGAAAATACCCAAGATTAGCTATTTTAAGGTTTTTGGATGCTGATGTTTTGCTTTGAATTCCCATTCTAATGTAGATAAATTTGATGCCAAAGGTAAAGAAGCCATCTTTATTGGTTATTCTTCATGTTGTAAGGCATATCAGGTTTTTAATAAGACCACATTAATAGTGGAGGAAACCCTTCATGTTTCCTTCGACGAATCACCTTACTCTTCTTCTATTGATCGGGTCAATGTAGAAGATGAAGATAATTCTCCTATTAATGTGTCTAACATCCCCAACTTCAATATCCATAATCTTCCAAAAGATTGGATATCTCAAAGGGATCATCCTGTAAGTCAAGTCATTGGAAGTATTTCTGATGGCGTTAAAACTCAATCTCGTTTTAGTTGCTCTTTCGATCTCTCCGCCTTTGTATCTCAAGTTGAACCAAAGAGTGTCGAGGAAGCATGTTTCGATGAACCTTGGATGATGGCTATGTAGGAGGAACTCAACCAATTCCAAAGGAATGAAGTTTGGGACCTAGTACTTAAGCCCAAAGGGCAAACAATAATAGGAACCAAATGGGTATTCCGGAACAAGTTGGATGAATCTAATGTAGTTATTCAAAACAAGGCTAGATTTGTAGCACAAGGCTATAACCAAGAAGAAGGGATTGATTTTGATGAGACCTACGCACCCGTAGCTCAACCTGAATCAATTCGCATGCTTCTAGCATATGCTACCCTCCTTGGCTTCAAGCTCTTTCAAATGGCCGTTAAGAGTGCTTTTCTTAATGGATTCATTAAGGAGGAAATTTTTGTAAAACAACCTCTCGATTTTGTGTCTCATGATAAACCTAACTTTGTCTACAAATTAAATAAGGCATTATATGGGCTAAACCAAGCTCCTAGAGCTTGGTATGAGGGACTCAAAGACTATTTGTTGAGTGCAAACTTCTTTATAGGAGAAGCTGATTCTACTTTATTCATTAAAAGAAAAGAAAAGGTTCAAATCTATGTAGATGATATTTTTTTCGATGCTACTAATGAATCAATGTGTGGAAAGTTTTCTAAGATTAAGTAGGATGAATGTGAAATGAGTTTGATGGATGAACTCAAGTTCTTCTTGGGTTTACAAATCACTGAACTTGAATTCAGGAACTGTGTGTCAATCAAAATACATAAAGGAGATGCTGAAAAGATTTGAGATGGAGAAAAGCAAAGGGAATAACACTCCTATGAGTGTCACAACCTCCCTGGACTTGGATGAGTCAGGTACGCTCGTTGATCAAAAACTACATCGTAGCATGATTGGCTCTTTGTTGCATCTAACTTCTAGTAGACCTAACATTATATTTAGTACTTGCTTATGTGTTAGGTTTTAATTAAACCTTAAATAATCACATTTAAATGCAGTTAAAGCTATATTTAGATATGTAGTTGACACACCTGAATAAGGTTTATTTTACCCTAGGAGTACAGATTTCAACCTAGTAACATATAACAATGTGGACTATGTAGGTAGCCGCACCAATAGGAAGAGTACTAGTGGGATGTGCCAATTTTTGGGAAAATTACTAGCCAATTGGTTCTCAAAGAAACAATCTAATATAGCCCTATCAATCACGGAGATTGAGTATATAATCATCGTTCTAGCATGTTCTCAAGTGTTATGGATGAAAAATACTTTGAAAGATTTCAATTTGATATTTAATAAACTAAAAATATTATGTGATAATACTAGTGCTTTCAACCTTTTCAAAAATCCCGTACATCACTCCTGTACAAAACATATTGATGTTCAACATTTTTTGAGGGATAATGTACTTAACGGAGAAATTGGGATTGAATTTATTTGTAATGAGTTACAATTAGCTAATATTTTTACTAAGCCTTTGAACTATGATCGATTTAATTCAATTCGTAGAAAACTAGACATATGTAAGCTCACTGATATTTGAAGGACTTAATGACTTAGTGGAATTTTGTTTGTTATGAACATTGAAGGAGTTTTGACTTCATTAAGTCAGAGGTCCTTCAAACTTAGTTCAAAAATCAAATGCACAAATTTGTACAATATCAGATGTCTGATGAAACATCTAGACATCTTATGTTTGAAAAATTGACATCTAGGTATATGTACAGACTTCGACCTGATTAAATGTGATAAAACTTAGAAATTTTTGAAAAAGTCTTTCATACATCTGGTACCAAGGCCAGACATCTTCCTATGTCGTCTAATCAATTTAGTCAGATGGCTAATTAGCATCAAGGTCAAAAGTAGGAGTTATTGGATTCAGAAATTGGACATCTGATGTCTTGCTCCAACGTTTGGGCTATCGTTTGATAACAAAAATCATACAACAACCTGTAGCTTTGGACACTTTCCAGGAAAGTCTATCTGCAGAGATTTCGCTTTTCAGAAAAATACGTCGTCGCCGTAATGTAAATCATGGTGGAAAAAAATCCCGAACAAAAATATTTATTAGTAAAACTAACCACAAAGAGTTAGGTCGTATCCACAAGGAGGAACAACTGTAATAAATTCATGAATATTCTTCCCTTATACTCGCCCAATCGAGTGCAGGATCCATGCCCAAATCTGATATGAAACGAGGCGAAAAGAAGACACACAATAACTCAAGAATGCAAGATTATGTACACAATTTTTCCTCAATATAAGAATTCAATAAAGATGTGATCAGTAGTGGCATATCATGTAATTTCCAATTGTATGCGTACTAAAGAAGCATTGTGCAAATTCGAATCCAAATCCAATGTGGAATGATGTGCATAACGAGAGCCAACCAAATACAAGAAAGCATAAGTCACCATTGCAAATTCACCTCAATATAATAATCAAAAATAAAAAATTCAGAAGTTGGAAATGACGTTAGATGTAATTTTTAATTGATGCCAAAATAGAGGATTTCGTTCTCTTGAGCGTACGTGAAGAGGAGGCAATTGCTGGCCGTGGGAAGCTTGGAGGAGGTCGACTACGATGAGGGCTTTCCAATGATGGTGGTGCCATGTGGGACGATGGCTGGCAACGGTCGGATGGCGGGAAGGATGGCCGATGGAAGGTGGTGGTCCTCGTGTGTGCATGGACTATCGTTGGCAATTCTGAGGTTATGGCTGTGCTCGTGAGGGCGCGGCGAGTTCGGTGGAGGCAATGGTGCGAAGCTTCGTGACCTTAGAGGTTGGCTGTGTGTGGACATTGATGGCGGGTGTTGGGTTCCTCTTCTTTTGTTGGAGAAGAAGAAGAGGAGGAGGAGGCTGGTGGTCACTTGGAAGTTCCGCGTGTGGTCGGGCACTACTGTCGGTGTGTGAAGGAGGTGGTGCTGCTGTGAGGGCGTAGGCACGGTGAGGGGGAGCAGGCCGAGAGGAGGATGGTCTTTACTGTTGTGGGCTTGCTCCTGTAATTGTTGTTGATGGTGTTGAGAGTGGAGCCAAGTGTAGCAAAGATGGAGGGTGTAGTGGTTGGAGGGAGCGTAGGAGGCTTTTACGGTGTGTGTGTCATGGTGTTGCATGCATGAGGTGCTGGTGGGTGCGTGGAGTTTGAGGTGCTGCCCAGAGGTGGCCGGTATCGGTGGAAGGTAGCTAAGGCTGTCTGGACATCTAGGAATTCTTTCGAACGGCTTAAATGAAGGGGAGAGGTGAGCGCACAATGGTGGTCGTCAAGGCGGTGGTGGCTCGTGGTGGTGAATAGCATGGTCATGAATATGAACGGAGTGCGGTGGTGAGCTCTTCGAGGAGGAAGGCGTCAAGGTTGTAGTCACAAGGATGGTCAAGCACTGTCGAGGAGTCGACGGGTTGCGGTAGTGGTGTCGGAGCTATCACCTCCGACCACGGTGGCGGTTGATGGCAGTAGGGACGAGACACGGTGATGATGTCGCAGACGTGGTAGCGGACGCGGTGTCATGGAGGGCGCATGGTGGTTTGCTGTTCATGGAGAGAGGGCTCTCCTCCTCGTGAGGAGGGAGATCATGCCCCTTCGGGTCGTCCTGCATGCCCTGTTGTAAAAGAAAAACTCCATCAAAGAGGATCAGATAATTTGAGAAAGAAATTCTCATGGAGAGATAAAATAGGAAACATGACTAGCGTGATGTGATTTTGTGATTGAAGAGAGAGAGAGAGTGTGTGAAAGTAAATAACTGATTTATTTCTTGATTTGTCCTTTCCCTTTTTGGGTGAAAAATCTCATATCCCAAAATGGTACTTCTACTAAGATTTGTATTTCCAATAAAATTATATCACAAGTGATGGAATGTAGGGAAGAATAATTATAAAGCTTAATTAATTTTATCATGTGAATGCATACTTTTAAATCAACATCCCATTCCAATAATAATGTACTTAGGCTTTAATTTAATCCACTAAAGTGGACTTATCAAATATTCCCATGCCTAAGTTTTGCTAGTCCCAAGCAAAATCATGTGAAACAGACTAGGTCTCTAGGCCAGATTTTCCTGTCAGGATGCCTTATTGTGCCACACCTCCAGAGAATAGATTGAAATGGCAACAATAGGCCTAAAGGTACTTAGGTACTAGCTGAGATATGGACTTGACTAGCCTTAACTTTGGGTCGCTGCGAAGGTTTCTAAGGCCCGCAAAAACTGCCCAGAGGTTCGTTGACCCCAACGGTTAAAGCACCCGTAAGTATGTGCAACAAGTCTAGGTTTAGTTTGCCAATGCATTTTTGATAAGAGAGATAGAGAGAGATATTATTTCGAGAGTTTTCTCTCTTTTCTTTTTAACTTCCCCTAAACCCAACATCGGATTGGCCCTAAACACGATTTGTATCAGATTCCTTATCCCCACCATCAATCCTCGTAGGGTCCCTGGCAATTGACGCTTCGAGATAGCACCACCCATGGCAAACCCCTAGAACACTAGCTTTCGACACTTCAGGATAGTGCCGCCCATGGTGTTGAGTAGCTAAATTCAGACCTTGGTAATCGACAATTCGAGATAATGTCGCCTATAACACCTGAACCAGCACAAGGTGCTTTTGTGCCATTGGTAGGATATTTAGATATCCTAAGAGACAAGCATCGAGGAGATTGTATGTTATAACACATCTTCGAGGGGAGTACTTTCTTCCTACTCTCCACACCAGGAACTTGTCCAATCAACTTATGTCTTTGAGCCGCTCCTAAGTCAAAATTTCTGGAAAACATTTTCAGAACAAACACTTTTTTCAAGAGAATAGGGAGTCGACTGTGCGCTCATTCAAGAGACACACTTTGAAGGTAGATCTGATAGGCTTTGGTCTGACTTGCTAGGTTCAGGGCTGAATGATTTTGTGCAGATTGATGCACAAGGGAGGTCGGGTGGTATTGCTATCTGGTGGAGGAAGGGGTGGGCTCAATGTTTGGAGGTGCACAAAGCTAGGCATTTGCTAACATGCAAATTCTAGATTCACCAGGGGCAGGAGTGTATCTGGGTTACCGGGGTTTATGGGCCTTGGGCTGCATCTGCCAGGCAGGTGCTGTGGGAGGAATGGGCTGCTGTGGCTGAGGTGGTGCAGGGGGGAATGTGGTTGACGAGTGGGGATTTCAATTGTGTATTAACAGGAGCAGATAAGCCTAACGGCAACAGAGACAGTTCGGCTACAGGCTTCCAGATGATGGTTCAGTCACTGCAGTTGTGCGAGTTTCCATCCTCTGGGGTGGAATTTACTTGGCGCAATGGAAATGGGTTGGCTTCCAAATTAGATAGATTTTTTGGGAATGTGGACATTCTAATGAGATTCCAACTGTTGTCAGTAAGTGGATTGAATCGACCTTTTTCTGATCACACCCCTTTGGTGTGGGATAGTAGGGAAGAAAATCATGTTGGCTCTTATTTTAAAATGAAAAGATCATGGCTGAAGGAACCAGGGTTCTATCAGATGATCAGCTCTTGGTGGCGAGCTAAAAAGGTGCAGGGGTTTGCTACTATCAGATTAGCAACCAAGCTGGCAGGTTTGCACACGATCTTAAAAGAATATGGTCTTACTGTTAATTTGATGAGGCAGCAGAGGAGGAATGAAGCTCTGAATAAAATCCAGGAGCTGGAGTCTAAAGAGGCAGCTGGCCCTTTATCTGAGGAATAGGTGGCTGAAAGGAAACTGTGGCAGGGGGTGATATTGGATGAAGATCTGAAACAAGAAATAGATTGGAGGGAGAGATCAAGACAATTATGGCTTAAGGAGGGAGATGCAAATACGAAAATTTTCCACCTTGTGGCTAGCTCTCGGAGATGTGTTAATTTTATTTCCTCTATTCTCAGGGATGGGCAGAGGGTTACCTCCATTCAGGAGATTAAATCTGAAGTTGCTAAATTTTACAGAGAGGCATCTCGGGTAGCTAAGAGGGGGAAATGGAGGATGGCAGGTAGTGATGGTCCTAGTGTGACAAGTGATCAGGCTACACAACTGACTGCACTTATCACTGAACAAGAGACCCTACAGGCAATCAGGGATTTGAATATGGAAGGCTCCCCGAGCCCTGATGGAATACAAGTTTTCTTTTACAGAGAGATGTGGAGTGTGGTGGGCAAGGAAGTGATGGATGTTATCAAAGAATTTGAGGTGGGAAACACTGGGTTTGAGAGGATTAACAAGTCATATCTCTTCCTCCTGCCTAAATCAATGGGAGTAGAAAAATTCTCAGCCTTTAGGCTGATCTCCCTATCTAATTCCATCTATCTTGTAATCAGTAAGATTTTGGCTAATAGGCTGAGAAATGTTCTACAGGACCTGATCCATCCGATACAAGCTGCCTTCCTACCTAACAGATCACTTCAGGAATCCTTTATCTTGGCTCAGGAAATGGTCAGTGGATGGCATAGAAGAAAATGCAAGGCATTCTTGTGGAAGGTTGATTTCCAGAAGGCGTATGATTCTATCTCTTAGCCGTATCTCTGGGAGGTTTTTAGAAGGAGAGGCTTTCCCCCTTTATGGATCCAATGGATGAAAAGGTGTGTCACTACCACTTCCTTCTCTCCACTGATTAATGGGAAGCCTTGTGGAGTATGGATCCAGCCTCAGCGTGGGGTTAGACAAGGATGTCCTCTTGCCCCGTTGATTTTTAACCTTGCGGTGGATGGGCTTGCAAGGTATGCCTGCAAACTGGCAGAGGTGGGCATAATTAAAGGATACTCACTATCTAACAGGAGAACTATGGCCCCCATTTTACAGTATGCAGATGACACGGTTTTCTTTGTTGAAGGATCCAAGCCTGCGACACATGCTCTGGGGTTATTGGTGAAGATATTTGGTGATATTTCAGGCTTATGTTTAAACAAGGAAAAATCTGTATTGATCTATTTTGGCATGAGTGAGCAGGAGCAACTGGAAGTGGAGGGTACACTGGGGTCACCTCGAGCTAAGCTGCCACTGAAGTACTTAGGATTACCACTGAGGGCAGCAAAATTGAAAAAAATCTGATTGGAATGTCTTGTTTGATAAGGTTGATGGAAAACTGAAAGGATGGAGTAGTAAATTTCTATCTAAGGGTGGCAGATTGATCCTTCTCAATTCGGTCATTACAGCCATACCGGTCTTCTATTTTAGCATATTCAGGGCTCCAAAGTGTATCTGGAAGAGATTGGATGCTATGAGGAAGAGATTCTTCTGGAAAGGAGCAGGTCATGAAAGTGGTTTCATGCAGCCCATCAGCTGGAGCAAGATCTTCAAGCCAAAAGAAATTGGTGGTATGGGAATTAAAGCACTCAAAGATTTCAATGAGGCTTTATTGATCAAATGGGCCATCAGGATCTTGGACTGCAAGGAGGGGCTGATGGCTGATTTGGTCAGGGACAGCTATGGGGGATCAAACAGCAGTCTGCAAAGGTTGCAGCCATTGAAACCTTCTCCTTTCTGGCGTTCAGTGATCAGTGCAATCAGCAGTTATTGGCATCTGCTGCAACCTAGGCTCGGAGATGGCAGAAATTTCAGCTTGTGGAATGAATGGTGGTCTGATTTGGGGATACTGAAAGAGGCCTACCCGAGAGCTTATGTGGCTACTGCAGACAAGGAAGCCACAGTCAGTAGCTTGTGGTCTGATGCTGAAGATTGCTGGTGGCTGGAAGAGCTGCAACAATGCAGGGCTGGCACTCGGCTGTGGGAGGAGAGGCAGAATCTGCTGGTTGGTCTACAGCAGGTGCAGCTGACGAGGAATGTGATAGATACATACGAATGGCAGGGTATCTTCTCAGTGCAGCACGCGTATGAAAAAATTGTTAGATCTAATAATGTGGTGGATTGTGATCCTGTTGACAGAAAGATTTGGCTCTTGAAAATCCCTTTGAAGGTTCAGATATTCCTGTGGCTTTGCAGACGGGAAGGTTTGATCACTAGTGATCTAAGGCACAGAAGGATGGGGACTACCCTGAATGCCTGCCCTCTGTGTGGCTTGTTCTCTGACAAGGCAGCACACATTTTCTCGTCATGTTTGGTCACCGCCAAGATCTGGAGGATGGTTTGTTTGGAACCTCTCCCCTCCTGGGACTCTCTGTGGCAGAGGTTCATCACTCCTGGCCAGCCATTAGGGGCTATGGCAGCTACTTTGTGGTGTGTGTGGAGGGCGCGTAATGACAAACTCTTTCAGGAGAGACCGGTGAGATGTGAGAATATTGTAAAGGAGTGCTGGTCTCTCATACATAGTTGGGAATCTACTTTGTAATACTTTTTTGATAAGAAATATACTGCCCTCCGGATTGCTATCGGTTCATGATAGCAATCCTCACTACTTCAAAAAAAAAAAAAAAAACAAACATGTTTTTGGCATTATTTTTCATTATCCACATTGAACCAGATTGGTGTGTGATTTTTGGGAGCCTAGGTTCCCAAGTCTCGCAAACCAAAGGGCACGCAATGGGGTCGAATACTCCTTAAGTCATAGACTTAATACATTAACCTCTCAACTCCCTCAACCTCTTGAAGAATAGTCCTGATTTTAACAAATACGTGAGTGCTTAAGCCCTAAAACAAACCCAGGAGGCCTAAAGTCGTCATCCCTCACTTATCTCCTTCACTCTAGCACTTCAGAACTTAATTACTTCTACCCCAAAACTTAGGTAACTCTTCCATAATCAAATGCTTGGACCAACATAATTTTGCACATTTTCCTCTCTGTGTCTCTCCTTCATCTCTCCCGTTTTCTTCTCAACATTTTGTAATTTAGCTTACAAAGATTCCATCTCCTTTTTTTTCTTTTTATTTATGCAAGATGAATGCTCTAACTACATGCAGAATATGTATAAATGCTATGAACAACCTCAAGTTATACCCCCCCATGCCTAAATCTAACAATGCCCTCATTGGAAAGCAAAAGCAAGAAAAGATATTACCTAAGGGGGAGTTGGGATGTCTCGCAAATTAGGCTCTAGAACAAAGACATAAGGAGATCCAAAGAAGATACGTAACAAACATGGCCTAGCGACTAAGTAACCCAAGATGTTGGCATAGTGGTGATGGAAAGTGATGCCAAATGCTCGCCAGATGTCGGTGAAAATAGGGTTTAGGGTTTAGAGTTTAATTGACCTAAATTAGTCTAGAACTTAGCATAAGCTAGTGTCATCCATGCATACATGAGCATTAATTGCATCTTTACTGCTTTCCCTTAGCTATGCATGAAATAATGATATAATGTACTAATTAAGTGCATTATATAAATTGTAGGTAATAAGAAGCTCAGGAGTTGGATCTGAAGTTGGATTTGAAGCGAGATCTGAAGATGGTGATGTAGTAGAGCTGGAGTAGAAGATTAGAATAAATGTAGTAGAGAAATAATGTAAGGGTTGAGGTATGTTACTCTATTAAGTAAAAGTAAGGCAGAGTTAAACTATGAAGAACTTATGATCATTCCTAGCCCTAGGATAGCCTTAGAGACCATCCTAAGCCTTAGCCACCCTTAGATTAGGTTACCATAGCCTAGGAAACCCCAAAACCCTAGTTCTAGCCCTTATCTGGACGTCCAGATAAGTTATTGGACATCCAGGACCCTTAGCCACAACCTACACACCTTAAACCCAGGTCTGCAGTGTTATTGGACGTCTAAACACTTGGTCAGATGTCCAATTTCTACAGAATCCCCAAGACAGAACCCTGATTCTTCCTTGACTCAAATTGGACGTCTAGATAAGAGGTTTGGACTTTTGATTTTTGAGTATAAGTTGGCTGACACTTAAATTAGAAGTCTGGAACTACTCTCCAATCCCTATTTTGGAATTCAAGCTTGGATCTTGAGTTCCTAGGTCCCTAAACCTAATTCCAACCCCTTGAGAACCTAAATTAATGTATCCTAAGCCTAGCACACCACCTCTAGACCTTCCTAAGAACCCAATTAGGTTCTCACTAAGCCCAATTGCCTTGGATCATAGTCAATTACAATTTCCTAGTCAATTGGACTTATAGAGTCCAATTGAGCTCAGATCTCAACCCACACAAGTCCAATTGGATTCAGTGAGAGTCCAATTGACCTAAGCCCAACTTAATTTAGTAATCTTACTCTCAATTAGGTTCACACTCACTCAATTAAACTTAGTACAAGTTTAATTGCACATTCCATTTTAGCAATTAAGGTTTACAACCCTAATTTTAGGACTTACCCTAACACAAACCCTTAAGACCTAACCTAGACTACTAAACCACCTAGCCACCTAGGTCACGCGCACACACCTAGATCATTCTACGCTCTTCTAAGGTTGGCACCACCTTGGTTGCCAAAAATAGCAGCCAAGGGATGTCCAACTCTTAGATCCACATTTTGTGGATCTAAGAACCACACACACACACACACACTCTCTCTCTGACAGCCACCTTAGAGCTCTCTCTAGAGAGTTCCACACTTCTCTAGAGAGCCACACCCATAGCCACCCAAGAGTCTATAAAGAAACTCTCTTGGATGGCCATGGACCCCCATCTAGAATTTTGGCTCCACCTAGCATTTGGCTTCACTCCACCTCCATTAGTAGCCTTTCCCTCCACCTTCATGTGCACCTCCATGAGCTCCACCACCATGGCCATCGCCACCTCCATGCCAAGAGCCTAGATCACCTCTCCACCACCTCTCCAAGGTCCCTCCTTCTCTCAACCACCTCAAAGGCCATTGGAGACCACCTCTGAATACCCTTCTTTCTGATAGCTTAGATAAGTAGTTCTTCTAATCTCTCTACTTTATTTTATGCTTAGTAGTGTAACACTCTCCCTCCTGCATGGTGCACGTGCAATCTCTCGTACATTCGCACATGTACACATTTTCTGTTAGCTAGTTTTTGCTTTAACCATTCATGTACAAACTTTCCTCTAGCTTTGCTCTGTAATCACCATCATGCAATCAATGAAAAATCTCTGAGTTAATTCTATATATACATCTATGAAAAATCACTATGAGCTCGCTTGCAATATCTTTATTGTGATAAGAAGTCACCTGCTTTGATCTCTAATATTTTAGCAACAATCACGTTCACTTTTGTTATCTATTTAATGCATGCACACGTCATTAGGGTTAATAATGCGATTGGCAACACCTTTATTCGTAGGTTGGAAACCAACGTGCAGTTTTAAGTGAGTAGAGAGGAAAAGATCAAAATCAAGATTAGCATTTCCATAAACGCCTCCCAGAGATGAACGATCGGGACTTAGTCTCGTTAATCTAGAAATATTTTTGTCGAGAGGATTTTGCAACTATACTACAAACTACGACACTATTTTCAAAAATGCAATTTCCATGCTCGAGCACCCCATAACACTAGCCTTTGACACTTCGAGATAGTGCTTCCCATGGTGTTCAGTAGCTAAATTCAAACCCTAGTAATCGGCAATTCGGGATAATGCTGCCTATAACACCTGAACCAGCATAAGGTGTTTCCGTGCCCCCAGTAGGATATTTAGAGATCCTAAGAGACAAGCACTGAGAAGACGGTATGTTATAATGCATCTTCGAGGGGAGTATTTTCATTCCTCCTCTTCACGTTGGGAACTTGTCCAATCAACTTGTGTCTTCGAGCCGCTCCTAAGTCAAATTTTTGAGAAAACATTTTTAGAACAAACACATTTTTGGCATTATTCTTCATTATCCACACTGCACCAGACTGGTGTGTGATTTTTGGGTGCCTAGGTTACCAAGTCTCGCAAACCAAAGGGCAGGTAATGGGGTTGAATACTCCTTAAGTCTTAGACTTAGTACATCAGCCTCGTAACTCCCTCAACCTCTTGAAGAATAGTCCTGATCTTAACAAATACGTGAGTGCTTAAGCCCAAAAATAGACCCAGGAGGCCTAAAGTCATCATCCCTCACTTATCTCCTTCTCTCTACCACTTCAGGACTTAATTAATTATATCCCAAAACTTAGGTAACTCTTCCATAATCAAATGCTTGGACCAACACAATTTTGCACATTTTCCTCTCTGTGTCTCTCTCTTCATCTCTCCCCTTTTCGCCTCAACATTGTGCTATGAACAACCTTAGGTTATACCCCCATGCCTAAATCTGACAATGTCCTCATTGGAAAGCAAAAGCAAGGAAAGATATTACCTGAGGTGGAGTTGGGATGTCTCTCAAATTGGGCTCTAGAACGAAGGTAGAAGGAGATCCAAAGAAGATATGTAACAAACCTAGCCTAGCGACTAAGTAACCCAAGATGTTGGCACGCTGGTGATGGAGAGTGATGCCAAATGCTCGCCAGATGCCCGTGAAAATAGGGTATTCTCGAGCTATTGTTGGAGGCTTGACATAATACACATGAGTAGTGACCTTTGAGAGTGCGCGACGAGGAGGTAAAGGCTCCTCAAGTAGATATGTGTGGGAAAAAGAGGGTGCAACAAAGGACACCCTAAGGCTGATGGGCTAACATGGACAAGTGTTGATCCACACTCGCCACTCTACCACAGGGTGCTTTTTTTAGGTTATTCCCCCTAGAGTAGGAATTGGAGCAGATACTTTAGGAAGTTATTTCTAGAGTGTCTCTCAGTTGTAGGGTCGGGAAGAGGGTCAAAGAAGGTTTGAGAGGTTTAGCATTCTTCCTCGACAACTATTCCAGTTCTTGAGTGTCATTAGTAGTAGCCTTAGTAACTGATTGACTTTCATGCTGCCTATTATTGGTGTGCGTGTCCTAGAATGGGCCCAAATGTTCATCTTCCAAGTAGAACCGATCAAGGGTGTCACCCAGTTCATTGTCATGTAAAGGTGGGTTGGAAGCCATAGGAGTGTGACTGTCCTCAACAACGACATCCCCAAGTTCTTGTCCAATGCTAAGATCCTGCCCCTTGGGTGCATGGATTCCTACATTAATTGCTTCCATTTCTTCCCAATGTTTGAGAGGATGATCTTTGTCATCAAAAGTAAGTAGGAATTCGGATTTGGCTAAATCAGTAAGATCCTCAGGGGGTAAGTCCTCGAACAAAACATATTTCCCCCTGGAGTCACTCCATATCTGAGTCTAGTCCCCTCAAAGTCATTATCATCCTCTTCTTTGTTTCTTCCCTGGGATTTAGACAAATCTTCAAAGCGATGATCAAGTGTTTCTGATTCCTCCTCAAAAATCAAATTTTCATGTCCTTAAGACCAATATTGATCCAAGTCTTCCCATTCAGTATCAATTCCCTTAGGGCCAGCTGTGTTGGGTACCTGTAAATCCTTAGCATGTTCAGTGACAGGTGTTGGTCCCCTAAGGGGAAGATTGTGGTTATTATCACTTTCTTCCAATATGATTTCGTCTGACATCCAAGACTCTTGGAATTTGTTAACTTCATAATCGCAATCCTCAGGGAGATCTAACTGAGGTGCAAAGTCCTTAGAGGTGTAAAGTATAGGTTCGACATCCCTACGATGGGGTGCAGATTCCACCTCAAAATCCAGAATGGGAGTTGGGTTGACTATTTGACTGTGACTGTTTCATCAAATGTAACAGAGACACTATCATTTGGGTTGAGTTCATCTAATGGGACCATTTTCCCCTTCCAATTAAGATCAGGTGGATAATCACTATGATTGCCTTTTGGTGGGCACTTCTCATCAGGGATGTCTAAGTGGTAGCTACTCCTCAAAATAAGATCTTTGTTGTCATTATTTTCCTTAAAATTTTCATGGTAATCAGGGGTATAGAGGTAGAGATTAGAATTGACTGTAGGAGGGTCACTAAGCTAGCTAATCTCTTCAATTAATCTTTGACTATTCCTCAAAATCTCTCTCATAGAATCCATCATTTCCTTCTATTGTTTTTGTATTTCTATCATAAAAGAGGAGAGGCTACTATCAGATTGCAGAGGATAGTCAATCTCAAGTTCAAGTTTCCTAGGAGTATTGGTCCAACCTCGATAAGCAAAATTGTTAAGGGTGGGTGGGTTGGGTATAGTCATGGGAGAGCTAAGGCTGGGATACCCTTCTCCTAGGTTCTGCTCATCATCACTGGGTTGGGGATTAATTAGACCAATGCTCCTATAGTAGGAGTAGAAAGGATCCCAATGTTCATCAGATGATGGATAACTGCAGGTCATGGGATTGGGATTCGGTGTTCTGGGGTGAAAGTATGAAGTGCAGTTGCTATTGTAATCCATGACTTGAAAAAACACCCCAATCAAATGCAAGGCAATGGGACTCTCTTTTTTCCCTTAGAGAAAATTTGAGCCAACCTCTAACCTACCCCTTAAAGTTGTCAAATGGGGTCAAGTTTGCACCTATCTTTCCCACTTTAGTGGTATAAAAGGGAGCTATGACTTGAGATACCTGATAAGCTTTTTGGAGAAGAACAGAGGTTAGTTATGGTATTTCTTGGTGGCCAAAGAAGTTGTTCAATCAATTATGGGCCCTAAGTCAACCTTCACGTTCCCTAGAACCTATACCTTGCTTCAATAATACTCTCAAGTGACCTAGTGAGAAGTTACTCCAAGGACGGAACTAAGGGATGCAAGTAGGGCGAACCCTTTCTTTGAGGAGATACGAATGCGGTGCCTCTTAACTACCCTTTTGTTCCTCCCCCTCCTTGAAGTATCAAAACACTTGGTAACAAGATAATATCACCACCAGAAAGTGAAATAGGAGGGTCTGCACCGATAAAGAGATGGATGCCATAACCTTAAGGGACTGATACCTAGTGTAGTGCCTAGTGTGCATGCTCAGTTCTAGAAGTGTGCATGACACTGCAAATCAGTTTGATTTTGAAAAGAATTGCACAAAAGTCCCTTTTGATTAGATCAAATGTGATTTTGATTTTAAGGTCGAATTTGATTAGCAATCCCAATTTCATTTAGGCGACCACTGAATTAGGTCAATTCAATCAGTTTGGCGATCTTGAAATTTAATCCAAATGCACTTCATGAATAGGAACTGGATGTAAAGATAGAACAATATACCTGACTCCAGCAATCTCCGTGTAGATATGTACGCACTGCAAAAATGAGATCTAATATGCTGCTCAAACACTTCTAAATGTGTGCACTTAAGGGTATGCAACTTCTAAACAGGCAGCTCTATATTTTTTTATTTTTTTTTAAAGCAAGCAGGTAGATCACCACAGATAAATAGCCCTAGTTGCTAAAGAACGTGGGATAGGCCCCTGAAAATTAGCCCTGATGCTACAAGGGTGAGAAGACACAAATGAAATAAAATTTGTGACAAAGGAGAATCCCCTGTGAAAGTGAGATCTAGGTCTCCTTCTCTTCGCGTCTTCTCTGTGTGTGTGGGCGTCGCTCATGATTGACGTCGCTCAGCTGTGCCTGTCGTCTCGTTAGATTCCTCGCATAGAAAAATAGAGAATGGTCAGATAAATGTGCACTTCAGAATAATCAGAAATAATTAGGTGAATCTATTACGTTTGTTGACGTCCCTGGCAATGATGCCATTTGAATGGGAGATTTTGCTTTTCAGAAAACTACGTTGTCATAGTAATGTAAATTGTGATGGAAAAAAATCTCGAACAAAAATATTTATTAGTGAAAACTAACTATGAAGAATTAGGTTGTATCCATAGGGAGGAACAACTACAATAAATCTACAAATATTTTTCCCTCATACTTGCCCAATCGAGTGCGGGATCCATGCCTAAATCCGATGCGAAATGAGACAAAAAGAAGAAGACACAAAATAACTCAAGAATGTAAGATTATGTGTGCAATTTTTCCTCAGTAAAAGAATTCAATAAAGATGTGATCAGTAGTAGCATCTCATGTAATTTCCAATTGTATGTGTACTAAAGAGGAATTGTGAAAATCTAAATCCAAATCCAATGTGGAATGATATGCATAACAAGAGCCAAGCAAATATGAGAAAGCATAAGTGCACTGTTGCAAATTCACCTCAATATAATAATAAAAATAAAAAATTCCGAAGTTGGAAATGGCGTTAGATGTATTTTTAATTGATGCCAAAACATAGGATTTCGTCCTCTTGAGCGTGTGCGAAGAGGAGGTGATGGTGGGCCACGGGAATCTCGGAGGAGGTCGACTATGATGAGGGCTTTCCAATGATGATGGTGGCATATGGGACGATGGTCGGCGATGGTCGGATGATGGGAAGAATGGCTGGCATTGGGGGGTGGTCCTCGTGTGCGCATGGACTATCGTTGGCGATTCTGAGGGCGTGGTTGTGCTCTTGAGGGCATAGCGAGTTTGGTGGAGGTGATGGTGGGAAGCTTTGTAACCTCAGAGGCCGGCTGCATGTGTACGTTGACAATAGGTGTTGGGTTCCTCTTCTTTTGTCAGAGAAGAAGAAGAGGTGGAGGAGGCCGGTGGTCACGTGGAAGTGCTGTGTGTGGCTGGGCACTGCTGCAGGTGCGTGAAGGGGGTGGTACTGCTGTGAAGGTGTAGGCACAGCAAGGAGGAGTAGGCCAAGAGGAGGATGGTCGTTGCGGTTGTGGGGCTTGCTCTTGTATCTATTATTGTTGGCGTTGAGAGCAGAGCCAAGTGGAGTGAAGACGAAGGGTGTAGTTGTTGGAGGGAGAGCAGGAGGCTTTTGCGGTGCGTGCGTCGTGGTGTTTCATGCAGCGGTGCATGCGTGAGGTGCCAGTGGGTGTGTAGAGATGGAGGTGTTGCACGGAGGTGGCCAACACCGGTGGAAGGTAGATGAGGTTGCCTGGACATCCGGGACAACTTCTAGATGGCTTAAATGAAGGGGAGAGGTAAGCACATAGTGGTGGTCATCAAGGTAGTGGTGGCTCGCGGTGGTGAATAACACAATCATGAAGATGAGCGGAGAGTGGCGGTGGTCGTTGGGAGGAGGAAGTCATCGAGGTCGCAATTGTAAGGATGGTCAAGCACGGTCAAGGAGTCGATGAGTTGCAGTGGTGGTGTCGGAGCTCACCTCCGACCATGGTGGCGGTTGATCGCAGTAAGGACGAGACGCAGTGATGATGTCGCAGATGCGATAGCGGAGGTGGTACTGTGGAGGGCGCATGGTGGTTTGCTGTTCATGGAGAGAGGGCTCTCCTGCTCATGAGGAGGGAGATCATGCCCCTTCGAATCCTCTTGCATGCCTTGTTATAAAAAGAAAACTCCATTAAAGAGGATCAGACAATTTGAGTAAGAAATTCTCATGGAGAGATAAAATAAGAAACATGACTAGCGTGATGTGTTTTTGTGATTGAAGAGAGAGTGTGTGAAAGTAAATAACTTATTTATTTCTTAATTTGTCTTTTCCTTTTTCTGGTGAAAAATCTCATATCCCAAAATGGTACTTCTACTGAGATTTGATGTGCTACCACTGTATTTCTAATAAAATTACATCACAATTGATTGCATGTAGGGAAGAATAATTATAAAGCTTAATTAATTTTATCATTTGAATGCATACTTTTAAATCAACTTCCCATTCCAATAATAATGTACTTAGTCTTTAATTTAATCCAGTAAAGTGGGCTTATCAGGTACAACCTCCTTTCCCCTTTCTATTGCACGTTTTGAGAGGTTTTTGAGTGATCGACTTCTTTTGTTCTTGATACCTCAACCATGACTCTTGTTACTACACCTAATGTGGATTGAATCTTGGACCCAGTCTCTCTTGCCCTAGAAGCTCAAACCCTAGGATCAAGACCTAGGGTGTGGCACTTGCTTTGGCCATTAATGCTCCTCATATATGGTGAAATGTTATCTTGGTTATTATGAATGGCAAGGGTATTACCACACATGATTTAAGTCATCCCCTAAGTGGCTTTAATCTAATGGTATATTGCCACAATGATTATGGCAGGTTGTATTGCCCCAAGGGCATACTACCATACCATGTTATGGTTTATGTGGCTTGTTGCACAATGTTTGTATGGAGTGTATCTTGTGTTGTAGGTACCTCATTTTCCTACCCATACACCCATCCCACCCACCCTAACCAAAATGCCTCCTCGTAGGAAGCAAGCAAAAGGCTCTTCCTTGTCCACCTATTTAGCTAACCAATTGTGAAGCAACACCGTTAGACAGCGATTTCGTCGTTTTGCAAATGCTAAAGTCAAGTGTCCCTAATTTGTAGTATGGAATGACTTTACACACTTGAACCTCCGGGAACACTTTGATACCCTTAACCTTGTCACCTATTTTGACCGTCAATTCCACTCTGGTGTTGGAACTGTTGACATGTTCCCGAATCTTGTCCGCTTATTTTATCCCAACATCATTGAGGATTATTAATGATGAACTTGAACTCCACACTCATTTTTTGGTCGCAACATTCATATCACATATGATTCCATCTCTAAACTTCTGAACATCCCTAATACAGGAAATGACTTTGATGACATTCTGAGGCAATATCACTCAAAAGTCATCAACCAAGAACTCCTTTTGACTGAGAAGTACGAAGAGAACCTTGAGACTCTCCCATTCAAGAACCCTAAGCCCCTTCCCCAATTGCTCTCTCATATCTTTGGTTGGGATCTTCTCAACAAATTACACGACTTTGATTATATTTTGCACCAACAAAAAACACTTTTTTTTGCCATCATTCGCCACATCCCCTATAACTTCTATCGCCTCATCATTCGTGTAATGAATGAGGATCATGGGGCTTCTCTACCTTTTGGGTCCATCATATCCAAGCTATTTGCAAGTCATAGGATTCCCATTGAGGATCAGGCAGTCGATAAAAAGGTCAAGCCCTATAATTGGGCCATTGTTGCCAAGATGCACATCCTTAGGGAAAATCTTCACTAGGAAGAAGAGCCGACCAATGGAGGACCACTCCCACCTTTTCCAGATGTTTATGCTGAGCACCCTCTCCAAATAAGAACCCCTAGATTGAGGTTTGAGGAGACGTGGGATCTCGACATGGATTCCATCTCTACAAGCATTTCTCTCTTGATGCAATTCACTGGTGAGATGTACACCTACATGCATTGTGAAATCAGTGAGCTTCGCACTAATGACCGCAACCTGCAGATGGGACACAAACCCACTCGATGTCATTGCCTCCAGGATCAAGAGGACTAGCTCGATTCTTAGTTATAACTATTGTTTCTTGTGTTTCTTTCTTATTTTTTTCATGTTGGCATGCGATAAACACCAGTTTATCATCATTCTTATGCCCTAAAACTAACCTAGCTCTTAGGGTTTTAACTCCGCAAATGGGTTTTTGAGCTGCATTTAGGCATTTACCTAGGATAGGTATGCATTGCATTTTAATGTATTTTTGATGCAATTATCTGAGTGTTAGGATTAGGCAGAATGTCAGATCCCACACATTTTGGCACTCAAAAAGGCATAAGATGAAGAAGAAGCTCCTATCAGTTGGATCCTAGCTAGATCTAGCTCATTTCAGCTAAATCCCAGCTAGATCCAGCTCATCCTAGTTGGATCCCAACACCTTCTAGCTGGATCAACTCACCCTTAGCTCCATTCAGCTCATCTCAGCTGAATGGTGGCTCTAGCTAGTTCACCTTAGCTTCATTCAGCTCACCTCAGTTGGATGGCAGCTCAAACTAGCTGAAGTCAATTGATCCTAGCTCCATTCCAGCTCTTCCAGCTCAGAACAGTTCACTGGAAGTTCAACCTAACTAGGACAGCTACAACTATCAACTAGATAGACCTGGTCAACTGATGATGACCTTATCCAGCTTAGGCCAGCTCAAGTCCAGTTCCCAGGGACTCCACTTAGCTCAACTTAGTTGAGCTAAGCTACCTTAGCTACTCCAGCTAGCTAGGTCCTCCCCGAGAATATCAAACCCAACATACCTCAGCTCACATCAGTAGAAGCCAGCTCATCTTAGCTTGGCTTAGTAGCTAGCAAAGGACTAGCAAGTTAAGCCAGCTAAGGTAGCTCCTTGTAGCTCTCTTCAGCAGCCACCAGCTCTAGTGCAGCTTAAGATAACTACTTCCAGCTCTTCTCCCTCAAAACCCTAGCTCCAAATGCCTCCAACCCTACTCCTTACAAGCTAAGCTAGCAAAGCTAGTGAAAGAGCGATCTCCATTTTTGTTTAAATCTTTATCATAAAATGATGTATCATTGTATTTAATCGCGTGGTAGAAAATCGCTTTTCAAAAACATTTTAATTGTCAGAATCTAACCACGAATAGTTAGGTCGTCTCCACAGGGAGGAATTAGCCTATTTAAAATAATAAATAGTGTCACGTTTATTCAGGAAACTCAATAGATATGCATGCTACTTCGTGCTTTTCTTTTTCTCACCTAAATGCTTGTTTTAACCAATTAATCAAGAATGTAGGTGCTATTATGCAAATTCACCATAATATAATAACATGTAACATAGTGATCTCTATACTGGTAAGCACTGTAAATACTAATTTCTAAAACATAACTTGTTCTCCATAATCCATGCATTCAATCATTCATGTGATATACATATGTGCACATAATTTAGGTGAAGTAGAAGGAGGACTAAGCAATTTCACCGCAATAATGTAATGCATAAAATAAATGAATAGGAACTTCCGCAATGGCATTTAAGGTAAATATTAATGGACTAATCACTGTAGCAAAACAGGGGTTTTCGTTCTCTCACGCGCACGCGGAGGAGAAGGCGCGGCTGGGGGTGCGGTGCTCGGAGTCGATCGGTCGGGATGTGGGCTACGTGTTGGTGGTCGTGTCATCGATGGAGGTGACCGGCGGCCGGTCGGAGCCTTGAATGCCGTCGGCGACGGCTTGCTTGTGGGAAGCGTAGGGTCGGCGGGAAGGGCTGCCGCGAGTGTGGGCAGCCTTGTGAGGGCAAGGCGAAGTCGATGGCGCTGTTGGAGTGAAGCTTCGTGGCACGTGGAGGTGGCTGCACTTGGAGGTGGATGGCCGGCGATGGGTTCTTTTTGGGAAGAAGATGAACAGTGGGATGGCTGGTGGCGCTGCGCGAGGGTGGCTTGCGCGCGAGTGGGTTGTGCGTGCTGCAGGGTGGTGCGCGACGCTGTTGTGCACTGCGCTTGGCCACAAGGGCGCGGCTGGAGGTGCGGTGTCTGCGGGCACTGCAAGGTCGCTTGCGTGTGGCCGGGTTGTGCGGGCGCTGTGGGGTGAAGGCGGGTAGAGAGCGCCTATTGTTGAGGGTGCGCTAATGGTGCTTGGCTTGAAGGCGCGTGAGCGGGAGAGAAGGCACGGGAGATGGCATGCGGGCGCTGCGGTCTGCTTGCAGGAAGGAGGTGCGTGGGCGTGTTGTGGGCAGGCTGATGGTGCGGTGACTGCAAGCACTTGATGAGGCGGGGGCGGAAGGTGATGAGGGGAGCTGGAAGTTGGCAAGCGGGCAGGCACTTGCGGAGGGAAGTTGCAGGGCACAGAGATCACGGTGCAAGCTTGAAACACAGAGTGCATTTGTTCCATAGTGGTGAGAGGGAGAAGATCCCCGCCAGGGGAGGAAGATCACCCTATCCTTGGAGGACGCCACCTCTGTTTGAACCCTACTCTCCTCCTTTTCCTTCGGCCGCAAGTATCTCCAACTACTCGCGACGATCGCGAGTGGTTGGAACGGTAGATAAGTACGGCCGGTTCCTCCATCAGACGTCTATATGGAGCATCAGACGTCTTAAAAATATGATGCCACGGATTTGCAATTAATAATTCCAGACGTCCAATCCAAGTCCCAGACGTCTTATATAAGTAAAAATTAACTCCTGATCTTGCACCTAACCTGCATTTATCAAATAAATTATATTATCATAAAGTATGCTATTAAATGTAAAAATTGAAGCATAAAGTTAAATGTAGGTCAAGGTGAATTGCCATATAACCCTTAATTGATTAACAACTAAGAACAATTAATTAAATAGTACTTAAGCTAAATAATAGTTCACAAAAGTGGACTTATCAATGCCCCCATGCCTAAGTTTTGCTAGTCCCTAGCAAAAATGAATAATAGAAGTAATCAGAAGACTTCTTCTGATCTTATTTCAAAACTTTAGAAATCCAGACAAATGTGAAGTGCTGATAACCTAGGTAATGGATCCAAGTGAAAGAGCCGATTCGCATTGGGAGTTCATACATCACCCTTGGCAAAAATTCCTGTCGAGATAGGCAACCACTTCCCTCGGGGATAAAGCAGACGATAATCTGAAATTTGACCCCGGCATTTGGCTTAGGTAGGAGATATCAAATTGAATAGATTTGTATTTGGTGGTACACACTCAACTGTTGCTACATATAGTCTAGTACTGTAGACTCTAGCTCTTTAGACTATTAGACAAGTCAACTCTGAGAGAGGCTACATAACTGTGCTCTCTTAATGTTTTTGGGCACTCTTTTTTTTCTTTCTGAGATCACGAATCTCGCTAGATTTAGAAATTGTACTCACTATTTGGTGGCCTCTCATGGCATCCACACTTCAATTAAAGTCCTAATAACTTTATAACTAAGTTAGAGTCCTCAACCAGTATTCAGGCGATCAGAAATACTAGAAGGTAGGTATGGGTCATATTTGGTGGAACGCAATAGGTGTTCTGTTGCCTCAGAAACATTAGAAACTTCGATGTTTTTTTTTGTAATATAACTATTTTTTTCTTTTTCTTCTTTCTGTTTCTTCTTTTTCTTCTTCTTTTCTCTCTCTCTCTCTCTCTTTTCTAATTTCTTCTTGTTTTTGTTTCTTTTTTAATCAACACAACACGATACAGACTTTTATTTATGAGGCATTATTAGGGATGATGACGGTCAAGAGGAAGTTGTGTGGCTTATTTGGTGGAAGTGCCTATTCTCGGCACCGGGAAAGAATGGATAGGACAGGTGTATTTCTGACCTTTGACACTATTACCCTCCTTCAGCTGAGG
This sequence comes from Thalassia testudinum, assembly GCA_037157565.1. Lineage (NCBI taxonomy): Eukaryota > Viridiplantae > Streptophyta > Magnoliopsida > Alismatales > Hydrocharitaceae > Thalassia > Thalassia testudinum. The sequence continues at coordinate 31,639,791 of JAZHRO010000036.1, forward strand.
ACTCTATGAAGGACGGTCATAACCATCCACCATAGTTATAGCTTTATTAAGACTCAATCTCTGTGTATCTGCCTTATTTGGTGACTCTCAGGAATTCACTCAAAGTACGCACCCAGGAACAGAGAGTGAAAACTATGCCTAACTTTGAAGTATCATCATCTAATTATCCAGAACTTAAGAGTCCTTGCACTAGACTTAGCGCACCAGTAATCTCTCTACTTCTTCTCACAAATATGAGGTGGATTTACTAGAAGATAGTATGCTTGACTCTCTATGAATTGTCCAAGGGTTCAGTAGACTAACAAATGCTCATTAGTTCTCCTCAAGGATCCATTACCAAATCTACGTGCACGTGAAATAAATGCACTGGATTCTAAACTTAAGAAATAATCCAGAAGAAGAACCTCCAATAACAAAGGCATTTTGTTAAGGACTAACCCATTCAGCTCTTTTTTTTTTTATACTAACCTAAATGCATAAATACTTCTTAAAATGCAAATGCACTCCCCCATGCCTAAATCCTACAATGTCCCCATTATAAAATTAAAACAGGAGGAGAAAAGAACAATATCACCTGACACAATTTGCTGGGTTGCCTCCCAACAAGCGCTGCATTTTCTGTTAGCAGCCTGACTTATAAGTTACCTGTAAGTCCGGTTCCAAACAGAAAAGGTTAGGCCCTAAGAATATGCGTAACAGTGCAGGCCTAGAAAACAGGTAACCACGGATGTTGGTGAGCTGATGATGCAATGTAATTCCAAATGCTCGCCAGAAGATATGAAAGCGAAAACCTCGTTGGCTACCTTGGGAGGTCTAGGGATAATAAACGGAATATGAAAAGGGACCTCCCGAAAGGGAATAGGTGGAGGATAACAAGGATCCTCCAGAGCAGGATGGGTTTTAAAAGATATACACATTATTAGTTCAAACCCTTGAATGGCGAGAGTAAAAGTACAAGCATCAATCCATACTCGCCATTCTACCCTAGGATGTACTGGCCTGATATATTCTCCAGCAAGAATGTACATGAGCAGAGATCTGAGCCAAGGATCGGTAAGGGAGTATAAGGGTTGTTTGTAGTGTTGGAAGGTAATGGTTAAGTCCAATGAGGGCTTAGTAGGTGTTAGGTCCAATTCCAACAATGATTCGAATTGTATACAGTCCCTAACAGTAGTAGACAACTTCAAGTTATCCTGCCTAGCATTAATGATCGGAGTTATATTTGAATCAAGGGTAGACTCCAAACTACAACTTTTTGATGGTAGGGTCAAAATGTAAGAATCATTATCATTTAGCTCATCCCCAGATTCGTTTGGTTCACTGGAATATTTGTTGGGGTGTATATGTGATTCATTAGGAGTTGGATCAGTATCCTTAATTATTTCTAAAAGAGGATTAGTCTTAATATTTTGGAGGAAGGCTATATCATTGAATTCGTCTTTCTTCTCAGGGTATAAATCCTTAATTGATGTGTTTTGTCCCTGAGAGTCTGCCATAGACTTCTCATTATTTTGTTCGTCCTCCTCTAATATCAACTCCTGTTTTGATGGAGGATGACTCTCAAAAGAAAGAAGGAATCTAGATTTAATCATATTATTTCTACCCTCTGGAGGTAAATCCTCAAATGATAAATAATTCTCCTGTGGATCACTCCAGATTTTCAGTCCAGATTCCTCTATTTGGGTATCCTCATCTTCAGAATTAGACTCGTCATATCCCTGAGACCAGAATTGATCATCCTCCATTCCCTTAGGGTCACCTTCATTAGGTACATTTGAATCCTCAGGATATTGAATGATGGGTGTTGATTCCCTAAGTGGAGGGTCAGGAGTAGGCTCACTAAGAGTAGAATGGGAATCCACCAAATAATCAAGAGGGGAAGTGATAGGAACAATAATCTTCCCTTGGTTTTGACTCCAATATAGTTCAGGTGGATAATCACTATGATTGTTGTCCTTTAGTGGCTGCGTCCCATTGGGAGAGTCTAAGTGATCGCTACATGAAATTGGATCCCTATTGTCATTAAGTACCTCAGAATTATTTTCATGATCATGATTGGATGGGTAGGGATCAGGATTATTGGAAACCGTGTAGCTAAGTTGTCTTATTTCTTCATTTAATTGTTGACTATTCCTCAACATCTCTCCCATTGATTCCATTATTTCCTTTTGTTGTTTTTGCATTTCTATCATAAAAGAGGAGAGGCTACTATTATCAGGTTGGGGAGGATAGTCAATTTCAGGCTCTGGTTTCCTAGGGGTATCGGTTCAACCTCGATACGGAAAATCATGAAGGGTGGGAGGGTTGGGTGTTTGCATGAAAGTAGGGATTTCAGGATTGGAGAATCCCGCTCCTAGGCTCTGCTCAAAAGTGGGAGTTATCAAGCTAGTACTCCCAGGGTAAGAATGAGAATGATCCCATGAATTATCAATGTACCCATCAAAGGATGGATACGCTCGGAGCATGGGATCCTGATTAAAAGATGGGAAGTATTGACTCTGATAATCTGAATGATAGGAGTAAGAATAATCCATTCCTTTAAGCAAAACAATTTTAACTCTCTTAGGCTTTAGCAAAATTTAGCAGAAAACTTCCTAGAGAGTTCTAATGTCAAAGCAAACGCAAATTCAACGGGATCTATTTTTAGTAGATTGTAGGTCTTAGAGTTATATGTTTAGTTGGTGGCCAAACAAGTTTTGCAAAAATTACGCTTCCTAGGAGAACCTTCGCTGGTGCCTATAACCTACTCGCAAGGGATGGAAGTCTCGAATCGAGCCCACACACGAGGAACCGAAGTAACTTGGTGGATAGGCTTGTTGATTTCCGACTAACTTCCCTTGTGGTGCAAAAGAGGAGAGGTAGAAATTTATCTAGTGACCTTATGTGAGGTGCACAGTGTCTCAAGTGTGCAAGCATACGATCGTGTTTTGATTTTTTTTTTTGAAATTCCGCAAACAGGATCCTTTTGCACACAATTTTCAGTCACATATTTTAAAGTCCAACCTCTTAACAGTCCCGATTTGTTTAAAGTGACCACTGAATTAATTTTATTCAAGCACTTTAGTGGTCTTAGATTTAGGTTCAATGCATATGCATGACAAGTAATTAATGCTCAAGAGAAGATGTACCTTACTCCAGCTTTCTTCGTGCAATAATGAATGCAGTGCAATAAAAATAAACTAGATGCTGCTCATTCAGTCCTAGATGATCATCCTATAGATATGCAGCTTCTAGTAGGCAGTTCAAATTTTTTTTTTTTTAATTAATAATAACAAACAGACCTAATCTAACTAACTAAATGAAATGCAGTTTAAAGTAATTCAAATAATCCTATAATCTAAATAAATGGGAACATATTCCCAAAAATACCCAACAAGGGCCCAAAAGACAGTAATTTAAATTCTAATGTCTATCTAACTAAATCTAACTAAGACCAACTGCCTAAATCAGAAATAGGCTTCTCCGTAAGCCTAAATGCGTGGGATCAAGGCCCACGTGTTCCTGTTGTCATCCTCCAGGTGGAGTCAAGATCCACCAAAAAGATCGTCTCCGCCGTACACGCCCGTCGCATTCGTCGCGTGTTTTTGCACAGAAGAAAATCCACAGTTAGTAGTTCAAAAAAGATTTTAAAATAGCGTAAAAATAACATAAAATTCCTGAAAAATTAATAGGCATTTTTCCTCCCCGGCAACGGCGCCATTTGAAAGAGTGATCTCCGTTTTTGTTTAAATCTTTATCATAAAATGATGTATCGTTGTATTTAATCGCGTGGTAGAAAATCGCTTTTCAAAAACATTTTAATTATCAGAATCTAACCACGAATAGTTAGGTCGTCTCCACAGGGAGGAATTAGCCTATTTAAAATAATAAATAGTGTCACGTTTATTCAGGAAACTCAATAGATATGCATGCTACTTCGTGCTTTTCTTTTTCTCACCTAAATGCTTGTTTTAACCAATTAATCAAGAATGTAGGTGCTATTATGCAAATTCACCATAATATAATAACATGTAACATAGTGATCTCTATACTGGTAAGCACCGTAAATACTAATTTCTAAAACATAACTTGTTCTCCATAATCCATGCATTCAATCATTCATGTGATATACATATGTGCACATAATTTAGGTGAAGTAGAAGGAGGACTAAGCAATTTCACCGCAATAGTGTAATGCATAAAATAAATGAATAGGAACTTCCGCAATGGCATTTAAGTTAAATATTAATGGACTAATCACTGTAGCAAAACAGGGGTTTTCGTTCTCTCACGCGCATGCGGAGGAGAAGGCACAGCTGGGGGTGCGGTGCTCGGAGTCGATCGACCGGGATGTGGGCTACGTGTTGGTGGTCGTGTCGTCGATGGAGGTGACCGGCGGCGGCCGGTCGGAGCCTTGAATGCTGTCGGCGACGGCTTGCGCGTGGGAAGCGTAGGGTCGGCGGGAAGGGCTGCCGCGAGTGTGGGCAGCCTTGTGAGGGCAAGGTGAAGTCGATGGCGCTGTTGGAGTGAAGCTTCGTGGCACGTGGAGGTGGCTGCACTTGGAGGTGGACGGCCGGAGATGGGTTCTTTTGGGGAAGAAGATGAACAGTGGGATGGCTGGTGGCGCTGCGTGAGGGTGGCTTGCGCGCGAGTGGGTTGTGCGTGCTGCAGGGTGGTGCGCGGTGTTGTTGCGCACTGCGCTTGGCCACAAGGGCGCGGCTGGAGGTGCGGTGTCTGTGGGCACTGCAAGGTCGCTTGCGTGTGGCCGGGTTGTGCTGGCGCTGTGGGGTGAAGGCGGGTAGAGAGCGCCTGCTGTTGAGGGTGCGCTGATGGTGCTTGGCTTGAAGGCGCATGAGCGGGAGAGAAGGCGCGGGAGATGGCATGCGGGCGCTGCTGTCTGCTTGCAGGAAGGAGGCGCGCGGGCGTGTTGTGGGCAGGCTGATGGTGCGGTGCCTGCAAGCACTTGATGTGGCGGGGGCGGAAGGTGATGAGGGGCGCTGGAAGTTGGCAAGCGGGCAGGCACTTGCGGAGGGAAGTTGCAGGGCGCAGAGATCACGGTGCAATCTTGAAACACAGAGTGCATTTGTTCCACAGTGGTGAGAGGGAGAAGATCCCCGCCAGGGGAGGAAGATCACCCTATCCTCGGAGGACACCGCCTCTTTTTGAACCCCACTCTCCTCATTTTCCTTTGGCCGCCAGTATCTCCAACTACTCGCGACGATCGCGAGTGGTTGGAACGGTAGATAAGTACGGTCGGTTCCTCCATCAGACGTCTATATGGAGCATCAGACGTCTTAAAAATATGATGCCACGGATTTGCAATTAATAATTCCAGACGTCCAATCCAAGTCCCAGACGTCTTATATAAGTAAAAATTAACTCCTGATCTTGCACCTAACCTGCATTTATCAAATAAATTATATTATCATAAAGTATGCTATTAAATGTAAAAATTGAAGCATAAAGTTAAATGCAGGTCAAGGTGAATTGCCATATAACCCTTAATTGATTAACAACTAAGAACAATTAATTAAATAGTACTTAAGCTAAATAATAGTTCACAAAAGTGGACTTATCAGCTAGCTTAGCTTAGCTAGTCACCTCCTTGGCACCAACACCTAACCCTAAAATCCTACCTAAATAGCTCCACCAAATAACCCTAACCCTAAGTCCACCCAAGCTACCTAGTCCACTCTACCTTGGCGCCAACCTAACCTAACCACCACCTCCAAAAGACATCACAAAGTGGTGCCAAAACCACCTATAACAACCTCCTAATTGGCGCCACTTTTTCCCTCCAAAATCCCATCCATCTCCACCACACATCTCCCCTTAAACCCATCTCCACCATCCACCTAACCCCACTTCTAGAAACCCTCATGGTGGCACCAAAACCAAGGCACCTCTCCATGGTTGGAACCACCTTTAGGTGCCTCTCCACCACCATAACTACCCCCTTCACACCCTTAAAGATGGCGACAACTAGTCTTAACCCTATGATCCCCATAACCACCACTAACCACCTACCCAACCTAATCCTTGCCCTCCACATGTCCACGCCAACTAACCCCCCTCTCCACCTCTATATATATCCACCACCATCACCACCAAAAACCCATCTTCTCCATTAGTTAGGTCCACCATTCTTCCACCCCATCTCCACGCTAAGGAAGAAGAAGAAGAGAAGAAGATCAAGGGGGCAACCTACTTGCCCCCTTGTGCCTTCTTCCTCTCATTCCTCTCCCTTAGCCACGCCAAGGAGGAGATCATCTTCATGTAGTGGGGACGGCCAGGCAAAGGAGTAGCCAACAAGGTGGTTGACGCCCACCATGGAGGAGAGTTTGAAGGAAGGCCAATTGAAGAAGGAAGAGAAGGACAACTCTTTTCAAGTGTGGGGCAACCACACTTGGAGCAAGAGCCACCCAGATCTTCTACCAGAATCAACCATTCTTCTTTATCTTCTATTCTATCTTTTTGTGTTAGCTAGTAGTTTATTACTCTTGTAGAAGCATTCCTCTACCTGTATGTTACTCTTTTAGCAATACAGAATTCATTTTGCCTTCCAATTTTCATGTCGTAGTTAGTGCATTTTCTTTGTTGTTCTTGTAGTTGTAGTGCACACCACACTCTTCTCTTCTAATCACCCTAAGCGCACTTGCCTAGGGTGAGCTTAGAAGTGAGAACTCCATTCTTGTCACTTAGGTTTAGTGATAGGTGTCATTGTAGCGTAATTTCGTCTTCGCATATCTCAAGTCTGATTGCTTTGAAAAATATAAAAACAACAAAATCAAAATCACAAAAAGAAAGTGCGGATTTGAGAGGTGAGAGAGAGAACCACTCATGTGATTAACAATTTGGCTTCCTTGGACGACCCTAGATACTCCACTATTTAGGTATTATAAATTCAAAATGAATCGATTTTTGCATGGTCCAAGGACTTCTAAAACCCTAATTTTACAAACCGCGTAAAAACCCCATCACTTTTTGGCATTGTTGTTGGGGAGACACAGCATAATCACATCATATATCTCTCTCTTTCTTTTTTGATCTTCATGAAATTTGGTTTATTTTGATTTTAGGTGCGAATCAGGAGTGGGAGCGGGATTTGAAGCATTTCGAGCGGAAGCTTCAAGTTTCTTTTCTTCCCGCGTACTTCAGGTTGGTACCCTAGGCCTTTTCTCATCAAAAATAAAAATAAAATCTCTTAAAAAATATTTAAATTATCAAAAAAATCAAAAACAAAAAAAAATTGAGGGTGGTGGAACCCTAAAATTTATTTTGTTGCTTGTTTGCTTCACTTTTCCACCACCTTCACCTTATTGGTGTTTGATTTTAGAAAATCTAGACTTTTGTCTTGATTTTCAAAAATCAAGTTTGGGGATTTAGGGGCTTCCTAAAATCACCAAATTTCATCCATGGAAGGCCCTTTGAGTTAGGAACGTTGAGTCCAATTTTCAAGAAATTTCACAAAATAGAAAAAATTAGAAAATTCACGGATTATACAGGGGTTATACCTTGTTTTCTTACTATTTTCTTACTATTCATGAATTTTATAAATTTTTCTACTCATCAGATTTGGACAAAGTTTATATTTCTAGAAACCTTAAGAAATTTCTACATCATATAAAATTCCCAAGAATTTTTAAGGCCATTGGAGGTTTCTGTAGAATCAATTCCCCGAATCTATCATTTCTGACTCTTTACACTAGAAAGAAGAAAAACTCCAAAAAAATATCAAATAACTTTATAAAATCTCAAAAAAAATATTTTTAGATTCCTTGTTTGATTTGCTATCAGGTGGTGGTGTTGTTTGTCTTATTTGGACCACCACCTTTAAATATTTTGAAAAAAAGATTCATTTAAGGAGTTGCATAACTAGGAATTCCAACTTTAGGGTTTTTAAATCCTCTCTTAGTCACATCAAACTCTAAAGGAATTGAACTCCACCAACTATAACTTGATTGTTATTATTTATGGAATTTCAAAACCTTGTTTGAATCCTTAACAAAAGAGAATCCTAAAAGGCACTAAATCTTAAATAAAACCCTAAAACACTTCAACTAAAATTCCTTATTTTGCAAACCCTATTGATTTGGCTTGGGCAACACTTCCCGCTCAATTTGCACACACTAAAAGGAAAAAGAAATAATTGGGCATTACCCCCACTAACACCCTTCACATTCTTTGTACACTTTAGCTTCCTAGACCTAATTAAAACCTGTAGCAATTTGACCCCTAAGGTTTTATCAAACTTAGGCTTGCTATCTAGGTCTTAAGTTATCTTTAGTTAATATCAATTCTTTCATCTATATCTGGTGTCAGGCTGAGGGGCCATGTCAAATGACCAGGCGTAGGTTTACACAAGCCCCTAGTGATTTTCCTGGGACATGCTTGGGCCCAAATCTCCGCTTATTTAGCCTGGCCAGATTTGTTGAGTGAACAGATATCCACTATTGATTTCTTATCTCCTAGGTAGATCAAGTCTTAGGTTAATTTTTAGGAAGTCACATTTAAGTTGGGTTTAGAATTTTGTATTGCTTGATTGTACACTTCTCTCATCTCTCCCTCCACTCCTCACCATTTCTTCCATTTTGCACGGGCGGCGGTCCAAAACTCCACACTTGGAGGGACCACTTGATTTTTCCCTCCCCAAAAAAGACTTTCTCCCGCATTTTTCCTCTTCTTTAAAAAATGGAAAATCAAAATAGGTCCTCTAATCTGCACGCTAATTTTTCCTTCACCCATCTATCCACCCAGGAGCTACTTAATCAGGCGTCCCCACCTAATTTCTACTCCATAATGGCTCAGCTACAAGCTAATCAGTAGCAGTTGAATAGGGATGTGGCAAACCTAGCCAACCAAGGGAGACCTACCACACCCACCCAAGCTCCACGAATTCCACATCTCACCCCTTCTAACACCCCAAAGAGAGAAAATTTGGATAACCTAAATACTATTCGTGTTGAGTATAATCATTATTCCGAGGCGTTCTATGGTTCATCGGGGAATTATACTTATCCAAATCATCACCCTACCCAAAATTTCTCCACCTTCCAGGAGCAATTTAAAAATTCCTCTAATTGGAGGAATTATCCGACTCACTCCTGGACCAATTCGATTCCTCACCAAAACCCATTTGGAGGGTATGGTTCAAATCAAACTTATTAATCTGGGCCATCTCAAAATGACATCAATGCCTAGATGATGAAAACCGTGTAGGAGATGCAAAGAAAAACTACGGAAATCACCCATGTTATTAACAATATCAATGATCAAGTTAGTGTTATCCCGACTCAAAGACCTGTAGGACATTCACCATCCCAACCCACACCAAACTTTGTTAATCAAAGGAACCAACACCTGGGTGGACACCAACATTTGAACCACACTAATTAGCCTCCTATTAAATCGATACCTTAGCACCAACTTGGTTTCCATCTACAACAGGCCCCCCCACTTCCTCCCAGTGACAACCAACCTGCATATGCAGATACATTGAGGAGTGGGAAAACCACCACTAATTTAGGGTCTTTAAATCAAATTGATGAAACCCACTCTCAACCTATGCAAATTAACTCTTCTAACCCCACTCAGGAAGAAGAAAAAGAAACACCAAAAACACTAGATTCAAATCCTATCTCTCACTCTCAAGCACTGCAATCCAATCCTTCTAATTAGAAATTAGAGCCCTCTCACCAAGATCTTTTGGACTTATTTAGGCAAGTCAAGACTAATATCCCCCTCCTAGATGCCACCCCCGCCTATGCTAAATTGTTAAAAGAAAGATATACTCCAAACGATAGGCCCAGAATCTAGGAAGGGTGGTCCTTTCTTAGACAGCAAGCTCAGTTTTTCAGAGCAAGCTGCCTTTAAAAAAAAAGCACTCGGGTGCATCACTTATCTCAGTTGTCATAAATGACACAACCTTTTTTCGTGCCCCTCTTGACTTAGGTACCTCTATTAATATCATTCCCCCAGTCTTATTCAAGGAATCTCGATTTGGTGATTTAAAACCCATTAAGGTTCAATTTTAATTGGAAGACTGATCTACCATTCAACCGCGGGGATTTGTTGAGGATAGTATTGTCGAGGTCTATAATTATCTATTTTCGATTAATTTTATGGTCCTTAACATAAAGGTACCTGAGGCTCTCATCAATGCCATCCTTGGAAGACCCTTTTTGATTACCACAACAGGTAATATCAATTCTCATTCTGTTAAAATGAATATAAGTTGCGGTAACCAGACTTTCTCATTAGATTTATTTCAAGCGTCCAAGAGGTCCATTGATCATGAAAATTTTGAGGACACTGATAATACAATGGAAGTAGTATTTGAAAAGTCTATGTTGATCAAATCCTACTCACCTCTGACCACCATGGATCTAGATTTTATTGATTCCTATTCTAAGGATGATTATGTGGTCTAAGACATTTCAGATCAACTAGGGTTTGAATTTTACTCTTTCAATCTTCTTGATTTTTCACCAAAAACATCCACACTAACTTCACCCACCCTGCCTCTTATTGACTCCTTTCCCCCCTTCCATTGGACCTACCACCTGACCCACCCAAGTTTGGCATTTTACATGAACTCAAACCATGGCCAGACCCGATCATTCTTCCATCTTTCCATTTCATTATGATCCCTATTTCTTTACCAATAATCCTTTTAGGGATCTTGAGGAAAACACATTTCTTGAGGACATCCAAGTGTCCAATTATTTACATGATTATCTATTTTCCATGCATCATTTCACGCCTGGTTGAATGGTATAAAAGATAACACTAGATGGGAGGTAACCCATCATTTTTCCTGCTTTCCTATTCTCCTTCTTTTTCCAAGTTTTGACCATCCTAAACTCTATCGCTTTTCACCAAGGTGATCTTTTTTCCCTCCTAATGCATGAGGACATTTCATATCATAAGCATGGGGGGTCATTTTAAATTTTGATGATCGATTTTAGGATTTTCAAAACCTAAAAATACGCATTTTCTTTCTTTTGCATGCATCTCATTATAGAAAAATTGATGGGAACACCATCATGAGCCATAACTAGCTCATTTTGACCTAACTAAGTCAATAAATGCTCCTACATAACCGCCAGAGAATCATAACTCATTGTATAACCATTCTGAGAGAAGAAAAAGAAACTAGGGTTAAAACTATAATTTTACCAGCACATCATGAATGCAGTGCAACCACAGGTTTTCCTAGGGGTTTATTAAGGGTCAAATGGTCCTAAAAAGGTAACAAGTGGGTTAGATCAGTCAGAAAAGGGTTTGCACGTGTTTTGAGAATTAAATGACTTTTGAAACCCTAAAAATAGACCCACTTAATTAACCAAGGTTCTGTTTAAGATAAAATTCACCTAAGCCCTCTAAAAATCATATAAAAATATTCTCTAGGGTTTAGTACCTTCAATTTGGCCATCAGAACCCATCTTGGCCCAAAATGGAGTCTCAGACAGATATTTGCCCTAATTTAGATTTTTTCATAAATTATCCACTCAAATATGGTCAAAACCAAAATCTAACTTCACCATTGGATTTCTTAGGTCCAAATTAGGTTTGTACCAAAATTTGGACTCAAGATGAGCTTATTTTGACCTAGTTTGCAAAATGATCTTGTCTGATTACATTTATACCCCCAACTTTCAAAAACCCTTGCATTCAGCACCCTAACTTCTTCATTATCTTTGCAATTAGGTCCCTCTGCCGTTATCGCAGAGAAATCCTTCTCCGGCAGCCTTTGATTGAAGAGAACTCCTCTATTCAATCAATCCCTTCCAAAATTGCAAGGGAGATTCTTTGAGGAGTCCTCTTCAATCTGAACCCATCCATGTGCTCCGAATCTTTCCCAATCTCTCATGCGAACGCATGAGAGATTTGGGTCTCAAGAATTACCCATATTGGGAAACCTTTCAAGATTGGGAAGCTTGCTTCCCAAGCTCTAACCACCCCCTAGAACCCTTTATAAGGACCCGCAGAGCTCGCTGATCTCCTCATGCTCGAAATTGGCCATGAAATCCCCACAATTCCTCTCTCTCTTTCACGGCCGAAGGCTCCTCGATGTCCGGCGATTCCCCTTTGCCCTTCCTCATCATCCTTCCACAATACTAGTGGTTGATTCCTCTTCCTCGCTTTTGTCCACGTCTCGCCCTACCAGCATACGCCCTTTCCTCCACCCTCGCCGTTTCCCCCTCACCGGAGGTGCTTTCGTCTCTAGCATCGGCAACACCACATCCGATGCCATCTCTGCCCCACTTCATCCACCTACCTCCTAGCTAAGTCCCTTACCTTCTTTACTTTATTTTCACACTCACCCCACTTCAAATCGACCACCGACGCTTCTCCGCGACTCCATCGTCTCCATCTCTGGCCATCCCCTCTGGCAAGACCATCTCACCACCACAGACCACTAAATCACTCGCCGACCACCCTACAACCATTGCCATACTTCCTTGATCATTTCCCCTCTCTTTATTCATCATTCCACTCACTCACATGCACCCCCGAACAAACCCATCATCTCCGACTGTTCCCGTCACTGTCCGGCCACCACAGCCACTATCGCTTCACGCCACCACCCCCATCACGTTCACCGTGCTTCGACGACCCTCCTTGAGCGCTCTGACGTGGCCGAAAGGCTGTTTTGTTGATTTCAAGAACTCGACCTTGCCGCCATTGATGGGCAAGCTTCGAGCTTGCTTGAAGCTCGCTCCAGGTCTTGCTACGCCCAGGTCTCAGCTCTAGGTAGCGTGGAACCGACTCTTGAACACATCCCAGTAGTCAATTGAAGATGCGAGCCTCGTGAGCTAAAGCAATTGAGGAGAAGACCCCCTGCTGCAGACGCACAAAGAAGAGGGGCGCGGATAGTCCCACATCGTCGGCTACGAAGCGTGTTGAGGCACATAAATTGAATAAGTGATAGTAGTTGTTCGCCTTAGTTCACGGGGTGAGGTCCCTCTCATCCACTCACCTGGCCTCGTCCGTGACATGTACCCATGGACCTGGCCTAAACCTGATAACCCGACCTGCACTCCTCGCTCACCACCGCATGTCAGTGAGTCTGGACTCGAGTACGCACCTGAATCCGACAACCCGATTACCTATGGCTCTGGGAGAGCAGATCCTAAGAGGAGAAGGAGAGAGGAGAGTTGCGCGGGTAGGGGGAGGGTTTGCTATAGGGACATTCGGCTATCAGATTCAGAAGAAGAAAACCAGAGAAGGAAGAAGAAAGAAGTAGAGGTGAAGGCCTGAGCTGAAGGGCCAGAGAAGAAGAAGGCTTGGAGAGGAAGAGAAGTGCTCACATTGACAAATCCAAGGGGGGCACATGAGACGCAGGGCTTGTCCTCTTCTGTCGACTTGGAACTAATGACCAGTTGTTTGGACAAGGTTTCTATTATTGAGAAGAAAGTGGATGAGCTAACTCGACATTTGTAGCGAGCCACCTCTACGCAAAACCCATTCACACAACCACCCTCTGAGAGGGAAGCTGTGCATAACATCTACCACCGATCTTCTCAGGGATTGGACCCGTATCCACCCCCGTCTGACTCTAGGGATGAAGGAAACTTTGGACCTACCTATTCTAGTTGGGGGAACTCTGAATCCTCGTATTCTGACTTTTCTGAGGTTCCTCAGACCGGCGAGGACCTCAACGCCATCTAGAATGACCCATTCTCTAATACGTATAACCCTGGATGGCAAAATCATCCTAATTTCATGTGGACGGAAAATAATCAGAATTAGAGATCACCATATCAGCCCCGTCCACAAGCTTCTTGTCCATATCAGCCACCTCAGCCTCGGCCCAACCCCACCTATCAATCTAGGCCAACTCAAGGAGTTCAAATGACTCTTATCCTTCAGACTCTGGCTGACATTCAAAAGATGAATGCAGCTATGCAGAACAACACAGAGACGAGATCACAGAGGTTCGCAATCAACTTGCTATTGGGGATCGTATAACGCGTATTTGATAAGAAAAAGCATCGTTGTATAGTGAGAAATACAATCAACAAAAATAATTTATAAGATAATGAGACTTGAGTCTCAGTCGTTCGTCTCTGGGAGGCATTTATGGAAATGCAGATTTGAAATCGATCTAGCTCGCTCTACTTGCTTAAAATCGCATGTCGGTTTATGGTTATTACGTATTAATGCACGACATGCTTAGTTGCTAGAATATCAGAAATTAAAACATGTAACTTCAATCACACCAAAAGATCATAACTAGGCACATGGTGATTTTCAACATATATATTTATATATATAAAAGATGATGATGATATCAGAGTTGCAGAGCACAGGTAGAGGAATGCTTGTACAGGGAAATAAAACTACTCGCCACCAGAAAACGACTGCATACATGAATCTATGGGGGGATTTTGCATGCATCATTGGGGGAGAATAAAGAGCTACACTACTAATCAGTAAATAAAGCATGTAAACTATGAAGAACTAAGCTACTAATCTTGCATAAATAAGGGCATTCAGAGGTGGGCTCTGATGGCCTTTGAGTTGGTTGAGAGGAGGAGGGGCGGCCAATGGTGCTTAGGTCGGCCCTTGGAGAGAGGTTGAGGAGGTGATCCAACATCTTGGCGTGGAGATGGTGGTGGCCATGGTGAAGCAACTCGTGAAGGTGGAGTGGAGGTGGAATGTAGCTAAGCTAAATGGAAGCCAAGAGTGAATAATGCCAAGAGTTGGATGGGTGCAAATGGCCACCCCTTAGGTCTTTTTATAGACCTAAGGGAAGATCTCTAGAGAATTATGGAATTCTCTAGAGAGGCCTATGGTGGAAGCTCGTGAGAGAGTGAGAGAGAGAGGATGGATGGTGGTTTCTAGATTCACCAAATGTGGATCTAAAAATTGAATGGCTTTTGGTTGCTAATTTTAGCAACCAAGGCAACAACACATGGTAGAGAGTTCTAGATAACTCTAAGCTAGGTATTTTCATGTGGATGGCGTGTATGGGTGTGTGAGGGTCGAAACTTAGGTGGCTAGGTTGATTAGGTTAGGTTCTAGTGCGTTTAGGTCAAGGTAGGTCTCAAATTAGGGTTGTAAACCCTAATTCACTAGGGTAAAGTGCAATTAAACTTAATACAAGTTTAATTGGGTGTGTGAAAACTTAATTGAGAGTAAAATAACTCAATTAAGTTAGGTTTAGGTCAATTGGACTCTCACTAAGTCCAATTGGATAGTGTGTGCTGAGATCAGGGCTTAATTGGACTCAATGAGTCCAATTGAATAGGCTGATGGAATTGATTAAGATCCAAGTCAATTAGGTTTAGTAAGGACCTAATTAGGTCATTATGGAGGTCTAGAGGTGATGTACTAGGGTTAGGGCACCTTAATTTAGGTTCCTATGGGGTTAGAATTTGGTTTAGGGGGCTAGAGATCCAAGATCAAGGCTTGAATTCCAAAACATGAACTGGAAGACAGTATCGGACGTCTAATAATAGTGTCAGACGTCTTATAATGAAAAATCAGAAGTTCAGACTTATTGTCTGGACATCCAATTAGAGTCAGGAGGGATTTTGGGTTCTGTTTTGGGTATTCTGCAGAAATTGGACGTTTGACCAAGTGTTTGGACGTCCAATAACACTGCAGAAGTGGGTTTAAGGTGTGCGGGAGTTGGTTAAGGGTTCTGGATATCCTATAACTCATCTGGACGTCCAAATAGAGGCTGGAATTAGGGTTTTAAGGTTTCCTAGGGTGTGGTGACCTAATCTAAGGGTGGCTAAGGCTTGGGGAAGCTTCTTGGCTGTCTTAGGGCTAGGATAGTCCTAAGCTCTTCATATTTTACTGCTTTATTCCTACTTAATAGAACAACATACCTTAACTCCCTTACATTATTATCTATTACATCTAATCTAGGTCTTCCGCTCCAGCTCTATTGCAACACTAGTTATTCTAGCTTCAATCCAGCTTCAGATCTACCTTTTGATCAGTTTATTACCTGTAATTGACATAATGCACCTAATCAGTACATCATAGCATTATTTTATGCATAGGTAAAAGAAAGCAGTAAAGATGCAAATAATGCTTATGCATGCATGAATTATCCTAACTTATGCTATGTCCTAGCCTAATTTGGGTCAATTAAGACCTATGATTACTGCGCAATCACTCGCCCAGATGGAAAATTCCCGCCAACCTGGTACACTCCTTTCGCAACCTCTACCTAATCCCAATAACATGCCGAATCAGAGGCGCATTACAAACCCAAATATGGGCCAAGCCCACATGATTTATCAGGCCCCTTATGCTCCATCACCCGACAAGATGGAAGATTCGACATCGTACTCGAGATTTCAGCAGCAGCCACCTATTTTACCTACACCAAACGAGAACCAGGCAGGACTGAATTCAGTTACGATCCGTAGTGGCAAAGCAACATAGGACCCACCTTACCCAAGCCACTTTCAGCTTAGTAGTAACCTAAACCCAAGGATAGTGAAACGTCGCGACAACCGGGTTTGAGGGTTTTGTTATAACGTTGTAGTAAAGCCGGTTATTACCAACATTTCAAATATAAATTTTTTTTTTTTTACTCGAAAAATGAAAGAGTTCCCGAGGTCGAACTCAGGGAGTAAGTCGTATTCTAGAGATATACATATTTCTTTTACAAAAAGAAAGAGAGAGGGAAAGAATTTGTTGTTTTCTCTTCGTTCTGCAGAGGGGATGCTCTTCTTTCTCTCTTTCTTTGGATCTCCTTCTTTCTCTCTGTTCTGCAGAGGGGATGCTCTTCTTTCTCTCTTTTTTTGGATCTCCTTCTTTCTCTCTGTTCTGCAGAGGTGATGTTCTTCTTTCTTCAGAGCTCCTTCTTCTTCTTCTTCGTTCTGCAGAGGTGATGCTCCTCTTCAGATCTCTTTCTCTTTTCCCTTTTCTTTTTTATCGCTGCAGAGCTTCTGCCTTCAGCTACTAAGTCTTCCTTTCTTCTTCTTCTGCTTTGGCCGTTGCTCTTCTTTTCTTCTTCAGCCTGCCTTCTTTCCTTCTCTGGCTGCTGACCTTCCGTCGTCTGACCCGGTGCTTAGACGACTTAACTATGCATTTGCTACAGTGCAGCTCCTTCTTCTTCCGCGGGTCTTCTTCTTCGCCTGTGCCTGCACACTTCAGGGTTTTTCGTCAAGAGGCAAAACCTACTCTACCCTCCCCCCCCCGCGTCTCTCTTTCTCTCTGAAACCACTCTTGGGAAAGCTCTCCCAGAGCTACCGGGTAATCGGGTTCGGGTCAGGCCCGGGTCCAGGCCCACCGGCGTGTGTGGTGGGCGAGGAGTGCAGTCAGTCTAAGTCGGGTCGGGTCAGGTCCGCGAGGCGTGAGCGCGGACGAGACCGGGTAACCGGGCGGGTGTAAGGGGACCTCACCCCGTGTACTGAGGCAATGAGGCTAGTGCACGAAATCAATTTAAACAGTGGAACGTGTGTGAGGCTTACCGATGTGGGACTAAACGCAAACCGTTCCTCGCGTGCGCCTGCTGGGAGACCGCGGCTTGGCTTCTGCAGCTACGGCTTCTATCTGCATAAGTTGCTGGCTGGCTGCCTTTGCACGACGCCCCGTACCCCGCAGCAGCTGGAGACCTGGCGTCCTCAAGCCTGGAGCGCGGGAGAAGCTGCCTTAAGGTGCGTCAATGGCGGTCGGACCTCAAAACCTGTTGGACATGAATATGGCCTCGCGGCCTAATCAAACCACTGGGGAACCTTCGCCGTGGCACGGCGAAGGTGAGGAGCTGCGCGGCAGGCCGCAAGGAGGTGTCTGGTGGCAGCCCTGGGTCGGACTGCAACCGGAGGAATGGGTTTGTTCGGGGGAGTGTTACGGAGGTGTGGAGTGGCAGTGGAGGGGTGGGGGGTGCTCAGTGTGATGAGGTGGAGGTGCGGTGAGGGTTGGCGAGCGGTGTGGGTTGCTGAGGTGATGGGAACGGCTCGCCGGAGGGTGGTCGGAGGCGAAGGGGGTGAAGGTGGTCAGGGTCGGTAGAGGGCTTAATTGAATAAATTGAAAGCGGGGAAAGAAAGAGGAGGAGAAGGGGAGTAGCTCTAGCTTACTTGCAGGGACGAAGGGGGAGGAACAGGGCGACAGTCGTATCGACTGTCGCCGGAGAAGACGATGCTCAGGGAGAGGGGCGGCGGCGAGCAGAGAGCCGGAGAGGCGCCAGCTGGGTGCGGCGTGGCGCGGGAAGAGCAGGGGAGGAAGTCTCTGCTGCTGGTATTGCGGCAGAGCGAAGAGGTGGAGGGGGAGGAAGCCGCCGGAGCTGGTGAGCGTCTGCCGGAGGAAGAAGAGAAGAAAGTTGGGGATTTTCTCCGTCAGATCCAGGCTGCCCTGGTCGGTGGAGCAGCGGGGGGTATTTATAGGGATGAAACAGGGAGGAAGGCGGAGGGAGACGACGTGTCTCCCTCGCCGGAGAATGGTCGGAACACGAACCCATACCGTCCGTGCGTTCGCACGGCCGGTATGGTGGGCTACAATGACCAGGGGGGTGCCCCTGCGACGGCTGACGACGCAGGGCACCCCCGGTTTACTTGCCAGGTCCCCCACCTCACCCTGCGCGGCGCCATGCTCCGCGCAAGGTCGCCGGAGCATGGTGCTGGCAGGGTTTTGCAGGAGGGACCTGATTGCAAAGAACGAAGGAGAGTTAGGGGCCAAAATGCGAGGGTTCAAAAGTTGAGGGCCAAAGAGTAAATATATGAGGACCAAAGTGTGAAGTCGGTCAAGGGGGTTTCTTCTTAGGCTCAAGTTTTTATACATGACTAATTAAGACCTAAGGAATCTGATGGTGAATTTCATTTTCATATTAAACCTTGTTTGACCGGTCAATTTGCGCAAAAACCCAAATTAAGTTATTAATTGGGCATGGTTCTCAATGTAGGTCAAAATGGGTTCTAAAGGCCAAATTGAAGGTTCTAAACCCTAGAGATTATTTTTCTATGAATTTTAGAGGGTTTATTCTATTTTTACTTTGCCTCGAACCTTGTGAATTGAAGTGGGTTGTTCTAGGGTTACAGATTATCATTTGGTTCCTTGGAAGTGCTGTAGCCCTTGCTAGATCATCTCATCCCACTTTTATTCTTATTAAGCTGTTTTGACCTGTGTTTGGGTCCTGAATTACCCTGTATGCAGATTATACTGGTAAAATTGCACTTTTACCCCTTATGACTGGTTTTCTTCTCAAACTCAGAATTCTCTGAGTTAAGCCTTTCCTTGAGATATGTAGGAGCTTTTATCCTTTGTATTGGGTCAAAATGAGCTAGTTATGGCTCATGATGAGGTTCTCATCATACCCCCATGCCTAGCTTTTGCTAGTCCCTTAGCAAAAACTTAAGGTTTCAACCCTTGTTCTAGACCATGAAGTTTTTAATGGTTTTAGATAAGTGCCTTTTTTATTTGAGCATAGATTAGGTTAGAATGCTGACCATAGGCCTAAAAGGTACTCTAGTACCAATCAAGATCCAAATCTATCTAGCCTTAGCCTCAGTCTTTTAGCAAAGGTTTTTAAGGCCCGCAAGAACTAACCTAAGGTTTATTGGACTTCGTGGTTAAAGCACCCGTGCTTGAAATGATTTTAGCCCTGGCTCAGTTCGCAGTGCGTTTTGTAAGAGAGAGATAGAAAGTTTTTCTGTTTGGAGAGTTTTCTCTCTCTTTTTCTTTTTAGTTCTAGCCTAGGATTGGCTTTTCAACACGGTCTGTATCAGATTCCTTGCTCCCATCATCAATCCTCAAGGGTTCCTGGCGATCGATGCTTCGAGATAGCACCGCCCATGGCAACCCCCGGAACCCTGGCTATTGAGATTTCGAGATAATCCCATCCATGGTATTCCGTGGCCGAATCCAGACCCTGGCAATTGACACTTCGAGATAATGCCATCCATGGAATCTGAATCAGCAGAGTGCTTACATGCCCCCCGTAGGATATGTAAATATCCTAAGAGACAAGCACCGAGGAGATGATATTTTGTTACGCATCTTCGAGGGGATTTCCCGCCTCTCTGCGCTGGGAACTCGTCCAAATCAACTTGTGTTGATCGGTCGCTCCTATTCTAGGTGTTCTTTTCAGATTTTTGCGACGCTTCTGCGTGATTCTGATTTTTACGCTTACTGAACCAGGCTGTGTGTGAGATTAGGGTGCTTAGGTTACTGAGTCCCGTAAACCAAAAATTAGTTAACGAGGCCGAATACTCCCTAAGCCTTAGACCTAATACTTCAGCTTTTCATTTTCCTCAACCTCTTGAGGAGTGTCCAGATCTTAATGGGTACTAAGAGTCTATTCAAGAATGCCTAAGGTTTGCATTCTTACTAATCTCATTGTGCACTTTTCAGTTATTTTCTTGAATGAGGTCTAGAACTTAGGTTAATTCCTTAGTTCCTTACTAATGACTATCACTTTTTCTCATAATTTTGTGCTCCTTTTTCATTTTGTTTCTTTTCTCCTTCACAAAATTTTCCTTCTCTTTTCCTCTTATTCTTTTTCGAAATTTTTTTTTTTTAATTTTTATGGTATTTTTGGCATATGTGAATTTTTTTGTTTGAAACCTTTTCTTACAAGTTTTTGCACTTTCCTACCCCCCCATGCCTAAGATTTGCAATGTCCTCATTGTAACCTAGGGGGTCTTAGTTCATTCCTTAAGACAGAAATTTGGATGAGTGAATGGGTCGGGTTGAATTTTTGCAGACGATTTCAAATCTCAGATGCGAACATCTGAGTTGGGGTCGGCTGTCTACAAGGGTGAACTTCGAGTGCTGAAAGGTGTCAGAACAAGTTTCAGGTTTTCAAAGAGAATGACGGGCTGCCTCCCGTTAAGCGCTGAGTTTTACGCCATCGGCTGGGCGCAATAAGCTCAAGGGGAACGGAGGATATAAGATGCCTCAGCCAAATCAGTAGAAGTTACATCAATGAACGGCTTGAGTCTCTGACCATTCACGATGAAAGGTTCAGAATCGTGGCTGAGTGGACTAATTTCGATTGCTCCATTTCCAAAAACCTGTCGGACCAAATATGGTCCGACCCACTTAGATCTCAGTTTTCCTGGGAAGAGTTTGAGTCGGGCATCAAAGAGTAGGACCTTTTGACCAGGATGAAAGATCTTTCTCGAGATGTGTTTGTCGTGGAAGGCTTTAACCCGCTCCTTGTAGATTTGCGAGTTCTCGTACGCGTCTATGCGTAATTCATCGATCTCGCTGATTTGGAGTTTTCTGTGGGTCCCAGCCTTAGAAAGATCCAGATTACAGTTCCGTACTGCCCAATAGGCTTTATGCTCCAGTTCGACGGGAAGGTGGCATGCCTTTCCGTACACCAATCTAAAGGGAGACATGCCCAATTGGGTCTTGTGGGCGGTCCTATAGGCCCACAATGCTTCCGGAAGTCGGGACGACCAGTCCTTCCTGTCAGGTCGAACAGTGACTTGCAGGATTTTCTTGATCTCCCGATTAGACAGCTCAGCTAGACCATTAGTTTGGGGGTGGTAAGGAGTAGAGATTCGGTGAGACACCCCATATTTGGTCATCAGTGACCTAAACTGAGCATTTGTGAAATGGGTTCCCCCATCAGAGATTATTGCACGAGGAATCCCGAACCTTGAGAAAATGTGTTGATGAATGAATTTGAGAACGATTTTGTGATCACAGGTTCGGGTCGGTATGGCTTCGATCCATTTGGACACGTAGTCCACAGCCAACAGAATGTATTCGAAACCATCCAAAACAGGAAAGGGGCCCATAAAATCAATCCCCCAAACATCAAAGATTTCGCATACTAGAATCGGTTGCATAGGCATCATGTCGCGATGGCTCATGTTGCCCAAAGTCTGGCAACGACTGCATGCCTTGCAATGACTGTATGCGTCTTTGAACAGTGTGGGCCAGTAAAAGCCGCACTGGAGGACTTTTGATGCGGTTTTATGCCCGGCAAAATGGCCACCGCATGCCTGGTCATGGCAGAAAGAGAGGATATTGTTGACTTCCCCTTCCGGACACATCTCCGGATGATCTGATCGGCACCTATGCGGAAGAGGTACGGGTCTTCCCAAATGTAATACTTGGCATCGGAGCGTAATTTGTCTTTCTTGGCCTTCGGCCAATCGGACGGGGTCTGATGAGATGCCAAGTAATTTACAATATTAGCAAACCATGGAAGGCTAGTACCAATAGTCAGCAGGTGCTCATCGGGAAAATGCTCAGTGATGGGTCCGGAAGGGTCTATTATTTCAGAAGGAAGACGGGACAAGTGATCAGCTACCACGTTTTGTTTTCCCGCTTTATCGCGAATCTCGAGGTCAAATTCTTGCAACAGCAAGATCCATCGGATCAATCGAGGCTTCACGTCCTTCTTTGCAAGGAGATGCCTCACAGCCGTGTGATCCGAGTATATGATGACATGGGAACCCAGAAGGTACGATCTGAACTTCTCTAGGGCAAATACTACAGCTAGCAGCTCTTTCTCAGTAACTGTATAGTTACGCTGAGCCTCATCGAGTGTTTTGCTGGCGTAGTAAATGACCACAGGTTTCTTGTCATTTTTCTGCCCCAAAGCCGCTCCTACAGCGAAGTCGGATGCATCACACATGATCTCAAAGGGTTGAGACCAATCAGGGGACTGTAGGATCGGGGCTTGGGTGACTCGGTCACGCAGGATTTCAAATGCTTGAGTGCATTCCTTGGAGATTTCGAAGGGAACATCCTTGGAGAGAAGAGTGGTCAGGGGGCGTGCGATTTTTGAAAAATCAGGGATAAATCGTCGATAAAAACCGACATGCCCTAAAAAGGATCGGATGTCCCTGATCGAGCTAGGCATAGGAAGGTGAGAAATCAGATTAACCTTAGCTCGATCCACTTGGATACCTTTCTCCGAAATTGAGTGTCCCAGGACAATTCCCTCAGGCACCATGAAATGGCTCTTCTCCCAGGAAAGAACCAAATTCACGTCGATGCACCGCCTGAGTATCTGGACTAAGTGTTGGAGGCAATCGTCGAATGATGCTCCGAAAACTGAAAAGTCATCCATGAAGACTTCCAGATAATCACCTACCATATCTGAGAATATGGCAAGCATGCATCGCTGAAAAGTAGCGGGTGCATTGCAAAGACCGAAAGGCATCCTTCGGAAAGCATATGTTCCGAAGGGGCAGGTGAACGTGGTCTTTTCTTGGTCCTCAGGATGGATTGCCACCTGGTTATAACCGGAGTACCCGTCAAGAAAGCAGAAGAACCTATTTCCCGCTAGTTTTTCGAGAATTTGATCAATGAAGGGTAGTGGGAAATGATCCTTCTTCGTGGAGGAATTGAGTCGACGGTAATCTATACAGACTCTCCACGAGTTGGCTAATCGGGTAGGAATGATTTCTCCGGTCTCAGTCGTTATAGTGGTGAGTCCTGCCTTCTTAGGCACGACCTGAATTGGGCTCACCCAACGACTATCGGAGATCGGGTAGATGATCCCAGCATCTAACCACTTGATGATCTCCTTTTTCACGACCTCCTGCAGATTGGGGTTTAAGCGTCTCTGCATTTCACGAGAAGGTCGTGTGCCCTCTTCTGAATAGATATGATGAGTACAATAAGAGGGACTTATTCCAGTCAAATCATCGAGAGTCCATCCGATGGCTCTTCGATGTTGCTGGAGGACAACAATCAGACTGGTTTCCTATTCAGGACTGAGGTTGGAATTGATGATCACAGGAAGGGTCTGATTAGAACCCAAAAAGATGTATTTCAAATGAGCAGGAAGGGGTTTCAGTTCGAGGGTGGGGTTTTCAGCAGCAGCGGGTGGTTCAGTATAGATGTGAGGTTCAAGGGTGGGAGTTACTGGGTTGTTCACATTTGGATTTGACTCCTCTGTTTGCGGGTCAAGATCCTTCTGTGGTTGATGAGGCATACTCAAGTCATTCTGGAGGTGTGATTCATCAACCAAAGTCTTGATGTCACAAATTTGCTCGATGACGCCGCAATTAATTCCTTGTTGGGCCTTAAATATATCAATTTTCAGTGTTTGATCTCCAAACTTAAGCTCTATTTGGCCCTCCTCACAGCTGATGTTGGCTCTAGCAGTAGCCAAGAAAGGTCTCCCTAGAATGATTGGTGTATCCCTAGGGTTCTCAGGTGCATCCATGTCTAAGACTATAAAGTCCACTGGAAAATAGAAATCCCGCACTCTCACGATAACATCCTCGAGAATCCCTTTTGGTGACTTTATAGATCGATCTGCTAATTGTAATGTCACCTCGGTTGGTTTCAGCTCAGATTCTTCCAGATGGTCAAGTAAGGATGTGGGTATCAGATTTATAGATGCACCTAAGTCTAACAATGCTCTATCAAATTGGGTACCACCTATCTTACAGGAGATCAGGGGAGTTCCAGGATCTTTTGCCTTGGGTGGGAGTCTACTAAGGATTACAGAGCTGGCTTGCTCTGACAGAACAATTGGGCTCCCTCCCTTGGTTCGCAGCTTACGCTGGGGTGTACATATATTCTTTAGAAATCGTGCGTAAGCTGGTACGTGGCGGATTGCATCCATTAAGGGGATGTTTATGTGGACCTGCTCAAAGAGCTTGACCAGGTCCTCCTCAGGGGCCACGGGTTTGGTGGTCCTCTTTCCCTTGGTCAGGGCCTCGGGAAACGGGATCTTGGTTGGTTCCTCTAGGATAGGTCCAGGTTGTGGGTCTGGAACAGCGGTACCTTGGATAGCTATCCTAGGGTCACGGTTATCAGGCTGGGAGTGGTTTGGATAATGCGGGTCCTGAGTTGTCTTACCACTACGTGTTGTTACAGAATTTAATCCGGCCTGATTTTGGTTTGGGTTTGGTAGGAGGGGTGGCTGCTGCTGAAATCCCGCACGCGAAGTTGAGGCTTCCATCTCGTCTGGAGATGGGGCAGTAGGGGCCTGATAAATCCATTGAGCGTGGCCTAAATTTGGATTCATAACGCGCTTCTGGGTTGGCACGTTATTTGGGTTAGGAAGAGGTTGGGAAGGGAGTGTGCCTGGCTGGCAAGAATTTGCCAACTGGGCCAGTTGAGTTTTAACTTCAGTAAGCTCGTCCTTGTGCTGTTTTTGAATGGCTGCATTCGATTTTTGAATGTCAGCCAGAGTCTGAAGGATTAAGGACATTTGATCTTGATTTGGCCCTGATGGATAAGTAGGGTGGGGCCGAGGCTGAGGCGGCTGGTAGTGATGAGAGGGCTGTGGGCGGGACTGAAAAGGTGGTCTTTGGGTTTGGGAATTTCCCGCCCACTGAAAATTGGGATGGTTTCGCCATCCAGGGTTGTAAGTGTTGGAGAATGGGTCGTTCTGGATGGCGTTGAGGTCCTCGCAGGTCTGAGGAACCTCCTGAGAATCAGGGAAAGGAGGAATGGAGTTCCCCCGGCTGGTGAAGAAAGGATCGGATGATCTTCCAGTCCAAGAATCAGATGGGGATGGATATGGATCCATCCCAAGGGAGGATCGGTGGAGGATGTTTTACACAGTCTCCTGTGTGGAAGGAGGTTGTGCAAAGGAGTTACGTGCAGAGGTGGCTCGCTGCAAGTGCTGAGTCAGCTCATCCACCTTCTTTTCAATGATTGAGACCTTGTCCAATCGACTGGCCATTAATTCCAGGTCGACTGATGCGGACAGGTCCTGCGTCTCATGTGCTCCCTTAAGATTCGTCGCTGCGCGGGTATTCGTCCTGTCGAATAATCCCATGGAGTCATTGTTGATGGAGTTCTCGCACATGTTTTCGAGAATCTCCCATACGGTGTCTTCATGTTGACCCATGATGTTTCCTCCGCAGGTTGCATTGACGAAAAGGCGGATGTCCTCACGGAGTCCCTGGTAAAAAGATTGGACTTGTTCCCATTTAGGAACTCCGTGATGGGGGCACTTCCTCATGAGATCCTGAAAACGATCCCATGCCTCATGGAGAGGTTCTCCTGATTGTTGAGTGAAGTGTGTAATCTGATGGCGCGAGGCGTTGGTCTGACCAACGGGAAAGAACTTTTTCAAAAACTCGGATTGAAGTTCTTCCCAAGTGTTGATCGGCCGGGTCTGAGTTTGATACCAATGGGCGGCCTTGTCCATAAGAGAAAAGGAGAACATCTTCATGAGAAGAATATCCCGATTTTGCGCATCTGATCCAAAAGTGTGGGCCAGATGCTTTAGCTGTTTGATGTGCTGGAAGGGATCTTCAGAATTAAGCCCATGGAATTTAGGTATAGCATGAATCATGTTGGGCTTTAGTTCGGAATCAGGTCCTCCAATCGGGATTCTAACTCGAGGCTCAATGGCCACCGCAGCAGGATTGTAGTGGTCCCGCATCATAGGACGCTGTGGTGGGTGTACGAAGTTTTGGAAGAGGTCATTGAGTCGCTGGAGCTGGTGTTCCAGATTATTTTCTTCCTCAACTGGCTGAGCCATGATGGGGGAAGAAGAAGAACTTGGTTCTGAATCAGAAGAGAGAATAATGTGAGGGTGTTGCTGCACAAATACGGGCGTCGAGGCTTGGCCTTGACGAGAGCGAATTTCTAATGGAGGTCTTAAGGGTGGTCTTAGAGACCTCCTTCCGTGCATGCACAGTTGGGAGAGGTAAGTTTAGAAGGTGCTGGACCTAATCAAGACACCCAAAAATGTGTTGGGTGACTATAGAGGTGCGGGGCAGATGGACCCCTTGATCAGAAAGATCGTCCACCTGAGAATTACCTGGGCAGCCAGAGAGGGAGAGTCCCGCGAAGACCCCTACACGGTAGAGCGTCCCCACGGGTTACAGGGTTTCCCCCACCCGACCTCTCTTGTCACTGCGGTTCCAGGTAGACCAGAATGGGGATCTTGACCTCTTAAGTCTACTAATTTTAAGATCAGGGTGCTTAAGGTTTCACTTGAACTTTAGTCTTTTTAAGTGCAAAGAGTGACCTAATTTAAGGTTGGTTGACCCAAGGGGTCAACTTTACCTATTGTTGTCTTTAAGAGCTTTTAGGTCCTGTCTTTTAGGGTTCAAGTGTTTAGAGAGAGCCAATTGTTTAGGATTTTTCTTGTTAATTATTTTCAATCAATGGCTTGGGCACACCTCTTTTGGATTTCCTCAATTCTTGATTAAGGGGTGTGTCTCTACTGAAATCCTAATGTTTGACCTTATGTTGGCTCTACTTGGTCCATTTAACTCTTTGTTGGGCAATTAGGGCTCAAGCAAGAATGTGTTAGCCCTTAAATACCCTTAATAGTGTGCAGGAGTGATGAGTTGAAAACATGCAACTTTTTATGGTTACTAAGTATGGAAGACAGGTTAGCCCTATATTGCTTGTTCTTTTCTTTTCTTCCTCTTTAGAGTGTAGGGGTTAATAGTGAGAGAAAAGATTTACCTGTCTTCGGAGTGGTTGTGTGGTTGCTTGTCTTCTTGAGTTCCTGTAGCTGCACAAAAGAGAGGAGATTATCAGAACTTAAAAGAAACAGGAATGTTTACCTCTAGAATAGTCATTGCTCCCCGGCAACGGCGCCAAAATGATGCGTCGCGACAACCGGGTTTGAGGGTTTTGTTATAACGTTGTAGTAAAGCCGGTTATTACCAACATTTCAAATATAAAATTTTTTTTTTTTACTCGGAAAATGAAAGAGTTCCCGAGGTCGAACTCAGGGAGCAAGTCGTATTCTAGAGATATACATATTTCTTTTACAAAAAGAAAGAGAGAGGGAAAGAATTTGTTGTTTTCTCTTCGTTCTGCAGAGGGGATGCTCTTCTTTCTCTCTTTCTTTGGATCTCCTTCTTTCTCTCTGTTCTGCAGAGGGGATGCTCTTCTTTCTCTCTTTTTTTGGATCTCCTTCTTTCTCTCTGTTCTGCAGAGGTGATGTTCTTCTTTCTTCAGAGCTCCTTCTTCTTCTTCTTCGTTCTGCAGAGGTGATGCTCCTCTTCAGATCTCTTTCTCTTTTCCCTTTTCTTTTTTATCGCTGCAGAGCTTCTGCCTTCAGCTACTAAGTCTTCCTTTCTTCTTCTTCTGCTTTGGCCGTTGCTCTTCTTTTCTTCTTCAGCCTGCCTTCTTTCCTTCTCTGGCTGCTGACCTTCCGTCGTCTGACCCGGTGCTTAGACGACTTAACTATGCATTTGCTACAGTGCAGCTCCTTCTTCTTCCGCGGGTCTTCTTCTTCGCCTGTGCCTGCACACTTCAGGGTTTTTCGTCAAGAGGCAAAACCTACTCTACCCTCCCCCCCCCGCGTCTCTCTTTCTCTCTGAAACCACTCTTGGGAAAGCTCTCCCAGAGCTACCGGGTAATCGGGTTCGGGTCAGGCCCGGGTCCAGGCCCACCGGCGTGTGTGGTGGGCGAGGAGTGCAGTCAGTCTAAGTCGGGTCGGGTCAGGTCCGCGAGGCGTGAGCGCGGACGAGACCGGGTAACCGGGCGGGTGTAAGGGGACCTCACCCCGTGTACTGAGGCAATGAGGCTAGTGCACGAAATCAATTTAAACAGTGGAACGTGTGTGAGGCTTACCGATGTGGGACTAAACGCAAACCGTTCCTCGCGTGCGCCTGCTGGGAGACCGCGGCTTGGCTTCTGCAGCTGCGGCTTCTATCTGCATAAGTTGCTGGCTGGCTGCCTTTGCACGACGCCCCGTACCCCGCAGCAGCTGGAGACCTGGCGTCCTCAAGCCTGGAGCGCGGGAGAAGCTGCCTTAAGGTGCGTCAATGGCGGTCGGACCTCAAAACCTGTTGGACATGAATATGGCCTCACGGCCTAATCAAACCACTGGGGAACCTTCGCCGTGGCACGGCGAAGGTGAGGAGCTGCGCGGCAGGCCGCAAGGAGGTGTCTGGTGGCAGCCCTGGGTCGGACTGCAACCGGAGGAATGGGTTTGTTCGGGGGAGTGTTACGGAGGTGTGGAGTGGCAGTGGAGGGGTGGGGGGTGCTCAGTGTGATGAGGTGGAGGTGCGGTGAGGGTCGGCGAGCCGTGTGGGTTGCTGAGGTGATGGGAACGGCTCGCCGGAGGGTGGTCGGAGGCGAAGGGGGTGAAGGTGGTCAGGGTTGTTAGAGGGCTTAATTGAATAAATTGAAAGCGGGGAAAGAAAGAGGAGGAGAAGGGGAGTAGCTCTAGCTTACTTGCAGGGACGAAGGGGGAGGAACAGGGCGACAGTCGTATCGACTGTCGCCGGAGAAGACGATGCTCAGGGAGAGGGGCGGCGGCGAGCAGAGAGCCGGAGAGGCGCCAGCTGGGTGCGGCGTGGCGCGGGAAGAGCAGGGGAGGAAGTCTCTGCTGCTGGTATTGCGGCAGAGAGAAGAGGTGGAGGGGGAGGAAGCCGCCGGAGCTGGTGAGCGTCTGCCGGAGGAAGAAGAGAAGAAAGTTGGGGATTTTCTCCGTCAGATCCAGGCTGCCCTGGTCGGTGGAGCAGCGGGGGGTATTTATAAGGATGAAACAGGGAGGAAGGCGGAGGGAGACGACGTGTCTCCCTCGCCGGAGAATGGTCGGAACACGAACCCATACCGTCCGTGCGTTCGCACGGCCGGTATGGTGGGCTACAATGACCAGGGGGGTGCCCCTGCGACGGCTGACGACGCAGGGCACCCCCGGTTTACTTGCCAGGTCCCCCACCTCACCCTGCGCGGCGCCATGCTCCGCGCAAGGTCGCCGGAGCATGGTGCTGGCAGGGTTTTGCAGGAGGGACCTGATTGCAAAGAACGAAGGAGAGTTAGGGGCCAAAATGCGAGGGTTCAAAAGTTGAGGGCCAAAGAGTAAATATATGAGGACCAAAGTGTGAAGTCGGTCAAGGGGGTTTCTTCTTAGGCTCAAGTTTTTATACATGACTAATTAAGACCTAAGGAATCTGATGGTGAATTTCATTTTCATATTAAACCTTGTTTGACCGGTCAATTTGCGCAAAAACCCAAATTAAGTTATTAATTGGGCATGGTTCTCAATGTAGGTCAAAATGGGTTCTAAAGGCCAAATTGAAGGTTCTAAACCCTAGAGATTATTTTTCTATGAATTTTAGAGGGTTTATTCTATTTTTACTTTGCCTCGAACCTTGTGAATTGAAGTGGGTTGTTTTAGGGTTACAGATTATCATTTGGTTCCTTGGAAGTGCTGTAGCCCTTGCTAGATCATCTCATCCCACTTTTATTCTTATTAAGCTATTTTGACCTGTGTTTGGGCCCTGAATTACCCTGTATGCAGATTATACTGGTAAAATTGCACTTTTACCCCTTATGACTGGTTTTCTTCTCAAACTCAGAATTCTCTGAGTTAAGCCTTTCCTTGAGATATGTAGGAGCTTTTATCCTTTGTATTGGGTCAAAATGAGCTAGTTATGGCTCATGATGAGGTTCTCATCAGATAGTCATCCAGGATACCCCTGTCCCAGATCAAGAACCTGGACCTATTCCAAAGGAACCATCTAAGGTTCCATTTCTCGAGGCCTTGACTAAGGGAAAAAGGACAACCAAACCTGTGACACCTGAAGAGGACCTAGTCAAGCTCTTTGAATAGGTCCATATAAACATCCCCTTGATGGATGCAATTTGCCACGTACCAGCTTACGCATGATTTCTGAAAGACGTGTGTACACCTAAGCGTAAGCTACGAACCAAAAGTGGGAGCTCGATCGTATTGTCGGAGCAAGTCAGCTCCATCATTTTGAGTAGGCTCCCACCTAAGGCAAAAGACCAAGGTACTCCCCTGATTTCCTGTACAATTGGTGATATCCAATTTGATAGAGCATTATTGGATTTAGGAGCCTCCATAAACCTAATGCCTACACCCCTACTTGACCATCTTGAGGAATCTGAGCTAAAACCAACAGAGGTGACATTACAGTTGGCAGATCGATCTATTAAGTCACCTAAAGGAGTTCTTGAGGATGTCATTGTTAGGGTTCAAGATTTCTATTTTCCAGTGGATTTCATAGTCTTGGATATGGATGCTCTAGAGAATCTGAAAAACACACCAATCACACTAGGGAGACACTTTCTGGCCACTGCTAGGGCCAACATTAATTGTGAGGAGGGCCAAATTGAACTAAAATTTTTGAACCAGACACTAAAGATCAACATCTTTAAGGCCCAACAAGGGATTAATTGCGGAGTTATAGAATAAATATGTGATATCGAGATTGTGGTTGACGATTGGTATATTGAGGAAAACTTGACTGCTTCTGATCAACTACTAGAGGATCAGAACCCACAATTAGAGGAGTCTGAACTCAACCTAGACACACCCATAACTCCTTCCCTTACTCCCGACACCCACCTTGAACCACCTGCTGCTGCTGATAACCCTATTTTGGAACTAAAGCCTCTTCCCGATCATCTAAAGTACGTATTTTTAGGTTCCAATCAGACATTTCCTGTGATTATCAACTCCAGACTTACACCTAATCAGGAATCCTGTTTGATTTCTATTCTCCAGCAACATCAAAGAGCCATTGGATGGACTCTCGATGATTTGATTGGTATTAGCCCCTCTTACTGCACACACCGCATCTATACTGAAGAGGGCACATGACCTTCCCATGAAATGCAGAGACGTCTGAATCCTAATCTGTAGGAAGTCGTGAAAAAGGAGATCATTAAGTGGTTAGATGCTGGGATCATCTATGCGATCTCCGACAGTCGATGGGTGAGTCCAATCCAGGTTGTGCCTAAGAAGGCAGGACTCACCGTGATCACGATTGAGACCGGAGATATCATACTGACCTGTGTAGCAAATTTGTGGAGAGTCTACATTGATTATAGAAGACCCAATACCTCCATAAAGGAGGATCATTTCCCACTACCGTTTATTGATCAGATCCTCGAAAAACTAGCGGGAAAAAAGATTCTTCTGCTTATTGGATGGGTACTCCTGCTACAATTAGGTGGCAATCCATCCTGAGGACCAAGAGAAGACCACTTTCACCTACCCCTTTGGGACGTATGCATTCTGAAGGATGCCTTTCGGTCTCTGCAATGCACCTGCTACTTTTCAGCGGTGCATGCTTGCCATATTCTAAGATATGGTAGGTGAATATCTGGAAGTCTTCACGGATGACTTCTCAGTTTTTGGTGAATCATTTGACGATTGCCTCCTGCACTCGGTCCAGATTCTCAGGCATTGCATTGACATGAATCTAGTTCTTTCCTGGGAAAAGAGCCACTTCATGGTGCCTGAAGGAATTGTCCTGGGACATCTCATCTCTGAAAAAGGCATCCAGGTGGTTCGAGCCAAGGTAAATCTAATTTCCAAACGCCTATGCCTAGCTTAGTCAAAGACATCCGATCCTTCCTGCGCACGTCAATTTTTACCATTGATTCATTCCAGACTTCTCGAAGATCGCATGTCCCCTAACTAATTTGCTATCTAAGGATGTCCCTTTTGAAATCACCAAGGAATGCACTCAAGCATTTGAGATCCTGCGTGATCGAGTTACCCAAGCTCCGATCCTACAGTCCCTTGATTGGTCTCAACCCTTTGAGATCATGTGCGATGCATCTGATTATGCTGTAGGTGCGGTACTTGGGTAGAAAAATGGCGGGAAACTCGTGGTCATCTACTATGCTAGCAAGACACTTGACGAGGCTCAATGTAACTACATAGTTACTGAGAAAGAGCTGCTAGCCATAGTATTTGCCCTGGAAAAGTTCAGATTGTATCTTCTAGGTTCTGTGTTATCATTTACTCTGATCACATAGCTATAAGGCATCTCCTTGCAAAGAAGGATGCGAAACCTTGACTAATCCGTTGGATCTTGCTGTTGCAAGAGTTTGACCTCGAGATTTGCGACAAGGCGGGAAAACAGAATGTTGTAGCTGATCACTTGTCCCGCCTTCCTTCTGACATTATTGACCATTTCGGACCCATTACGGAACATTTTCCAGATGAGCAGCTCCTGACTGTTAGTACGGGGCTTCCATGGTTTGCTGATCTAGTAAACTACCTAGCATCACATCAGATCCAGTCTGATTGGTCGAAAGCCAAGAAAGACAAATTACTTTCCGAAGCCAAGTACTACTTTTGGGAAGACCCGTATCTCTTCCACAGTTGTGCTGATCAAATCATCCGACGATGTGTCCCGGAAGCAGAAATTCAAGACATCTTGTCCTTCTACTATGACCAGGCATGCGGTGGACACTTCTTAGGTCATAAAACCACAGCAAAAGTCCTCTAGTGCGGCTTCTATTGGCCTACAATTTTCAAAGATGCATACAATCATTGTAAGGCATGCACTCGTTGACAAACGTTAGGTAACATGAGCCACCGTGATATGATGCCCTTACAGCTAATTCTTGTATGTGAAATCTTCGATGTTTGGGGGATTGATTTTATGGGACCCTTTCCTATTTCAGATGGCTTCAAGTACATTCTGCTCGCTGTTGACTACGTGTCTAAATGGATCGAAGCCATTCTGACCCGAACCAACAATCATAAGGTGGTCATCAAATTTATTCATCAGAACATCTTTTCTCGGTTCAGGATTCCATGTGCCATAATCTCTGATGGAGGGACCCATTTTACTAATGCTCAGTTCAGATCACTAATGACCAAATATGGGGTGTCACACCGAATCTCTACTCCTTATCAACCCCAAACCAACAGTCTAGCTGAGTTATCGAATCGGGAGATCAAGAAAATCCTCCAGGTCACTATTCGACCTGACAGGAAAGACTGGTCATCTTGACTTCCGGAAGCTTTGTGGGCTTATAGGACCACCCACAAAATCCAATTAGGCATGTCTCCCGTCAGATTGGTGTACGGGAAGGCATGTCACCTCCCTGCCTAATTGGAGCACAAAGTGTATTGGGCAATATGGAACTGCAATCTCAATCTTTCTAAGGTAGGAACCCACATAAAGCTTCAAATGAGCGAGATTGATGAATTATGCCATGACGCATATGAGAACTCACAAATTTACAAAGAGCGGGTTAAGGCCTTTCAAGACAAGCACATATCTAGAAAGATCTTTTTCCCTGGTCAAAAAGTCCTACTCTTTGATGCCAAGCTCAAACTGTTCCCAGGAAAACTCAGATCAAAATGGATCGGACCTTACCTTGTCACACGAATCTTTGGAAATGGAGCTGTCGAAATCAGTCAACTCAACCACGATTCAGAACTTTTTGTCATGAATGGTCAGAGACTAAAACCGTTCATTGAACATACTGATACAAACTTGCCTGAGACATCTTTTACCCTCCATTCTCGCTAAGCTCATTGCGCTCGGCTGATGGCGTAAAACTCAGTGCTTAACGGGAGGCAACCCGTCACTTTTGAAAAACTCGAAACCTTTCTTGACACATCCTATGCTGAACTCATATTGTACCTTAGGGTTCATCCATTAGAACGTCGACTCCACCTTTGGTACTCGTACCCAAGCTTGAAATCGTCCGCAAAAGTCATCCCAACCCATTCACCATGAAATTCACTTCACAAGAAAGGGTTTCATAAAAAAAATCACATATTCCAAAAATACCAAAAAAATAAAAAATTCTTGAAAAAGAATAAAAATATGAGAGGAGAGGAAATTTTGATGGCATATTAGACTTTGAGGAGAAAAAGGGGAGGAGTTAAATATGTCAAAAAGGAGCACAAATTGAAAAGAAAAGAAAGAGGTTGTCATTAGTAAAAGATTAAGGAATTGACTTAGTTCTAGATCATATCAAAAGGAGGAAAATGAAAGGCAAAAAGTGCTAATGAAACAGAGAAGAGATTAGTAGGAACGCTGATTTTAGGCCTTTTGGGCTATAATCCTAGGCTTAAAAATTCAAGTACCCACTAAGATCTGGATAATCGTTAAGAGGTTGGGGAAAATGTGAAGCTTAAGTATTAGGTCAAAGGCTTAGGAGTATTTGGCCTTGTTAACTGACCTCTGATTTGCAGGACTTGGTATCCTAAGCATGCCAATCCACACACAGTTTGGTTCAGTGCGCCTAAGTATCAAAATCATGCAAATGCATTTAACTTGTTTAGAAAAAGTCACCTAGATTAGGAGTGGCTGATCAACACAAGTTGATTTGGGTGAGTTCCCAGTGTGGAGTGGCGGGAAATTTCCCTCGAAGATGCGCAATAACATATCGTCTCCTCGGTGCTTTTCTCTTAGGATATCTACATATCCTACTGGGGGCATGTAAAAACCCTGTGCTGGTTCAGATGCCGTGGGCGACATTATTATGAAATGTCAATTGCCAAGGTATGGATTTAGCTATAGAACGCCATGAGTGGGATTATCTTGAAATCTTGAAAGCTAGGGTTCTGGGGGTTGCCATGGTTGGTGCTATCTCAAAGCATCGATTGCCAGGGACCCTACGAGGACTGATGACGGGGACTAGGAATCCAATATAGACCGTGTTGTGAAGCCAATTCAAAGCTAGAAATAAAAAGAAAAGAGAGAGAAAGCTCTCCAAAAATAAAGAAAAATTCCTCTCTCTCTCTGACAAAAACGCATTGCAAACTAAACTGAGGCTAAATGTTACGACCCAGTTCCCGAATCCCTACAGGACCCAAGATTGGCTCGACTTGACTAATCCCATGACTCAGTCGTTGAACAAGAAATAACCAAAAAGCAGGAAAGTAAACCACATTTACTATGCTAGGTAACTAACAGTAAAAGAGTACAAGTAGTAGAGGAAGTAAAAGCTGCTAACAGTACATATCACCACCACAACAGTAATGCAGAAACAAAGTACAGAAATAGAAACGATACCAACAGTCTGAACTCACTAACAAAAAGGAAGTACAACAACAGGAAACTACTGCTGGCCTTGACTGGGCCCAGCACCCTCTGTAGCCGGCGAGTTGGGCTGCTCAACTCTTGGACCTGTAAAGGGGTACGAGTAAAATGGAGTCAGCAAACGTTCAGTAGAGTGGTAACCAAACTAACTAAAGCAGTAAAAGCAAACAGGTAATTTATCTTTTCCAATTATTTTATTTTACAAGTCATTCCTTTTCACCCATTGGTTTAATTTTCAGATCTCGTTCTTGATCTCGCATGTTCCTCATGGGAACAATCTTGACTGCAGTCTTTTCTGAAGAGTAGAAGGCACACGTGGTGCTCTCCTGGCTGGGAGAGTCCCCTGTGGTGATCCTACACCCAGTCAACCACCCTGAGGTCACAGACAGACGTAGTGGTGACTACGACACGTGCAATAAGCACACGGGTAGCTGCCCCGCACTAGCATGCAGTCAGTCGTTTCCGCTAGCGAGTATGCCCAAAGTACAACACGGAACAATATAGGGCCTAGCCCTCTTAGTAACAGGGGTCTAGCCCCTCAGAACCAAATAGGGGTCTCGCCCCTCCATAGTCTGTGCACCCTCGTCTGATTACCTCAGTTTGCCCAGTAGGCCTAACAAGTCAACGTAGGGTGGCTAGCTGAACCCCAGGCCCCGTGGGGTTGCTAGCTCTCTCCCTACACTAGTAGCTCTCCCAAACAGGGGAAACCACTCTACCAGACAATCCGGGAGTACTGGGGCTCGAACGATAGGCTCACATGCCTCTATAGGCCCCGAACACGCAACAGATCGAAGTAATATACCAAGAGACATACCACAACGAAATGTTCAAAACATTATATAAGGCTTTCTAACATGTAGAGGAACTCACAAGGAAACCACAGATACCTTGTTTGTATAAAACAGACCTCAAACGGACCCTAAACGGGTTAAAAATAGAATTGTAGACCTAAATCAGATGTCTGGCACAAGGTCTAGACGTCTTAAAAGTCACGAGGGTCTTACCTTAGGTTCCTGCATCGACTTCAGACATCCAGAACCCCTATTTGACCATCTGGACCCAACTCTAGACGTTTGACCTCTCCTCCAGTCGTCTAGGAGTGCTTCTGGTCATCTGGTAAGCTATCCAAACGTCCGAAACGCATGGAAGGGCATGCCTCGTGCCTTCCCGAAGCTATCCCTGTACATGATAGACGAATCACCCACTTTTAGCCATACAGATTGGCTTTGTGGTGCGACCTTCATGAAGCTCTACTTTCAGACGTCCTGTGTCGTCACTAGACGTCCAACCCGTCGTCTGGATGACATTCCAGACGTCTGATTTTAGGAAAAGCCCAGAACAAGATCGACCTCCTTCTCCTCTTGCTGCGCACAGCTGTGGCCTCTCCTCCTCATCTGCTACAAAGTGTTGAGGATGTCTCCCCCGACGCGGTCCTCCTCCTGCACGCATCGCTCCGGCCGTGCGTCCTCTAGCGAGCTCCCACGAGCTCGCGAGCACAAGCTTTTCCTCCTCTCTTCACGTCGCCTCTCCTCCTTGTTGCTCGCTCTCGCACCATTTCTCATGCTCGCCCCTCTTGCTACAGTGGAGAGGAAGGAAGGAAGGTGGATGAGGTGGAGTGGGGAAGAGATGAAGGGGGGAGAGGGGTTATATAGGGAGTGCGCTAGGGTTCTATTAGGGGAGAGAAGAGAGAGAAGAAAAAGGAGTCTATCTACGTGTAGCTAGTGAGTAGACACGAGTATGCGTACAAAATTTTCAATTTCCAAATATCTGGGAATGGGTCCAGACGTCTGATTGACAGTCTAGATGTCTTAAAAGGCTCAGAACAGAATGGGTCTTTACATCATAACAAACTTAAAGGAAGTTTCATTCCTGAAACTTGAGCTAACTAGGGTGCAGAAAAATAAATATACACGCATAACAAACATAAAGAGGACCGAAGCTGGTATGAAAAGACGTACCCTCAACAAGCTCCGGGTATCGCTCTTGCATCGCCACCTCAGGCTCCCAGGTAGCTTGCTCGTATCGCTGGCTGCTCCACATGACCTTCACCAGGGGTACCTGCTTCCGTCTCAAACTCTGGAAGGCTCTGTCTAGTATCTGCACTGGTCTCTCAGGGTAGGTCAGGTCGTCACCCACCTCGACACTCTTGTGGCTCAGAACGTGACTAGGATCGGTGAGGCACTTCCTGAGGTTGGACATGTGGAACACGTCGTGCACACCAAAAAGCTGGGGAGGAAGGGCAAGCCGGTAAGCAACGGGTCCTACCAGCTCTAGGACCTCAAAGGGCCCCACAAACCTCAACGTAAACTTCCTTTTCACCCCAAAACGCTGTAGGCCCTTCATGGGTGAAACACGAAGAAAGACGTGATCCCCAACCTCGAACTGTACCTCTCTGTGCTTCCGATCGGCATAACTCTTCTGTCTGCTCTTGATAGTGAGAAGTTGTCTGTGAATCTACTCTATCACCTCCTGACTCTGTTGGATCAGCCTGGGGCCAACCTCCCACTTGGTCCCCACCTCAACCCAACTCAAGGGCGCAGTACACCTCCGTCCGTACATAGCCTCGTAGGGTGCCATGCTGATACTCGAGTGATAGTTGTTATTATATGCAAACTCTGCCAAGGGTAAGTGCTCCTCCCAAGAGCCCCTCCAGTCTAATACACATGCACGTAAAAGGTCCTTAAGTGTCTCTATCGTGCGTTCTGACTATCCGTCTGTCTGGGGCTGGTACGCCGTACTAAACCTCAACCGTGTTTTCAAAGCCTGCTGAAACTCAGCCCAAAACTAGGAACTAAAATGGGTATCCCGATTGGATACAATCTCACGCGGAACTCCGTGCAGACGTACCACATCATGAATATACCTCTCTGCCAACTGCGCTGGTCCCAAGGTGACTCAGATCGGCAAGAAGCGTGCTGTCTTCATCAATCTGTCTACAATCACCCAGACTGCGTCGTGTCCTTGCTGGGTAGCAAGTAAGCCCACCACCAAGTCCATGGTGATGCTCTCCCACTTCCACTCTGGTACAGGAAGTGGCTGCAACGGCCCTGCAGGCCTCTGATGCTCGACCTTCACCTGCTAGCACACCAAACACTGTTGCACGAACTCACCTACATCCCGCTTCATCCCTCTCCACCAAAAATCATGTCTCAAATCAGGATACATCTTCGTGTTCCCGGATGTATGGTTAACCTTGAGCTGTGCACCTCAGTCAGGAGCTCTCTCAACAACTCCTCGTCCCTGGGAATGCACAAACGTTCCCTTGTGCACAACACCTCGTCTGTAAAAGAGAAGTCTCCTAGGTCCCCTGATGGTACTCTGTCTCGCAACGACTGTAGGTATGAATTTGTCATCTGTCCTGTGATGATGAGGTCTATCAGCTCTGGTCTCATCTGTCGTGTCACCGTCACTGCCCCACTATGCCCCTGTAACTCTAAGGGTCACCAACTACCCAACTCCTCCATCAGTCTCCAACTCTATGCCTGTAAACTGGCCAAGTGGGCAGGCACCTTCCAGCTCAAGGCGTCAGCCACCACGTTGGTCTTCCCCAGATGGTAGGAGATGCTACAGTCATAGTCCTTCAGGAGCTCTAACCAACGTCTCTATCTCATGTTAAGCTCCTTCAAGTCAAACAAATACCTGAGGTTCTTATGATCCGTGAAAATCTCAAAGGTCTCACCGTAAAGGCAGTGCCCCCATGTCTTCAGCGTGAAGACAACAACTGCCCGCTCTAAGCCATGGGTAGGGTAGCTATGCTCATGGAGCTTCAATTGCCGTGAAGCGTACGCGACAACGTGACCCCGCTGCATGAGCACACCCCCTAACCCCTGCAACGAAGCGTCCGTGTAGATCACAAAATCGCCACTGTTATCTGGGATAGTAAGCACAGGAGCTGAAGTCAGCCTCTCCTTCAACTCCTGGAAACATGCCTCACAAGCATCTGTCCAAGCAAAGGGCATGTCCTTCCAAGTCAACTGAGTCATAGGACGTGCAATTTGCGAGAAACCCCTGATAAATCACTGGTAGCAACCTGCTAGTCCCAGGAAACTGCATATCTCTGTCACTGTACGTGGCCTCTCCCACTTTAGTACTGCCTAAACCTTGGCTGGATCCACAGCCAAGCCATCCCCTGAAATCACATGGCCCAAGAAGGTCACCTGTCTCAAAGAAAACTCACACTTGCTGTATTTGGCATATAGCCTGCATCGTCTCAAAGTGTATAGAACCATCCGCAAGCGCTGTCCGTGTTGTGCCTGATCCCGCGAGTAAACAAGCACGTCATCAATAAGTACCACCATAAACTGATCTATAAACGATCTGAACACTAGATTCATTAAATCCATGAAGGCAGTGGGGGCATTGGTCAGCCCAAACGGCATGACCAAAAACTCGTAGTGTCCGTACCGGGTGCGGAAAGCTGTCTTGGGGACGTCGGTCTCCTTGATCCTTAGCTGGTGGTAGCCTGATCTCAGATCTATCTTGGAGAATATCGTGGCACCTCGTAACTCGTCAAACAGATCATCAATCCTCGACAGCGGATACCTATTCTTGATGGTGACCCTATTCAGCTGTCTGTAGTCAACACAATGGTGCAGGGTACCATCCTTCTTCTTCACGAATAACACAGGGGCTCCCTAAGGGGATGCACTGGGCCTCACAAAGCCCTTCTCCAACAGGTCCTGCAACTGTGACTTGAGCTCTCACAGCTCAAGTGGTGCCATCCGGTACAGTGCTGAAGAAATGGGGCTGGTCCCCGGTACCAGTGAGATCTCAAACTCGATCTCACACACAGGCGGTAGTCCTGGCAGCTCCGCTGGAAACATGACAGGGTACTCTCTGACCACCGAGATGCTCTGAAAGTCTGCCACGGGGCTGGGCTCTGCCACCACACAGGCTAGAAAGCCCTCACACCCCTGGCCCAAGAGTCTCGCTGCTCGAAGCGCAGAAATGCACTTGAATCCTCTGTCCAACGGCTGCCCGTGAAAATCAAAGGAAGGCATCTCCGGTTTGGAGAAGACGATCTTCCTCCCAAAATAGTCCACCAAGGCGTGGTAAGCGGACATCCAATCCATCCCCAGAATCATGCCAAAATTCTCCATCGGTATCACGATCAGGTTAGCGAGGAGGCTGTGTCCTCCAATACTGACCTCACAGTCTGTGTAGACCTCCTCAGCTACAAACAGCTGACCACCCGAATCTCTAATCACAAATGGATCCTCTAACAACACGTAGTCCTGTCCCAAACTTACCGCAAAGCTCGCAGCAACAAACGTGTGTGTGGCCCCGGAATCAAAAAGTATGTAAACTAATCTGCCAGAAATTGTAACCATACCTGCCACCATTGAACCTGATGCCCTGGCATCTCTGTGTGTCAAGGCGTTGATACGCCCCTCAGCTCTCGGTGCAAAAGAAGCAGCCACACTCTGCGTCGGACGGGTAGCTGCTGGCCGGTACCCTCCCCGTGACTGCTGTCCTCCTCCACGTGCCTGGGAACCACGATCACCTACTCGACCTCCAATGCTCGGTGCGGGGAGCTTCTGCTGCGCTCCAGCCCTAGATGGGCAGTCCCTCCTGATGTGGCCCGGCTGGCCACACTGGTAGCAGAGGGGACTCGACTCCCTCTCTCGGTAGGTCCCTGCTGATGGCTGGGCGAGGGTCTAGTGCTGATAGCTAGCCCCTGTCGGGTGCCCCCAAAGGCCACTGATGGCCCCGCAAAATGAGATGGCTCCCCCGTGGGCATTGCGTGCCTCCTCTCTCGTCGTCCCTGTAAGTACTTTGGCTGGTAGGGCCTCTTCCATCCGCTGTCGGTGTCTCGTGCGGTTGGGTTGGTCTCCTCGTACGTCATAGCTGCCTCCACCACTCTCGAGAAGGTGGGTAGCTTCAGGGGCTTGACATACCCTCGAATGGCAGGCTAGAGCTCCTCAGTGAACCTCCACAGGCGCTCCTCCTCAGTAGCTACAGCTTTCGCAGCAAAACGTGACAGCTCCAGGAAGTGCGTGCGGTACGCGCTAATAGTCATCGTCCCCTGGTGGAGATTGTGGAACTCCCGCCTCCTCTGATCTTGCCAAGTCTGCGGGAGGTATTGCTTGCAGAAGAGGGACACGAACTGGTCCCATGTTGGCTTTCCCCTCTCTTGGCCTCTGACTGCCCTCCACCACCTGTGTGTCTCACTCTCCAGCTAGTATGTGGCAAAGGCCATGCGGCACTCCGTAGGGGGGCGAAGGGTGTCAAACACCTTCTCAATCTGCTCCAGCCAGTCCTCTGCCTCAGACGTGTCCTCATCCCCCTTGAAAGAGGGGGGCTCTAGCTTTCGGAACTGTCCGAAAAGCTTGTAGTGCAGCTGCAGTGGGGGAACAGGCATGCCTCTAGGCAGGAAGGGCTCATGCTTAGAAGTGTCAAAGTACGGTGAGGGCGGTGGAGGACCACCCCCTCCCCCTTGTCCAGCACTGCGTCAGTCTCTCGACCCCACAGAGGACTCCCACTCCATGTCCCCATGGAGAGGCACTCGTTAAGGCGGGTGGAGCTCCTCTCGTACTATGTCTCGTATCAACTGAGCGAGGTCCTGGGCCTGAACGCCTGGGAGAAGTGGCTGATCAACTGGCAGCTCGGGCCCGGCACATCTACCCCTCCGACCTCGCCCACGACCGTGTCCGTGACCTGCCTCAAGAACTCCACGTCGTGCATCTCCTGCAAGGAGGCGCGGAAGGCAGAACAGAAAGAAGTCAACTCTAACGAACTTCAGTGAAAGAAACTCAGAATAGATGTCAAGCGGTATGTTGTGGTGGTTACTCTAGTTACATGCACGTGAATTGGTTATTCTCAAGCTAGTTGGTTCATTTCTTGGGACAACCTTGCTCTGATACCATCTTGTTATGACTCGGTTCCTGAATCCCTACAGGACCCGAGACTGA
Source organism: Thalassia testudinum (assembly GCA_037157565.1). Lineage (NCBI taxonomy): Eukaryota > Viridiplantae > Streptophyta > Magnoliopsida > Alismatales > Hydrocharitaceae > Thalassia > Thalassia testudinum. Next base: position 31,682,320 of record JAZHRO010000036.1, read on the forward strand.
CTCGACTCAACTAATCCCAAGACCCAGTCGTCCAACAAGAAATAACCAAAAAGTAGGAAAGTAAACCACATTCACTATGCTAAGTAACTAACAATAAAAAAGTACAAGTAGTAAAGGAAGTAAAAGCTGCTAATAGTACATATCACCACCACAACAGTAAAGCAGAAACAAAGTACAGAAACATAAACGGTAACAACAGTCTGAACTCACTAACAAAAAGGAAGTACAACAATAGGAAACTACTACTGAGCTCGACTAGGCCCAGCACCCTCTGCAGCCGGTGACTCAGGCTGCTTAACTCTTGGACTTGTAAAGGGGTACGAGTTAAATAGAGTAAGCGAACGCTGAGTAGAGTGGTAACCAAACTAACTAAAGATGTAAAAGCTAATAGGTAATTTATCTTTTCCAATTATTTTATTTTACAAGTAATTCATTTTCACCCATTGGTTTACTTTTTAGATCTCGTTCTTGATCTCGCATGTTCTTCGTGGGAACGATCTTGATTGCAGTCTTTTTCGAAGCATAGAAGGCATACGTGGTGCTCTCCAAGCTGGGAGAGACCCCCGTGGTGATCCTACACCCAGTCAACCACCCCGAGGTCACGGACAGATGTAGCGGTGACTGTGGCACGTGCGATAAGTGCACGGGTAGCTACCCCGCACTGGCACGCGATCAGTCGTTTCCGCTAGCGGGTACGCCCAAAGTACAACTTGGAACAGTATAGGGCCTAGCCCTCTCAGTAACAGGGGTCTAGCCTCTCAGAACCAAATAGGGGTCTCGCCCCTCCACAATCTGCGCACCCTCGTCTGACTGCCCCAGTTTGCCCAGTGGGCCTAACAAGTCGATGTAGGGTGGCTAGCTGAACCCTGGGCCCCGTGGGGTGGCTAGCTCTCTTCCTACACTAGTAGCTCTCCCCGGTACAGTGTACGCGAGGGCCAAAGAAGTCGGTGTAGAGTGGCCAATCCTAACCCCAGGTCCCAACCCAAGGGCGGCTAGCTCCGCTCTACACTAAACAAGGGACAGTTGCTCTCCTTGGTACCACGTACTCAAGGGCCAACACACTTCCTACTCACATTTCCGGATCCATTCCATTTATCCACAGGAGCTCTACTCCTAATTCCCCGTAGGGTTAATGCTTGTATTCACCATGTTGTTCCATACCAGGTTTCATCATTCACATTTCCATTCTCATCTTATACACATGCAGCTCATATTTCCATCAATTAACATATACAAGTAATGTCACAGGCAACTGTTTAATTAGTACAGGCATTTCATATTTCACAGGTAGCTCGTATAAATTAACATATTAACAGGCAGTTATTTACATTTCTATTCATTCTTTTATGACTGCAATCTCAAACACACATACAAACAGTGCAAGTACTTCTCATCTTAGAGAATATCGCAGCGGATATCGCCACTACCTCCATGTCTTCAATGCGAAGACAACAGTTGCCAGCTTTAAGTCATGGGTAGGGTAGTTATGCTCCTGGGGCTTCACTTGCCGCGAAGCGTACCCGACAATGTGACCTCGCTGCATAAGCACACCCCCTAACCCCTGCAATGAAGCATCCGTATAGACCACAACCGCCACTGCTATCTGGGATGGTAAGCATAGGAGTCGAAGTCAGCGTCTCCTTCAACTCCTGGAAACATGCCTTACAAGTGTCTGTCCAAGCAAAGGGCACATCCTTCCGGGTCAACTGCGTCATAGGACGCGCAATCTGCGAGAAACCCCTGATAAGCCATTGGTAGTAACCTGCCAATCCTAGGAAACTACGTATCTTTGTCACTGTACGTAGCCTCTCCCACCTGAGTACTACCTCAACCTTGGCTGGATCCATAGCCAAGCCATCCCTTGAAATCACATGGACCAAGAAGGTCACCTATCTCAACTAAAACTCGCACTTGCTGTATTTGGCATACAGCCTACGCCGTCTCAAAGTGTCCAGAACCATCCGCAAGTGCTGTCCATGCTGTACCTGATCCTGCGAGTAAACGAGCACATCATCAATAAATACCACCACAAACTGATCTAGAAATGGTCCGAACACCTGGTTCATCAAATCCATGAAGGCAGCAGGAGCGTTGGTCAGCCCAAATGACATGACCAAAAACTCGTAGTGTCCGTACCGGGTGTAGAAAGCTTTCTTGGAGACGTCGGTCTCCTTGATGCTCAACTGATGGTAGCCTGATCTCTGATCTACCTTGGAGAATATCGTGGCACCTTGTAACTGGTCAAACAGATCATCAATCCTCGGCAGCGCATACCTATTCTTAATGGTGACCCTATTCAGCTGGCTATAGTCAACACAAAGGTACAAGGTACCATCCTTCTTCTTCACGAATAACACAAGGGCTCCCCACGGGGATGCACTGGGCCCCACAAAGCCCTTCTCCAACAGGTCCTGCAATTGTGACTTAAGCTCTCACAGCTCAAGTGGTGTCATCCGGTACTGTGCCGTAGAAATGTGGCTGGTCCCCGATACCAGTGAGATCTCAAACTCGATCTCACGCTTAGGAGGTAGTCCTGGCAGCTCCTCTGGAAATACGTCAGGGTACTCTCTGACCACCGGGATGCTCTAAAAGTCTACCACGGGGCTGGGCTCTGCCACCACACAGGCTAGAAAGCCCTCACACCCTTGGCCCAAAAGTCTCGCTGCCCGAAGTGTAGAAATACACTTGAATCCTCCGTCCACCGGCTGTTTGTGAAACTCAAAGGAAGGGATCTTCGATTTGGAGAAGACGATCTTCCTCCCAAAATAATCCACCAAGGTGTGGTAAGCAGACAACCAATCCATCCCTAGAATCATGCCAAAATTCTCCATCGATATCATGATCAAGTCAGCGGGGAGGCTGTGTCCCCCAATACTAACCTCACAGTCTATGTAGACCTGCTCAGCTACAAACAGCTGACCACCTGAACCTCTGATCACAAATAGATCCTCTAATAATACCCAATCCTGTCCCAAACTTACTGCAAAACTGTAACCATACCTGCCACCACTGAACCTGATGCCCTGGCGTCTCTGTGTGTCAGGGCATTGATACGCCCCTCAGCTCTCGATGCAGAAGAAGCAGCCACACTCTGCATCGGAGTGGTAGCCGCTGGCCAGTACCCTCCCCGTGACTGTTGTCGTCCCCCACGCACCTGGGAACCACGACCACCTGCTCAGCCTCCAGTGCTCGGTGCGGGGAGCATCTACTGCACTCCAGCCCTAAACAGGCAGTCCCTCCTGATGTGGCTCAGCTGGCCACACTGCTAGCAGAGGGGGACTCGACTCCCTCCCTCTGTAGGTCCCTGCTGACGGTTGGGCAGGGGTCCAATGCTGACAGCTGGCCCCTGTCGGGGGCCTCCAAAGGCCACTGACGGCCCCATAAAATGAGGCAGCTCCCCCGTGGGAGCCGCATGCCTCCTTTCTCATCAGCCCTGTGAGTGCTCTGGCTGGTAGGGCCTCTTTCGTCCGCTGTTGGTGTCTCGTGCAGCTGGGTTGGTCTCCTCGTATGTCATAACTGCCTCCACCACTCTCGAGAAGGTGGCCAGCTTCAGGGGCTTGACATACCCCTGAATGGCAGGCCGAAGCCCCTCAGTGAACCTCCACAAGTGCTCCTCCTTAGTAGCTACAGCTGTCACAGCAAAATGTGACAGCTCTAGGAAGCACGTGCGGTACTCACTAACAGTCATCGTCCCCTAGCAGAGAGTGTGGAACTCCCGCCTCCTCTGATCCTGCCAAGTCTACGGGAAGTACTGCTCGCAGAAGAGGGTCATGAACTAGTCCCACATCGGCTCTTCCCTCTCTTGGCCTCTGACCGCCCTCCACCACATGTGTGCCGCACTCTCCAGCTGGTACATGGAAAAGGCCACGTGGCACTCCGCAGGGGGGAGAAGGGTGTCAAACACATTCTCAATCTGCTCTAGCCAGTCCTCTACCTCAGACGGGTCCTCATCCCCCTTGATAAAGGGGGGCTTTAGCTTCCGGAACTATCCGAAAAGCTCGTAGTGTAGCTGCAGTGGGGGAACGGGCACGTCTCCAGGCAGGGAGGGCTCGTGCTCAGAAGTGTCAGAGTACGGTGGGGGCGGTGGAGGACCACCCCCTCCCCCTCGTCCAGTGCTGCGTCGGTCTCTCGGCCCCACAGAGGACTCCCCCTCCACGTCCTCAGGGAAAGGTGCTCGTGTAGGCGGGTGGAGCTCCTCTTGTACTATGTCTTGTATCAACTGAGCGAGGTCCTGGGCCAGCGTGCAGACGCGAGTATGCGTACAAAATTTTCAATTTCTAGATGTCTGGGAATGGGTCTAGACGTCTGACCAGACATCTGACTGACAGTCCAGACGTCTTAAAAGGCTCAGAAAAGAACAGGTCTTTGCACTAAAACATATTGCAAGCACAGGTGCTTTAACCACGGAGTTCAACGAACCTTGGGTTAATTCCTGTGGGCCTTAGAAACCTTCGAGTTAGATTGAGGCTAGAGCTGGTCAGGTCCATATCTTGGTTGGTACTTGAGTACCACTAGGCCTACTATTAGCATTCTAACCTAATCTACAAAAGGAAGCACACATCAAAGTTTTTAAGCATCAAAAGATTTTATGGTCTAGAATCAAAGTTAATACCTTGAAATTTTGCTAAGGGACTAGCAAAAGCTAGGCATGGGGGTATGATGGGAACACCATCATGAGCCATAACTAGCTTATTTTAGCCCAATTAAGTCAATAAATGCTCCTACATAACCGCCAAAGAATCATAACTCACTGTATAACCATTCTGAGAGAAAAATAAGAAATTAGGGTTAAAATTGTAATTTTACCAGCACATCAAGAATGCAGTGCAACCATGGGTTTTCCTAGGGTTCATTAAGGGTCAAAAGGTCCTAAAAAGGTAACAAGTGGGTTAGATTAATCAGAAAAGGGTTTGCACGTGTTTTGAGAATTAAATGACTTTTGAAATCCTAAAAATAGACCCACTTAATTAACCAAGGTTCTGGTCAGGATAAAATTCACCTAAACCCTCTAAAAATCATATAAAAATATTATCTAGGGTTTAGTACCTTCAATTTGGCCATTAGAACCCATCTTGACCCAAAATGGAGTCTCAGATAGATATTTGCCCTAATTTGGATTTTTACGTAAATTAAGCAGTCAAACGTGGTCAAAACCAAAACCCAACTTCACCATTAGATTTCTTAGGTCTAAATTAGGTTTGTACCAAAATTTGGACTCAAGATGAGCTTATTTTGACCTAGTTTGCAAAATGATCTTGTCTGATTACATTTATACCCCCAACTTTCAAAAACCCTTGCATTCAGCACCCTAACTTCTTCATTATCTTTGCAATTAGGTCCCTCTGCCATTATCGCAGAGAAATCCTTCTCCGGCAGCCTTTGATTGAAGAGAACTCCTCTATTCAATCAATCCCTTCCAAAATTGCAAGGGAGATTCTTTGAGGAGTCCTCTTCAATCTGAACCCATCCATGTGCTCCGAATCTTTCCCAATCTCTCATGCGAACGCATGAGAGATTTGGGTCTCAAGAATTACCCATATTGGGAAACCTTTCAAGATTGGGAAGCTTGCTTCCCAAGCTCTAACCACCCCCTAGAACCCTTTATAAGGACCCTCAGAGCTCGCTGATCTCCTCATGCTCGAAATTGGCCATGAAATCCCCACAATTCCTCTCTCTTTCACGGCCGAAGGCTACTCGATGTCCGGCGATTCCCCTCTGCCCTTCCTCATCATCCTTCCACAATACCAATGGTGGATTCCTCTTCCTCGCTTTTGTCCGCATCTCGTCGTACCAGCAGACGCCCTTTCCTCCTTCACCCTCGCCATTTCCCCCTCACCGGAGCCGCTTTCGTCTTTGATGTCGACAACACCACATCTGACGCCATCTTTGCCCTGCTTTGTCCACCTACCTCTTAGCTAAGTCCCTTACCTTCTTTACTTTATTTTCACACTCACCCCACTTCAAATCGACCACCAATGCTTCTCCGTGACTCCATCGTCTCCATCTCCAACCATCCCCTCCGGCAAGACCATCTCACCTCCACACACCACCAAATCACTCGTCGACCACCCTACAACCATCTCCACACCTCCTCGATCATTTCCCCTCTCTTTATTCATCATTCTACTAACTTACACGCACCCCCAAACAAACCCATCATCTTCGATCATTCCTATCACTGTCCAGCCACCATAGCCACTATCACTCCACGCCACCACCCCCATCACGTTCACCGTGCTTCGGCGACCCTCTCTGAGTGCTCTGATGTGGCCAAAAGGCCATTTTGTTGATTTTAGGAACTCGACCTTGCCGCCATTGACGAGCAAGCGTCGAGCTTGCTTGAAGCTCACTCTAGGTCTTGCTACGCCTAGGTCTCAGCTTCAGGTAGCACAGAACTGACCCTTGAACACATCCCAGTAGTCAATTGAAGACACGAGCCTCATGAGCTGAAGCAATTGAGGAGAAGACCCCCTGCTGTAGATGAGTGAAGAAGAGGGGCGTGGATAGTCCTACATCATCGGCTGCAAAGTGTGCTGAGGCGCATAAATTGAATAAGTGATAGTAGTTGTTCGCCTCAATTCACAGGGTGAGGTCCCTCTCACCTGCTCACCTGGCCTCGTTTGCAACACGTACCCGCGGACTTGGCCTGAACCCGACAACCTGACCTACACTCCTCGCTCACCACCGCACGTTGGTGAGCCCAGACTTGGGTATGCGCCTAAATCCGACAACCCAATTACCCGTGGCTCTGGAAGAGCGGATCCTGAGAAGAGAAAGAGAGAGGAGAGTTGTGCAGGTAGGGGGAGGGTTTTGCTACAGGGACATTTGGATGACACTTAGCCAGATTTAGAAGAGAAAAACCAGAGAAGGAAGAAGAAAGAAGAAGAGGTGAAGGCCTGAGCTGAAGGGCCAGAGAAGGTCATAGCTGAGGAAGTAGAGAAAGAAGAATAGGAAGGTATGAAGAGGATGTAGAAGAAGGGAAGAATCAGAGAAAGAAATAGTAGAAAGAAGAAGAAGAAGCAGCACATCAGCAGACAACTTTAAGTCATTTGATTTCCAAATCAGACGACAGATTTGAGCTTTCATTTCATACATATACATTGAGTTCCTTAGTTGACATTATAGGAGTATTTGGTGATCTAAATCACCATTTTACTTCCATCTTTTTGCACATTGATACTGATATTATTGCAAATTCTTTTAGTTTGAATTGTGATCTTGATTTCTAAATCCCATATTGCTCCTTGTGTTTGACCTCAGAACTTATTCGAGTAATAAAAATCTATTTGTTTTCAAAGCAATTTCGACTATATTACAATGCTTCATTTTAAACTCGATTTCGCCGTGTTAACAAAAATCGGAAAACTTTTTGAGGAAAATTTTGAAAAACAAAACTAAGGTTGAAAAATTCATTTTAAGGTACAAGGGATTTAATCTTTAACAAACTAGGGATTAAGATTAAGATTTGATTGTTAGAATCTCTGGGTCTACGCTCTAGACTAGATCAAGTATCCTTCTTTAAATTCCACTGGAACTCGTGATAGTTTAGGTGACTTGATCTTCCTTTGTAACTTGGAAATTATCTAGCTTAGCTTCCGATTCAAAAACTTGAAATTCTGATAAAATTCTTGTGTCAAAATTCACACACAAGCCAACACCTTAAAAAAATCATGTATAAATTAGAAGAAAACCCCTGTTTGGCCTTGTTAAAATCCGAAGCAGATCATTGGTTTGAGTTCCCACCGCCGAGAAGGAGGAAAATGCCTCCTTTGAGGACATGATGACAACATGTTACTGCCTCAATGCTGCTCTATAGCTATATTCATATATTTAGATGGAGCATTAGGGTGCAATTTTGCAACTCAAGTGTCTTAGATGGTGCTCTACCCATAGTGTCGGAGCAAGAGCTTGAGTTAGCTAGGAGTGCTCCTTTACACCGCATTGTGTTTTGGGGTTGTGAGCTCCTGGGTGGTGTCTTGGATGGTACTATCCTGAAGTGCCGACACCAGAGCCCCCTTGAGTATTGCTGACGGGAATGATGATCCCAACACATCTGTTGTAGGATTAAGCTAAGAATAAGCATGGGGGTGTTTTAAAAAAAAAGAGTTTTAAACCAAAAACACAACCTCATAAAAGTTAGCATTCACAAGCACTAACACAAGGTTTTAAAAGTTGATGCAAGTTGCAAATCGGATTCAAGAGCCAAAGAAATCTTAACTACAAAATTTTTGGGTCATCTAAATTAATAATGAGTTGATTTGTGAATTTTTAAAAGATATACTAATCCCGATTCTTCTAACTGTTCGATCTAAAGACAAATCTCGAGGTTTTATCTTTAACAAATCCCGTGCATTTCAAGTTTTTCAATTAACCAAGGTCTCGTAGCCTTTCTCTCGTCAAAAGTAAAAAAAATAATCTTTCCCAGAAAATCCATTTTGTGAACATAGTTTTGCTAAGAGACTAGCAAAAGATAAGAATGGGGGTGTGATAAACGCCAGTTTATCATCATTCTTGTGCCCCAAAACTAACCTAGCTCTTAGGGTTTTAACTCTGCAAATGGGTTTTTGGGCTGCATTTAGGCATTTACCTAGGATAGGTATGCATTGCATTTTAAGGTATTTTTGATGCATTTATCTGAGTGTCAGGATTAGGAAGAATGTCAGATCCCACACATCATGGCACTCAGGAAGGCAGAAGATGAAGAAGAAGCTCTTATCAGTTGGATCCCAGCTAGATCCAACTGATTTCAGCTGAATCCTAGCTAGATCCAGCTCATCCTAACTGGATCCCAGCTCCTTTTAACTAGATCAACTCACCCTTAGCTCCATGCAGCTCATCTCAGCTGAATGGTAGCTTTAGCAAGTTCACCTTAGCTTCATGTAGCTCACCTCAGCTGGATGGCAGCTCAAACTAGCTGAAGACAATTGATCCCAGCTCCATTCCAGCTCTTCCAGCTTAAAATAGTTCACTGGAAGTTCAACTTGACTAGGACTAGCTACTACTGTCAACTAGCTAGACCCGGTCAACTGATGATGACCTTAACCAGCTCAGGCCAGCTCAAGTCCAGCTCCCAGGGACTCCACTTAGCTCAACTTAGTTGAGCTAAGCTACCTTAGCTACTCCAGCTAGCTAGGTCCTCCTCGAGAATATCAAACCCAACTCACCTCAGCTCACATCAGTAGAAGCTAGCTCATCTTAGCTTGGCTTAGAAACTAGCAAAGGACCAGCAAGCTAAGTCGGTAGCTCCTTGCAGCCCTCTTTAGCAGCCACCTGCTCCAGTGTAGCTCAAGATAACTACCTCCAGCTCTTCTCCCTCAAAACCTTAGCTCCAAATGCCTCCAACCCTATTCCTTACGAGATAAGCTAGCTAAGCTAGCTTTGCTTAGCTAGTCACCTCCTTGGCACCAACACCTAACCTTAAAAGCCTACCTAAATAGCTCCACCAAATAACCTTAACCCTATGTCCACCCAAGCTACCTAGTCCACTCTACCTTGGCGCCAACCTAACCTAACCACCACCTCCAAAAGACACCACAAAGTGGTGCCAAAACCACCTATAACAACCTCCTAATTGGTGCCACTTTTCCCTCCAAAATCCCATCCATCTCCACCACACATCTCCCCTTAAACCCATCTCCACCATCCACCTAACCCCTCTTCTAGAAACCCTCATGGTGGCACCAAAACCAAGGCACCTCTCCATGGTTGGCACCACCTTTAGGTGCCTCTCCACCACCATAACTACCCCATTCACACCCTTAAAGATGGCGCCAACTAGTCTTAACCCTAGGATCCCCATAATCGCCACTAACCACCTACCAAACCTAATCCTTGCCCTCCACATGTCCACGCCAATTAACCCCCCTCTCCACCTCTATATATATCCACCACAATCACCACAAGAAACCCATCTTCTCCATTAGTTAGGTCCACCATTCTTCCAGCCAATCTCCACGCCAAGGAAGAAGAAGGAGAGAAGAAGATCAAGAGGGCAACCTACCCGCCCCCTTGTGCCTTCTTCCTCTCATTCTTCTTCCTTAGCCATGTCAAGGAGGAGATCATCTTCACCTAGAGGGGACGACCAGGCAAAGGAGCAGCTAACAAGGTGGTTGATGCCCACCTTGGAGGAGAGTTTGAAGGAAGGCCAATTGAAGAAGGAAGAGAAGGACAACTCTTTTGAAGTGTGGGGCAACCACACTTGGAGCAAGAGCCACCCAGATCTTCTACCAGAATCACCCTTTCTTATTTCTCTTCTATGCTATCTTTTTGTGTTAGCTAGTAGTTTATTACTCTTGTAGAAGCATTCCTATACCTGTATGTTACTCTTCTAGCAATACAAAATTCATTTTGCCTTTCAATTTTCATGTAGTAGTTAGTGCATTTTCTTTGTTTTTCTTGTTGTTGTAGTGCACACCACACTCTCCTCTTCTAATTACCCTAGGCGCACTTGCCTAGGGTGAGCTTAGAAGTGAGAACTCCATTCTTGTCACTTAGGTTTAGTGATAGGTGTAGTTGTAGCATAATTTCGTCTTCGCATATCTCAAGCCCGATTGCTTTGAAAAATATAAAAGCAACAAAATTAGAATCACAAAAAGAAAGTGCCGATTTGAGAGGCGAGAGAGAGAACCACTCATGTGATTAACAATTTGGCCTCCTTGGACGACCCTAGATACTCCACTATTTAGGTATTACAAATTCAAAGTGAATCGATTTTTGCACGTTGCGAGGACTTCTAAAACCCTAATTTTACAAACCACGTAAAAACCCCATCAGCATGTATATTAAGGGGCCTTGACCCCATACTTATGTTTCTAATGGGAACAATAGCTAGTTTTGATTAGGGCACATACATTTTCTTAGCTAGTTCTCTTTCATGCTTGATTTCACCTTTGTAAAAGCACTTTGTACATCTAACATGTACTTTTCTATGTTCATTTATAAAAACATGTTGTACTCATGATATTTTCTTAATGTATGCTTATTCTAGCCTAGCTCAACCACTTTAACCTTTCTTGACGACATTCAAAAAGGGGGAGAAAACTTAGGATCATGAAAATTAACTAAAAATTGAATCAAGTTTAGTATACAGTACTATGTATAACATTCAGGGGGAGAAAATAAGATCCTAAAGACATATTTTGAAAATCATCAAAAAGGGGGAGATTGTTAGTTCAACCCCTTATAAATAATATTTTGATGATTTTACAAAATAAAGTAAAAGAAGTAAAACATGGGATAACATGTTTTTTCTCTGTCATAAAAAATTTGTAGGTCTCACGAATTTTACAAGACAGATGATCAGGAGCGTGAAGATGTATTTTGTCATAGGTCTTAGGCCTTTTTATTGTACACTTTCAAAAGGTTGTAATCTTCTTTTTAATTGAGTCTAGAGATGTTGTAAAGACCCCCCAAAATATAACATACACATAACTAACTTAGGCTCTCATATGCTTAGGAAAAATTAGAAACAAAAACCAAGTCACAAAATACATATCAGATGTTCAACACACCTATCAAACGTCTGATATTCAACTTTAAGTCATCTGATCATGATAACAGACGACCAATTGCCTATAGTCTTGCCTTTACATTTGGAATACTTAGGCCCTAGACAACAGAATCTATAGACAGACGTCCATAGGCTTATTCAGATGTCCAATATATGACTCATACGTCTTTTAAGCCAACTGTTGAACTCCACTTAGAATTTCCTTTACCATTCCTTAAATCCAACGGTTATATACACTTTTAGATGTCTGGACATATGTCCAGACATCCAATAATGAATCGTTAGTAATATCATTTGAGATTGATTGGTCAGAAAATAAATCTCGCTTTTATGATTTCCAAAGTAAGATTTTAATCTCTTTCCAAACTTCTAGGACATTGGATAGATGTCCAATCTAATGTTTGAGTCTTAACATCTAAAACCCTGTTTAGATCTGGTTATAATAGGAACAAACCCGCACAATATTAGATGTCAAATTTCTTTGTTCAGACATCTTAAAATAGCATCCCAGACGTCTGGCCTAGAACCTATTTCAATCTAATGAAAATAGTAACTCTGTCTCTTTAAATCAGATGTCCATAATTATAGTCAAATGTCTGACAAGACATCTAACCCAAAAATCAGGCATCTAATTCCATTGTCAAAATTATAATTACTCTTATTTTAGTTGGATTTTGTCCCAATCCCTTGGGACTTGCCTCCAACGGTTAGGAGCCCTCTCCCAAGCCTTCTTGAAGGTTCTAAGCTTGCCTATTAAATACACCATAACCCCTCTTAGGTAAAACACACCTCTTGAGATAATTCACTTAGAAAATCACTTGCTCACTTGCATCATAGCCTCCATTGCCCTTGTGCTATGCATCTACTTTGCTTGGGGCAAACCATCACTCCCATTGTGCTTCATAATTGCTTCTTCAGGGAGTTTCTTTCACCCTTAGTAGTTAAATTGATTATACATATATTTGGGGTGCTCATTAGGGTGCATTTTATTTTCCATTTTACATACTTGTTGTGGTTGGGTATTTGACCTGTTGGGTCCCCATCTCTTCATTGTGAAAGGAGAAATCTCTGTTTAGGGATCGGAGGTGGGATTTATAATTGAGGTACACTACCCTCATTGAAGTATTGTGGTTAGTGGATTAATCATTTTGTGATCGTAAATCTTAAGTCAAGAGATTGGCATTGGTGGTGGTTTTCACCTGATTTGGGTTTCTACCTAAAATTCCTGTGCCGCCATTTCTGTGATTAAATTTTATTTTGCAATTATTTTTCAAATTCACTATTCACCCCCCTCTAGTGCAATTTCAACTTTTTGTGGTGTCATTGCTAGGGAACGTGATAAACACTTACATAATTGTCAAATTAATAAATGGGATTTTGGCATTTTCAGCATTTATGTAAATATCCTACACCTATCTCCACCCTAGCACTTTTTGGCGCCGTTGCCGGGGATGCATAGTTTTGTTTTGTGTTTTAACTAGGTGTGAATAAGGTAGAAGCGAGAATTTGATTGATTTGGAGCGGAAGCTTCAAGTATTCTTTTCTTCTTGTGGAAATTAGGTAAGTATCTCACCAAAACTCATCCAAGGATCCTAAGAAAATTCTCAAAAAATCTTTAAAATATCAAAACAAACAAAAATTAGAAAAATTAAGGGTGTTGGAACCCTAAAATTGGCTTGACTGCTTGTTTTCTTCATTCTTCCATTACTTTCAATACATTGGTGTTAAAATTTTGAAAATCCAGACTTCTGTCTTCATTTTCAAAAATCATGTTCGGGCTCAAAAAGGCTTCTTAAAATCTTCAAATTCCACCCAAACAAGCCCTTTTGACTTAGAAACTTAAGTTCTAAATTTTCAAGGATTTGGCTGAATACAAAAAATTAGAAAATTCGTGGAATGAAGAGGGTGAAACCCTAATTCCTTATTATTTTCTTAATACTTTAGCAAGCTTCATAATGTGGTAGGGTGGATTTTTTTGACTTTTTGCATAAATTCTACATTTTCTTGCATTTTCCCTCTTTAAGTCAGGAACTTAAGTTTTAAATTTCAAAAGATTTGGCCAAATATAAAAAATTAAAAAATTCATGGATTGAAGAGGGGTCAAACCCTAATTCCTTACTATTTTCTTACTGTCGGTGAATTTCATAAATTTTCTACTCATCATATTTAGACACAATTTATATTTCTAGAATCCTTGAGAAAATCTATACAACATATACATTTTTCAAAAATTTCTGATGTTGTTTAGGGATTCTGCAGAATCAATTATCTAAATTTATCTTTTCTGGATTTTGACAACAATGTAGAAAAAAATCCCAAAACAATATCCTTGTTTGATTTTCAAAAATCCAGAAAGAATAATTTTTAGAATTCTTGTTTGATTTGCTTGCCAGTGGTGGTGTTGTTTGCCTTGTTTGGACCACTACATAAAAAGATATTTTAAAAGAGATTCATTTCTTAGGAGTTACTTGGATAGCATTTCAACTTTAGGGTTTCATTTTCTCTTATCTTAGTGACACACCAACTTAAAGAAACTTGGCTTTCACCAATTACAACTTGATTGCAATTATTGTGTGACACTTCAAACTTGTTTGAAGACTTAACAAAGAGAAATCTTAAAAGAAATTTTAAGATTATCAAAACCCTAAAATCCATCCATTTAATCCTTAGTTGCAAACCCATTTTGTTTTGGCTTTGGGCATCACCTTCTCGCTCAATTCGCACACACATACATGGATTTGGCCTTGAGGGTTGGGTTCCAGACAAATGACAATGGGGGTTACCCACAGCAACTTGTCAGCCATACCCGTGCGGTGAAATGTAGCTTATTATTTTTTTCTCCTTTTTCTATTTTTCACTTTTTTCTTTTTGGGTGTTTTTCTTTTTTTTTTTCTTTTTTTTCTAAGCAAGTGGCTTCCCTGATATAAGATTTACCTAAATGCAATAGCCAAAGAGATTAGATCGCGTGGCTGGGCTCTAGGCACCTGGCCATGAGCGGTTACTCGCAGCAACGTGCCAACCATACCACCCTAGTATGTTTATTAGCTACCTAATTTCCATTAAGATTGCTCGTACAGTAAGTTAGTGCAAATGGCGTAGATGCTTAGACTTTAAGTCCCTTCAAATCAGAGGGCACGTTGATAAGTTGCATACTTATCATCCCAACTTATTTAACCAGTTAACCCAAATTTTAAGTTGGCAAGGACTCAAGAAACAGGTCCACATTTTAGTGGACACCTTGGTCAATTAAGCCCGTAGATCTGAAGAGTCTAAGTGTTCAGATCCTACTATATTATTTCCTAAGGTTGAAAACTTCTAATGCCTAAGTTCTCATTTCTTAATTCTCTAATTTTTTTTTATCTTTTTTGGTTTTTTTTAAAAATAAAAATAAGGATAAAATAAATAAAAATATTGTACAAAGCTGCTAAAATAATTCAGAAATAACTATATCCACCCTCCCATGCCTAGCTAATGTAATGTCCTTATTGTAACATAAAGGCATGAGAGAGTAGAGTGAGGAAGATAGCACCTAAATTCTGTGACGATTCTGGACAGCTCCGAGTAAATATAGACTATACACAATTACTGAGTTTAGTGTCAGTAGTTAGGCACAGTCCATAGATATGAATTGTAGAAATTGTAGCTACCAAAGTCAAGTTTCCGAGCCCCAAGATATGGGTCCTGAAGGATGTGAGTGGGCTTGCCAAAGAGACAAGTAAGAAAAGTGTCAAGCTGA
The DNA here is from genome assembly GCA_037157565.1 of Thalassia testudinum. Classification (NCBI taxonomy): domain Eukaryota; kingdom Viridiplantae; phylum Streptophyta; class Magnoliopsida; order Alismatales; family Hydrocharitaceae; genus Thalassia; species Thalassia testudinum. The sequence continues at coordinate 31,697,565 of JAZHRO010000036.1, forward strand.
CGATGCAGGGACAACCCAAATGGTCTCCAATAAGTGTTTTGCGGGATGTACACATAGAAGTTCTAGGTGGGTATAGGAATTGTGTAATGGTTGGGAGTGGGAGGGTTATAAAGCTTTTCGAAGGTGTCAGGGGTTTTTATAGGTTCAGACTCTAGGATGCTTAAGCTGATCCCAGGAATTAGGACTAGCTTCCTAAGAGTTTCTCCCTAAATCAGAAATTCCTTCTCAGTCACAAGCTATGGGCAACGGATCCAACCATCTTTATCTTCATGTTTTTCACCCACTAATTGAACCTCAAACTCTAGAAATTCAAAACAAGGGTTTTGTTGGGCTTTTTATTGATCAGATAAATCCTTCGATAGGCTTTTGAGTTCACATATATTTTTCTTGGAAGTAAGATCTTCATCTTGATATTTCAAAGTTGGTTGCAAATCGTTGCTATCCTCAATCATGCTTGCAACCTCGTGATTGTCTTCCTAATTTTGGGTTGAGTTGGCCATTAGGGGGTTTTCAATGTTGTGTATGGTCATAACCTCCTCTATTCCACCTAGCTCCTCAACCAAACTAGACATAATTTTATTCTTCTTTTACTCCTCAAAAATAGTAAAATGATATGTTTGATTCCCAGAGGCAATCTCTATATCTCCTGATTCACAATTAATCTTAGCCTTTGCAATGGCTAAGAATGGTCGTCTTAAAATGATCAGGGTGTGGTTGTGTTGTTTCAGTGCTTCCATGTCAAGGACCATGAAATCAATAAGATAATGCAAATCATTGACCTTGACAAAAACATCTTCCACAAGACCCTTAGGTGTTGTAATTGATCGGTTGGCCAACTAAAGGGTTATGTTAATTTGTTGCAGGTTGCCCAAATTGAGTTTCTTATAGAGTGCAGTACGATTACGTTAATGGAAGCATCAAAGTCAAGGAGGGATTGGTCAGAAGTAATACTACCTATTGTGCAAGAAATGAGCAAGGTTACCAGGTCCTATTTCTTAGGAGGTAATTTGTTTAAGATTAAAGAACTAGTTTTGTTTGACAAAACTACCTTCCTAATGTTTTCATATTATGCCTTACACTTTTCATTATATGAACTGAGTAAAGATGTAGTGTAGGTGGGAATTGATCCAATATCCACAAGGAGTAGGGTAATTATAAATTTAAATCCTAGTAACAAAGTTATTCTTTCCTTGAATTTCTCCTTTAGCTTGTTCTGTTTGCCCATGCAACAACATCTTATTCCTGAATATGATCCAAACTCAAGATTTCTGTCGATGGTCGGGAGTTTGGAATGCTTATTATGGGTCTTAGGGTTATTAACTTGGGGTAGGGTGGGATCCTTGGGTTTACTACCACTCCTCATGGTGATGGTGTTTGCTGTGGCATAGTGCTGTTGGTTTGTTTCTTGAGAAGGGTTGGGCAAAACAGGTGACTCATGATTAATGATGGTGGGCATTTGGTTAACTCCAAGAAGGGTTGGGGTAGCATGATAGATTACATGAGCCGAAACATCCAGCTTCCTACCATTACCAAACCCTTAAGGCCCAACACCTCAGTTCTGCACATTCCTTGGGTTTGGTACTGGTTGGGATGGTAGAGAACTGAGTGGCTGGTTGTTTTGCAGTAAGCCCAGATTGCAAGGTATCCAGCAAATTTTTCATTTGTTGCATGAGCTGGGGCATTAAACCTTCATTTCTACCATCTTTAGGTTCAGATTAGCCTGCCCTGCGGGTTGTGGGGCATTTCACGTGAGCTGATTGACTTGATTTAGGGGTAGCTGAGTATATACATGACCTTGACCTATAGGTTTCTGCGGTACATAGTTTTTAGGTCAAGATTGGGTCTATTGCACATGGTTTTTCCAAGAGAAGTTAGGGTGATTTCTCCAAACAAGATTATACGTATTTGAATATGTGTTGGACCTAACATTCTCCTGTATAGAGTGAACATCCTCGTAAGGTGAGGATGGAGAGCAGGAAGAATCAGAAAAACTAGGATCAAAGGCCCTAGTTTGGAATCCATAAGGTTCCAAGAAGTGTTGGCTTGAAGGTTGACCCTACTCAAGTTTATTCACAAACTCCCATCCCATAGGAGTTTGCAAAGAATGGAATCCCGAACACTGGGATTGAGTGGATCTAGAAGTGTTTCTATAATTGCTAACCATTAACTCCTCCGTTCTCTTGGCAACCAGATCCAACTTGTTAAGTTTGTTACAGATCAATTCCATATCAAATGTGTGAGAATCTTCAACCTCATTGGCATTTGATCTAGGTTGTTGGGATCAGTTGGAGGTTTCCTTGGAGGTGTGATTGATAGAATTCTTGCTCATTTCCTTAAACAATTCATAAGTGCTATCTACATCTTTGTTAAGTAAATTGCCTCCGCAAGAGGTGTTCACATGGTTACGGAGTTGATCATTCAACTTGTGATAAAAGATCTGCATGAGATGCCACTTGGGCACCTCGTGGTGTCGACACTTCTACAATAGATCCTGGAATTGCTCCCAAGTGATCGACAACAATTCGTATTGCATAAAAATGTGATTTTAATTATGTTGTTGTAGTATAGTTGTAATGCAAACATATGTCGTGTCATTTTATTTATTTACATTAATTTTTATTAGTTTGTTCTATGTACTTCACTGGGAGGCAATTATTGATATAATACTCTCTATATGTTCCAAAAATGCACTTTATTCAAAAAATGACAATTATATATACAAAATGAATCAATGAATCAAAGAATGAATGAATGAGTTAATTATGTACAAAATGAATCAATTAATTCTAACTAAAATGCCTTAAATATATTTACAATCAAACAGGCATCAAAAACTAAGTAAATTAACTCTATATTAATTATAAATACTATACTAGATATTGCCGAAGTGTAGGCAAAAAATACTTATTAATATGTACTATACTAAATATATTAACATTTACTAATAATTTAAGTAACATATACTATATATACAATAACATATATAAGTGTTATTATAGCCTTAGTAGAAGTATGTACAAACTATAAGGCAAAATGAATTGTCTTTACTAACATATATATACCTACAACGATGGATAAAATGTCACTAAAGCCTTAGAAAAACTTATATACACAAATAAGACTTATAAGTATACTACTCTATTTTAATCTACTTATATATACATGCTATACATACATGTATACTCTACATATATACATTTTATTTATTATACATATATCTTATATATACCTCTATATACATATACTATATATTGGTACATATATACATTATACATATATACATAATATACAACACTCAGCACTAACACACTTTACATACACTAACAAAGCTCACAACACTTAGTTTCTTAGGTCACTTACACTCACACAACACTTAGTTGTTTTCATTTCAACTCGTTCCCTCACCCACACTGAGCCTCACTTACAAAAATTATAGTTTTTAATGGGCGAACTGAGCTTTTCATGGGATACATAGCACCCATATGGGTGGGACCAGATCACTACTAAGCTCAACCCTAGTTTCGATTTAGTGCTTTTTAGTGTATAGTTTTGGCCCAGACCCAACTCAATTTAACCAGACCTAGACCAGACTGGGCTCCGAGCCTACTCAATGCTCAAATATATGCTCGTTCATCATATGCTTAGAGGGTATAACAATAAGGGGTTTTATGCGTGCCTAGCACTGACGATTGAGCAGATGCTGGGTGTGTTTCAATTTATACGATTACAGGCACCTCAACGCCACCGATGTGTCACTATCTTCTCTTGACTTAAATGTGCCAATTAGCATGTACTGGAGCTAACTTTTGGCCTCGAATTGAGAGCCTAAATTGGTCCTACATTCCAATTAAAATACATCTTTGGAAAACCCTTATATAGGGTTACTCAATTGCATAGTTAATTTATAAAAATAAGTTATTTAATTATATATAAAAATTAGTTAAAGTTAGTAATTTATACACGTTAATTTACAACTTAAATCCTTAATTAATGTATAAATTAATAAATTTTTTAAATTAATAAGTCAATTGACCTTATAATTAGTTAATTTACATAATAAAGTATTTATTGCATATTTTTAATTTATTTTAAAACATTTACTTTTATTTATGTACATTTATATACACTTTTTTAATTAGATATATACATATTTAAGGTGTAAATACTATACTACAGTACAAATATATTATAAATAGGAAGAAAATAATTGAAATAATAGTATACAAGTATACAATATAAATTACCTTAGTAATAACTTAATTTATTAATTTATTTTATTTTAACATAATAATTTACCTAATTAACTTAATAATCTAATTATCTATAATAAATACATAAATAAACCAATGTCCAAGTATCATACAGTATATTATACTTATTTAAATACGTTTATAGAGTAATAGATAAAATTATACAAGTATACATATTTATTTATAATTACCCTAGTATAAGTACATACAATTTAATATAAATTAATGTATAATTATATATGATGGGAACGTCATCATGAACCATAACTAGCTCAATTTAATCTGATTAGGTCATTAAATGCTCCTACATAACCACGAGAGGATTGCAATTCATTACATTACCATTCTGAGAGAAAGATAAGAAACTAGGGTTTAAACTGTAATTTTACCATCATAACTTGAATACAGTACAACCATGGGTTTTCTTAGGGGTTAATTAAGGGCCAAATGGTCCTAAAAGGCTAACAAGAGGGCTAGAATAGACAGAAAAGGATTTTCACGTGTTTTGAGAATTAAATGACTTTTGAAACCCTAAAAACAGACCCGCTTAATTAACTGAGGTTTTAGTGAATATAAAATTCACCTAAACCCTCTAAATTTTATAGAAAAATATTCTCTAGGGTTTGGTATCTTCAAATTGACCATTAGAACCTATTTTAGCCTAAAATAACCTCAGACAGACATTTACCCTAATTTAGATTTTTACATAAATTATCCAATCAAACATGGTCAAAACCAAAATCCAACTTCACCTTTGGATTCCTTAGGTCCAAATTATGTTTGTACCAAAATTTGGACCCAAGCTGAAATTGTCTTGACCTAGTTTGTAACTTGGTCCTGCCTGATTACATTTATGCCCTTAAAATTTCAAAATCTTTACAAAAAGACCACTAACTTTGTCATCATTCTCACAAATAGGTCCCTACTGCCATTAATCCTATTCCTACAAGCTCTGGCGACCTAAAATTGGCAAGATCTCCTTGCTTCCTTGACGAACCCTTTCAAATTTGAAAGGGAGGTTCGTCAAGAAATTCCTTTCTTTTTTAGCCAATTCCCACGCCCCAAAACCTTCCCAATCTCTCATGCAAATGCATGAGAGATTAGGATATATAAAAAATTGCAACTCCGGCGAAGCTTTCCAAGCTTCCCAAGACCAAAACCTCCTCTAAAGGCCTATAAAAAGACCTCTAGATCAACTCGTTCTCCTCAAGCTTGATTTCGATTGGATCTACCCTAAATTCCTCTCTCTTAATCCGACCGAAAGGCTCCTCGAGCTCCGGCAATCCCCTTCGACCTCCCTTGTCGTCTGTCCGCAATACCAGCAGCAGATTCATTTTCCTCGTCTTCCTCCGCGTCATGCCATACCAGCGGGCGTCCCTCCCTTCATCTTCCTTGCCATTTCCTACTCACCGGAGTCACCTTTGTCTCCGACGTCGGCCATACCGCAATCGACGTCGCTTCTACTCTTCGTTTGCCAATCACCTAGATAAGTTCCCAAGCTCCTCTACTCCCTTTACACACCAACCACACTTCATTTTGACTGCCGTATCGCACTGACCACCCTCTTCGTCCTCCGATCCGGCCACTCCTCCGACGAGGTGTTTCCACTACTATAGACCTCCATCCACCTCACCGACAAGCCCACAACCTTCACCTCTCCACCCTCTTCAAAACCCCTCTCCCTATTTTCCACTTGTCTCACCCAAATCACGCACCGAACAAACCCATCTCCATCCACCTTCACTGACCTCTACCAACCACCACACACCTCAATTCGCCTTGAAATCACTACGACCACCCTCGTCGTCCTCAGACAATCAGCTTGCACTATTTTAACGTGACCACAGGGCCCTATTTCATGTTTCAAGGTGTGACCGGGCAGCCATCATCCCTAGCGTCTTCTCCGACTTGTTCAGCTACTTCCAGGTCTTGGTTTCACCTGTGCGGCTCCCAATCGACACAGACTCATCTCCAGGTGTTTCCATGAACCTTCAATCAACCCAAGAGACAGCAGCGACACACTAATTTGGTGAGCAACCACCTGCGACTACTGCTCGAAGAAAGCTCTGTGGGATAGTCCCACATCGGATACGGATGCCCTTCTTGTGCCGCATAAATTGAATTTATGTCTGGGGCTTATCGCCTAAGACACAAGGGGTGAGGTCCCTCACACCCCTCACGTGCTTCGTCCGTGACACGCTGCCGACTGACTTGGTGCAAACCCAATTACCGCCTAAGCCTTACACTCCTCAGCTGCGACCCACGCCTGCAGCCCTGGACCCAGAAATGCTCTAGGTCTGAATACCCAATAATCCGATATTGTTGGAGGCTCTGGGAGAGCATGACACAAAGAGAGAAAGAGAGGATACTGTGCAGGGTAGGGGAGGGTTTTTCTCTCTGGGAAGTTGGCTAACACTTAGCCAAAATATAGAAGATCTTTCCCCCTCTACGTAAAGAAGAAGAGTAGAAGTAGAAGAAAGAAGAAGCTTGAGCCGCAGAAAGGCAAAGAAGAAAAGAGTTTGAAGAAGAAGAAAGGAGAAGAGAATGAGAGCAGCAGAGAAAAGAGACCCTTGAGTCTCTTGGAAGCACTGTAGCAACCGACTATTTAAGCCATCTGATACAAGCCTAGATCATGTGATTGCATACATTTGAGGCTTTATTTCTTTGATACTGTTGATTTAGTTGCTATTACTGTGAGGAGTAATTGGTGATTCAAATCACCATTTTACTCCATTCTTTTTGCACATTGATACTTGACATTATTATTACAATCTTTTTTCACTTTGATTCAAATTGTGATCTTGAGTTTCAAATTGCCATATTACTCTTTGTGTTCGACCTTGGACTTTCATTCGAGTTTATTTGTTTTAGGGCTATTTTGGCTATATTAAAACAAAGCAATTTTAGAACACTGATTTATTGCTTAAACACTTTGGTGCTGTTCCGGGGAGCAATGCGCAATTCAAATCTCTTGATTGCAATATCAGATTGGATTCTAACTTGCTATATCTCTTTTGATTGTGATCTAGTTTAGGGACTCATTAAAGGAAGATCAGCCGCACATCAACCACTCCAGGGGTAGGTAAACTCCATTCACCCTACTCTAAGTCCTTGAATCTGAAAAAGATAAAAAAAAAAGGAAAAAAATCAATTAGGGCTACTTGCATTCTATTGTTAGACAAATCATCAAGTTGCTTGATTTGATACATTCTAGTGAACATCCAAAACCCTGATTTGTGCACCTACTTAAGATCTTAAGGTATCTAGGGATATCACCTTCTTGTTTGAAACCCTAGGTACCACATTTTGACAAATTAAATTGGATCAAATCAGGGCCAATTGAGGATTCCAGTTTAGGGTTTTAGAGACACACTTGCTTAATCAAGAATTGATCTTTCCAAACAATGCATGCCTAAGCCTTGATTGAATTGATCTATTCAAGCAAAACCCTAAAATTAGGCTCTTAAATTCATTTGAACACTAAAAGAGGGACCTAAATTTCTCAAAAGGACAATACAGGTGAAGTTGATCCACCTTGTTGGGTTAACCAGTCTTCAAATTAGGTCACTTTTCACAAAAACATCTTAAAAGTTCAAGTGAAATCATAAGCACCCTTGCTCTTAATTAAAACTGGTAGACTTAAGAGGTCAAGTCCCCATTCTGGTCTACCTGGATCATTAGTGACAAGAGAGGTTAGATGGGGGAAACCCTGTAACTTATGGGGATGCTCTACCGTGTAGGGGCCTTTACGGGACTCTCCCTCTCTGGCTGCCTAGGTAATTCTCATGTGGACGACTTTCTGACTAAGGGGTATCATCAACCCCGAACCTCTATAGTCATCCAAAATTTTTGGGTGTTTTGATTGGGTCCATCACATTCTTTCTCTCATCTGACCCATCGATGGATGTTTGGGAGGAGGTCCTTAAGACCATCCTTGACGCCTCCATTAGATATTCACTCTTGTCAAGGTTGAGCCTCTACTTCTTTGTTTGTGCAATAACCTGATCACATTGACATATCCTCTGATTCAGAACCAAATTCGCCTTCATCAAGTATGGATCACCAAGAAGAACAACCTAATCTTAAGCAACAATTCCATGACTTCCAAAATTGAATCAATGCCATCATCAACCCACTACCGCATCCTCAAATGCGAGATCAATATAATCCTGCAGCGGTGGAGATCGAACCTCGAATCAACATTCCTGTGGGAGGACCTGAGGTAGACCTCAAGACTAGCATGTTTCATATGACTCCAAAATTTCATGGCTTGAACTCCGAGGATCCTTTCCAGCACATCAAGAACCTAAAACATCAGGCCCAGACCTTTAGGGCAGATGTACAGAATCGGGATGGATTACTCTTAAAGCTCTTCTCATTCTCCTTGGCTGACAAAGCCGTTCACTGGTTTCAGACTCAACCACACACGATCAACACATGGGGAGAACTTCAAACTACCTTCTTGCAAAAATTCTACCCTATTGGTCGTACCAACACAATGTGGCACCAAATCACGCACTTCTCCCAAGGAGCGAGAGAATCTCTACATGAAGTATTGGATCGCTTTTTGGATCTCATGCATAAGTGCCCCCATCACAGAGTTCCGAAGTGGGAAGAAGTCCATCCTTTTACCATGGACTCCGTGAAGATATCAAGCCTTTGTCAATGCAACCTGTGGTGGTAGCATCATGGGTCAACATGAAGAACGATCTGGGAAATTCTCGAAAACATGTGTGAGAACTCCCTGAACAATGAGTCATTGGGTGCATATGATCGAACATCCACCTGCACATTGAAAGATAATCAGGGGGTACACAAATCCCGAGGCCTTTCCGCATCCGTTGATCTGGAGTTGGTAGCCAGTCAATTGGTGCACACAACATCTACCACTCCCCAGGGATGGATGCATATCCACTTCCATCTGATTATGGCTTCGGAGGCAACTCCGGGTCAGGCTACCATAGTTGGGGGAACTCTGAACCCCCATACCCTAACTATCTCGAAGCTCCTTAAACCTGTGAGGATCTTCATGCCATCCAGAATAATCCTTTCTCCAACACTTACAACTCTGGATGGCATAATCATCCTAACTTTTCGTGGTCGGGTAATAACCTGAATCTAAGACCTCAATTCCAACCTCGACCACAGGCTTCGCAACCTTATTAGCCTACCTTTTAAAAGTTGTTTAGTTGTAGTATAGCACGAAAACACGTCGACAAATAAATTTATAAAACTCTGGTGAGTACCGGGTCGTTCGCAGGGAGGCAATCTCGATTTTTGCAGAAGCATTTCAATAAAACTAATTCTAACTATATATATATATATATGTATAAAGCAGATATTCAGAGAATTAGAATTTTATTGCAACTAGATAAAGTTTTTCACAGTAGGAAATGCTAATAGAGATAGATAGATAGATAGAAAGAGAGAGAGAGAGAAGAAAGTGGTAGAGAAATGATGTCGCTTGTGGGATGCTTGTGCGAGATGCGACAGCACCTCACATCCAGAGTGCTGGGATGGAGAATTATAGAGAAGACGGTAGAAGAGATCTAGAGTTGATGGGAGAGAGAGATTCTAAGTTGATGCCTTCAACTGGGGGGCATTGGGCCTTCTTTTATAGTTTTGATTGAGGGAAAAAAGGATATTTTAACCCTTAATCTCGTGGTGGCGACACATGGCATGCTGTGCATTATCGATCCTCCATCGCACATCTCTGGATCCTCCTTACCCACGCCTTTGTCTTTTCCTTCTCACCGCTCAAGCCTTAATCCTGCCTTAACATTAGCCATCTGATCATAACAATGGCTGCTGCCTTAGCATCGAAGCAACCGTGTGAGATCAAGCGTACCTACTACGCGCTCTAATCGCACCATGTCGCCGCGCTATAGCTCGTCCAATCGCACGCAATTGCGCCCACGCACGCTTGCTTCAGTTTTATGCAGCGTAGGGCTCGAACCCTCACCCTGCGCATGGATGCACGCGTGCGAGCCACTGCGCTACGTAAATTTTTTGTTATATATACTTGTTTATTTGTATTTATGCTTATCCAGTCTGGGCGGGTGACGTGGCTCGCTTGTGGCCATTGGATGAAGATCCAACAGCCCACAGTGTGCGGTGTGGCCTTCCTAGATGGGGTGGTGGTGAGGGAGCGGCTGTGATGGCACCACGTGGTGCCATCATGGCCGTCCATCTTCTTTTCTTTGTATCTTGTGCTGTAGACCTCCGATCGAGTTGATTTTTGCGCCGTTGGACTGCGATCATCGATCTGAATTCATTCGTGTGGTTGGATTCTTCATCCGAGGCTTGGATCTTTGTCCTTTGGCTCCATCATCTCCATTCTTCTATGGACTGCACATGATGCTTTGGTTGTCTGATCGGAACGATTTTGGAAGAGTTGGACTTCCATCATTGTTCTGATCAGATCTGTCTAATCTGATCTTACATCCATGGCTTCGAATCATCTGCGATTAAAATTATCTCTATTTTAGGTCATAAAATGATGATATTATCTATATGACTAATAAACTAACTAGTATGCGAATTACGATGCTTATGCATGCATTGACTCGAAGTTATGCTAGAATCTAGCTCAATTTTGGTGTTTTAGGTTGCATGATTGCTGTGCAATCACACCCCCATGCCTAAATCTTGCTAGTCCCTAGTAAATGCAAGACTAAATGCAAAGTGGTCCTACATGACAAATTTCTATCAAGAGTTTGACTAGAGATTTATGTCTTTTGTTTTCATCCAATACTTTAGTAATCCATATAATCATGAATGTGTTTTGTTGTAGTCTATGCAACGGATCCAAGTGAAAAGTCAATCCACATCTAAAGCTCATACTTGACCCTCAGTAAAAATCTATTGGGATAGGCAAACTTCTCCTTTAGGGTAATAAGGTAACCTGTATATTGTGCCCAGGCTTTTGGGTTAGGTAGAAGATTTTTTCTTTGAGTCAAGTGGATTTATTTTTGGTGGCTCACACTCATCTGGTGCTACATATAGACTAGTACTTTAGAACCTAGATTTCCAAATTATTAAATAATTCAACTCAGAGAGAGGCGAGAAACTGTGCTCTCTTTAATTCCTTTGTACTCATTCTCTCTCTCTTTCTTTCTCTTCTTTCTTCTTTTTCTTTTCTTTCTTTTTAAGCTCACAATATCACCAGATTTATCAGTATATTTGGTGGTCTCTCTTGGCACTAACACTTTGATTAGGTTCTGATAACTTACGACTAAGTCAGCTTTCCTCAGCCTGTATTCAGGCGGCTAGAAATACAAAAAAGTAGGTCAAGGCTGTATTTGGTGGATTATGAGGGTGATGGGTGTTGTTGCCTCAATACACTTGAAATAAACTTTATGAACTTTTTTTTTTCTACTCTCTTTTTTTTGTATACGTATATTTTTTCTATATGCATAGACATATATACCTTTTTTTTTTCCCGACATCTACTAACGCAACATAGTAACACATACGAATTTTATTCACGAGGCATTATTCGGGATTGTGGGTGTTCAAGAGGATATCGGGTGGTTTATTTAGTGGAAGTGCCTATTCTCGGCACCAGGAAAGGATTGGATAGGACAACGTATTTCTGACCCTGACATTAATAGCCTCCTTCAGCCGAGGTTTCCGTAAAGGAGGGTCATGACCATCCACCTTAGTCATAGTTTTATCAAAACTTGCTCTCTACGTATTTTACCTTATTTGGTGGCTCTCAAAAGATGTTTGCACTAAGAACTTGTACACAGAAACTGAGAGTGAAAACTATGCCTAACTTCGAGTATCATTATCTCATTATCCGGAAGTTAAGATTCCTCATACTAGCCTTAGAGTACCAATAAACTTTCTACTCTCATTTCACATGTGTTTGGTGGATTTGTTATAAGATAGTTTGCCTGACTCCCTAATTACTATCCAAGGGCTTAGGAGAAGAAGCACTACTTCTTCGACAAGCTAAAGATGTTTATCGGTCTTCACAGAGGATCCATTGCCAATTCTATGTGTAAGTGTGAAATTATATTGGATTCTAAACTTAGGAATCAACTTAAGAATAAATCCCTAATAAAACCTTAATAAAAATTCTTTATACCTAAATGCATTTGTTTTTTTGACATAAAGATAAGCCATGCAATGTCCACCCCCCATGTCTATTCATTACAATGTCATCATTGAAATGTATGCATGAAAATCAAAATATAATATCAAGAGGAGGGGATATCACCTGACTATCTTGTAAATCCAGGTTAGTATGGATGCAGAGGATGTAGAGCTACCTGTAATGAATACTAGGTTGCCTCCCAGCCAGTGCTAAGTTTAAAGTCATTTGCCAGACTTAGTTCAGCTTCAATAAGATTCTAGAAAGTTGATGCGACCATTTGGAATGGGATCACAATTCTGAGTGATATAAGGTTTCAACCTCTGACCATTTACTTATGTTTCAAGACTAGACTTAGGATCTAGGATAAGCACAACTCCATGAGGGTAAACTTTTCTTACAACGAAGGGACCTGTCCACTTTGATCTTAATTTTCTTGGAAAGAGCTTCAAGCATGCATCAAATAACCAAACCTTTTGATTAGGGACAAAGCCTTTTCTGGAGATGTATTTGTCATGTAAAGCCTTTGTCCTATTCTTATAGATTCTTTCACTTTCATAAGCATCATTCCGGATTTCATCCAATTCAGTCAATTGGAGTTTTCTTTGTCGTCCAAATTGATCAAGATCAAGATTAAATGTTCTGATTGCCCAATAAGCTTTATGCTCAAGTTCAATGGGTAGATGGCAAGATTTTTCGTAGACCAGATAGAATGGGGACATTCCAATCGGAGTTTTATATGCAGCTCGGTTGGCCCAGAGAGTGTCATCCAATTTGGTAGACCAATCTTTCCGATCCAGGTGGACCGTCTTTTGAAGTATCCTTTTAATTTCTCGATTGGAGATTTCAGCTTGTCCATTGGTCTGTAGATGGTATGGAGTAGAGATTTTGTGAGTGACTCCATACTTGGCTAATAAGGTCCTGAATTGATTGTGAGTGAAATGGGACCTGCCATCACTAATTAGAGCTTTGGGCACACCGAACAGACTAAAGATGTTCTTCTTTACAAAGTCCATGACCACTTTATGGTCATTGGTTCGGGTCGGGATGGCCTCAATCCATTTGGATACATAGTCAACTGCCACCAGAACGTACAGGTACCGAAATGAATTGGTAAAAGGTCCCATGAAATCAATGCCCCACACATCAAAGATCTTGACTTCAAGGATTGGGTTTATGGGCATCATATCCTTCTTGGTCATGTTTCCTAAGGTTTGGTAATTGATACATGATCTACAAAAGTTGTACGAGTCACAGAATAAAGATGGCCAATACAATCCACTCTGCAGTACCTTGGTTGCTGTCTTTTTTCCTGAGAAGTGACCTCCACAAGCATAAGTATGGCAGAATTCTAGTACACTTGTGATCTCCTCATTTGGAATACAACGGTGGATAACCTGATCAACGCAGACTTTGAATTGCTTTAGGTCTTCCCAAAAGTAGTATTTGGCATCGGAAATCAACTTATCCCGCTTATGCTTAGGCCAACCCATGGGTAGTTTTCTAATGGCCAAGTAGTTGACAATATCTGCAAACCAAGGTAGTTTGCAAATAGTCAAGAGAGTCTCATCAGGGAAAGAATCACAGAGTTGAGGAGTTGTAGAGTCTACCAGGATTATGAAGAGATGATCTGCTACTACATTTTGGGTACCAGTTTTGTCTTTGATTTCTAAGTTAAATTCTTGTAACAGAAGGATCCATCTGATTAATCTCGGTTTTGCATCCCTTTTTGACATTAGGTGCCTTAATGCAGTGTGATCTATGAAGATTGTGACATGAGATCCCAGTAGGTAAGATCTAAACTTCTTCAGAGCAAACACTATGGCCAGCAACTCCTTTTTTTTTAGTGGTGTAGTTTCTTTGAGCTTCATCCAGGGTTTTACTAGCATAGTAAATCACAGATGGTTTCTTGTCTACCTTTTGTCCTAAGACTGCCTGAACGATGACTTGGAATGTGCGTGGGTTGCGCAATAAGATGAGAAGGACTTCCTTGTGTAGATATCTCTCTGAGTGGGAGATTGATTGTGCTCTCATCCAAGCAACACATGTGGAGATGGAGAATGGTCAGGAATGGGATCGCTTTAAGCAATTTGGATGCACTGATGTTGTGGTAAAGGGTGCATCTGGAAGGTCTGGTGGAATGGCTTTTTGGTGGAGAAAGTCTTGCCTTTTGGTAATTGAAGTCATTCGTGATAGGCACATGCTTACTTGTAGATGCCAATCTCCCCAAGGAGATATGGAATGGTTTGTCTCATGCATTTATGGCCCTTGTGTGGCTGCAGACAGGTCTGGTCTTTGGGATGAACTCTCTGCAATGCATTAAAGAGTGCAGGAGGTCCCTTGGATTTTAGGGGGTGACTTTAATTGTCATCTCTCAAGTGAGAACAGTCCTGGTGGGAGGTTGGACAGTTCAATGGCAAGCTTTCAAATGGTTGTGCAGAATCTAGGAGTGACAGAATACCCTATTAGTGGAGTTGAATTCACTTGGAGAAATGGCAGTGGACAGACTTCTAAGTTGGACAGGTTTTTTGGCAGTCCTAGCTTGTTGGAGAGGCATCAATTATCAGCAGTTATGAGCCTTGATAGGCCTTTCTCTAATCACACTCCACTTGTCAGTGGGATGAATTCTGACATTGGATCCTATTTCAAACTCAAGAGATCTTGGTTTAGGGAGGAGGGGTTGTGTAAATGGTGTCTCAGTGGTGGTACAATAAGGCAGTGCAAGGGTCTGCCACACAGCAGCTGGCTACAAAGCTGATAGGCTTGCGTGACATGTTGAAAGAATATGGACAGGAAGTGGCATTAATCAGAGAGCAGAAGAGGAGGGAGTCTCTGGCAGTGATCAGAGAATTGGAACTGAAGGAGTGCAGGCAGTCTTGAACCCCTAGGAGCAGCAGCAAAGACAGCAAATGCAGTCTGTAGTGGGGGAGGAGGATTTGAAAAGAGAAATGAACTGGCATGAAAGATCTAGACAGTTATGGCTCAAAGAGGGTGATGCAAACACGAAGTTTTTTCATCTCGTGGCTAGTGCTAGGAGGAGATTCAATCTTATCTCATCAGTTAAAGTAGAAGAGAGAACTGTTACTTCTGTTAGTGAAATCAGAACTGAAGCAGGTAAATATTTTAAAGAATTGACTAAGGCTGCACCAAGGGGCTCTTGGAGGATGGCATCGGTGGACTTCCCTAGTGTCAGTTGTGATCAGAGAGACATGTTAGTTACTCCTATATCTGAACAAGAAGTATTAAAAGCAATTAAAGACTTAAACAATGAAGGGGCCCCTGGTCCGGATGGGATTTAGGTTTTCTTTTACAGAGAACTGTGGAGTGTTGTCAAAGTGGATGTATTGAAGGTTATTCATGAATTTGAACTGGGCAACTCTGGTTTTGAGAGGTTGAATAAATCTTATCTGTTCCTGCTTCCTAAAAAATCAAGTGCAGAGAAGTTTTCTGATTACAGACCCATTGCACTATCTAATTCTATTTACCTTATTATTAGTAAGATTATAGCCAATAGATTGCGGGAGGTTTTGAATGACCTGATAATGCCGGTCCAATCTGCCTTTCTTCCTGGGAGATCGCTACAGGAGTCCTTCATTATGGCGCAGGAGATGGTAATGGGATGGCACAGGAGAAAGACCAAGGCCTTTTTATGGAAAGTAGATTTCTCCAAGGCTTATGATTCTGTCTCCTGGTCGTATTTGTGGGAAATCCTTTAAAGAAGGAAATTTCCACCTCAATTGATACAGTGGGTGAAGAGATGCATCACGACAGCCTCCTTTTCCCCATTGATAAATGGGAAACCATGCCAAACTTGGATTCAGTCCCAATGTGGAGTTAGGCAAAGATGTCCACTTGCCCCTCTGATTTTTAATCTAGCAGTGGATACATTGGCAAGATATGCATGCAAACTGGCAGCGAATGGATTTATAAGGGGGTATTCAATGTCTAATAACAGGGCTTTAGCTCCCATCCTCCAATATGCAGATGACATTGTTTTTTTTGTGGAAGGGGGGAAGAGGAAAGCGCAAGCGCTTTTTCATATGGTTAAGACTTTTGGTGAGATTTCTGGTCTTAGACTTAATGGAAACAAATCCTCCCTGGTCTGTTTTGGGATGAATGGAATGATCCAGAATGACATCTCTACCACTTTGGGTACACCTGTGGTCTCATTGCCTATCAAATATCTAGGTTTGCCTCTGAAATGCACTAAAATGAGGAAAGCAGATTGGTCCTTCTTAGATGAAAAGGTGGCTATGAAATTGGAGGGTTGGAGCAGTCGATACCTATCAAAAGGGGGGGTATATATTACTGAATTCTGTCATTACATCGATTCTAGTTTTCTTTTTCTCTGTTCTCAAAGCCTCGAAGTCAATTTGGAAAAAACTTGATGTGATGCGCAAAAGATTCTTCTGGAAAGGGGCCTCTCACCAAGGGGCTTTTCTTCAACCTTTGAAATGGGATTCAATTTGCAAGCCAAAAAGATTGGTGGCATGGGTGTTAGATCCCTCAAGGAATTTAATGATGCTTTGCTGTTGAAGTGGGCTGTTTGACTATTGCAGGGGGAAAGAAATGTGGACAGAAATAGTTCAGGATAGTTATGGGGCTGCCAATGATGAGAAGAATCGCCTAAACCCCCATAAACCATCTCCTTTTTGGTCTTCGGTGGTGCGTGCCCTGAGGGATAATTGGAGTTTGTTCAAATCCGTATTAGGTGATGGGAAAAGCTTCAAATTCTAGTTGGAGAATTGGGTACCTGGGGGGGTGATTAAAGATAGGTTCCCCCTTGCTTATGCAGCGGCTTCGGATAAAAAAGCTGTGGTGTTTGATTATTGGGATGTGGAGTCTGAGCAGTGGTCGTTTAATAATGTTATGTGGAATAATCATGAAACAAGAACACGAGCAGAGAATGAACGTCTCATGCAAGAACTTGTTGCCTTCAAACCCATGCCTCATGAATATGACACATACAAATGGGAGGGTAAGTTTTCCTCTGTGGCTACCTATGACAAGTTGATTAATTCTTCCAGGATGGAGGAACTTGATGAGGTGGGGAAAAAGCTATGGAAATTAAAAATACCACTGAAGGTACAAATTTTTTTGTGGCTCTGCAGAAGGGATGATCTGATTACTGGAGATCTGAGGCATAGGAGATTGGGAACTCCCACTCAGTTTTGCCACCATGTGGGATGCATAATGATTCTAGCACTCGTATTTTTTCTTCGTGTGTGATCACTGATTATATCTGGAGGAGTGATGAGAACCTCATCATAAGCCATAACTAGCTCATTTTGACCTAATACAGAGACTAAAAGCTCCTACATAACCTTAGAAAGGCTTGGCTTAGAGAGATTCTGAGTTTGCAAAGAAAACATAAACTAAGGGGTAAAAATGCAATTTCACCAATCCAATCTGAAAACAGGGTAACTCAGGGTCCAAACATAGGTCAAAACAACCTAATAAGAAGAAAAGTGGGATGAAATGACTCAACAAGGGCTACAGCAACTCCGAAGAATTAAATGACATCCTGTAACCTTAAAAACAAACCCACTTAAATACACGAGGTTCGAGGAAAAGTAAAAATAGAATAAACCCTCTAAAATTCATAGAAAAATAATCTCTAGGGTTTAGAACCTTCAATTTGGCCTTAGGAACCCATTTTGACCTACATTGAGAACCATGCCCAATTAACAACTTAATTTGGGTTTTTGCGTAAATTGACTAGTCAAACAAGGTTTAATCTAGAAATAAAATTCACCATCAGAATCCTTAGGTTCTAATTAGTCATGTATAAAAACTCGAGCCTAAGAAGAAACCTTCTTGGCCAACTTTACACTTTGGTCCTCATGCATTTACTTTCTGGCCCTCAACTTTTGAACCCTCACATTTTGGCCCCTAACTCTCCTTCGTTCTTTGCGTTTAGGTCCCTCCTGCAAAACCTGAGCAGCACCATGCTCCGGCGACCTTGCGCGGAGCATGGCGCCGCGCAAGGTAAGGGAGGGGGCCTGCCAAGTCAAATGGGGGTGCCCTGCATCGTCAGCCACCGCAAGAGCACCCCCCTGAGTGCTGCGACCGCCCATACCGCCCGTGCGAACGCGTCGTCTCCCTCCGCCCTCCTCTTTGATTCTGCCCCTATAAATACCCCCGTCGCTCCGCCGTTCTCCGGAGGTCGGATCTGACGGAGACACCCCCTCAATTCCTCCCTTCCCACTCCGACAGATGCCCCCTTGCTCCGGCGGCCTCTCCTCCTCCTCCGCATCGCCCTGCCGCACTACCAGCAGCAGGGTTACCTTCCCTCGATCTTTCCGCGTCACGCCGCACCCAGCTGGCGCCTCTCCGGCCCTCTCCTCGCCGCCGCCCCTTCCTCTGGGCAATTTCTTCTCCGGTGACAGTCGATACGACTGTCGCCTGCGCCAACCCCTCCTCGTCCAGCTTAGTAGGTAAAACTTCTCCTCTTCCTCCCCTCTTTCTTTTCCATACTGAAAGCCCTTACTGTCGCCACCGATTTCCCACCGATCACCCTCACCTTCTCCACCTCCGGCCAAACTCCAGCGAACCGCTCCCATCGCTCCAGCACCCCACACGGCTCACCGACCTGTGCATAACCTCCGCCTCCTCACCCTGATCCTCTTCCGCCCCTCCACTTCCCACCAAACGCCCTCTGCAGATCCACTGAACACACCCACTTCTCCGCCCGCAGTTTGACCTAGGGCGACCCTTTTGCTCCACCGCGCCCCCTGCAGACCCTTCGACCACCTTCGCCGTGCCACGGCGAAGGTCCTCCGCATATCTGATTAGGCCGAGAGGCCGTGTTGTTGTAAACAGGGTCTGTGCTCGCTGCCGCCATTGACGAGTGAAGAAGCTCCGCCTACCTGCTGCTCCAGGCACACCACGCCTAGATCAGGCTCCCAGGCTGCGTGGGGTGACTTTGCGAAGTGCCAGGCTGTAGCTGAGGCGAAGTCCTCGCGCGAAGCCCTCGCATTGGCCCTCGACTGCTCGCTGCCTTCTTCGCACGGGCGCTCACAGTAGGGTGGGACATTTAGTCCCACCTCGGAAGATTGTGAGCGAGCGCCGAGAAATAAATTGGAAAAGTGACATAGTCTATTCGCCTCAGTTCACGGGGTGAGGTCCCCTTCACCCGCCCGATTACCCGGCTCTGTCCGCGCTCACGCCTCGCGGACCTGGCCTGACCCGACTAAGCCCGACCTGCACTCCTCGCCCACCACCTTACGCCGGTGGGCCTGGACCCGGGTGCGACCCGCGTACCCGATTAGCCGGTTGCTCTGGGAGAGCTGTCCTAAGAGCGAATTCTGAGAGTGAGAGACGCGGGGGGGGGGGGGGGGAATAGAGTAGGTTTTTGCCCTCTGATGCTGAACTCTTGAGCGTGCAGGCACAGGTGAAGAAGAAGGACTGCGGAAGAAGAAGAACTGAAGCGACACTGTAGCATCCGCAGGTTAAGTCGTCTGATTGGAAAATCAGACGACGTCCTGAAGACAGGTGAAGACAAAGAAGAAGAAGAAAAGAAGAGAGAAGGAGCAGCCAAGTGAAGAAACAGAAAGCAGAAGAAGAAGAGAAGCAAGAAGCAAGAAAAGAAGAAGAAGAACAGGAAGAACAAAAGCCAAAGAGGAGAGAAGACAAAGAGGAAGAAAGAAGAGAAGAAGAAGCCAAACTTTCATCTCTCTCTCTCTCTCTCTTTATTTTTGTAATAGAACATGTATATCTCTAGAATACGACTTGCTCCCTGAGTTCGACCTCGGGAGAATTGTTATTCCCGAGTAAAAAAATATATATATTT
Organism: Thalassia testudinum; assembly: GCA_037157565.1. Taxonomy (NCBI): domain Eukaryota; kingdom Viridiplantae; phylum Streptophyta; class Magnoliopsida; order Alismatales; family Hydrocharitaceae; genus Thalassia; species Thalassia testudinum. The sequence goes on from JAZHRO010000036.1 coordinate 31,717,705, forward strand.
GAAATGATGGCAATAACTAGCTATACTACAACGCTATAGCAAAACCTAGTCATAGTTGTCGCCGACCGTTTCATTTTTGGCGCCGTTGCCGGGGAGCAACGGCTATTCTAGAGGTAATTAAATTCCTGTTTTTAAATTTCTAATAATCTCCTCTTTTGTGCAGATACAGGAAAATTGAGAAGACAAGCAACCGCACGACAACCACTCCGAGGACAGGTAATTTTCTATCCTCTAAATTCTAAAGAGGAAGAAAAGAAAAGAACAAGCAATATAGGTCTAACCTGTCTTCTCTACTTAGTAAACCATAAAAAAATTGCATGTTTTCAACCCATTATTCCTGCACACTATTAAGGGTATTCAAAGGCTAACACATTCTTGCTTGAGCCCTAATTACCCAACAAAGAACTAACTGGACCAAGTAGAGCCAACATAAGATTCAACATTAGGGATTTAGACACACACTTTTAAGCAAGAACTGAGAAATCCTAAAAGAAGTGTGCCCAAGCCATTATCTGAAAATACCTATCCAAAGAAACCCTAAAATAAGATTGGCTCTCTAAACACTTGAACCCGAAAAGACAAGACCTAATAAGCAAAACTAGCAGGTAAAGTTGACCATTTGGGTCAACTAACCTTCAACTTAGGAGGTCACTCGTTGCACTCAAAACACCTAAGAAGTTCAAGTGAAACCTAAGCACCTTGCTCTTGAATTAAAAATTGGTAGACTTAAGAGGTCAAGATCCCCATTCTGGTCTACCTGGAACCGCAGTGACAAGAGAGGTCGGGTGGGGGAAACCCTGTAACCCGTGGGGACGCTCTACCGTGTAGGGGTCTTCGCGGGACTCACCCTCTCTGGCTGCCTAGGTAATTCTCAGGTGGACGATCTTTCTGATCAAGGGGTCCATCTGCCCCGCACCTCTATAGTCACCCAACACATTTTTGGGTGTCTCGATTGGGTCCAGCACCTTCTAACCTCTTCCACTCCAACAGTGCATGAACGGTAGGAGATCCTTAAGACCACCCTTAAGATCTCCTTTAAAATTTCACTCTCGTCAAGGCCCAGCCTTGACTCCCGTGTTTGAGCAGCAACCTAACCCCATCATTCTCTCTTCCGATTCCGAATCAAACTCTTCTTCTATCATGGCTCAGCCAGTTGAGGAAGAAAACAATCTGGAGCACCAGCTCCAGTGACTCAACGACCTCTTCCAAAACTTTGTGCACCCACCGCAGCGTCCCATGATGCGGGACCATTATAATCCTGCTGCGGTGGCCATCGAGCCTCGAGTCAGAATCCTGACTGGGGGACCTGACTCTGAATTAAAGCCCGATATGATTCATGCTATACCTAAATTCCATGGGCTTAATTCTGAAGATCCCTTCCAGCACATCAAACAGCTGAAGCATCTGGCCCAAACTTTTGGGTCAGACGCGCAAAATCGGGATATTCTTCTCATGAAGATGTTCTCCTTTTCTCTTATGGACAAGGCCGCCCATTGGTATCAAACTCAGACCCGGCCGATCAACAATTGGGAAGAACTTCAGTCCGAGTTCCTGAAAAAGTTCTTCCCTGTTGGACGGACCAACGCCTTGCGCCATCAGATTACACATTTCACCCAACAAATAGGGGAACCTCTCCATGAGGCATGGGATCGTTTTCAGGATCTCATGAGAAAGTGCCCCCATCACAGAGTTCCTAAATGGGAACAGGTCCAATCTTTTTACCAGGGACTCCGTGAGGACATCCGTCTTTTCGTCAATGCAACCTGCGGAGGAAATATCATGGGTCAACATGAAGACACCGTGTGGGAGATTCTCAAAAACATGTGCGAGAACTCCATCAACAATGACTCCATGGGATTATTCGACAGGACGAATACCCGCGCAGCGATGAATCTCAGGGGAGCACACGAGACGTAGGGCCTGTTCGCATCAGTCGACTTGGAGTTAATGGCCAATCGATTAGACAAGGTCTCAATTATCGAAAAGAAGGTGGATGAGCTGACTCAGCATCTGCAGCGAGCCACCTCTGCGCATAACCCTTTCGCACAGCCTCCTTCCACAAGGGAAACTGTGAAAAACATTCTCCATCGATCTTCTCCTAGGATGGACCCATCATCCGAATCTTTGCCCGGAGGTCCTTCCGATTCCTTCTACACCTGCTAGGGGAATTCCATTCCTTCTTTCTCTAACCCTCTGGAGGTTCCTCAGACCTGCGAGGACCTCAACGCCATCCAGAACGACCCGTTCTCCAACACCTATAATCCTGGATGGCGAAACCATCCTAACTTTCAGTGGGCAGGAAATTCCCAAACCCAAAGACCATCCTTCCAACCCCGCCCACAACCTCTTCGTCCTTACCAGCCGCCTCAGCCTCGGCCCAACCCTACTTACCCATCTGGGCTAAATCAAGATCAAATGTCCCTTATCCTTCAGACCCTGGCTGACATTCAAAGAACGAATGCAGCTATCCAAAAACAACATAAGGACGAACTTACAGAGGTCCGGAACCAATTGACCCAGTTGGCAAACTCTAGCCAGCCAGGTACTCTTCCTTCCCAACCTCTGCCTAATCCCAATAACGTGCCAACCCAGCGGCGCGTTATGAACCCAAACCCGGGCCATGCCCATATGATTTATCAGGCCCCCTCTGTTCCTTCACCCGACGGGATAGAGGCCTCCACTTCCTTTGCAGGTTACCAGCAGCGAGCTATCTTACCCAATCCCAACCAAAACCAGGCAGGACTTAATTCCGTAACAACCCGTAGTGGTAAGGAAACCCAAGACCCACCTCATCCGAACCACTCCAAGCCCGGTAGTGATCCCAAGCCTAGGACAGTAATCCAGGACGTCCCCACCCCTATCCCAGATCCACAACCTGGACCTATCCTAGAAGAACCAACCAAGATCCCGTTTCCTGAGGCCTTGACCAAAGGAAAGAAGACCACCAAGCCCGTGGCACCTGAGGAGGACCTGGTCAAGCTCTTTGAGCAGGTCCACATAAACATCCCTTTGATGGATGCAATCCGCCACGTACCGGCTTACGCACGATTTCTAAAGAATATTTGTACACCCCAGCGTAAGCCGCGAACCAAGGGCGGGAGCCCAATTGTTCTGTCAGAGCAAGCCAGCTCTGTAATCCTCAGTAGACTCCCACCCAAAGCAAAAGATCCTGGTACTCCCCTGATTTCCTGCAAGATAGGTGATACCCAATTTGATAGAGCTCTGTTAGACTTGGGTGCATCCATAAACCTGATACCCACATCCTTACTTGACCATCTAGAAGAATTTGAGCTAAAACCAACCAAGGTGACATTACAATTAGCAGATCGATCTATAAAGTCACCAAAAGGGATTCTCGAGGATGTTATCGTAAGAGTGCGGGATTTTTATTTCCCAGTGGACTTTATAGTCTTAGATATGGATGCGCCTAAAAACCCTAGGGATACACCAATCATTCTAGGGAGACCTTTCTTGGCTACTGCTAGAGCCAACATCAGCTGTGAGGAGGGCCAAATAGAGCTTAAATTTGGGGATCAAACCTTAAAAATTGATATATTTAAGGCCCAACAAGGAATTAATTGCGGTGTCATCGAACAGATTTGTGACGTTAGGATTTTGGTTGATGAATCACACCTCCAGAATGACTCGATTATGCCTCATCAACCACAGAAGGATCTTGACCCGCAAACGGAGGAGTTGAATCCAGATAGAAACAACCCAGTAACTCCTACCCTTGAACCTCCCATCTATACTGAACCACCAGCTGCTGCTGATAATCCTATCCTCGAGTTAAAGCCTCTTCCTGCTCACTTGAAATACATCTTTTTGGGTTCCAATCAGACCCTCCCTGTGATTATCAATTCCAACCTCAATCCCGAACAGGAATCCCGTCTGATTGCTGTCCTCTAGCAACATCGCAGAGCCATCGGGTGGACTCTCGATGATTTGACTAGAATAAGCCCCTCTTATTGTACTCATCATATCTATTCAGAAGAGGGCGCATGACCTTCTCGTGAAATGCAGAGACGTTTAAACCCTAATCTGCAGGAGGTCGTGAAAAAGGAGATCATTAAGTGGTTAGATGCCGGGATCATCTACCCGATCTCCGATAGTCGTTGGGTGAGCCCAATTCAGGTTGTGCCTAAAAAGGCAGGACTCACCACCATAACAACTGAAATCGGAGAAGTCATTCCTACCCAATTAGCAATGCGTGGAGAGTCTGTATAGATTACCGCTGACTCAATTCCTCCACGAAGAAGGATCATTTCCCACTACCCTTCATTGATCAAATTCTCGACAAACTAACGGGAAATAGGTTCTTCTGCTTTCTTGATGGGTACTCCGGTTATAATCAGGTGGCAATCCATCCTGAGGACCAAGAAAAGACCACATTCACCTGCTCCTTCGGAACATATGCTTTCCGAAGGATGCCTTTCGGTCTTTGCAATGCACACGCTACTTTTCAGCGGTGCATGCTTGCCATATTCTCCAATATGGTAGGTGATTTTCTGGAAGTCTTCATGGATGACTTTTCAGTCTTTGGAGAATCTTTTGATGATTGCCTCCAACACTTGGTCCGGATACTCAGGCGTTGCATTGAGGTGAATTTGGTTCTTTCCTGGGAAAAGAGCCATTTCATGGTGCCTGAGGGAATTGTCCTGGGACACTCAATTTCGGAAAAAGGCATCCAGGTGGATCGAGCTAAGGTTGATCTGATTTCTCGCCTTCCTGTACCTAGCTCGATCAGGGACATCCGTTCCTTTTTAGGGCACGTCGGTTTTTACCGCCGTTTCATTCCAGATTTCTCGAAAATCGTGCACCCCTTGACTTCTCTTCTCTCTAAGGATGTACCTTTTGAAATCTCCAAGGAATGCACTCTAGCCTTTGAAAACCTGCGTGACCGAGTCACCCAGGCACCTATCCTACAATCCCCTGATTGGTCTCAACCCTTTGAGATCATGTGCGATGCATTTGATTTCGCTGTAGGAGCGGTCCTGGGGCAGAAAGCTGACGGGAAACCCGTGGTCATCTACTACGCTAGCAAGACATTTGACGAGGCTCAGTATAACTATACGGTTATGGAAAAAGAGCTGCTATCGTTAGTATTTGCCCTTGAAAAATTCCGATCGTATCTTCTGGGTTCCCATGTCATCATTTACTCGGATCACACGGCTGTAAGGCATCTCCTTGCCAAGAAGGACGTGAAGCCCTGACTAATCCGTTGGATCTTGCTGTTGCAAGAATTCGATCTTGAGATTTGCAACAAGGCGGGAAGGCAGAATGTGGTAGCCGACCATCTGTCCCGTCTTCCTTCTGAGATCATCGACACTTCCGGACCCATCATGGAACATTTTCCTGATGAGCACCTGCTTTCTGTTGGTACTAAACTTCCATGGTTTGCTGATATAGTAAACTACTTGGCATCTCATCAGACACCGTCTGATTGGCCGAAGGCCAAGAAAGACAAATTGCGTTCTGATTCCAAGTATTACATTTGGGAAGACCCGTACCTTTTCCGCATAGGTGCTGATCAAATTATTCGGAGATGCATCCCGGAAGAGGAAATCAGCAATATCCTATCTTTCTGCCATGACCAGGCATGCGGTGGCCATTTCTCAGGGCATAAAACCGCATCCAAAGTCCTCCAGTGTGGCTTCTACTGGCCTACACTTTTCAAAGATGCATACAGTCACTGCAAGGCATGCAGTCGTTGCCAGACTTTGGGCAACATGAACCATCACGACATGATGCCTTTGCAGCCGATTCTCGTATGCGAAATCTTCGATGTATGGGGGATTGATTTTATGGGCCCCTTTCCTGTTTCAGATGGTTTCGAGTACATTCTGCTTGCGGTGGACTACGTGTCCAAATGGATCGAAGCCATACCGACCCGAACCTACAATCACAAGATTGTTCTTAAGTTCATACATCAAAACATTTTCTCGAGGTTTGGGATTCCCCGTGCTATAATCTCTAATGGGGGGACCCATTTTACAAATGCTCAGTTTAGGTCACTGATGACCAAATTTGGGGTGTCTCACCGAATCTCTACTCCTTACCACCCCCAAACAAATGGTCTAGCTGAGTTGTCAAATCGGGAGATCAAGAAAATCCTGCAAGTCACTGTTCGGCCTAACAGGAAGGACAGGTCGTCCCGACTTCCGGAAGCATTGTGGGCCTATAGGACCGCCCACAAGACCCAATTAGGCATGTCTCCCTTTAGACTGGTGTACGGAAAGGCGTGTCACCTTCCCGTAGAACTGGAGCATAAAGCTATTGGGCAGTACGGAACTGTAATCTAGATCTTTCCAAGGCTGGAACCCACAGAAAACTCCAAATCAGCGAGATCGATGAATTACGCCTAGACGCGTACGAGAACTCGTGAATCTACAAGGAGCGGGTTAAAGCCTTCCATGACAAGCATATCTCGAGAAAGATCTTTCATCCTGGTCAAAAGGTCTTACTTTTTGATGCCTGACTTAAACTTTTCCCGGGAAAACTGTGATCCAAGTGGGTCGGACCATATCTAGTCCGACAGGTTTTTGGAAATGGAGAAATTGAAATCAGTCCACTCAGCCACGATTCCGAACCTTTCATCGTGAACGGTCAGAGACTCAAACCGTTCATTGATGTGACTTCTACTGATTTGGCTGAGTCATCTCTCATCCTCCATTCTCCGTGACCTTACTGTGCCCAGCCGATGGCGTAAAACTCAGCGCTTAACGGGAGGCAACCCGTCATTCCCTCTGAAAATCTAAAACCTTTTTTTCTGACACCTTGGTGCACTTAAGGTTCACCCTTCAAGACAGCCGACTCCACCTCAGATGCTTGCATTTGAGATTAGAAATAGTCTACAAAATTCATCCCGACCCATTCACTCACAAAAACAACTGTCTTAAGGAATGAACTAAGTAAATAAAAACCCCTAAAATCACAATGAGGACATTGCAAACCTTAGGCATGGGGGGGTATGAAAGTACAAAACATGTAGGAAAAGGTTTCAAACAAAAAATTCACATATGCCAAAAACACCATAAAAATTAAAAATTTTTTGAAAAAATAAGAGAATAAGAGGAGAAAGGAAATTTTGGGATGTGGGAGGAGAAAAGAAACAAAAGGATAAAAGGAGCACAAATATGAAAGAAAAAGTGATAGTCATTAGTAAGGAACTAAGGAATTGACCTAAGTTCTAGACCTCATTCATAAAAAAAAAAAAAATTTTGAAAAGTGCACAATAAGATTAGTAAGAACGCAAACCTTAGGCATTCTTGAATAGACTCTTAGTACCCATTAAGATCTGGACACTCCTCAAGAGGTTGAGGAAAACGAAAAGCTGAAGTATTAGGTCTAAGGCTTAGGGAGTATTTGGCCTCATTAACTAATTTTTGGTCTACGGGACTCAGTAACCTAAGCACCCTACCTCACACACAGCCTGGTTCAGTAAGCGTAAAAATCAAAATCACGCAGAAGCGTCATTCTGAAAAGTACACCTAGAATAGGAGCGGCCGATCAACACAAGTTGATTTGGACGAGTTCCTAGCGCAGAGAGGCGGGAAATCCCCTCAAAGATGCGTAACAAAATATCATCTCCTCGGTGCTTGTCTCTTAGGATATTTACATATCCTACTGGGGGCATGTAAGCACTCTGCTGGTTCAGATTCCATGGATGGCATTATCTCAAAGTGTCAATTGCCAGGGTCTGAATTCAGCCACGGAACACCATGGATGGGATTATCTCGAAATCTCAATAGCCAGGGTTCCGGGGGTTACCATGGGCGGTGCTATCTCGAAGCATCGATCGCCAGGAACCCTTGAGGATTGATGATGGGAGCAATGAATCTGATACAGACCGTGTTGAAAAGCCAATCCTAGGCTAGAACTAAAAAGAAAAAGAGAGAGAAAACTCTCCAAACAGAAAAACTTTCTATCTCTCTCTTATAAAATGCACTGCGAACTGAACCAGGGCTAAAATCATTTCAAGCACGGGTGCTTTAACCACAAAGTCCAATAGACCTTAGGTTAGTTCTTGTGGGCCTTAAAAACCTTTGCTAAGGACTGAGGCTGAGGGTAGACAGATTTGGATCTTGATTGGTACTAGAGTACCTTTTAAGCCTATGGTCAGCATTCTAACCTAATCTAAGTTTAAATGAAAAAGCACTTATCTGAAGCTATTAAGAACTTCATGGTCTAAAACAAGGGTTGAAGCCTTAAGTTTTTGCTAAGAGACTAGCAAAAGCTAGGCATGGGGGTATGATGAGAACCTCATCATAAGCCATAACTAGCTCATTTTGACCTAATACAGAGACTAAAAGCTCCTACATAACCTTAGAAAGGCTTGGCTCAGAGAGATTCTGAGTTTGCAAAGAAAACATAAACTGAGGGGTAAAAATGCAATTTTACCAATCCAATCTGAAAATAGGGTAACTCAGGGTCTAAACATAGGTCAAAACAACCTAATAAGAAGAAAAGTGGGATGAAATGACTCAACAAGGGCTACAGCAACTTCGAAGAATTAAATGACATCCTGTAACCCTAAAAAGAAACCCACTTAAATACACGAGGTTCGAGGAAAAGTAAAAATGGAATAAACCCTCTAAAATTCATAGAAAAATAATCTCTAGGGTTTAGAACCTTCAATTTGGCCTTAGGAACCCATTTTGACCTACATTGAGAACCATGCCCAATTAACAACTTAATTTGGGTTTTTGCGTAAATTGACCGATCAAACAAGGTTTAATCTAGAAATAAAATTCACCATCAGAATCCTTTGGTTCTAATTAGTCATGTATAAAAACTCGAGCCTAAGAAGAAACCTTCTTGGCCAACTTTACACTTTGGTCCTCATGCATTTACTTTCTGGCCCTCAACTTTTGAACCCTCACATTTTGGCCCCTAACTCTCCTTCGTTCTTTGCGTTTAGGTCCCTCTTGCAAAAGCCCGACCTGCACTCCTCGCCCACCACCGCACGTCGGTGGGCCTGGACCCGGGCGCGACCCGCGTACCCGATTACCCTGTTGCTCTGGGAGAGCTATCCTAAGAGCGAATTCTGAGAGAGAGAGAGATGCGGGGGGGGGGGGATAGAGTAGGTTTTTGCCCTCTGATGCTGAACTCTTGAGCGTGCAGGCTCAGGTGAAGAAGAAGGACTGCGGAAGAAGAAGAACTGAAGCGACACTGTAGCATCCGCGGGTTAAGTCGTCTGATTGGAAAATCAGACGACGTCCTGAAGACAGGTGAAGACAAAGAAGAAGAAGAAAAGAAGAGAGAAGGAGCAGCCAAGTGAAGAAACAGAAAGCAGAAGAAGAAGAGAAGCAAGAAGCAAGAAAAGAAGAAGAAGAAGAACGGGAAGAACAAAAGCCAAAGAGGAGAGAAGACAAAGAGGAAGAAAGAAGAGAAGAAGAAGCCAAACTTTCATCTCTCTCTCTCTCTCTCTTTATTTTTGTAATAGAACATGTATATCTCTAGAATACGACTTGCTCCCTGAGTTCGACCTCGGGAGAATTGTTATTCCTGAGTAAAAAAATATATATATTTGAAATGATGGCAATAACTAGCTATACTACAACGCTATAGAAAAACCTGGTCATAGTTGTCGCCGACCGTTTCAAGGAGTGTCTGTAATGATTCCCTTCCCACATGGGAGAATCTGTGGTGTTATCTTGTGGATGGGAATAAACCATGTTTACCTATGGTGGCTGTGTTATGGTCTGTATGGAGGGCTAGGAATGAGTGTTTTTCAGGAGACGCCAATGAATGTGGATAAGATTGTAAATTATTGCTGGAGTCTCATACAACAATGGGGTTACAATATGTAATTGTTTCATTTGTTATTAATAAAAGCTCTCCCGGTTTGCTATCGGTGACTCGATAGCATTCCTTTCTTTTTCAAAAAAAAAAAGACTGCCCGAACGGCAAAATCAGAGGCATCGGTCATGATTTCGGAAGGATGATTCCCAATTAGGAGGTTGTAAAATGGGAGATTGTGTATTTGCCTCCTTCAGTTGATTGAAAGCCCTTAAGCAATTAGAGTCAAAATCAAAGGGTTGATCTTTTGCTAGCAAGTTGCTTAAGGGCCTCGCCACCTTAGAAAATCTTTAATAAATTGACGGTAAAATCCCATGTGTCCAAGGAATGATTTCACTTGCTTAACCGTCAAAGGTGGCAGGAGTTTAGTTATAGTGTCCACCTTGGCCTTATCCACTTTGATCCCCTTTTCAGACACAACATGGCCAAGAACTATGCCATCCTTAACCATGAAGTGACTCTTTTCCCAAGATAGTACAAGATTCACCTCAATGCATTTTTGTAGAGTCTTCTCTAGATTGATCAGACTTGAGTCAAAAGAGTCCTCGAACACAGAAAAATCGTCCATGAAGATTTCCATGAAATCACTCACCATATTTGAAAAGATTGCAAGCATGCAACTTTGAAAGGTCGCTGGTGCATTGCATAATCCAAAAGGCATTCTACGGAAAGCAAATGTTCCATAGGGACATGTGAAGGTGGTTTTTTCTTGATCATCAGGGTGGATGGCTACTTGATTGTAGCTGGAATAGCCATCCAAGAAACATAAGAATTTTTGTCCAGCTAGTTTTTCCAAGATTTGATCAATGAAGGGTAGTGGAAAGTGGTCTTTCTTCGTTGTACTATTCAGCTTCCTGTAGTCGATGCAGACTCTCCATGAGGAAGCTGTGCGGGTTGGAATCAATTCCCCATTGCTATTAGTAATCACAGTTAGCCTGGATTTCTTAAGAACCACTTGTATAGGACTGATCCATGGGCTATCAGAGATTGAGTAGATTATTCTTGCATCTAACCACTTAATTATTTCCTTTTTCACTACCTCCTACATGTTGGGATTCAATCGTCTCTGCATTTCCCGAGAGGGTCCTGATCCATCCTCAATGTAGATTTTATGGGTGCAGTAAGTAGGACTGAGTCCCCTTAGATCATCCAATGTCCAACCAATTGCTCTACTGTTTCTTCCCAAAACTTGAATTAATTGATTTTCCTGAGTCTAGGTTAAGTAAGAGCTAATGATTACAGGATAAGTCTGATCAGTTCCTAAGAAAACATACTTTAGATGATCAGGAAGAGGTTTAAGTTCAGGTTTGGGTCCTTGAGATAAGGGGTCCAATGGTAGATCATAGTTACCCTCAAGAGGTCTAAGAATCAAGTTAGTGATTAGTGGGCTGACCTCTTGATTGGTTTGGGTGTCAAGGCCTATAGGATCGGATTGGGATATTCCTAATTCTATACAATATTCAATAGTATGATCCTCATAATCTTCTATCATTCCACAATCCTCAAATTGTTCAATGGCCTTAAAGATGTTAATCTTGGTTTTCTTATCCCTAAATTTGATTTCCATATTGCTAGATTTATAATCAATGTTTGCCTTGCCAGTGGCTAAAAAGGGTCTTCCTAGGATTATTGGGGTATTATTCAAGTTTTCTGGTACCTCCATGTCTAGGACCAAGAATCTACTAGGCAAAAAAAATCACGGACCTTGACAATCATATCCTCAATAATCCCCCTTGGCGTGGTCACAGATCGATCGGCTAATTGTAATGTGACCTCGGTAGGTTTTAGCTCTCCAAAGTTGAATTCTTCATATAACATAGTGGGGATCAGATTTATGGAGGCACCTAAATCTAATAGAGCCCTTTCAAAAGTAGTATCTCCAATAATGCACAAGATTAGAGGGGCTCTTGGGTCTTTGTTTTCGGGGTAGGTTTCTAAGGATAACAACACTGTCTTGTTCGGATAACACTACCTTTTTTGCTGGTTTGGCCTGTCGTTTAGGTGTGCACATTTCCTTTAAAAATTTTGCACAGGCCAGGATATTCTCAATGGCTTTGAGGAGTGGTATGTTCACCTGGACTTGTTTAAAAATATCAAGCTACTCCTCAGATGGATTGGGTTTCTTTTGCCTAGGTTTGTTTAAGGCTTCAGGAAAGGGTGCTTAAGAGAAATCATGAGTGTTTGAGTCCTGATCCTTGTCTTATTGATCGCCTAAGTCAAATTCGAGCTCCTCAAGATCTTGTCTAGGTCTAGATTTAGAAGGGTAAGGATCTTGGGCCTGTCTCCCACTTCTCAAGGTTAGTGCACCAGCAAAGGCGTTATGGTTTAAAGGTTGAGGTGGGTTATGCAAAATATGTGGAGCCTGACTAGGGTTGGCAAAACCAGGTGGGTGCTGGGGAGCAGGTTGAACTACATGTGCCTATTGCCCCCATGTGATGCTTTGGTTAACTCTATTAAAATTTCTTGGGTTGGGGATGGGTTAGGATGGTAGCATCCCGTGTTGTCTAGCATCAACTAGCTGGTCTAGTCGTCCTGTTAGTTCTATCCTCAATTAATTCATCTCTCGCATTTCCTTGAGGACCAGACTCAAATTAGAGGGCTGGTTTTCCTGAGTAGGTTGTGGTTGACATGTGCGTGGTTGTGTATACCTACTAGGTTGCCCATAAGTGTTTGGCTTAGTCAAGTTAGCACCCTGGGCGAGTTTTTGATTTGACCAAGCAAAGTTAGGATGGTTGCACCATCCAGGGTTGTAGGTGTTTAAATAAGGCTTGATGAGAGCCTCATCATGAATCCTAACTAGCATAATTTAATCTAAATAAGTGTCAAGAAGGTCCTACAAAACCTAAAGAAAAGCCTAACTCAAAGAATTCTGGATTGAAGAATAAAATAAGTCATGAGGGGTAAAACTGCAATTTTACCAAGGCAATACGCAAACAAGGTATCTAAGGGTCTAAACATAGGTCAAATGAGCTTAATAAGGAAGGAAGTGGGACGATCTGATCTAAAAAGGGTTATAGCAACTTCTAGGAATTAATTGACATTCTGTAACCCTAAAAACAAATCTACTTTAATTCACGAGGTTTTAGGCAGAGTAAAAATCAACTAAACCCTCTAAAAATCATGGAAAAATACTCCCTATGGTTTAGAACCTTCAATTTGGCCTTTGCAACCTATTTTGACCTAATTTGAGAACCATGCCCAAATTTTAACCTAATTTAGGTTTTTATGCAAATTGACAAGTCAAACGTGGTCAAACCTAAAATCAAATTACACCATTGAATTCCTTAGGTTCAATTTATGCTGGTAAAAAATTTTGGGCCTAGGTGAAGACCATCTTGATTGACTTTACAAATTGGTCCTCTTGAATTACTTTTTGACCCTTATCTTTCAAAACCTTGCATCCGACCCCCTATCTTCCCCTTCGTTCTTTGCAGAATGGTGCTCCCTGCCACCCTGCACGGGGACCATACCTCCGGTGACCTTGCGCGGAGGATGGCATCGCGTAGGGTAAGGCAACTGCTCTCAGGAACGAACGGGGGGTTCCCTACGTCGTCCTCTGTCGTAGGGACCCTCCCCTATGACCTGCGGTTGCCCATGCCTCTCGTGCGAACGCACAAAAAGCATGGGTCTCCATCTTTGACCATCTCCAGCGAGCTCCCCACGTTGCTCTCTCGAGAACCTCACCTCACCAGTGCCTTAATAAGGAGCGGCTGGGGCTGCCGTCTCCTTCAAGCCTGATTTGGCCGAGGATCCCTCCCCAATTTCATCTCCTCCTCCCACGGTCAATATGCTCGCAGCACCGGTGGCCCTTCCTCCTCCTTTCGTCGCTCTGTGGCCATACCTGCAGCAGAGCCCACTCCGCCTCATCTTCCTGCGCCAGGCTGCACCAGCAGGCGCTCTCCCGATCTCTTCCTCGCCGCCGTTACTCACCTCTGGGCTCCTTCGTCTCCGGCGCCGGCAGGTACGTGCCGAGCGCCGCCTCCCTCCCTCTTCGTCAATTAGGTAGGTAAAAACTTTCCTCTCTCTCTCTATTATTTCCCCCTTCCTAATTTACTATTTCAACCCACCGACCACCACTGTCCAACACCACCTTCTCCATCTCCGGTGCCCTCCGACGAGGCGTACTCGCAACTCCATGCCTCCATCCGCCTCGCCAACTACCCTTTAAGCTCCGCACCAACTCACTGACACCGAATCCACCCTCCATTCACCACCTAGCACCTCCAGACCACTCCCCGAACACACCCACTCTCACGCAGACAGAGTGCCCTAGGCGCACGGCCACAGGCACTCTAGCATCTCGCCAACCCCTGCATCGCACTCTCCATGCTCTGGCGAACCTCCCTGAACCTTTTTGACGTGGCCGCGAGGCCGTTTGCGTGTTTCAGGTCTCGCCCTCCTCCCCGCCATTAACGAGCAGCAGGAGTTGCTTGGCAGGCAGCTCCAGGCTTCTTCAGCTCCAGGCGTGAGCCCCAGGCGACGTGGAAGGGAGTCGCGCACACATCCAGGACTTTACTTGGGGTCACAAGCCTCGGCTGCTGCCCTAATTGATCAAAGCTTTCTCCCGCAAGCGCCCGAGATCAGAGGTGGGACTTTAGTCCCACCTCAGAAGTGTGTGGGCACACGCCCACACATAAATTGGAAAAGTGTTATCGGCTGGTTGCCTCCGATAACACTGGGGTGAGGTCCCTCACCTACTCACCGGGTCTCGTCCGCGACACGCCCACGCGGATCTGACCCGACCCGACTTCCCACTCCTGTGCACTCCTCGCACACCACCCACACCGGTGCGCCTGGACCCGGGCACGCGACCTGACCCGATTACCCGCCTCTGGGAGAGCTTAGCAAAGAGAGATTCAGAAAGAGAGAGACGTGGGGAAGGGGTAGGGTAGGTTTTGCGCAGACGTTTGTGTGTATGCGCAAGAGGGAAGAAAGGAGAAGAGGAGCAGTGGCCGGGACTTAGCAGCGCAGGGAAGAAGGAAGGAAGGAGAAGAGAAGAAGAAGCCAAGAGGAAAAGGAGGAGAGGCTGATCAGATAAGGTATCTGAGCTCTGAATCAGACGTCGGTGAAAAAGAAGGGGCAGCGGCAAGAAGAAGGAAGAAGAAGGACAGAATTGCTGAAGACAGAAGACAGAGAAGAAGAGTGAAGAAGAAGGGCCAGAGCAGAAGAAAGAAGAAAAGAGAAAGGGGAATCGTAGTTGCTGAGAAAAAGAAAGGAAAAAGAAGCAGAGAAGCCCTTCGAAGAAGGAAGAAAGGAAAGGAAAAGAAAAGAAAAGAAGAGAAGAGCTTGCCGCAAAGAAGAAAGAAGAGAAGGAAAAGGGAAAAAGAAAGAAAGGAGCAATTTTCACTCTCTTTCTCTCTCTCTCTCTTTTTCTTAATTTTTGTAAAACATTATATATTGTGAATTTATGTGCTTCTGGAATTATAGTTTTCTCCCTGAGTTCGACCTAGGGAAACTTTTTATTTCTAAGTAACAAATTGTATTAAACTGGTGACCATTTCTTTATACTATACTACGACAAAACCTAGAGGGAATGTGACCAGTTTTTGGCACCGTTGCCAGGGTGCAACGGCCATTCTAGAAGCTATTAATTCATAATTTTTATTTCTTATTGACTAATCTCTTCTCTTTGGTTGTGCAGGCATAGGAAATCAAGAGGAAAACAAGCAGTCGCACAACAACCACACCAAGGACAGGTAATTTTCTATCCTCTCATTTAAACCCCTAAATTCTAAAGAAGAAGAAAAAGAAAAAAAAGTAATTCAGGAATAACCTGTCTTTTATACGTAGTAAAACACCAAAGTTGCCTGTTTTCATATTTCAACATACTTTATCTGTATATCCATTAAAGGTAGTTAGGGCTAAAACCTTCTTGCTTGACCCTAATTACCCAATCTAAAGGCAACTAATTGGACCAATTAGAGCCAAGAGAAGATTCAAAGCTAGGGTTTTAGAGACACTTTCTAAGCAAGAATTGAGAATTCCCAAAAGAAGTGTGCCCAAGCCATTGTTTGAAAACACCTATTAAGAGAAACCCTAAGAAATTTGGCTCTTAAAAACACTTGAACCCTAAAAGACAAGACCTAATAAGCTCTCAAAGGAGCTAGTAGGTGAAGTTGACCCCTTGGGTCAACCAACCTTGAACTTAGGTCACTCTTTGCGCTCAAAAGGTTAAAGTTCAAGTGAAACCTAAGCACCTTGATCCTAACTAAAAGTGGTAGACTTGAGAGGTCAAGGTCCCCATTCTGGTCTACCTAGAATCTCAGTGACAAGAGAGGTCAGGTGGGGGAAACCTTGTAACCCGTGGGGGTGCTCTACCATGTAGGGGTCTTCGCGGGACTCACCCTCTCTGGCTGCCCAGGTAATTCTCAAGTGGACAACTTTTTGATCAAGGGGTCCATCCACCCCGAACCTCTATAGTCACCCAACACTTTGGGTGTCTTGATTGGGTCCAGCACTTGCTAAACTCATTCTCTCCATCAGTGTATGTTTGGTAGGAGGTCCTTGAAACCTCCTTTAGAAATTCACTCTCCTCGAGGCCGAGCCTCTGTACCCTTGTTTGTGCAACCAACACTTCTCATAGACCTCTCCTCCGATTCCGAACCCAACTCACCTTCTTCTTCCACAATGGCTCAGCCAATTGAGGAAGAGAACAATCTCGAGCACCAGCTCCAGCGACTCAATGACCTCTTCTAGAACTTCATGCACCCACCGCAGCGTCCCATGATGAGAGATCATTATAATCCCACTGCAGTGGCTATTGAGCCTCGAGTCAGAATCCCGACTGGAGGACCTGATTCTGAACTGAAGCCCAACATGATTCATGCCATACCTAAATTCCATGGGCTTAATTCTGAAGACCCCTTCCAGCACATTAAACAGCTAAAGCATCTGGCCCAGACTTTTGGGTCAGATGTGCAAAATCGGGATATTCTCTTTATGAAGATGTCCTATTTCTCCCTTATGGACAAGGCAGCCCATTGGTACCAAAGACTGACCCGACCAATCAACAATTGGGAGGAACTTCAGTCTGAATTTTTGAAGAAGTTCTTCCCTGTTGGTCGGACCAATGCCTTGCGCCATCAGATTACCCACTTCACGCAATAGACGGGAGAGCCTCTTCATGAGGCATGGGATCGTTTTCAGGATCTCATGAGAAAGTGCCCCCATCACGGAGTTCCTAAATGGGAACAAGTCCAGTCTTTTTACCAGGGACTTTGTGAGGATATTAGATTGTTCGTCAATGCAACTTGCGGAGGGAATATTGATGAGAACCTCATCATGAGCCATAACTAGCTCATTTTGACCCAATACAAAGGATAAAAGCTCCTACATAACTCAAGGAAAGGCTTAACTCAGAGAATTCTGAGTTTAAGGAGAAAACAAGTCATTAGGGGTAAAAATGCAATTTTACCAGTATAATCTGCATACAAGGTAATTCGGGGTCCAAATATAGGTCAAAGCAACTTAATAAGAATAAAAGTGGGATGAGATGATCTAGCAAGGGCTACAGCAATTCCAAGGAACTAAATGATAATCTGTAACCCTAAAACAAACCCACTTCAATTCACGAGGTTCAAGGAAAAGCAAAAATGGAATAAACCCTCTAAAATTCATAGAAAAATAATCTCTAGGGTTTAGAACCTTCAATTTGATCTTAGGAACCCATCTTGACCTACATTGAGAACCATACCCAATTAATAACTTAATTTGGGTTTTTGCATAAATTGACCAGTCAAAAAAGGTTTAATCTAGAAATAAAATTCACCATCAGATTCCTTAGGTCCTAATTAGTCATGTATAAAAACTTGAGCCTAAGAAGAAACCTTCTTGACCAACTTTATACTTTGGTCCTCATATATTTACTTTTTGGCCCTCAACTTTTGAACCCTCGCATTTTGGCTCCTAACTCTCCTTCGTTCTTTGCGTTCAGGTCCCCCCTGCAAAACCTGCCAGCACCATGCTCCGGCGACCTTGCGCGGAGCATGGCGCCGCGCAGGGTGAGGGGGAGAGCCTGGCAAGTAAACCGGGGGTGCCCTGCGTCGTCAGCCGTCGCAGGGACACCCCCCTGGTCGCTGTAACCCACCATACCGGCCGTGCGAACGCACGGACGGTATGGGTTTCCATCTCCGGCGTCCTCCGGCGAGGGAGACACGTCGTCTCCCTCCGCCTTCCTCCCTATTTCGGTCCCTATAAATACCCCCGTCGCTCCACCGTTCTTCCCAGCTCGGATCTGACGGAGAAAACCCCCAACTTTCCTCTCTTCTCACTCCGGCAGACGCCCACCAGCTCCGGCGGTTCTTCCTCCTCCTCCTCTTCGCTCTGCCGCAATACCAGCAGCAGAGACTTCTTCCCCTGATCTTCCCGCGCCACGCTGCACCCAGCTGGCGCCTCTCCGGCCCTCTGCTCGCCGCCGCCCCTTCCCCCGGGCATCTTCTTCTCCGGCGACAGTCGATACGACTGTCGCCCGCTCCAGCCCCTCCTCCTCCTGCTAAGTAGGTAGAACTCCTCCTCTTCCTCCCCTCTTCCTTTTCCTCACTTTAAACATCTACTGTCGCCCTCGATTCCGACCCCTCACCCTCACCTTCTCCGCCTCCGGCCATCCTCCGGCGAGCCCCTCCCATCACCCCAGCAACCCACATGGCTCGCTGACCACCGCAGAACCTCTGCCTCCTCACCCTGATCAACCCCTGCCCTTCCACTTCCCCCACATCACCCTCTGCAACTCCACTGAACAAACCCATCTTCCGACCCACAGTCCGACCTAGGGCAGCCCTTGCACGCCGCCCCACCCCTCGCCACCACCCACACGAGCTTCGCCGCACGCTGGCGAAGCTCCCGGCACCTTCTGATTAGGCCGAGAGGCCATTTTGCTGTGAACAGGTCACCCGTCCTCCACCGCCATTGCCGTGCAGAAGGAGCTGCTTCCGCCTGCAGCTACAGGCGCGCCACGCCTAGATTCTACTCCCAGGCCGTGCGAGGCATTTCGACAAAGCGTCAGGCTGCAGCTGAAGCGAAGCCCTCGCGCGAAGGCCTCGCGTAATGCCACGATTACCAGCTATTTCCTCCGCGCAGGCGCCAACTCGGGGTGGGACATTTAGTCCCACCTCGGAAAACTCTGAAGAGGCGCAGCGGTATAAAGTGAAAAAGTGCTGGAGGCTTATTGCCTCAGCACACGGGGTGAGGTCCCCTTCACCCGCCCGGTTACCCGGTCTCGTCCGCGCTCACGCCCCGCGGACCTGGCCCGACCCGACTTAGACTGACCTGCACTCCTCGCCCACCACGCACGCCGGTGGGCCTGGACCCGGGCACGACCTGTACCCGGCTACCCGGCAGCTCTGGGAGAGCTATCCCATGAGCGGATTCTGTGAGAGAGAGACGCGGGGGAGGGTAGAGATAGGTTTTGCCCCTCTCTGATCAAGCTGTGTAAGTGTGCAGGCACAGGTGAAGAAGAACCGTGGAAGAAGACGAAAGCTGAAGGAAGGAGGATCACCGAGCGGCACTGTAGCAGCTGCAGTTTAAGTCGTCTGATTGGAAAATCAGATGACGTCCTGAAGGCAAAGAAGGAGAAGGAAGGCGAGGCAGAGGAGAACGCAGAGAGGCCAAGACAAGAACTGAAAGAAGAAGAACACGAGAAGAAGGTCTGAAGAATGGAAAAGAAGAAAGAAAGAAGAAGAAGAAGAACAGGGCCACAAGGGAGAAGAAAAAGAAAGAGACGAGCAGAAACAAGAACTGAAAGAAGAAGAAAAGCATCACTACTGCTGCAGATAAAGCAGAAGAGTCAAGCAGAAGAAGATAGGCAAAGAGGAAAGAAGAGAAGAAGAAAGAAGCCAACAAATTCTCTCTCTCTCTCTTTCTTTATTTTTGTAAAAGAAACTTGTACCCCTAGAATACAACTTGCTCCTTGAGTTCGACCTCGGGAACTCTCTTTTATTTTCCGAGTAAAAAATTTATATATTTGAAATGATGGCAATAACTGGCTATACTACAACGCTATAACAATAAAACCCGGTTATCTCTCGAAGCCAACGTTTCAAATATCATGGGTCAGCATGAGGACACCATGTGGGAGATTCTCGAGAATATGTGCGAGAACTCCATCAATAATGACTCCATGGGATTATTCGACAGGACGAATACCCGCGCATCGACGAACCTTAGGGGAGCACATGAGACGTAGGGCCTGTCCGCATCAGTCGACCTGGAATTGATGGCCAGTCGATTGGACAAGGTCTCTATTATTGAGAAGAAGGTGGATGAGCTGACTCAGCACTTGTAGCGAGCCACCTTTGCGCATAATTCCTTTGCATAGACTCCTTTCGCACGGGAGATTGTGCAAAACATTTTTGACCGACCTTCTCCTGGGGTGGACCCGTATCCACACCCATCTGACTCTCGGATTGGAGGAACCTCCGACCCTTTCTATACTAGCTGGGGGAATTCCACTCCCCCATTCTCTAACTTTTCTGAGGCTCCTTAGACCTGTGAGGACCTCAATGCCATCCATAATGACCCATTTTCCAATACCTACAATCCTGGATGGCAAAACCATCCCAACTTTCAGTGGGTAGGGAATTCCCAGAATCCAAGACCATCCTTTCAGCCCCGTCCACAAGCACCTCATCCTTACCAGCCACCTCAGCCTCGGCC
The DNA here is from genome assembly GCA_037157565.1 of Thalassia testudinum. Lineage (NCBI taxonomy): Eukaryota > Viridiplantae > Streptophyta > Magnoliopsida > Alismatales > Hydrocharitaceae > Thalassia > Thalassia testudinum. The sequence goes on from JAZHRO010000036.1 coordinate 31,738,156, forward strand.
CAACCCTACTTATCCATCCGGGCCAAACCAAGACCAAATGTCCCTCATCCTTCAGACTCTGGCTGACATTTAGAGAACGAATGCAGCTATTCAAAAGCCACACAAGGATGAAATCACAGAGGTTTGAAACCAACTAGCCCAGTTGGCGAATTCTCGCCAACCAGGCACACTTCCCTCTCAGCCTCTTCCTAACCCTAATAGCGTGCCGACCCAGCAGCGCATTATGAACCCAAACTAGGGTCAAGCACACACGATTTATCAGGCCCCCTCTATTCCTTCACCTAACGGGATGGAGGCTTCAACTTCCTATGTGGGTTACCAGCAGCAGCAACCCGTCCTACCAAACCTTAACCAGAACCAGGCAGGGCTGAATTCTGTAACCACCCGTAGTGGTAAGGAGACCCAAGATCCACCTTATCCAGACCACTCCAAGCCTGGTAGTGACCCAAACCCTAGGACAGTAATCCAGGACGTTCCTATCCCTATCCCAGATCAATGACCTGGACCTATCCTAGAGGAACCAACCAAGGTTCCATTTCCCGAGGCCTTGACCAAGGGAAAGAAGACAACCAAATCCGTGGCTCCTGAGGAGGAATTGGTCAAGCTCTTTGAGCAGGTCCAAATAAACATCCCCTTGATGGATGCGATTCGCCACGTACCGGCTTACGCACGATTCTTGAAGAATGTGTGTACACCTCAGCGTAAGCCGCGAACCAAGAGTGGGAGTCTAATTGTACTGTCAGAGCAAGCCAGCTCTATAATCCTGAGCAGACTCCTACCCAAGGCAAAAGACCCAGGCACTCCCCTGATTTCATGCAAGATAGGTGAAACCCAGTTCGACAGAGCATTGTTAGACTTGGGTGCTTCCATAAATTTGATACCCACATCCTTACTCAACCACCTAGAAGAATCTGAGTTAAAACTGACTGAGGTGACACTACAGTTAGCAGATCGATCCATAAAGTCACCTAAAGGGATTCTTGAGGATGTTATTGTAAGGGTGCGGGATTTCTATTTCCCCGTAGACATCATAGCCTTAGACATGGATGCACCTAAAAACCCAAGGGATACACCGATCATTTTGGGGAGACCTTTCCTGGCCACGGCTAGGGCCAACATTAGTTGTGAGGGCCAAATAGAACTGAAATTTAGGAATCAAACCCTCAAAATTGATATCTTTAAGGCCCAACAAGGAATCAATTGCGGTGTCATTGAACAAATCTGTGATATTAGAGCTTTGGTTGATGAAACACAATTTGAGAGTAACCTGATTATGCCTCATCAACCACAAGAAGATCTTGAACCGCAATTAGAAGAGTCTGACCCTGATTCAGACAAACCCATAACTCCTATCCTTGAACCTCACACTCACCCTGAGCCACCCGCTGCTGCTAATAATCCCATTCTTGAACTCAAACCCCTTCCCGATCATTTGAAATATGTCTTTTTGGGTTCTAATCAGACATTTCCTGTGATCATAAATTCCACGCTCACTCTTGATCAGGAATCCTGTCTGATTGTTGTTCTCTAGCAACATCGCAGAGCCATTGGTTGGACTCTCGATGACTTGACTGGAATAAGTCCCTCTTATTGCACACATCGTATCTATTCTGAAGAGGGCGCACGACCTTCCCGTAAAATGCAGAGACATTTGAATCCCAATCTACAGGAGGTCGTGAAAAAGGAGATCATTAAGTGGTTAGATGCAGGGATCATCTACCCGATCTCCGACAGTCGTTGGGTGAGCCCAATCCAGGTTGTGCCTAAAAAGGCAGGGCTCACCACCATTATGACTAAAACCGGAGAGATCATACCTACCCGAATAGACAACTCATGGAGAGTCTGCATAGATTATCGAAGACTCAATTCCTCCATGAAGAAGGATCATTTCCCACTCCCATTCATTAATCAGATTCTCGAGAAGTTAGTGGGAAATAGATTCTTCTACTTTCTTGACGGGTACTCTGGTTATAACCAAGTGGCGATTCATCCTGAGGACCAAGAGAAGACCACGTTCACTTGCCCCTTCGGGACGTACGCGTTCAGAAGGATGCCTTTCGGTCTCTGCAATGCACTCGCAACTTTTCAGCGGTGCATGCTTGCCATATTCTCTGATATGGTAGGTGATTATCTGGAAGTCTTCATGGATGACTTCTCAGTTTTCGGGGCATCATTTGATGATTGCCTCCAGCACTTGGTTCATATACTCAGGCGTTGCATCGATGTAAATTTGGTTCTTTCTTGGGAAAAGAGCCACTTTATGGTGCCTGAGGGGATCGTCCTAGGTCATCTAATTTCTGAGAAAGGCATCCAAGTGGATCGAGCCAAGGTTGATCTGATTTCTCGACTTCCTATGCCTAGCTCGATCAGGGACATCCATTCTTTTCTGGGGCACGTCGATTTTTACCGTCCCTTCATCCCTAATTTCTCGAAAATTGTGCGCCCCTTGACTACTCTTCTCTCCAAGGATGTACCCTTTGAGATCTCCAAGGAATGCACTCAAGCTTTTCAGGACCTTCGTGACCGAGTCACCCAGGCCCCGATCCTACAGTCCCCTGATTGGTCTCAACCCTTTGAGATCATGTGCGATGCGTTTGATTTTGCTGTAGGAGCGGTTCTGGGGCAGAAAGTTGACGGGAAACCCGTGGTCATCTACTACGCTAGCAAGACACTTGACGAGGCTCAGCGTAACTATACAGTTACGGAGAAAGAGTTGCTAGCCGTAGTATTTGCCCTCGAAAAATTTCTATCCTATCTCCTGGGTTCCCACGTCATCATCTACTCGGATCACACAGCTGTGAGGCATCTCCTTGCCAAGAAGGATGCGAAGCCTCGATTAATCCGATGGATCTTGCTGTTGTAAGAATTCGATCTCGAGATTCGTGACAAGTCAGGAAGACAGAATGTGGTAGCTGACCATTTGTCTCGCCTTCCTTCTGAGATCATCAACCCTTCTGGACCCATCACGGAGCATTTTCCTGATGAGCACCTATTGACTATTAGTACTAGGCTTTCATGGTTTACTGATATAGTAAACTACTTGGCATCTCATCAAATCCTGTCTGATTGGTCGAAGGCTAAGAAAGACAAATTGCGCTCTAATGCCAAGTACTACATCTGGGAAGACTCATACCTCTTCTGCATAGGTGTTGACCAAATCATTCGGCGATGTGTCTCGGAGGGTGAAATCAATGATATTCTCTCCTTCTGCCATGACCAGGCATGCGGTGGCCACTTCTTTGGGCACAAAATCGCATCAAAAATCCTCCAGTGTGGCTTTTGTTGGCCCACTTTATTCAAGGACGCATACAATCATTGCAAGGCATGCAGTCGTTGCCAAACCTTGGGCAACATGAGCCATAGCGACATGATGCCTTTGCAGTTGATTCTTGTATGAGAAATCTTCGACATTTGGGGGATTGATTTTATGGGCCCCTTTCCTGTTTCGGACGGCTTCGAGTACATTCTGCTGGCTGTGGACTATGTGTCCAAATGGATCGAAGCCATACCGACCAGAACCTGTGATCATAAAATCGTTATCAAATTCATTCATCACAATGTCTTCTCACGGTTTGGGATTCCTCATGCAATCATCTCTGACGGAGGGACCCATTTCACCAATGCTCAGTTTAGGTCACTGATGACCAAATACGGGGTGTCTCACCAAATCTCTACTCACCACCCCCAGACTAATGGTCTAGCTGAGCTATCAAATCGGGAGATCAAGAAAATCCTGTAGGTCACTGTTCGGCTTGACAGGAAGGATTTGTCGTCCCGACTTTTGGAAGCTTTGTGGGCTTATAGGACCGCCCACAAAACTCAATTAGGCATGTCTCCTTTTAGACTGGTGTACGGGAAGGCGTGTCACCTTCCCGTCGAACTAGAGCACAAAGCCTATTGGGCAGTACAGAGCTGTAATTTAGATCTTTCTAAGGCTGGAACCCACAGAAAGCTTCAGATAAGCGAGATCGATGAATTACGCCTTGATGCGTATGAAAACTCGTGAATCTACAAAGAGTGGGTTAAAGCCTTCCATGACAAGCACATATCTAGAGAGATCTTTCATCCTAGTCAGAAGGTCCTACTCTTCGATGCCCGACTCAAACTCTTCCCTGGGAAACTGCGATCCAAGTGGGTCAGACCATATCTTGTCCGATAGGATTTTGGAAATGGAGCCATCGAAATCAGTCCTCTCAGCACGATTCCGAACCTTTCATTGTGAATGGTCAGAGACTCAAACCGTTCATTGATGTAACCTCTACAGATTTGGCTGAGTCATCATTTATCCTGCATTCTCCTTGAGCATATTGCACCCAGCCGAAGGCGTAAAACTCAGTGCTCAACGGGAGGTAGCCCGTCATTCTTTTTGGAAAAACCTAAAACCTTTTCTGACACCTCTTCGCACTTAAGGTTCATCCTTTAGGACAGCCGTCTCCACCTTAGGTGCTTGCATCTGAGATTAGAAATCGTTTGCAACAGTCACCCTAACCCATCCACTCACCAAAATACCTGTCCTATTGCATGAACCAAGCTAAATAAAAAAACCCTGCTAAGTTACAATGAGGACATTGCAAATCTTAGGCATGGGGGGGTATGAAAGTGCAAAACTCACAAGAAAAGGTTCTAAACAAAAAAAATTCATATATGCGAAAAACACCATAAAAAGTAAAAAAATTTTTGAAAAAAGAATAATAACATGACAGGAGGGAGGAAATTTTTGTGGACTTTACAAAGGAGGAGGAGAAAAAGAACAAAATGATAAAAAGGAGCACAAAATGAAGAAAAAAAGAAATAGTCATTAGTAAGAAATTAAGGAATTAACCTAAGTTCTAGACTACATTCAGAAAAAAAAAGGAAAGTGCACAGTAAGATTAGTAAGAACGCAAACCTTAGGCATTCTTGGATAGACTCTTAGTATCCATTAAGATCTAGATATTCCTCAAGAGGTTGAGGAAAATGAAAAGCTTAAGTATTAGGTCAAAGGCTTAGGGAGTATTTGGCCTCGTTAATTAACTTTTGATTTACGGGACTCAGAAACCTAATCACCCAAATTTCACACACAGCCTGGTTCAGTAAGCATAAATATCAAAATCACGCAGAAGCATTTCAAAAATTCTGAAAATGTCACCTAGAGTAGGAGCGGAGATCAACACAAGTTGATTTGGATGAGTTCCCAGCGCGGAGAGGTGGGAAATTCCCCTTGAAGATGCGTAACAAAATATCATCTCCTCGGTGCTTGTCTCTTAGGATATTTACATATCCTACTTGGGGCATGTAAGCACTCTGCTAGTTCAGATTCCATGGATGGCATTATCACGAAGTGTCAATTGCCAGGGTCTGGATTCGGCCACGAAACACCATGGACAGGATTATCTCGAAATCTCAAAAGCCAGGGTACTGGGGGTTACCATGGGCGGTGCTATCTCGAAGCATCGACTGGTAGGAACCCTTGAGGATTGATGATGGGGACAAGGAATCCGATACAGACCGTGTTGAGAAGCCAATCTTAAGCTAGAATTAAACAGAAAACGAGAGAGAAAACTCTCCAAACAAATAAATCTTCTACCTCTCATTCTTACAAAATGCACTGCGAGCTGAACCAAGGCTAAAATTATCTCAAGCACGAGTACCTTAACCACGAAGTCCAATAAACCTTAGGGTAGTTCCTATAGGCCTTAAAAACCTTTGCTAAGGACTGAGGCTAAAGCTAGACAGATCTGGATCTTGGTTGGTACTAGAGTACCTTTTAGGCTTATGGCTGCCATTCTGACCTAATCAAGGTTACAAGAGAAAAAAGCACTTATCTAAACTCGATAAGAAATTCATGGTCTAGAACAAAGGTTAAACCTTAAAATTTTGCTAAGGGACTAGCAAAAGCTAGGCATGGGGGTATGATGAGAGCCTCATCATGAACCGTAACTAGCACAATTTAATCTAAATAAGTGTCAAGAAGCTCCTACAAAACCTAAAGAAAAGCCTAACTCAGAGAATTCTAAATTGAAGAATAAAACAAGTCATGAGGGGTAAAACTGTAATTTTACCAAGGAAATACAAAAATATGGTATCTAAGGGTCTAAACACAGGTCAAATGAACTTAATAAGGAAGGAAGTGGGATGATCTGATCTGAAAAGGGTTATAGCAACTTCTAGGAATTAAATGACATTCTGTAACCCTAAAAATAAACCCACTTTAATTCACAAGGTTCTAGGAAGAGTAAAAGTCAACTAAACCCTCTAAAAATCATGGAAAAATACTCCATATGGTTTAGAACCTTCAATTTGGCCTTTGCAACCTATTTTGACCTAATTTGAGAACCATGCCCAAATTTTAACCTAATTTGGGTTTTTGGGCAAATTGACCAGATAAACATGGTCAAACCTAAAATCAAATTACACCATTGAATTTCTTAGGTTCAAATTAGGCTGGTACAAAAATTTGGGCCTATGTAAAGACCATCTTGACCGACTTTACAAATTGGTCCTCTTGATTACTTTTTGACCCTTATCTTTTCAAAACCTTGCATCCAGCCCCCTATCTTCCCCTTCCCTCTTTGTAGAACGGTCCTCCCAGCCACCCTGCGCAGGTACCATACCTCCGGTGACCTTACGCAGAGGATGGCGCTGCGCAGGGTAAGGCAATCGCTCTTAGGAATGAACGAGGGGTTCCCTGCGTCATCCTCTGTCGCAGGGACCCTCCCCTGTGACCTACGGTTACCCATGCCTCTCGTGCGAACGCACGAAAGGCATGTGTCTCCATCTCCGACCATCTTCGACGAGCTCCCCACGTTGCTCTCTCGAGAACCTCGCCTCGCTAGTGCCTTTATAAGGAGCGGCAGAGGCTGCCGTCTCCTTCAAGCCTGATTTGGTTGAGGATCCCTCCCCGATTTCATCTCCTCCTCCCACGATCAAAACACCCACAAGCTCCGGTGGCCCTTCCTCCTCCTTTCGCCGCTCTGCGGCCATACCTTCAGTAGAGCCCACTCCTCCTCGTCATCCCGCGCTAGGCCGCACCAGTTGGCGCTCTCCCGACCTCTTCCTCGCCACCGTTACTCACCTCTGGGCTCCTTCGTCTCCGGTGCCGGCAGGTTCGCGTCGAGTTCCGCCTCCCTCCCTCTTCGTCAATTAGGTAGGTAAAAACTTTCCTCTCTCTCTCTCTCTGTTATTTCCCCCTTCCTAATTTACTATTTCAACCCACCGACCACCACTGTCCATCACCACCTTCTAAATCTCTGGCTGCCCTCCGGCGAGGCGTACTTGCCACTCCACGCCTCCATCGGCCTCGCCAGCTATCCCTTAAGCTCCGCGCCACCTCACTGACACCAAATCCACCCTCCATTCACCACCTAGCACCTCTAGACCACTCCCCGAACACACCCACTCTCACGCACGCAGAGTACCCTAGGCGCATGGCGACAGGCACTCTCACGTCTCGCCGACCCCTACACCACACTTGCCGCGCTCTGGCGAACCTCCCTGAACCTTTTTGACGTGGCTGCGAGGCCGTTTGCGTGTTTTAGGTTTCGCCCTCCTCGCCGCCATTAACGAGTAGCAGGAGCTGCTTGGCAGGCAGCTCCAGGCTTCTTCAGCTCCAGGCGTGAGCCCCAGGCGACGTGGAAGGGAGTTGTGCACACATCCAGGACTTCACTTGGGGTTGCAAGCCTCGGCTGCTGCCCTAATTGCTCGAAGGTTTCTCCTGCAGGTGCCCGAGATCGAAGGTGGGACTTTAGTCCCACCTCTAAGTGTATGGGCGCACGCCCACACATAAATTGGAAAAGTGTTATCGGCTGGTTGCCTCCGATAACACTGGGGTGAGGTCCCTCACCTGCTCACCAGGTCGCGTCCGCGACATTCCCAAGCGGATCTGACCCGACCCGACTTCCCACTCCTGTGCACTTCTCGCGCACCACCCACACCGGTGTGCCTGGACCCAGGCACGTGACCTGACCCAATTACCAGGCTCTGGGAGAGCTTACCAAAGAGAGATTCAGAAAGAGAGAGACATGGGGAAGGGGTAGGGTAGGTATTGCGCTGACGTTTGTGTGTATGCACAGGAAGGAAGAAAGGATAAGAGGAGCAGTGGCTGGGACTTAGCAGCGTAGGGAAGAAGGAAGGAAGGAGAATAGAAGAGGAAGCCAAGAGGAAAAGAAGGAGAGGCTGATCAGATAAGGCGTTTGAGCTCTGAATTAGACGTCGGTGAAAAAGAAGAGGCAGCAGCAAGAAGAAGGAAGAAGAAGAAGAAGGACGAAACTGCTGAAGACAGAGAAGAAGAGTGAAGAAGAAGGGCCAGAGCAGAAGAAAGAAGAAAAGAGAAAGAGGAACCGTAGCTGCTGAGAAAAAGAAAGGAAGAAGAAGCAGAGAAGCCCTTCAGAGAAGGAAGAAAGGAAAGGAAAAGAAAAGAAAAGAAGAGAAGAAGAGCTTGCTGCAGAGAAGAAAGAAGAGAAGGAAAAGGGAAAAAGAAAGAAAGGAGCAATTTTTACTCTCTCTCTCTCTCTCTCTCTTTTTCTTAATTTTTGTAAAACATTATATATTGTGAATTTATATGCTTCTAGAATTATAGTTTGCTCCCTGAGTTCGACCTTGGGAAACTTTTTATTTCCGAGCAACAAATTGTATTAAACTGGTGACCGTTTCTTTGTACTATACTACGACAAAACCTAGAGGGAACGCGACCAAGCTCATTTCTAGTGTAACCCTTGAGTGCATTCACATCCTCAAGATAACTAGGCATCGAGCTTCCTAGTTCAGAATTCGAGGGCATCAAGGCCCCTCCTTAGCACCCAAAAAGATATGGGTCCAAGTACAGTTGGCTCATAGGTGGAGTCATTGCTAGGTCATTGATGTTGTGCATTGATTCTTGACCTAGTGGGTTGGGGAGTTGGTTGTGGGTTAACATATTCATTTCTTGGGTAGGCATAGGGTTTAATCTAGGTTGTATACCTAAGGAACTCCCACCTTTTAGAACATTATCTAGTTTCTTATCCAAGTTCTCCACATTCTTTCAAACGAGTTCCACCTTATCTAAACGTTGTGCAATTAGCTCTAAATCAACCAAGTTTGAATTGTTGTTAACTTCATAAACTTCGCTTCTTGGTTGATTAGCTCTGTTAAAGGTGGACATTGAGGCATTGTTGAGGGAATTTTCACTCATATTCTCAAACAATTGAAAGTCTCCCTTAGCATCTTGACTCAGGAAATTGGCCCCACATGCCGCATCAGCAAAATTATTTAGATTATCACTTAACCCATAATAAAAAAATATGGGCTAAGTGCCACTTTGGAATCCCATGATGAGGGCAGTTCCGAGCTAAATCATTGAACCTCTCCCAAGCCTCATGTAGTTGTTCCCCAGGATTCTGCTTAAAGGTTGTTTTGGCACATCTAAGGGCATTAGTTTTTCCTATGGGGAAGAATTTCTTTAGGAATGTGCTTCTCAGGTCTTCCCAAGTTAGGATTGGTCTACCAATTGTCCTTAACCAATGTGCAGCTCTATCTTTGAAGGAGAATGGGAACATGTTCATCATTAGGGTGCCTTCATTCATGTTCCTAGGGCCAAAAGTTCTTATGTGTAGGAGCTCTTCAAGGTGGTGGAAGGGGTCATCTGATTCACGGCCATGGAAGTGGGGAATCAAGTTAATGATCTGAGGTTTGAGTTCAAAATCTTCCCCATCCTGAGGTACCCTAACAAAGGGTTTAGGTTGGGCATTAGGAGGTTATAAAAGTCATGGAGGGGCCAGTTTGCCCTTCCATTTTGGAGTCGAGTGATGGTCTGCACTATGACTTCCATCTATCGGTCATGCTTAATGATCTACCGTTTGGAGTCGAGTGATGGCCCTTCCATTTTGGAGTCGAGTGTTGGCCCTGCTTAGTGATCTGCCTTTGTAAGAGAGTCATAGGATCTAGATTTTGTTCATTGATCTCTTCTTCCTCGTGATGACTAGCCATTGCAGAGGGTTTAGATTCAGATCCTGGATAAATGTCTTCTCCTAGGATTTCTTTCTAATGGTGGTAGCAAATCAGGATTTTGAGATCTTCTACCTTGCATGCACCAGAAGAAAGTCTGTAGATGAGAGAGAAGACAAATGAGAGAAACCTCGCCTGCTCAATGCAAGCAATCAAACTGGTCCTTAGAGTGTCAACCCTAATTAGACCTGATCCTGGCTCCCCAAAACATGACTGGGTTAGATCAACCATTGAATTACTTGGCTAGCCAGAAGGGTGGGACCCTTTAGGACACCCCGCATGGCGGGATGCCACAAAAGGTTAATGCGGTTACCGCGCCGACCTTTCTTGTCTTCAGTGGGTCCAAGTAGACAAGGCCTTGACCTTAACCCAATCAAGTTTCAAGTCCTCAAGTCTATTAATCCTGCCTAGGGCACGTCTACTCAATTTTAGGTTTGGGTTTGATGTGCTTTTGGAATATGATGGGCATTAGGAGGGTGTTTGCCCTTAAAGTTGATTTTAGAGATGTAAAGTGCGCAGGCAAAGGGTTCACAAGCAAATTTTTATGATGAAGTATCTTTTAAGATTCAAATGCTTGTGTGAGCATGTTTTAGGGTTCACTTGATTAAATATTTTCAACCAAGGTTCTGATGAGGCATACAAAAGTTTTGCAAATCCCAATTTGTTTGATAGATTTCCTTTAAGTATGGAAATGCAAGTGTGCTCTATCCTTACGTGAAACCCTAAGCACAGATTGTTCCAAATGATTCTTTTAGGTCCAAAATGATGAGTGGTGTGACCCAAGTAATGAAATCAATTGGTCCTTATTACACCACTAACTAGGCACTCATAATATATTTTTTCAAGAATTTTAATGCACATTTTCTATTTTTTTTAGATTTAAACTGTATTGGGGGTTTTGCAGTCTATTTTGACCCCTTAGTTTGTGATTAGAGAATTCGTGCAATCAAACGAGCAAAAAATATTTTTCTCAGATTTTTCTAAAATTCTTGACTTTCTTAAAAATTCAATGCCATAAATTTCACTTCAATCGGAGTTATATGAAAATTCCTATGATATTTTGAATTTCAAAAAATCAGGAACAAAATCTATATTGATAACAAATTATTTCGAGAATTTTAAAAATTTTTCAATAACTTTGATTACCACAAAATTTGGATATGTTGTTCCTGCTTTGAAATCTACGTCCAGTGAAACGTTGAGAATTTTTGGGCAGGTAGATCTTTGAGAATTGAATTTTTAAGATAATGTTTTATTTCAACCTGAAATCAAGAGAAATATTGTTTTTCTTTTTTTTTTTTTAATAGGTAAACAAATTCTAACTAATCCTAGGGTTCAAGAAAATCCTAAATCTAACTAATCTAAACTATGGGTACTTACCTGAGCTTCAAATCCGCACTTTCTCCGTCGTGTTTGGTTAAGATTTCTTTGTTTCCTGCACACATGAAATCAGCGAAAAATGTACCGAGTTAGAAATCTCAAATACACACCGAAAAGCTTCAAAAATTTTCGTTGCCTCCCTGGCAACGGTGTCAACTTGTTCGGCACGTAATTCACATTTTAAAAGTTGTTTAGTTGTAGTATAGCATGAAAACACATCGACAAATAAATTTATAAAACTTCGGTGAGTACTAGGTCATTTACAGGGAGGCAATCTTGATTTTTGCAGAAGCATTTCAATAAAACTAATTCTAACTATATATATATATATATATGCATATAGGTATAAAGTAGATATTCAGAGAGTCAGAATTTTATTGCAATTAGATAAAGATTTTCACAATAGAAAATGCTAATAGAGATAGATAGATAGAAAGAGAGAGAGAGAAGAAAGTGGCAGAGAAACGATGCCGCTTGTGGGATGCTTGTGCAAGATGCGGCAACACCTCATATCCAAAGCGCCGAGACAGAGAATTGTAGAGAAGACGGTAGAAGAGATCTGGAGTTGATGGGAGAGAGAGATTCTAAGTTGATTCCTTCAACTGGGGGGCCCTGGGCCTTCTTTTGTAGTTTTGATGGAGGGCAAAAAGGGTATTTTAACCCTTAATCTCGTGCAACAACCCTTTGGCTAATCAGATCCGTTGATCGGGAGATCAACGGTTCTGATTTAACCTCAAAATAGCCTTCTACGCTAGGATTTACTCTGGTGGCGACACGTGGCACGTCGTGCATCGTCGATCCTCCATCACACGTCTTTAGATCCTCCTCACTCGCGCCTTCGTGTTTTCCTTCTCACTGCTCAAGCCTTAAAATCCCGCCTTAATGTCAGTCGTCCGATCATAACGAGCATTGCTGCCTTAGCATCAAAGTAACCGTGTGAGATCACGTGTACCCGCTACACACTCTAATTGCGCCACGTCACCACTCTACAGCTTATCCAGTTGCGTGCAATTGAGCCCGAGCATGCTCGCTTCAATTTCATGCAGTGCAGGGCTTGAACCCGCACCCCGCGCATGCACGCATGCGCACACGCGAGCCACTGCACTACGCAAACCTTTTGTTACATATACTTGTTTATTTGTATTTATGCTTATCCAGTCTGGGCAGACGACGTGGCACGCTTCATCCAACGGCCCGGAGCGTGTGGTGAGGCCTTCCTAGGTGGGACGGTGGTGAGTGAGAGGCTATGATGGCACCACGTGGCACCATCATGGCCGTCCATCTTCTTTTCTTTGTATCTGGTGCTGTAGACCTCTGATCGAGTTGATTTTTTGCGCAGTTGGACTACTATTGTTGATCTGGATTCATTCGTGCAGTTGGATTCTTTATCTGAGGCTTGGATCTTTGTCCTTTGCCTCCATCATCTCCATTCTTCTATGGACTGCACATGATGCTCTGGTTGTTTGATCGGGATGATTTTGGAAGCATTGGACTTCCGTCACCGTTCTGATCAGATCTGTCTGGTCTGATTTGACATTTGCAGCTTCGAATCATCTATGATTAAAATTCTCTCTTTTAGGTCATAAAATGATGATATTATCTATATGACTATTGAACTAACTAGTATGTGAATTACGATGCTTATGCATGCATTGACTCGAAGTTATGCTAGAATCTAGCTCAATTTAGGTGTTTTAGGTTGCATGATTGTTGTACAATCACCACCCAACCAAGGCCTACTCAAAATTTCTAGTCTGGACCACCTAAAGAAGATCATACATCTCTAATTCTCCAGACTTGGGTTGACATGCAAAAACAACACAAAGAAGGGATCTCTGAGTTACGAAATCAACTGGCCTAGCTAGCAAGTGCTTGCCAGCTTGGTGCACATCCCTCTCAGCCTCTTCCTAATCCGAATAACGTGCCGAACCAGAGGCACGTTATGAACTGATAGCGATTTCATGCGGTTTGTTAAATACATCGTTGTAACGCGCAAAATCGATCAACTCTTAAATTTATATTCTTAGATAGGGGAGTATCTAGGGTCGTCCAAGGAGGCCAAATGTTTGCAATAGTGATTCTCTTGCTTGGAATAAATCTCAACTTTCTTTTTGGTATTTTTCAATATATCATTTTTTTCGTTTTTCAATTAAGACAACATGTGAAATGGTGGCGGGAAGGTGATTTACACTTCAATTTAAAATACTACTTCTAAGTGGCAAGTAGAGCTTCTCCCTAAGCTCACTCTAGGCAAGTGGAGGCCTAGAATAATTAGGGAGAAGGAGTGAAGAATGCTAAAAACAAGCAAGTAGAAATGCAAATCAGAAACTGCAAAGAAGGCAACTAGATAAATGAAAAGTGTTTTACAAAAAAGGCCTAGTAGAGGAATGCTTCCACTACTAGAAAAATTAAAATAAAGAAAAGAAAACACAAATCCTCTAGATAGATGGTGAAGAAGAGGGCTTCTTGCTCTAAGGTTGGTGGCTCCCAAGCTTGAAAAGAATCCTCAAGCTCCTTCCTTGCTATGCTCCACCAAGGTGATGTCCTCCAAGGCAAGCCCTAAGGGGGGCATGCCCTAAGCTTCTCTCCAAGGGTGGACGTCCACCCTAGGTCCTTCTCCCTTTCCTGGCCGTCCTCCTTGAAGTGGAAGAGTCCTCCTCCTTGGCGTGGCCCAAGTTGAAGAGAGTGGGTAGAAGAAGGCACCAAAAGGGCTGGTGATGTGCCCCTTTAATCTCCTTCTCTACTCCTTCTTCTTGGCCGTAGGTATAGGTGGTATAGGTACCAAATTACACTAATGGAGGATGCCCCAAAATGGTGGTAGGTGGTGGGTTTTTATAGAATAGGAAGGGGGCTAAGGTGACCCTTGGAATGGAGGGCTAAGATGAAGAGATGGAGGTGGTTAAAGATCCCATGGCCAAGGTGAGTTGGCGCCACCTTAAGGGACACCTAAGGGGTGGTTATGGTGGTTGACACCCCTTGATGTTGGCGCCAAAAAGGATTCTAGAAGGTGGTCTAAGTTGGCGCCAAGAAGGGTTCTAGAAGGAGGGGTAGGTGGATGGCTAGGATGGATTATGTGGGTAGGTGTAGGGTGGATTAAGGGCTGAAAGTTGGCGCCAATATAGAGGTGGTTAGGGGTGGTTTTTGGCGCCAACTTATGGTGTCTTTTGGTGGTGATAATGGGGTGAAGGGATGGCTATGAGGTGGCGCCAACTTGAGTAGGGTAGCTAGCTTAGGTAGGCTTAAGTTGGTGGAGCTAGCTAGGGTTGAATTTGAAGGTGGTGGATGGCCAAGGAGCTGGTTGCTAGCTAAGCTAAGCTAAGATAAGATAAGCTAGCTTAGCTAAAGGTGGAGTAGAGGAGAAGGTGTTGGAGCTAGGGTTTGGAGGGAGGAGCTGAGGGGGAGAAGTCTGGAGCTGGAGCTGGCTGCTGCTGAAGATGCTGGCATGGGGCTACTCTAGCTGGCTTAGCTTGCTAGTTCTTTGCTAGTTGCTAAGCCAAGCTAAAGTAAGCTAGCTTCTACCATAATGAGCTGAGGTGAGCTAGGTCTGGTGCTCCCGGGGAGAATCAAGCTGGTTGAGGCAGCTAAGGTAGCTTACCTCAACTGAGTTGAGCTAAGCTGAGTCCCCGGGAGCTGGACTTGAGCTTCCTGAGCTGGGATGAGTTCTTCTTCAGCTGGCTAGAGTTGAGTGGAGTTGGATGTAGCTGGATCTGAGCTGGGGTGAACTCCTGTCAACTCAGCTGAGCTAGCTAGAGCTCCCTGTGGACTAGTGGGAGCTGAGATGAGCTAGACTCAGCTAAGTTGAGTTGGATCTGAGCTGACTTGAGCTAGGGTGAGCTAAGATGAACTCTCTTGAGCTACCATTCAGCTGAGATTAGCTGAATGGAGCTAGGATGAGCTATCCCTAGTTCAAGTGAGCTAGGTTCCAGCTGTGGTGAGCTGGATCAAGCTGAGTTCCAGCTAGTCTGGGCTTCTCCTTCACCATTTGCCTTCTTGAGTGCTAGGTTTTTAGGGATCTATATATCTGTACATCCCTAACACTCACAAAAACATATTAAAAAGATAATAAAAAATGCAATGCATGCTTAACCTAATTTATGCCTAAATGCAGCCCAAAAACCCATTTGTAGAGTAAAATCCTAAGAGGTAGGTTTGTTTTAATGCATAAGAATGATGATAAATTGGCGTTTATCATGAACCCAAATCTGGTCCAAGCTCACTTTGTTTATCAGGCCCCTTCTACCCCATCACCTGACGAGATGGATGCTTCAACTTCATACTCGGGATTTTAGCAAACAACACCTATTTTGCGCAACCCAAACTAGAACCAAGTGGGATTGAATTCTATTACTACCCGTAGTGGCAAAGCAGCACAGGACCCACCTTATCCAAACCACTCCTAGCCTGGTAATACAAACCCTAACCCTAGATTGGTCATCCAAGACACACCCATCCCAGATCAAGAGCCTGAGCCAATTCTAGAGGAACCATCTAAGGTTCCATTTCCTGAGGCCTTGACCAAGGGAAAAAGGACAGCCAAACCTGTGGCACCTAAGGAGGACCTGGTTAAGCTCTTTGAGCAAGTCCATTTAAACATCCCCTTGATGGATGCGATATGCCATATACCGACTTACGCATGATTTCTGAAAGACATATGTACACCTAAGCGTAAGCCGCGAATCAAAAGCGGAAACCTGATTGTACTGTCAGAGCAAGCCAGCTCCGTCATTTTGAGCAAACTCCCACCTAAGGCAAAAGACCCAAGCACCCCTCTAATCTCCTATGCAATCGGTGATATACAATTCGACTGAGCTTTATTGGACTTATGAGCCTCCATAAATTTGATATCTACATCCCTACTAGACTACTTCGAGGAATCTGAGCTTAAACCAACAGAAATGACTTTGCAGCTAGCCGACCAATCAATTAAGTCACCAAAAGGAATTCTCAAGGATGTCATAGTTAGGGTACATGATTTCTATTTTCCAGTGGATTTTATTGTCTTAGATATGGATGCTCTTGAGAATGTGAAGAATACACCGATCATACTAGGGAGACCCTTCCTAGCCACTGCTAAGGCCAATATCAATTGTGAGGAGGGCCAAATTGAATTAAAATTTGGGGGCAAGACACTAAAGATCGACATCTTTAAGGCCCAACAAGGAATTAATTGCGGAGTTATAGAACAGATTTGCGATATCTAGGCTGTGGTTAACGACCTATGTATTGAGGAAAACCCGACTATTTCTGATCAACCACAAGAGGATCAAAACCCGCAATTAGAGGAGTCTGAACCCAACCTAGACACACCCATAGCTCCTTCCTTTGCTCCTGACATCCACCGTGAACCACCTGCTGTTGCTGACAACTCGGTTATGGAATTAAAGCCTCTTCTCGATCATCTAAAATACACCTTTTTGGGTTCCAATCAGATGTTTCGTGTGATTATCAACTCTCGACTCATAATTGATTAGGAAACACGCTTGATTTTTGTTCCCTAGCAGCATCGGAGAGCCATTGGATGGACTCTCGATGATCTGACTAGAATCAGCCCTTCATATTGTACACATTACATCTACATTGAAGAGGGCTCACGACCATCCCGTTAAATGCAGAGATGCCTAAATCCAAATCTGCAGGATGTCGTGAAAAAGGAGATGATCAAGTGGTTAGATGCAGGAATCATCTACCTGATCTCTGATAGTCGGTGGGTGAGTCCAATCCAAGTTCTGCCTAAGAAGACAGGCTCACCGTCATCACGACTGAAACCGGAGAAACCATATCAACCTATATAACAAACTCGTGGAGAGTCTGCATTGATTACAGAAGACTCAATTCCTCCACGAAGAAGGATCATTTCCCACTATCATTCATTGATCACATTCTCGAGAAACTAGTGGGAAATCGATTCTTCTGCTTTTTGGACGGGTACTCCAGTTATAATCAGGTTGCAATCCATCCCGAGGACCAAGAGAAGACCACCTTCACCTGCCCCTTTGGAACATACGCATTCCGAAGGATGCCATTCGGTCTCTGCAATGCATCCACCACTTTTTAGCAGTGCATGCTTGCCATATTCTCAGATATGGTAGGTGAATATCTTGAAGTCTTCATGGATGACTTCTCAATATTTGGTGAATCATTTGATGATTGCCTCCTGCACTTGGTCTAAATCCTCAGGCGGTGCACTGACGTGAACTTTGTTCTTTCTTGGGAAAAGAGCCACTTCATGGTGCCTAAGGGAATTGTCCTGTGACATCTCATCTCTGAAGAAGGCATCCATGTTGATCAAGTCAAGGTGAATCTGATTTTCAAACTCCCTATGCCTAGCTCAGTCAAAGACATCTGATCCTTCTTGGGGCACGTCAATTTTTACTGTCGATTCATTCCCGATTTCTCGAAAATCGCACACCCCTTGACCAATCTTCTGTCAAAGGATGTCCCTTTTGAAATCTCCAAGGAGTGCACTCAGGCATTTATGATCCTGCGTGATCGAGTTACCCAAGCACCTATCTTGCAGTCTCCTAATTGGTCTCAACCCTTTGAGATCATGTGTGATGCATCTGATTATGCTATAGGGGCAGTACTTGGGTAGAAAATAGGTGGGAAACCCATGGTCATCTACTATGCTAGCAAGACACTTGATGAGGCTTAGCGGAACTATATAGTTATTGAGAAAGAGCTGCTAGCCATAGTATTTACCTTGGAAAAATTTGGATCATATCTTTTGGGTTCCCGTGTTATCATATACTCAGATCACACTACAGTAAGGCACCTCCTTGTGAAGAAGGATGTGAAACCTCGACTAATCCGCTGGATCTTGCTGTTGCAAGAATTTAAACTTAAGATTCATGATAAAGGGGGAAAGTAGAACGTGGTAGCTGACTACTTATCCCTCCTTCCTTTTGACAGTATCGACCCTTCCGGCCCCATCATAGAACATTTTCCCGATGAACACCTCCTGACTATTAGTATGGAACTTCCTTGGTTTGCTAATTTATTGAACTACTTGGCATCACATCAGATCCCATCCGATTGGTCAAAGGCCAAGAAAAACAAATTGCTTTCCGATGCCAAGTACTATATGTGGGAAGATCCGTACCTCTACCGCACTGGTGCTGATCAGATCATTAGACGGTGCATCCCAAAAGTAGAAATTCAGGACATTTTATCCCTCTGCCATGACCAGGCCTGCGACGGACACTTTTCCGGACATAAAACTGCAGCAAAAGTCCTCCAGTGTGGCTTTTATTGGTCCATGATTTTCAAAGATGCATACGATCACTATAAGGCATGCACTCGTTGCCAGACCTTGGGCAACATGAGCCATCGCAATATGATGCCTTACAACCGATTCTCATATGCAAAATCTTCGACATCTGGGGGATTGATTTTATGGGACCCTTCCCTGTTTCGGATGGCTTCGAATATATTCTTCTCGCTGTTGACTACGTGTCCAAATGGATCGAAGCCATTCTGACCCAAACCAACAATCATAAGGTGGTAATCAAATTCATTCATCAGAACATCTTTTCTCGGTTTAGGATTCTACATGCCATTATCTCTTATGGAAGGACCCATTTCACAAATGGTCAGTTTAGATCACTGATGACCAAATACAAGGTGTCACACCGAATCTCTACTCCTCATCACCCCCAAACCAACGGTCAAGCTGAGCTATTGAATTGGGAGATCAAGAAAATCCTTCAGGTCACTGTCTGAGTTGACAGGAAGGATTGGTCATCTCGACTTCCGGAAGCCTTGTGGGCCTATAGGACTGTTCACAAAACCCAATTGGGCATGTTTCCTTTCAGATTGGTGTATGGGAAGGCATGTCACCTCCCCGTCGAGTTGGAGCACAAAGGCTATTGGGCTGTACGGAAGTGTAATCTAGATCTTTCTAAGGAAGGAACCCATAGAAAGCTTCAAATGAGCGAGATCAATGAATTATGCAATGCGTATGAGAACTCGTGAATTTACAAAGAGCAGGTTAAGGCTTTTCACTACAAGCACATATCCAGAAAGATCTTTCACCCTGGTCAGAAAGTCCTACTCTTTGATGCCAAACTCAAACTGTTCCCAGGAAAACTCAGATCAAAATGGATTGGACCATATCTTATCAAACGAATCTTTGGAAATGGAGCCGTAGAAATCAACCAACCCAGCCTTGATTCAGAACCTTTGTCGTGAACGGTCAGTGACTTAAGCCGTTTATTGAACTCACCGATACGAACATGGCTAAGGTATCTTTTGATCTCCATTCACCCTGAGCTTATTGCGCTTGGCTAATGGCGTTAAACTCAGTGCTTAACGGGAGGCAACTCGTCATTTTGAAAAAACCTGAAACCCTTCTTGACACATCTTTTGTTGAACTCATATTGAACTTTAGGGTTCGTCGATTAGAATAATCAACTCCACCTCTAGTACCCATACCCAAGCTCGAAATCATCCGCAACAGTCACCTCGACCCGGCCACCTACCCAAAACTTGTTCTAATGAATGATCTAAGCTGAACTCGAACCCACCTAATTTACAATGAGGACATTGCAAATCGTAGGCATGGGAGGGTATTAAAGTGTAAAATGCTGTGAGAATAACTTCACAAGGAAGGGTTTCATCAAAAAAATCACATATTCCAAAAAAAAATAAAAATAAAAAATTGAAAAAGAATAAAAATAGGGGAAGGGAGGAAATTTTGAATTGATTGCATATCATTTTTGAGGAGAAAAAGGGGAGGAGATAAAAATGTCAAAAAAGAGCATAATTTGGAAAGAAAGAGAGATAGTCATTAGTAAAAGATTAAGGAATTGACTCAGTTCTAGACCAAATCAAAAAGGAAGAAAATGAAAGACAAAAAGTTCTAAGAGACAAAAAGAGATTAGTATGAACACTGATCTTAGGCCTCTTGGGCTGTAACTCTAGGCTTAAAAATTCAAGTACCCATTAAGATCTAGATAGTCCTCAAGAGGTTGGGGAAAATGCGAAGCTTATGTATTAGGTCTAAGGCTTAGGGATTATTTGGCCTCATTAATTGACCTCTGGTTTGCGGGACTCGATAACCTAAGCACCCCAATCCACACATAGTCTGGTTCAGTGTGCTTAATTATCTAAATCACGCAAAGGCATTAAATCTATTTTGAAAAGGTTACCTAGATTAGGAGCGGCTAATCAACACAAGTTGATTTGGACGATGATAAAGACACATCTATTTAGGTTAAAATGGCTATTCATGTATGTTCCTAGGCTTAGATTTACATTTCATGCTTCAAATATTGCATAACATGCATCATTTTGCATTTAGAGTAGTATATATTTTAGATTAAGTAGGTCCTTTTTATGGTCAGGAGAGAAGAAGACTTATTTCAGGGCCTCGAATGGATGATCAAGCCATACGGATTTGATTAAGACGACGATCGGAGTTTAATGCCTCTGAAATCATCTAGATCGGAGAACCGTAGCATCATATGAAGACCGAGGAAGATCAACGGCCAGGGGGCAATGTGACACCCATACGAGTTTCGGATGGAAAATCTGACCATACGGATGGATCTGGAGCGATGATCGCAGTCCAGTAGCACGGGAATCATCTCGATCTGAGCACCGTGGCACCCTCTACAAAAGAAAGAAGGATGGATTGCCTAGGTGGTGCCATGTGGCTCCATCCAGGCCACCCAACGTCGGTTAGCAGCAGCAGCGCATGTGCACAGCCGTAGCTGCTCATGCGCAAGGCACGGGGATCATGGCCACGTGATGCATGCACCAGTAGAGCGCACACCAGCAGAGCGGATCTTCAGCGATGCGCGCCTTTAGTGATTCTTGTAGCTATCACTAATGGTCTGCGCACGCCAGCAAGAGGATTTGAAGTGTGGATCTTCAGCGACGTTTATGGATGTTAGTAATGACTTAGATGTGAGTTTGTTCTTCATCCTCCACTATAAAAGGACCTACCCACCACCATTCCAAACCATCTCTTCCTTTCTTCCTCTCACCACCTCCAAGGCTCTAGAGAGTGCTTGTCCCAAGCTGGGGATGCTCCTCTAGAGTAAAACCAAATAGTTTTCCCTCCCCTCATCCCCATTCGTGGAGCATCCCGTGGTCATCCTTTCACCACCCTTGGGGAAGAAGATCCTCGCTGCGACGCCGTCCTACCCCATCCTCCGTCCTCCAGCTTCGTCCTCCTTCGTCCTGCTCCTCACCACCTTCGTCCGGGCGACGTTAGAGTGAGTTGTCCTCCGAGCAACAGTTGAGGGGGATTTCTCTCACCCCATTCTATCTTTTTACGCTTTCGTAGTGTAGATTTTTCCCGCTTTCGTAGTGTAACAAATAGTTCTTGATGAATAGATGATTGTTTCTCTCTCTCTCGTCCCCCCTCTCTCTTATATTTTGCAAGTAGATAAAGTTTTCATTGACCTAATCTCTTGCTTGTTAAAAATACAAAAAAATTAGAAAAGATGAAAAAGACCAAAAACAAATAAAAGAGAAACACGGATTTCATAAAACCAAACGTTTGCCTCCCCGTGTTCAACCCAGGACTCACTTTTCGAGTTTCGATTATAAATTTTATTTGACCACGAGTTTTGCAACTACGACGATGGGTTACTTGTAACCCTGATTTCAAACATGCGAAACACGTGCGACCATTTTGGTGCTGTTGCTGGGGAGGCAAGGGAATTTACTTTATTGTTTGCTGCGCTTCTTTGCATTTACATAACACTAACCCCGCTTATCTCTGATCTATTGTCTTTCAGGTACCCTAGCATGGAGATCCAAGTGCGGTAGATCGGAGTAAAGTGCGGGTAGAGTGTTTTGTAAGTGTCCCCCACACCACCCCCACCTTAGTTTTCATTCCATAACCTAATAACTCAAACCCAAATCAACTTAGGTGCTTTTTATAAACCCTAGGATAGATTTGGTTGTCTGTTTGCCACCTCCTATCCTCCTACCACCACTTATCCCCAAGATGATTACTATTCTGACTTGACTTGTAATTACCCATCCACTAGCCGGGATAACTTTGATTGGGGATACGAATCCAGACCTCAATGTCCAAGGCCTAACCCTGGAAAACAAGACTATGATTGCTATCCTTCCCAAACCTACAATGATTATGGATCTCCATCCTTTGATGACCAAACCAACCCGATCTACAATCAGAAAGGATATAATGAGTATAACACCTACCCTCCCTAGTATTCCACTGAATATAGGTTGCCACCATCCTTTGAACAACCTAGAATGACTTACTTTTAGGGAGGGACCCGAGAACCTCAACATCTTGACTCCCCTATACTTAACCCAAACCCACCCAAACCTGAATCTAACCAGTCGGTTCAGGTGAACCAGATCCAGGATATGGTGTTGGATAATTTGAGGAACACTATACAATCTTTAGAAGCTCATCCAACATCATGCACTGAAACACTAGAGCCTATGATCAAAATGATTGATGAACTTAATAGTTCTCTATTGGATTTGCTCCAAAGTGTTAGGGATAGGGACCTGGATGAGTTTTTTTTTGGGAAATTATCGAGGTTGAGGATGAAATTTGTGGTTGCCCTAGTCAAATCCTGGGATGATTCTCAAGATGAACCCCCTTCAGGAGAGCCAATGTCAGAACCCGCTCAGGCGCCTGTCGGGGGGGATACATTTTCTGAAATCGGGGATGACTAGGTTGGGCTAGAGCAACCCATTGAGGATGAACCGATTGATTCACCAGAGATCCCCAAGCCAGGGAGCGAGGAAAAATATGTCTCTTTTAGCTAGGAAATGACAATCGATTTTGAGACATATATAAATGAGGATCATGAATTCTTTGATTTTGAGGGTGAAGAATCTTTTGGTGAAGTCTCATTTGAACTCAAGGAAGAGGATTCTAGTGAGACGATTAGGCTCGAGGAGTATGACAAACTATTTGATAGCTTGATCATTGAAGATTATGATCATGTTGGGGTTAACTTTGACGATTCGAATCTTGATGATTCAATCAGTAGTTCCATTCCTCAAACACACCCTAATGAATTGAATGATGATATTTTTGAAATCACCAAACCCAAGTCAATCTTGATTCAACCACAATTATTGGACTTGGGTACTTTAGATGGGGTGTACAACGATTTGGAGGTCCCGGAAACATTGATTTCAGAGGATAGGAAGTTGGAAATAAAAATTTGGGAGGCTAATTCTGAGAGAACTTTGATTTTGGATCTAAGGGTACCTATTGACCTGAAACCACCTATCTTCTATACGGACCCTTATAATATCTTTCACATGCAACCCAAGCCTGGAATAACTGATTATTTTTCTGAGCTGAATGTTAAGTGGACATCTGAAACTAGTGAACCAGATCTACCTATTGTCCGCCACTTTGGTCTTAGGTTGCACACCACAAAATCGTAGGCTCGACCCTGCAAACACAACAACCTTCGATTCAGGGTGATTTTCATCCAGAACCTGAGAACCACTCGACCCTGGGGCATGGATCTGCACCATAATCTGGTCCACGTCTGTGGACATCTTTTGTTGGCAGGTCTGAGAATCAATATTTTTATTTTTATTCTAACCCACACTTGTGAATTCTCAAATTCTTCTTTGTATGTATGTTATGCCTAGCTGAAGGCATTAAACTTAGAGCATGTGTATACATTCTTCTCTCTGCAGAGTTGACTAGATTTTCACGACACTCAGGTGATATTTTGTTTACTCCACCCTTTTCATGTTTTTATTTTTTTAATGAGAACATTGCATTATTTAGGCATGAGGGGGTGGATAATCAATTCCTGAAATCATTATGTTAAATCCATAGAATTTCTTTTAGTTTCTTATAAAATGAAAAAAAATTTGAAAATTTGCAAAATATAAAAAAAAAGAAATTAGGAAAAGAGAACTTAGACATTTGGAAGTTATTAACTTTAGGAAATGATACGAGAGGACCTAAACACTTAGACTCTTCAGGTCTTCGGGCTTAATTAGCCCAGGTGTCCACTCAAATGTGGACTTAGTCTTGAGTCCTCGCCAATTCAAATTCATTTTCAATTTGGCTGATAAATTGGGATGATAAGTATGCGACTTATCAACCCGCCCTTTGATTTGGGGGGACTTTAAGCCTAAGCATCTACACACATTTTTTGCACTGACTCACTTTTCAGTGGTTTCTTCGGAAATTGGGTAGCTAATGAACTATCTAGGGTGGTATGGCTGGCAAGTTATCATTGGTAACAGCTCATCAGTCGGTTGTCCAGAGCCCAATCACAAGACCATTTTCATTGTACTGCCTTTAGGTAAATCTTAGATCAGGGAAGTCACCTACTTAAAAAAAAAGCAAACAAACAAAAAGAAAAAGAAAAAAAATAGAAAAAGGAGAAAAAAATTAATAAAAAAATAAAAAAAACTACACTTCACCGCACGAGTAATAGCCCATTGGCTTGTTATCCAGAACCCAGCTCATAAAAAAATGCACAATAATTCCTAAAACACTTACGGAAGAAGTGGGGAAGTAGTATAAACCGGGGAGATATACACTGGGCTCGCTCTTGTGTTGATCCCATAAATAAAAGTAGGGAGAAAGCTACCGTTCAAAAAGATAAACCTTTAGGAAAGGTCACCTAGGGTCGTAGAAACCCGAAGTCCATTTTTACGGTCGTCTAGTGAGTCTTTTACTATTTTCATAAGATGTTGAGGACTTAGAGTTATTTTCGAGTCTTGGGTGGGTCGAGTAGTTATAAAAAGTTATTCCAAAACTCTTAAACTCCAAAAGTACAAAAAATTAAAAAAGAAAAATAATAAAAAATGTATCTTCCCTTTTCAAATAAGGTGAGGATTTGGGCAGTCTGCATTCTGGCAGGCACCCGGGTACTGTTGAGTTTTCGTTGTTTAGGACCTTAGTTGATATTTTCTATGGTTAATAAACGACTTAAGCGTAAGCGATCTAATCTTAATTTTGATTTTATACCGAGCATGTAGTTTAATTTTGCTAGGAACTAGCAAAAGATTTACATGGGGGTATGATATAGACACATCTATTTAGGTTAAAATGGCTATTCATGCATGTTCCTAGGCTTAGATTTGCATTTCATGTTATAAATATTGCATAATATGCATCATTTTGTATTTAGAGTAGCTATATATATTTTAGGTTAATTAGGTCCTTTTTATGGTCAGGAGAGAAGAAGACTTATTTCAGGGCCTTGGATGGATGATTGGATCGTACGAATCTGATTAATATGATGATCGAAGTCTAACCCCTTTGAAATCGTCTAGATTGGAGAACCGTAGCATCGTACGAAGATAGAGGAAGATCAATGGCTAGGGGGCAATACGACACCATACAGGTTTTAGATGGAAAATTCGACCGTACGGATGGATCCGGAGTGACGATCGTAGTCTAGCAACGCGGGAATCATCTTGATCTGAGTATCGTGGCACCATCTAAAACGCTGGCCAATAGCAGCCACGCACGTGCACAGCCATAGCTACGCTTAACAGCAGTGTAGCACATGCCAGCACACGTGTGTGCAAGGCGCGGGGAGCATGGGCGCGTGATGCGCGCGCCAGCAAAGCGCGTGCTAGCGGAGCGGATCTTGAGCGACATGTGTCTTTAGTGACACTTGTAGCTGTCACTAATGGTCTGCGCATACTAGCAAGTGGATTTGAAGGGTGGATCTTCAGCGACAGTTGCAGCAACGTTTATGGATGTCAGTAATGACCCAGATGTGAATTTGTTCTTCATCCTCCACTATAAAAGGGCCTACCCACCACCATTCCAAACCATCTCTTCCTTTCTTCTCTCACCACCTCCAAGGCTCTAGAGAGAGCTTGTCCCAAGCCTGGGATGCTCCTCTAGAGTAAAACCAAATAGTTTTCCCTCTCCTCATCCCCATTCGTGGAGCATCCCGTGGCCATCCTCTCACCGCCCTTTGAGAAGAATATCCTTGCCGCAACGCCGTCCTGCCCCATCCTCCATCCTCCAGCTCCATCCTCCTTCGTCCCGCTCCTCACCACCTTCCTCCGGGCGACGTCAAAGCAAGTTATCCTTCGAGCAACCGTCGAGAAGGATTTCTCTCACCCCATTCTATCTTGATGAATAGATGATTGTTTCTCTCTTTCTCTCTCTCTTATATTTTTGCAAGTAGGTAAAGTTTTCATTGGCCTAATCTCTTGCTTGTTAAAAATACAAAAAAATTAGAAAAGATAAAAAAGACCAAAAATAAATAAAAGAGAAACATGAATTTCATAAAACCAAATGTTTGCCTCCCCGTGTTTGACCTGGGACTCACTTTTCGAGTTTCGATTATAAATTTTATTTGACCATGAGTTTTGCAACTACGATGACGAGTTACGTGTAACCCTGATTTCAAACACGTGAAACATGTGCGACCAGACGAGTTCCCGACGCGAAGAGGTGGGGAATTCCCCTCGAAGATGCGCAATAACATATCGTCTCCTTGGTGCCTGTCTCCTAAGATATCTAAATATCCTACCGGGGGCATGTAAGCACCTTGTGCTAGTTCAGATGTGGTGGTCAGGCCTGGATAGGTGTGTTAATATGATGATTTTATCATTGAAGTGTGTATAGTGGTTAACCTAAATCGGACCTAACCATCTCTTTACAAAATTTTTAACCTGGCCTACTTGATTTTATCTTGGTCACTTTTAGGCCCAGGGTCGAACTCAGGGAAGTGGGGTTAGAAGTCAAGTTTCTACGCCTGTCCTACTACGAATCTCTTCCGTTCGTTTATTGTGTTTTTGGTGTTTTTCTATTGAGATTTTTTTCTGATAATCTTTGTCCTTGAGGCACATCCTCAAAATTAGGTTCTTGGCTTTGAGCCAAATCAGGGTTCCAAAATGGGTCTTGCCATTCGCAAGATGGAGTACCTGCAAGTCAAGACTTATCTTTTCTCTTTTATATATATATTTTTATCTTTTTACTAGCATGAAAGAGAAGTAGAAATAAAGTAAATATAGTATATATATAGGTATATATTATATATGTATAAAGGGGCGGGGGTGGAGGCAGAGATGGAGTGTAGCACGGTGCCGAGTAGGTCGTCGTCTAGAAAGATGCAACCAACAGGATGAGGTGCCGCGTGGAGTGTAGGATGGATGGTGGAAGATGTGTGTGACCACGCTTTTTGTACGCATGTATCGGGGAATATCAGTAACTGGTGCAGATATTCCCGCGATACCACGTATGGTAAATAATGTGAAAATATATATGTATATGTATATATGTAAATATATCTATATGTATATATATATATGGTTATAAATATGTAGGTATATATATGTAGTTATATATGTATATATATATGAGTATATATATATGTATATATATATATATATATATAAGTATATGTATAGATAGATATATGTGTATATATATATATATATATATATATATATATAGTGATATATGTATATAGATATATGTAGATAGATATGTATATATATATATATATTTGTATATATAGTTATATAGAAAGATATGTATATATGTATGTATGTATATATATATATATGTATATAAGTATATGCACATATGTAAATATATATGTATATAAATATATGTATATATATCAATATATATATATGTATTGTATATATATATAAGTATATAATAATATATAAGTGAGAGTGTGTGTGTGCGAGAGTGTGAGTGTGTGTGTATGAGTGTGTGCAAAGAAAGAGTGAAGGAGTACTGAGAGAGAGAGAGAGAGAGAGCGCTGCTGGAGTGAAGGCTAGAGGGTTAAGTTGTCCGCGGTCTCAGGGTCGACGTCTGGTGGTTTCACGCGCACGCGCAGGTGCGTATACGCGTAAAGAGGCGTGTGCTGGAGGGCGATGGGCGCGAAGAGGACCGCAGTGTACAGCGTTGTGTGGAGAGCTGGAGTGGGCGCACGCAGGCGCACGCGGGGGAAGGGAGATGCGGACGGGAGTGGGTGCTGGCAGAGGACCGCATGCAGACGCGTGGGCAGGCGCTGGAGTGGACTCGGGGCGGGACACGAGCACGGGCAGTGGCCGGTAGCGGCTCGTCGGGTGACTGGATAAGTGAGAAACTTATCGGTCACCCCACTGTAGCTACAGTGTTCCGCAGAAATGCGTGAACAGTGGCTACAGTGGCCGGGCGAGCCGCGCAACCGGGAGCGGACGGTGCTGTGAGTGCGGGCGGCTTGCGGCTGGTGCTCGCGGGCTGGCGTGCGCGTGGAAGGGGTGTGCCGGCCGGTGGCTTGCGGGAGGGACTTCGCGACGGAGCGCGCAGAGAGGGCTGGGTTATGGGCGAAGGAGCGCAACAGGGCGTGCGGTGGCCTGCAGGTGTTGGCTAGTGTGTGCAGTGAAGCTTGGTCGACCATTGCAGGGGTGCGCGGTGGCCGGTTGCCGGTGGAAAGATGAGTGCAGTGTGAAGAAGCGGGAGGCGAGGGTGCCTGCAAGCGCACGCTGGAGGCGAGAGCGGCCTGCAGGCGTGAGTGGAAAGGGCTGGGGCGGCTGCTGCTGCTGTTGCTGCGTGCCGAGCTTGGAGCTTCAAAGCTTGATGCTCCTGCTCCAATGGCTGAAGTGGCTTGGATGCTGAAACAGGGAAAGAACCACCACGCCCACCAGCTCTTTGATGAGCTGGGAGGTGGTGGGGTCACGGTGGTGGTTGTGCACCACCATGAGGTACTCCTGCCTGCAGAGTGTCTCCTCAGAGGAGGAGGTGCTGCGCAGAGAGGGAGAGGGGAGGGGGCGGCCTGGAGAAGAAGTGGAGCTGCTGTGTGGGTTCTTTTCGTGGGACCAGGCTCCGCTGCAAAGAAGGAGCCGTGCTCTTTTTAAAGAAGAAGAATGCATGCACAGCCATGCCCTGGCTGTGAATGGCTTGGCAGGGAGAGGTTGCATGCGGCTGGCAGGGAGAGGTGTTGTAGAGCATGGTGCAAGGAGGAAGGTCCAGCCATGCCATGCAGCCGCGGGAAGAATTCAAAGTCAAGTAGAAATAAAAATAAAAAGATGGTGAATTTTGCAAAGATGCACTTGAGGAAAAATTGTTAATTGCCAGGCCATTTATTTCACTCTCCTCCCCTCTCAATTAAATGCATGCATGCATGTATTTTCACAAATGCGACTATGAAAACCTAATATGCATTGGTAATGCTAGGAAATGGCATAAGACGACGCAATTGCAGGTGTATTTTTGCGGTGTAATCATACCCCCATGCCTATCTTTTACTAGTACCTAGCAAAACATTTTTTTTTTGTATTGTATTTTGAAATGATCTTTAGTTGAAGGTTTTCTCCTGAGGAAACATAGGCGTGTTTATTGTTGGATATTGTGAGAACCAATTGTAGAGAAGACTACCAGTACTTTAAGTCTCACATGACATAGATCATCTCTCTACTAACCAGGACTCTTGATATTTAAACTTTAAGTACGATTTCCAGGACTCAGGAGGTTTTTGCCATACTCGAGAGCTCAAGAGGTTATGGCTTGTGCTTAGTGAAGAATCAAGACTGACCAGATGAACATTAAGACTCAAGCCCAGGGTTTCACGAATTTTTAAGTATAGGTTGGTCCCAGTTTCATCTCATGTCTTCGGATTGGCCCTTAAAAAGATGATGGAAACTCAACTCTCATTTTCTGGCATTTATGGCTCAAAGAAAACAAGGTATTTTTTGAACATGATGGTCGGTATAAGATTTATGGAAGATTCTAGATCAAGCAGGGCACGGTTAAAATTGCAGCCTTGGATGCTACAGGAAATCAGTGGTGTGCCCGGATCTTTCTGCTTAGGTGGTAGGTTTGACAGTATAGCACAACTCGCATGAGGCGAGAGAACCACTGGATTCTTGGTTTTCTTTGACTGTCGCTTGGGTGTTGTGTAGTCTTTGAAAAATTGGGCGATAGTAGGTATGTGATCGATAGCCTCGAGCAGGGGAACCTTGATTTCTACATCCCTAAACAAACTACGCAGGTTATCAAAGGCCTGTGTACCTTTCTTTTTGCCTTTTGGCTCCCTCAGTAGAGCCTCAGGGAATGGAACTGATTCTAGCACCAATTTAGGTGTATCGTCCTCTCGCGAATGCGGTGCGCATCCCGAATGAGAGGGCGATGAAGAAGACGGGCCAGGATTAGGTCGAGGCGGATCGACAGTCTGCTTATCGCTCCTCGTAGTGATCGCATTGGATGATGCGGGTCCAGTGGGATCATACAGTGGAGGAGGGTTTGCAATAGGGACATAAGAGTGCGGTGCTACAGCGGGATTAGCCTGAAATCCCGGTGGAATGCTCGGAGCCTGCAGAATCTGATTAACCTGCCCCTGAGAAGGTCGTACCTGTGGTTGAGGACCACGGGGTACGAAGTTTCGTGGGTTTGGAACAGGTTGGGCGGGAAGAGTGCCCTGAGATCGAGTCGCCATGCGTAGTTAACTGATCTCAGCATTTTGCTGCGCCAATTGGTGCTGAAGAGAGGTCATGTTCTCTTCATGGAACTTTGACATTTCCGTCATCATTCGCATCAATTTGTCAAGAGGACTTGATTCGTGTTCAGTTTGCGGCACGTAAGGGCTTGATGGCGGATTTGCCATAGGATTAGACTAGGCCCTTGGGATGACGAGTGCGGACGGTCGCATTGGTCCACCCACGAGGTTTTGGCACTGCGGGTTGTTGGACCATGCGAAGTTCGGATGATTTCGCCACCCTGGGTTATAAGTGGCAGAGAACGGGTTGTTCCCCAGGGCGCATGCATCTTCTATGCCAGAAGATGCGTCCGCATGTAAGTATGCGTCCGAGCACATGGAGGCTTGGTCCTCCGTGTCGAAATACTGGCTCGCAGAAGCCAGATCTACATGACTTATCGAGTTACTCGGCGCGACACTCGGTAAGGAAGGTCTTACGGGGTTTCTCGGGATAAGCCTGGTGTTGGAAGAATTGGGATTGTGACGAAGTGGTGAGGTAGGGGTGCTTGCCATAGAACGGGCAGGGTTGGCCAGAAGCTCGTCCAGCTTCTTGTGCACGACGGGGACTTCATCCAGTTTTTATGTGATAAGGCTGAGATCAGTGGATGAATGGGAGGGTCCTGTGTCAACTTTGTGGACATTTCGGGGCTGGATGGTACGATTAAAGGCGACAATGGAGGCATTGTTCATTGAGTTTTCACTCATATTTTCAAACAATTCGAATGCTCCATTCTCGTCTTTATTCATAAAATTCCCTCTGCAGGAAGCGTCTACAATCTGCTTCAAAGTCTCATTTAGCCCGTAGTAGAAAATCTGGGCTATATGCCACTTAGGTAGACCATGGTGCGAACACTTCCTGAGGAGGTCATTATATCTCTCCCATGCCTCATGAAATTGTTCGTCGTTTTGTTGCGTAAATGAAGTGATAGCCCGACGAAGTGCATTGGTTCGCCCGATTGGGAAGAACTTCTTGAGAAATGCTGTTTGCATCTCTTCCCAAGAGTGGATGGTTCTCCCAAGGGTGCATAACCATTGCGACGCTTTATCTTGCATTGAAAACGGGAACATTTTCATGAGGACTATAGGTAACCCGATATTTCTAGGTTTGACTATTTCAGCCAATCGGGTTAGGTCTTGCAAGTGGAGAAAAGGATCTTCACTTGCAAGACCATGGAAGTGAAAATTTATTAGGCCAATCATATTCGATTTCAATTCAAAGTTGTCCCCGCCCATGGGGACCCGAATTTGTCCTATGGTCTCTGTAGCAGCGGGATTCTGATAAGAGCTAAGAGACCTAGGTTCCTCCTGTTCGGGAGGGTTCTGCATTTCCTCCAATGTTTCCTGAATGGCTTCAATTTGTTCGTTATACATTTCCATTTGGGCTTGGAGGCAAGTTATGGGATCTAAGGCTCCACCACTTGGTGGGTTTTGAGGGCGGTTTCCTCCCTCGGGATTTGGAGGTGGGCGTGCAGCCATGTTTGTGGAGGAGGAGGATGATTTGGCTTCTTTTCTAAATTTATCAGGCAATTCACACAGTTTAGGGTTTTGTGACCTCCTCCCAAACATGCACTACCATAGGAAGAATTGGGGAGATAAGAAGGGAAAAGAGATGAGAGAAATGATGCCGCAAAGGTACACTTGATGACAAATCAATTCAATCAAATTCCTAACCTCTACAGTGTGCCCTTAGACCTAAAAATCTAAGTTACCTACTATCACGAACTACGGAACCGAATGCGAGCACCGCAGAACCAACTGGCCAGATTAAAAGGCCGTTTACCCCAGTCTTAGACACTAGATAGCACGCAGGAACCCTCACCAGAACGTACGCACTACACGCAGGTAGTTATACCTCCAATCCTTAATAAGGGTCAAGTTACTACCAATTTTAGTTAGAGGCTTAGGATCAAGTGCTTCTGGAATGTGAAGGGAGTTGTTTACGGGTAATGCCCAAGTGATTGATTTTTCAAGTGTGTAAAACAAGCATGCAACAGGGAAATCTCCCCGAATTGAAGTTTTTAATTGGTGAATGGTTTTTAGAGTTCAGCCTTAAGTAGTATGGATTTTAGGATTTCGCTGAAATACCAATTCAACCAATCTTCGGGTTTTGCAAGAATACAAGTTTTCTTCTAAGCCCAACAAACCTTTCTTCAATGTCAATTGGTTAATGCATGCTAAAATGCAATGGGCTTCCCTAGATGGAGATTTCTATGTGTGGATGCACGAATCAATTTTAGATTAGTGTGAAAGGGAGCCAAAGCACTTCAATTCAAGTGCTCCCAATCACCAAAATGATGTCCACACACAAGGCTCAACCAAAAGATAAGGAAAATCAGATTGTTGGGGTTGAAGTATTCGGGATCGAATCTTAGGCAAGTTGAAAAGTCGTGGTGGGGTTGGAATCAACTCAATTCCAAGTCTCCCCACCAAAAATGTGATCTCGAATTTGCAGATAAGTGAGGCAAAGAGGGGTGCAATCAATCTTTTTATGTTTGCCTCAAAGAATACTTCCCACGACAAAAAATTCAAGAATCAAGATTCTTGGAATTTCGCTATGCGAAGTAAGGCGGAAAATCCCAGGGCGGTGGGAGTAAAGACAATCAATCAAACAAGTGAATTTTAATCCACTTGCCCCAAGAGATCCCAAGAAGTTTTTCTAGTTTTTAATTTTTTTTTTTTTATTAAGGTGACAAGTTAACCTAAGTTGCTAAGACAAGAAGACCTTCTTGTTCGGCAACGTGTGCGAAGCTCCAATGCAGTGTCAGCATCTTCACGATCTCGTTCCTGCCTTGGATCTACCCACGTCTCCGACTTCGTCTGCTTGTCTTCTCCTTGCAACAGGTTTACCTGCACACCAAAAACAAAAACACCCATGAAGAGAAGGGTGTGAGAAGAAAAAAATTACAGGAATGGAGTAAAAACTTACTTGAAGGCGCACTTCCCTGGCAACGGCGCCAGAAAAGATGGTGGTCGGGCCCGGATAGGTGTGTTAATATGATGATTTTATCGTTGAAGTGTGTATAGTGGTTAACCTAAATCGGACTTAACCATCTCTTTAAAAAATTTTTAACCTGGCCTACTTGATTTTATCTTGGTCACTTTAGGCCCAGAGTCCAACTCAGGGAAGTGGGGTTAGAAGTCAAGTTTCTACGCCTGTCCTACAACGAATCTCTTTCGTTCATTTATTGTGTTTTTGGTGTTTTTCTATTTAGATTTTTTTTCTGATAATCTTTGTCCTTGAGGCACACCCTCAAAATTAGGTTCTTGGCTTTGAGCCAAATCAGGGTTCCAAAACGGGTCTTGCTATTCGCAAGACGGAGTACCTGCAAGTCAAGACTTATCTTTTCTCTTTTATATATATTTTTTTTATCTTTTTACTGGCATGAAAGAGAAGTAGAAATAAAGTAAATATAGTATATATATATAGGTATATATTATATATGTATAAAGGGGTGGGGGTGGAGGTGGAGATGGAGTGTAGCACGGTGTCGAGTAGGTCGTCGCCTAGAAAGACGCAACCAACAGGACGAGGTGCCGCGTGGAGTGTAGGATGGATGGTGGAAGATGTGTGTGACCATGCTTTTTGTACGCATGTATCGGGGAATATCAGCAACTGGTACAGATATTCCCGCGATACCACGTATGGTAAATAATGTGAAAAAATATATATATATGTATATATGTAAATATATCTATATGTATGTATATATATATATGGTTATAAATATATAGGTATATATATGTAGTTATATATGTATATATATATGTGTATATATATATGTATATATATATATATAAGTATATGTATAGATAGATATATGTATGGATATATATGTATATATATATATATGTAAATATATGTATATATATATATATGTAGATAGATATGTATATATATATATATGTATATATAGTTATATAGATAGATATGTATATATGTAAATATATATGTATATATATAAGTATATATATATATATATGTATATATACTAATACTTAAGTATATAGGTATTACTATATGTATAAATATAAGTATATATATATATATGTATATAGATATATGTAGATATATCAATATATACATGTATATGTATATATATATAAGTATATAATAATATATAAGTGAGAGTGTGTGTGTGCGAGAGTGTGAGTGTGAGTGTGTGTATGAGTGTGTGCAGAGAGAGAGAGTGAGAGAGTACTGTGAAAGAGAGAGAGAGAGAGCACTGCTGGAGTGAAGGCTGGAGGGTTAAGTCTTCCGCACGCTCAGGGCCGACGTCTAGTGGTTTCACACGCACGCCTAGGTGCGTATGCGTGCAAAGAGGCACGCGCTGGAGGGCAATGTGCGTGGAGAGGACCGCAGCGCACAGCACTGCGCGGAGAGCTGGCGTGGGTGAAGGGAGGCGCGGACGGGAGTGGGCGACGGCAAAGGACCGCACGCAGTTGCGTGGGTAGGCACTGGAGTGGACTCGGGGCGGGACGCGCGCGCGGGCAGTGGCTCGTAGCGGCGCGCCGGGTGATCGGATAAGTGAGAAACTTACCGGTCACCCCACTGTAGCCATAGTGTTCCGCAGAAACGCGTGAACAGTGGCTACAGTGGCCGGGCGAGCCACGCAACTGGGAGAGGACGGTGCTGTGAGTGCAGGCGGCTTGCGGCTGGCGTGCGCGGGCAGGCGCACGCGTGGAAGCGGTGTGCCGACTGGTGGCTTGCGGGTGGGACTTTGCTACGGAGCGCGCGGAGAGGGCTGGGTTGCAGGCGAAGGAGCGCGACAGGGCGCGCGATGGCCTGCAGGTGTTGGCTGGTGTGCGCAGTGAAGCTTGGCCAGCCACTGCAGGGGCATACGGTGGCCGATTGCGGGCAGAAAGAAGAGTGCAGTGTGAAGAAGTGGGAGGTGAGGGAGCTTGCAGGCGTGTGCTGGAGGCGACAGCGACCTGCAGGCGTGTGCGAAAAGGGCTGGGGTGGCTGCTGCTGCTGCGTGCAGAGCTTTGAGCTTCAAAGCTTGAAGCTCCTGCTCCAATGGCTGAAGTGGCTTGGATGTTGAAACAGGGAAAGAACCACCACGCCCACCAGCTCTTTGATGAGCTGGGAGGTGGTGGGCTCACGGTGGTGGTTGTGCACCACCATGAGGTACTCCTGCCCGCAGAGTGTCTCCTCAGAGGAGGAGGTCCTGCGTATGGAGGGAGAGGGGAGGGGACGGCCTGGAGAAGAAGTGGAGCTGCTGTGTGGGTTCCTTTCGTGCGACCTGGCTCCGCTGCAAAGGAGCTGTGCTCTTTTTAAAGAAAAAGAACGCATGCACAACCATGCCCTAGCTGTGCATGGCTTGGGCATGGATTGGCAGGGAGAGGCTACATGCGACTGGCAGGGAGAGGTGTTGCAGAGCTTGGTGCGAGGAGGAAGGTCCAGCCATGCCATGCAGCCGCGGGAAGAATTCAAAGTCAAGTAGAAATTAAAAAAAATGGTGAATTTTGCAAAGATGCACTTGAGGAAAAAATGTTAATTGCAAGGCCATTTATTTCACTCTCCTCCCCTCTCAATTAAATGCATGCATGCATGTATTTTCACAAATGCGACTATGGAAACCTAATATGCACTGGTAATGCTAGGAAATAGCACATGACAACACAATTGCAGGTGTATTTTTGCGGTGCAATCAAGATGCCATGGACGGCATTATCAAGAAATGTTGATTGCTAGGGTTTGGATTTTGCTACAGAATGCCATGGGCGAGATTATCTCGAAATCTCGAAAGCCATGGTTCTGGGGGTTGCCATGGGCGGTGCTATCTCAAAGCATCGATTACCAGGGACCCTACGAGGATTGATGGTGGGAACTAGGAATTCGATACAGACTGTGTTGTAAAGCTAATCTGAAGCTAGAAATAAAATGAAAAGAGAGAGAATACTCTCCAAAAATCAAAAAAAATTATTTTGTCTCTCTTACAAAAATGCACTGCAAACTGAACTTGAGCTAAAACATATTAAAGCACGGGTGCTTTAACCGCGGAGTTCAATGAACCTTAGGTTAGTTCTGTGGGCCTTAGAAACCTTCGCGACAGACTGAGGCTTGAGCTGGTCATAAAAGGATCTTGGTTGGTACTTGAGTATCTCTAGGCCTATTATCGGCATTCTGACCTAATCTACAAAAGAAAGCACACAACCGAGTTCTGAGCATAAAAAGACATGTGGTCTTGAATTTGAGTAAATCCCTTGAAATTTTGCTAAGGAACTAGCAAAAGCTAGGCATGGGGGTATGATGGGAACACCATCATGAGCCATAACTAGCTCAATTTAATCTGATTAGGTCATTAAATGCTCTTACATAACCACCAGAGGATTGCACTTCATTGCATTAGCATTCCGAGAGAAAGATAAGAAACCAAGGTTAAAACTGTAATTTTACCATCATAACTTGAATACAGTACAACCACAGGTTTTTCAGGGGTTAATTAAGGGTGAAATGGTCATAAAAGGCTAACAAGTGGGTTACAACAGACAGAAAAGGGTTTTCGCATGTTTTGAGAATTAAATGACTTTTGAAACCCTAAAAATAGGCCCGCTTAATTAATTGAGGTTCTGGTGAGGTTAAATTCACCTAAACCCTCTAAAATTCATATAAAAATATTCTCCAGGGTTTAGTATCTTCAAATTGACCATCAGAACCCATTTTGGACCAAAATAGAGTCTTAGATAGGCATTTAACCTAATTTGGGTTTTTGCATAAATTACCCAGTCAAACATGGTCAAAATCAAAATCCAACTTCACCATTGGATTCCTTAGGTCCAAATTAGGTTTGTACCAAAATTTAGACCCAAGTTGAAATTGTCTTGACCTAGTTTGCAACTTGGTCTTGTATGATTACATTTATGCCGTTAAACTTTCAAAATATTTACAAATAGACCCCTAACTTTGTCATCATTTTCACAAATAGGTCCCTACCACCATTAATCCTATTTCTACAAGCTCTGGCGACCTAAAATTGGCAAGATCTCCTTGATTCCTTGACGAATCCCTTTCAAATTTGAAAGGGAAGTTCGTAAAGGAATTCCCTTCCTTTTTAGCCAATTCCCACGCCCTAAAACCTTCCCAATCTCTCATGCGAATGCATGAGAGATTAGGGTATCAAAAAAATCCCAACTCCGATGAAGCTTTCCAAGCTTAGGAAGCTTGCTTCCCAAGCCCAAAACCTCCTCTAAAGGCATATAAAAAGACCTCTAGATCAACCTGTTCTCCTCAAGCTCGATTTCGACCGGATCTACCCTAAATTCCTCTCTCCTAATTTGATCGAAAGGCTCCTCGAGATCCGACGATCCCCTCCGACCTCCCTCGTCGTCCGTCCGCAATACTACCGGCTGATTCATTTTCCTCGACTTCCTCCCTTCATCTTCCTGGCCATTTCCTTCTCACCGGAGTCACCTTCGTCTTCGGCGTCAGCCATACCGCAATCGACATTGCTTCTGCCCCTCTTCGTCTGCTAATCACCTAGATAAGTTTCCTAGCTCCTCTACTCCCTTTACACACCAATCGTAGTTCATTTCGACCGTTGTATCGCACTGACCACACTCTTCGTCCTCCGATCTGGCCACTCCTCTGGCGAGGTGTTTCCACTGCTATGCACCTCCATCCACCTCACTGACAAGCCCACAACCTTTACCTCTCCATCCTCTTCAAAACCCCTCTCCCTATGTGCCACTTCACTCACCTAAATCATCCACTGAACAAACCCATCGCCGTCCACCTTCACTGACCTCCACTAGCCAATACACACCTCAATTCGCCCTGAAATCACTACAACCACCCTCACCATCCTCAGGCGATTAGCTTGCACTGTTTTAACGCGGTTACGAGGCCCTATTTCGTGTTTCAGGGTGTGACCAGATAGCCACCATCCCCAGTGTCTTCTCCGACATGTTCAGCTACTTCCAGGCTGTAACGAACGCGTGCCCCAGACGCCTTTTAAGACGTCTGGGAGGTGGCCCAGACGTCTGACAAGACATCTGGGATCACATCCAGACGTCTGACCAGACGTCCGGGATCTTTTACAGACGTCTGGAGAACAGTTATGTTCGCACGGGAGATTCGCCTGCGCGCCTGTGCACGCAGACCTGCGATTTTTCTCTCTCTCTCTCTCTCTGCGGCTGCAGGCGCGCTGCGACCGCCCTCTCTCTCTCCTCTCCGTGCGGCGTTAAAAGGGGGAGCGCCTCCCCTCCCGTCTCCACCATCTTCTTCCTCCTTCTCCTTCCTGTGTGCGAGAGCGAGCGGACGCGAGGGCGGCAGCGGCAGCCGCAGTGAGCGCGGAGGAGCTGCGGCGTGCGAGGGCGGGGCTCTGCCGTGAGGGCGAGCTCGCCGGAGCGGCTTGGCCGGCCGGCGGAGGGCGCAGGGGGCGCGGAGCATCGCGGAGAGGGACCTGCTGCGGTCGGAGCTGCGGACGCGCGAGGTGCGACGCGGGCGGCGTCGCGAGCGGAGGCCGAGCAGGGTTCTGATTCTGGAAAAATTTCCAAAATCAGACGTCTGGGTTGATATCCAGACGGCAAGGTCGACGTCTGTAAGATCATACAGACGTCTGAAAGGTGAGTTTCCGCTTTCTTCTTCCTTCTTGTCGACTGACCGTACTGAGGGAGGGGGGTTGGCTATGCGCAGGTTCGCTGATTCGTCATCCTTTGCGAATCAGACGTCTGGAAGTTGTACCAGACGGCGGGAGTGACCTCCAGACGTCCTGAGGGACCATCGGACGTCTGGGATCTAGGGCAGACGTCCCTGCAGACTTCTGGACGTCCGGGGAACCAAGCTGAACAGGTAATTCTCTGATCCACCATTTAAGACGTCTGGAAGGAGTTCCAGACGTCTGATTTTGCACAGTATTGTCTTTCTCGACCCGTTTAGGGCCCGTTTGGGCTCCGTTTTCCGCGATTCGAGTTGCGTTCGTTTCAGAATTAATTCCTCTACTCGTCTACAGTAGCTATACACTATTTTGAGACACTCCTTGTGTTTGATCCTTGTGATAGGACCTCGTTCGGTTGCAGTCTTGAGAGTCGCGGAGGCACGCGGGATTCCCGATCATGCCCCCATTACTCCCGTTGTACCTGGTAGAGTGGCTTTAAGTATTAATAAAATCTGTTAAAGTATGAAACCATAACTAGAACCTAGGGCATTGCATGAACCCTAGGAATGGGAAATATATGGAATGATAGCTCCTAGGTGTTGCATGAATCCTAGGGCCGGAAAACTAGATTGTATGATAGATCCTAGGATATGGCATGAATCCTAGGATGGAAAAACTAGTGGAATGTATATTACTGCAGTCTTGGAAAAATGGAAAGGAATATATAAAGCTGCCTGTAAATTTAATTACAGCTGCCTGTTATGAATAAAGAAACATGTTTGAGATCATGGAATTTGAGAATGTGAATCTGGAAAGTGAAACATATGATGTTCTGAGATAAAGAGCTGGAACCCTACGGGGAATTAGGAGTGGAACTCCTGGAAAGAAAAAGGAATGGAACTGAGATGTAGTTTGTACTGTCTCTTGGGTACGCAGTACCAAGGGAAGTGCCTGTACCTGTTTTAGTGCAGAGTGGGGCCAGCCGCCCCAGGGACCCGGGGTTAGGATTGGCCGCTCTGTACCGACTTGTTGGCCCTCGTGTACGTAGTACCGAGGAGAGCTAGTAGTGTTAGGAGAGTACTAGCTACCCCACGGGCCCCGGGGTTCTGC
Organism: Thalassia testudinum; assembly: GCA_037157565.1. Taxonomy (NCBI): domain Eukaryota; kingdom Viridiplantae; phylum Streptophyta; class Magnoliopsida; order Alismatales; family Hydrocharitaceae; genus Thalassia; species Thalassia testudinum. Next base: position 31,778,615 of record JAZHRO010000036.1, read on the forward strand.
TAGCCTCCTTCACCGACTTGTTAGGCCCACTAGGGCAAACCAGGGTAGTCAGGCGAGGGTGCGCGGACTGTGGAGGGGCAAGGCCTCGGTTTGGTTACTGTGGAGGGGTTGGACCCCTGTTACTGAGAGGGCTCTGCCCTGGTTCCGTGCTGTGCTTTGGGCGCACCCGTTAACGGAAACGACTGACCGTGTGCCAGTGCGGGCTAGCTACCTGTGCGTTTATCGCGCGTGCCGTAGTCACCGTTACGTCTGTCAGTGACCTTGGGGTGGTTGACTGAGGGTAGGATCACCACGGGGGACTCTCCCGGCCAGGAGAGCACCACGTGCTACTTCTACTTTTGGAAAAGACTGCAATCAAGATCGTTCCCACGAGGACATTCGAGATCAAGTAAAGGATCTGAGAAATAAATGAAATAGTGAGAAAAATTGAAAGATGTGAATAAAGGAAGTAATAGAACATAACAGCTACTGTACACTCTACTGTTGCCTTTAGTTAGTTTGCCACTCTACTCAGCGTTTTGCTGACGTGTTACACTCGTTACCTTTTTCAGGACTAGGTGTTGAGCAGCCAGGGTCGGCGGCTGCAGAGGATGCTGGGCCGAGTAGGGTCCAGTAGAGTTACCACAGCTTTTGTACCCCTTTTTGTTTCTGTTCTAGTGAGTAGTTTTTGTTTCCGCTGTACCTTCTTTACCTGCAGTTCTTGTTATATGATAAATGCTGTTTTACTGTTGTGGTGGTACCTACTGTAGTAGTTTCTTTCCTTACTGCTGTACTTTCTTACTGTTAGTTATATTCATGCTGAATGTGGTTTATTTTACTGTCTTTTGGTTACTTCCTCGTTGGACGACTGGGTCTTGGGATTAGTCGAGTCGGTCCGGTTCTCGTGTCTCGTAGGGACTCAGGAACCGGGTCGTTACACAGGCCTTGGTTTCACCCATTGTAGCTCCCAATCGACACAAACTCATCTCTGGGTGTTTCCACGAACCTTCAATCAGCCCAAGAGATAGCAGCAGCACACCAATTTGGCAAGCAACCACTTGTGGCTATTGCGCGAAGAAAGCTCTGTGGGACAGTACCACATTGGATATGGACACCCTTCTTGTGCCGCATAAATTGAATTTGTGTCTGGGGCTTATCGCCTTAGACAGAAGGGGTGAGGTCCCTCACACCCCTCACGTGCCTCGTCCACGACACACTACCTGCGGACCTGGTACAAACCCGATTACCACTTAAGCCTTACACTCCTCAGCTGCGACCCACGCCCGCAGCCTTGGACCCAGGAACGCTCTAGGTTCGAATACCTGATAACCCGGTACTGTTGGAGGCTCTGGGGGAGCGTGATCCAAAGAGAGAAAGAGAGGATACTATGCGAGGTAGGGGAGGGTTTTGCTCTCTGTGAAGTTGGCTAACACTTAGCCAAAATACTGATGATCTTTCCCCCTCTGTGTAAAGAAGAAGAGTAGAAGCAGAAGAAAGAAAGAAGAAGAAGCTTGAGCTGTATAAAGGCAAAGAAGAAAAGAGTCTGAAGAAGAAGAAAGGAGAAGAGAAAGAGAGCAACAGAGAAAAGAGACCCTTGAGTCTCTTGGAAGCACTATAGCAATCGGCTATTTAAGCTGTCTGATACAAGCCTAGATCATGTGATTGCATACATTTGAGTCTTTATTTCCTTGATACTGTTGATTTAGTTGCTATTACTGTGAGTAATTGGTGATTAAAATCACCATTTTACTCTATTCTTTTTGCACATTGATACTTGACATTATTATTATCACAATATTTTATCTCTTTGATTCAAATTGTGATCTTGAGTTTTAAATTGCCAAAGTGCTCCCTGTATTCGACCTTGGACTTTCATTCGAGTTTATTTGTTTGAGCGTTATTTTGGCTATTTTACAATGAAGCAATTTTAAAATACCGATTTATCGCTTAAACAATATACTTAAGTTATATATGTAGTAACTCATCCTAAATACTTATTTAAATATATATAATACATTTATAAGTTATTTATATACATTATTTACATATTTTACAATATTTACATTTAAGTTTGTGTTAAGTTTTATTTACAAATATAAATACTATCAATATGCAATTTTTGGGTATTTTCATATTTTTATGGTATTTTTGTGTTTAATATGGATAGGAAAAGAGAGAGAAGAGGTGAGATGATAGAAGAAATGTTTCTTTTTGTATTTTTTAATATGTTTCTTTTATTGAAATTCAAAGTACACCAAACTGTCGGCTGTTATGTTCTACCAGCTCGGGAGTTTAATATACTTTGAAACTTCGCATACACTTAAAAATATATGTAACCGTACTCAAGATAGGTTTCTTTTATTTATTTACAATTTTTAAGATTTTTTTTATTTTTACAAGTTCACCCAAAATTGGCCTTAATGAAGTTAAAACAAGTGAACCTAAGACCTCTTTTCATTTCTAAAGGCTGAACATGAAATGCAAGCATTCAACTCTCTACATGACATAAGATAGGTGTTTGAAACTTTAAACAGGATTTTGACCTTGATTCTCATTAAAAATACATGTTGGACAGTCTACACACTTCATACAAGCTGACAAAGAACTGAAATCAGAATTTTCTTACTCATTTTCAATCTAAAATGAATATATAATAGTGCATGAATGCTTGAATATGAAACTCTAACATTACAAAATAGTGTCAGCTTCTGCTACTGTTGAAACTCTAACAATGGTTGTTGCTCATAAAACCAGTAGCTACTGCTACTGTTGCTACTAGATCAGGTTCTGAGGCCTGATTGAATGTTCCAGAAGATCTCCTTAGAATTGAAAAGACAACTATAAAGGCCATAAAGACTAGAAAAATATCTCCTCATAAATCCACTTGAAATCAAAAGTTAAATCCCACTGACAAATCAACTCAAATTGCTACACATAGAGCAATAGCTTCTTGTTCAACTCCTATTAGGTCTAATCAAAACATTCAAATCCAACCTCAACTATCTCAAATATTCATCAGAAGGTCTCAAACACATTACAAATCAAATATGTGATCTAAAAATATGAGAAACCCTAATTAATCCATTCCCTTATGTTGTAGACAACATAAAGGAAAGAGATTAATTTAGGTGTTCAAATCAATTTGAAAACCACCTCAGACATTCATTAAAACATCCCAAACCTCAATAAACTTCTCCAGATTAGATTAAAATCATTTTGGATGAAATCAGAATGTCGCCTAAGTGGGCTATTAATCTGAGATCGCCACAGTGACTTAATCACTTAGAATACCTGCACACCATTGATTGGTGTTTAGGATGTTCTTGCAATCCTCTAGAACCTCTTAGGTCATTGCTTTAGCCTTAAATCAATGCAACTGATTCTCTTAGGCTTAAGCTACCCAGGCGATGAATTCTCACAGTAATTGAGATCAAAATTGAGCATAAGCACATTAAATGATTAAATTCAAATCCAAATAGCTTAAACCCAACACAATCAAACCAATAACATTGATATAAACTCAATTTGATCGATTAAAATTGATAAAAGTAAAATTGCTCACAAAATTCATCAATCAACTCATAAAATCAAATTAGATTCAAATGATCAAATCAAGCTCAATTCAGTTGAAGGGAGGGTGATTTTGATCAGATGACATGAATGAGATCACCCTCAAGTAGAATTGGCACACTAATAGATCTGTAAGCTTTTGAGCTTTAGATTTGTTGGTTGGCTAATGGATGGGTGGATGTTGAATTAAATTATGAGGGAAAATAGTGAATGTGGATAATGAAATTGTTGAGGGCAATTTCGTATGCAAAAAGATTTGAGTTGGAAACTTGTCGTCGTAGTATGTAAAAATCCGCTATGAGATAAAATTTACCGAAACTCGAAAGGGAGTCCCGGGTCGAACACGGGGAGGCGACATTTGGTTTTGTGAAATCCACACTTCGATTTTATCTGGTTTTGTTATGTTTATCTTTTGTAAATTTTTTGTATTTTTATAAGGCAAGAGATCAGGTCGAAATAACTTATATCAATCTACTTGCAGATAGAGAGAGAGAAATAATCACATATACTTTCAAAACAAATGTTTGCTACAACCACAGATAAGAAAGTGAAAAACTACACTAGAAAGCAAAAAGATATAGTGGTGAGAAGAATCCCCCTCAACGGTCACTTAGAGGATGACTTGCTTTGACAACACTCGGACGAAGGTGGAGAGGAGCGGAATGAACAAGGATGGCATCGGTGGACGGAGGGCGGGATGGGATGGCGTCACGGCGAGGATCTTCTTCCAGAAGGTGGTAAGAGGATGGCCACGGGATGCTCCACGAAGAGAGATGGGAGGTGGGAAAAAAATTTGATTTTCTACTCTATAGGAGCATCCCAAGCTTGGGACAAGCTCTCTCTAGAGCGTTGGAGGTGGTGAGGGAAAGAAAGGAAGAGATGAAGAAGAATGGGAAGGGTAGGAGTCCTTTTATAATGGAGGAAAGAATCCATTTCGTACATAGGACATTTAGTGACAATCATAAAGTCAGTGAAGATCCGCCTTAAGCGTCGCTAAAGTTACAGCTCACGTGGCCCACACACGGTGCTCACACACCCCACGCGCGACACTCACTCGCTCGCTAGTGCTACGTTGCTTCCGTGCGCTCGCTGCTATGAGCGTCCATGTGCTACAAGCGTGAGGTGGTGCGTGCGCACCCATGGGTGTCCTGGATAGCGCCACGTGGTGTGGTTTGGGCCATTTATCTCCTTTCCTTTGTAAGGGCAGCTACAGAAGTCGGATAGAGTCAATTTTCACGCCGTTGGGTTGCGATCGTTAACTCGAATCCATCCATGTGGTTAGATTTGTCATTTAAAGCTCTGAATTGTGTCACCTAGTTCCTTGGCCATTGATCTTCCTCGGATTGCATAAGGTGCTACGGGACTCTGATCAAGACAATTTTGGAGGCGTTGGACTTCGATCATCGTCCTTATTAGATCCGTATAGTCTGATCATCAATCCAAGGCTCCAAATAAAATCTGCTCTCTTGGCCATAAAAGGATGTAATTAACCTAAAATTTATACAAATTACTCTAAATGCAGAATGTGCATGCTATGAAATATGTATAACATGGAATGCATATCTAAGCTTAAGAATATGCATAAATAGGTAGTTTATCCTAATAAATGTATCTTTATCATACTCCCATGCCTACCTTTTGCTAGTCCCTAGCAAAATCAAACTAAATGCTATGTATAAAAATAGAATTAGGATTTGATTACTTAGGCCTAAGTTGTTTATTAATAGTAGAAAATTTCAACTAAAGTCTTAAACTATGAAAACTCAACAGTGCCCGGGTGCCTGCCAAAATGCAGACCGCCTAAGTCCTCACCTTATTTGAAAAGGGAAGATACATTTTTTTTGCTTTTTCTTCTTTTCGAATTTTTTTGGAATTTTTGGAGTTGAGAGTTTTGGGATAGCTATTTACGGCTACCTGACCTGCCCAAGACTCGAAAAGGACTCTAAGTGCTAAGCACCTTGTAAAAGAGTGATAGACTCACTAGGCGGCCATTAAAATGGACTTTAGGTTTCTACAACCCTAAGTGACCTTAAGAGTTTCTGCCTAAAGGTTTATCATTTCGATTAGTTGCATTCTCCCTACTTTTTTTACTTTTTTATGGGGTCAACACAAGGGCGAAACTAGTGTATATCTCTCCGGTTTATTCTACTTCCCCGCTTCTTCCCTAAGTATTTTGGGAATTATTTATGCATTTTTGTGAGATGGGCTCTGGACAAATGGTCAATGGGCAGTTATCCACGGTAACTTACCAGCCATACTTGTGCGGTGAAGTGTGGTTTATTTTTCTATTAGTTTTTCTCTTTTTTCTATTTTTCTACTTTTTTTATTTTTATTTTTGCTATCATTTTTTTTATTTTTCTAAGTTGGTGGCTTCCCTGATCTAAGATTTACATAAAAGTAGTCGAATGAGTATGATCATGTAGCTGGGCTCTAGACAACCGTCCAATGGGCTGTTACCCATGACAACTTACCAGCCATAATACCCTAGAAAGTTTATTAGCTACCTAATTTCCATAAAACCCGTCGAAAAGTGAGTCAGTGCAAATAGTGTGTAGACGCTTAAACTTAAAGTCCCCTCAAATCAGAGGGTGGGTTCATAAGTTGTGTACTTATCACCCTAATTTATTAGCCAAATTAGAATAAAATTACTTAGCGAGGACTCAAGACCAAGTCCACATTTGAGTGGATACCCAAGATGATTAAGCCCGAAGACCTGAAGAGTCTAAGTGTTTAGGTCCTAAAGTATCATTTCCTAAAGTTAACAACTCCTAATGCCTAAGTTCTCTTCTACTAATTCTTTTTTCTTTTTAGAAAATAAAAGAAATTCAATGGAGCTAGCAAAATATTTTCAGGTCTAAGTATCCACCCCCCCATGCCTAAATGATGCAATGTCCTCATTGTGGAAATAAAGACATGAAAAGGAAGAGTAAACATAATATCACCTGAATTTCATGAAACTCTGGTCAGCTCCGCAGAGAAAATGGAATGTCCACACATGCTAAGTTTATTGCCTTCAGCTAGGCATATTATACAAACAAAGAAAAGGTTAAGAATTCATAGGTGTAGGTTAAGATTAAAATAAAAATATTGATTATAGGACCTGCTAGTAGGTGTCCACAGATGTCGGCCAGATTATGGTGTAGTCCCAAGCCCCAGAGTCGAGTAGTTCTAAGGTTTTAGATGAAAATCACCTAAAATCGGAGATTGTTGTGTTTGTGGGGCCAGGTTGCGGTTTGGTGGTGTGCAACCCAAGACTAAAGTGGTGGACAATGGGTAGATCTGATTTACTAGGTTCATATGTCCACTTATAATTTATCTCAGAAAGATAGTCAACTGTTATGTACTTGGGTTGCACATCCTCAATGTCAAAATTATCATAAGGGTCCTGGTAGAAGGTAGGTTGTTTTGTATCAATAGGAACCCTTAGATCCAACATTATACTTCCCTCAAAATTAACCTCCCAGATTTTCATTTCCAAATTTCTATCCCCCAAAATTAGGATTTCTGGGACCTCCAGATTGTTGTACACCCTATTTAAGATATCTAAGTCAAACAATCGTGGCTGAATCAAGATTGACTTGGGTACAATGATCTCAAGAATATCATCGTTCAATTCTTTGGGATATGATTGAGGGATGGGGCTATTGATTGAATCATCCAATAATTCAGTATCGGAATCCTCCATGTCGGCCTTAGTAGGATCAAATTCCTCAATAATCGGGCTATCAAATAGTTCATCAGATTCCTTGGGCCTGTCTATCTCACTAAAACCATTTTCTTTGAGCTCAAGTGAGATCTCACCTACAGATTCTTCACCCTCACAAACAAAGAATTCTTGATCCTCATTTATATATGTCTCAAAATCATATGTTGTTCCTTAGTCTATAGAGAAATATTTTTCCTTGCTCCCTGGCTCAGGGATCTCAGGTGAGAAAATCGATTTATCCTCAATGGATTGCTTTAGACCCACCTGGTCATCCCCTGTTTCAGAAAAAATGTCCCCCTCGACAAGTGCCTGAGCAGGTTCTGACATTGGCTCTCCTAAAGGGGGTTCTTCCTGGGAATCATCCCAAGATTGGACTAAGGAAACAACAAATCTCATCCTCAATCTTGACAACTTCCCAAGTAAAAACTCACCCGGGCCCCTTATCTTTAACATCTTGGAGCCAATCTAAAAAAGAACTATTAAGTTCATCAATCATTTTGATCATAGGCTCTAATTCTGCAGTGCATGGTGTTGGCTGAGCTTCTAAACATTGTATAGTGTTCCTCAAGTTAGCCAACATCCTATCCTAGATCTGGTTCACCTGAACCGAATGGTTCGGTTCAGGGTTGGGTGGGTTTGGGTTAAATCTATGGGAGTCAAGAAATTGAGGTTTTTGGGTCCCTCCTTGATAGTAGGTCATTTCTGGTTGTTCAAAGAATGGTGGTGACCTATGTTTAGCATAATCCTGGGGAGGGTAGGTGGTATAATCATCATATCCTTCTTGATTGTAGAGCAGGTTAGGTTGATCATCAAACGGTGGAGATCTATAATCATTGTAGGCATGAGAAGAAGAATAATCATGTCTTGTTGTCCAGGGTTAGGCCCTGGACACTGAGGTCCAGATTCATATCCCTAATCAAAGTTATCTTGGCTAGTGGATGGGTAATCATAAGTCAAGTCGGGATAGTAATCATCTTGAGGATAAGTAGTGGTAGGAGGGTAGGATTGGAAATGTGTGTAGGATGTGGAAGCATACATGGTGAAGTAGGAGGGAAAACATAATCAAGAACGATGCACTGTAATACAATCAATCAATCGTATCCTTAAATTGGGTAGCTTAAGGACCTATGCTTCAGAAATGAACTTTGATCACACAACAAATTTGGTGTTGTCCTTACTCCCGAAGGTGGTAAAGTTGGGCCAGAAAAGTAGGGTGAGCGTGTCCCCGAGGGCCACTAATTATGCCAAACCCCTACTTGCTTAAGTCGTTTGATAATCAGGCCCCCCAACTTAGCACCTTTTAAAGTAAGCAGACATCACTAATTCGAAATGCATTCAAGAGAACACCCTGAAACTAACTCAATGAATCCTAGGGCCAACGTCTACTCAATTTTAATTAAGGCTTGGGATGATTGTGCTCTTAGAATGTAATGGGCCCTTTAGATGGGTTCTGCCTTTAAAAATCAGTTAATATGTGTGTGCGTGCACAACCAATGGTTTTCAAACGAGGTTTTGATGATGTGTCTTTTAGGGTTTAATCCTTAGGTTGGTTTAATTAAGGTTTAGTAGAACACTACAAGTTTTAAAAACACGGGTGTAGATATATTCCTTTAAAAATCAAAAATAATGTGGAGTGCCTAGTTCAGCCTTAAAAATCAACCCTAAATGACAAGGTACTTGATGGATTAGTTTTAAATTGAGTGGTGTGGCCCAAACAGTTTAAGCAATTGGCTAGTTGCATCACTTGATTAAGGCACATAAAAAGTCTTAATCTAATCAGATTTCTACTCACTTATGTGTGTGTTGAGTTAAGGTGTACTGGATCCACAGGTTAGATTCTGGTTAAGTGGTAGAATCAATGTGATTATGCGCCTTAGGTAGAGAGTTGTGGGTGTTTAATGTGTGTAACTTTCAGTTAAATCCCACAAGAGAAGAGTATTTTTTTATTTTTTAATTTATGTGGGTGGGTGAGGTGAGGTAAGGTGAGGTGAAGTGACAATCAAACAATCAGATCTATCCTAGGGTTTATAAAATCACTTAAGTTGATTTGAGTTTGAGTTATTAGGTGGCGGAATAAAAACTAGGGTGGGGGTGGTGGGGATACACTTACATAACCTTTTAACTGCACTTTACTTCGATCTATTCCGCTTTGGCTCACCTTGGAAGGGTACCTGTAATCACAGAAAGAGAGGAGAAAAGTGAGCTAAAAAGTCAAGTAAGGGGGAAAAACCCAAAAAAACCAAAGAACATTACCTCCCTGGCAATGACATCAAAATGATGAGCGCGATTTCGTACGTGAAAAGATTTGAGTTAGAAACCCGTCGACGTAGTGCATAGAAATCCGCTACCAGATAAAATTTTTCAAAACTCGAAAGGGAGTCCTGGGTCGAACGCGTGGAAGCGACGTTTGGTTTTGTGAAATCCGCACTTCGATTTTATTTATTTTTGTTATTTTTATCTTTTGTAATTTTTTTCTATTTTTATAAGGCAAGAGATCAGGTCAAAATAATTTCTATGTAATCTACTTTCAAAACAAATGTTTGCTACAACTACAGATAAGAAAGTGAAAAACTACACTAGAAAGCGAAAAGATAGAGTGGTGAGAAGAATCCCCCTCGACGGTCGCTTGGAGGACGCTCGCTTTGACGGTGCTCGGGCAAAGGTGGTGAGGAGCAGAATGAACAAGGACATCATCGGAGGACGGAGGGCGGGACAGGACAGTGTTGCGGTGAGGATCTTCTTTCGGAAGGTGGTGAGAGGACGGCCACGGGATGTTCCATGAAGGGGGATGAGAGGCAGGAAAAAAGATTTGGTTTTCTACTCTAGAGGAGCATCCTGGGCTTGGGACAAGCTCTCTCTAGAGCCTTGGAGGTGGTGAGGGAAAGAAAGGGAGAGATGAAGAAGAATGGGAGGGGTAGGAGTCCTTTAATAGTGGAGGAAAGAATCCATTTCGTACATAGAACATTTAGTGACAGCCATAAACATTGCTGAAGATCCGCTGCAAGCATCACTAAAGCTCTAGCTCATGCGCTCCATGCACGACACTCGCGTGTGCGCTCCACACGGCCGTGTCACAAGCGGCCGCTGGCGCTACGTTGCCTCCGCATGCTGCGCTGTCTCCGCATGCTGCGCTGCTGCGTGCTGCGCTGCTTCCACACGTTCACTGTCGTGCACGTGCAGTGGTGCATACGTGCCCATGGGTGTCCTGGATAGCACCATGTGGCACGGTTTGGGCCATCTATCTTCTTTCATTTGTAGGGGCTGCTATAGAAGTCAAATTGAGTTGACTTTTGTGCCGTTAGGCTGCGATCATCAACCCAAATCCATCAGTGCGGTCAGATTTGTCATTTGAAGCTCCAAATTACATTACCTAGTCTCTTGGCGGTTGATCTTCCTTGGACTGCATAAGGTGCTACAAGACTCCAATCAAGACGATTTCGGAGACGTTGGACTTCGATCATCATCCTGATCAGATCTGTATGGTTGGATCGTCAATCTAATGCTCTGAATTAAATCTCCTCTCCTAGCCATAAAAGGACATAATTAACCTAAAATTTATACAGACTACTCTAAATGTAGAATGATGCAAGCTATGCAATATTTATAACATGGAATGCATATCTAAGCTTAGGAACATGCATAAATAGGCAGTTTATCCTAATTAAATGTGTCTTCATCAGAGATACAGAGAGAGGTCAGTGGATTGAAATGGAAGTGGGAAAATACCTCTCTGATTTGAATTGATTAGAGAGGGCGAGATCGAATCTAAACTAAACTACTCCTAATCTACACTAGTAATCAGTGAATCAAGTAACTAATTCTACTCCTAGCTAATCTAGAAAGCGATAAACCAACCTAGAAAGCATTAAACCCTATTCTAAGTGGAAGAACGGGACTTGAGGGTCTGCACTCAATGGATGGAGAGGAAGAACTGAGGGAGGAGTTACAATGGAGTGAAAGCCTACTAATGAAGCTCAAGGTCACTTTGGGGAGTTACATGATCCTTAGAGGCGAGGAGAGGTCAAAGGAAAGTGGAATTCCATTGCAGCTACAATAGAACAAGGGATCTGTTGAGGAGAGGAATCGAAGTGGATGAAGGGATAACTCCAAGAAGGTAGGAGGAGGAGCTGATCCTTTGTCCGTGAGGCCTGGGGTGTGTTTACATAAGCACCTGAGTGAATCAGGGCACCATAGAGTGAGATTAACCTCGATTAGGACGTATAATGGAGATTAGTAGAGACGCGTGTGGGAAGATTCAAATCAAAAGTGCACCTTTGGATCAGATCTAGGGCTGCAATGGTGCTTTGTGCGAGAGGGTGCAGAGGATGGAATGAGATTAGCCATTAGATGAGAGGTCTGGAGAATCAATGGCTCCTGTAGCTCATATTCTTCACGAGCTACAATGCACGTGCAAGCATCAAGTGTAAGGGGAAAATTACACAAAGATCCCAGACTAGCGAAGCGATAGAACATTTGTAACAAGGCCCATTAGTGGCTAAAATGGTGTCAGAGCATTCCTTGGGTGCTTACAAAGAGGCCCTTGAAAGGTTTTTAGCTTAAGAAAATGCAAATGAATGAGGACCTAAATGTAAACAACTAATTCCAAGGTCTTCTTAATGTGCAAATGCTACGAGATTTTTATTGGGACTTAATTGAACATATTAGAACCTAATTTTACTCTTGATTTGAACTTTTAAACTCAGAAATATGTTGAATTGGTAATTGGATCATCATTTTGTATTTATAAATAGAATATCTCAATTATTGACCTAATTATGCATTTTTAACCCAAATTTGATATTTTATGTCATTTCTGTTAATTCTTACACTTAACTCATTTATTATGTTAATTAAATAGTATTTAACTTAGTTTCTAGCTTAACTTGGGCATTTTAGCTATGATGAGCCATACCTCATCATACCCCCATGCTTAGGTTTTGTTAGTCCTTTAGCAAGCAACTCATTAACTGTAAAGCATTTAAGTATCAGCTAGGTAAGTGTGATAAGATATCTATTTACTCTTTTCAATTTATTAAGTGTTTAGAGATGATCTTTAAGCTAAAATTTTTCTAAAAAGCCAACTTGTGTTTATATCTAGACATTGTGATAACTAGCTGCTTAGGAAGACTTACCAGAACTTAAGACTGAAATGACATAGACCATCTCTCAACCAACTAGAACTCTTGATATTTAAACCTTAATGTATAATTCCTAGGACTCAAGAAGGTTTTACAAAGCTTAGAAGCTACGAGGTTATGATTGTGCTTAGTGACTGGTCAAGAGTAACCATATGAACATTAAAACTCAATCCTGGGGTTTCACATTGTTTCAAGTCTAGGTTGGTCCTAGCTTCAGCTCATGTCTTCGGATCAACACTAAAAAATGGGTGAAGACTTAAACCCAAGTCTTATTGCATTTGTGACTCAAAGAATATTTGGTGGAAACAAGATATTTGTAATGCACCCTGAAAAATATTTGATGGAAAATATGTACAGGACTTTGGAGAACATACTTGACTTATTCAAAAGAATGTCTTTTTTCTTCAATTCTTTTTGACTTTTTTTTTCTGCTTTTTCTCATTTTTCTAATTATTTTTTTCTGAAAATAAATGTTAGTATGTCTCCTACAACTTTATTTGGTAGAGCACACTTATTTGATGGGTGAGTACTTTGGTGGAAAGAGCTTCTCCTAAACAAAAGACTAAAGACTAGGACAAAGAGTCTACCTACACGCACAGGTAAGGACTCCACCTTCCCTAATGAACATTAGCGTTGAATTTTAAGTTCACAAGGTCTTTCCCGACACTATGTAGTGTAAACTAAAGTTACTTAGACTCCTAAGCCAAAGCAAACCAACGAATCTTGCACTGGTGACTCAGGTATAAGAATACGTCCTAAGTTAGGCAAGATCCTGATCTATCTTATCAATGCTTAAAGTGTATTAAGCCAAAGCCTGAGCGAATCAAGCTACTGTGGCCCGAAAATTCTAAGCAACAAAGGTTGAATATCCATAAACACATATTCTATTTTTGTTTTCAGTTATAAGATCATAATTAAACACTTATAAGTCTTTTCAATGCATTTCTTCTAAGAAATTCTGTGTTGGAGTTCTCCCTCAACAATAAGAACATCAGGTCCCTTATTTTATTTTTGGAATTTTTGTTTTTGACATTTTTTGTATTTTTGACTTTGTAATTTTTTTTTCAAATTTTTCAAAATTTTTCAATTTTTTTATATGTTTAATAATACTATACTATATAAACAACATGTATCTCTATAATTGCATTTTAGTAATTGATTTCTGATGTATGTGTTTCGACGAGTGAAAAGTTGAGATTAGGATAAACCCGTCGCTGTAGATGCAAAACACGTTATCAAATAAGATTTTTACCAAAACTCCAAGGGAGTCCTGGGTCCAACATAAGGAGGTGATGTTTGTTTTCATTGAAATCCATGCTTCGTGTTGTTTCTTTTTGGTGTTTTAGGGTTTTGTGATTTTCTTGGTCTTTTTGCAATAAAAAGACAAGAAAAATAACTTCACAAAGTGGAGAAAACAAATATGATATATCACAATGTCATTCAAACATCTATTACAATAAGCTAAAATATAAAAGGGATAGGGGTGAGAAGAAATCTCCCAAATCGGCTATTCGTCAAGATGACGGTGCTTGGTGGCAGCTTAGACGGAGGAGGTGAGAGGCTGGACGATGGGAATGAGATGTTGGAGGACGCCTGGTAGAGGAATGCTTCACTAAGGCACGGAATGGAGATGAGGAAGTGGAGGTGATCTTCTACTGGAATGGAGGTGGGAGGATGGCTCCAAGGATCCTTATGAAAGTGGTGAGAGGGACGATGAATATTTGGTGGGGTAAGGGATTGCTACACTAGTAGGGGACCTCTCGAGCATGGGAATGAGCTCTTGGGAGCTTTGATGGGCTTCTAGAGCTCTAGACTAGGTGGGAGTAGTAAAGGTAGTGATGGTTTGGAAGGGAAGGGGTCATGGGGTTTATATAATGGTGGAAGGGAGGTGTTTTTCTCACACTGGCGATAAACGCCAGTTTATCATCATTCTTTTGCATTAAAACAATCTTAGCCCTTAGGGCTTTGCTTCGCAAATGGGTTTTTGGGGTTGCATTTAGTTATAAATTAGGATAGGCATGCATTGCATTTTTCTTGTCTTTTTAATGTGTTTTTGTGAGTGTTAGGGATGAACAGATATACAGATCCCTAAAACCCTAGCACTTAGGAAGGCAACTGGTGAAGAAGAAGCTCAGACTAGCTGGAACTCAGCTTGATCTAGCTCACCACAGCTGGAATCCAGCTCACTTGGACTAGGGTTAGCTCATCCTAACTCCATTCAACTCATCTCAGCTGAATGGCAGCTCAAGAGAGCTCATCGTAGCTCACCCTAGCTCAGGTCAGCTCAGATCTAGCTCAACTTAGCTGAGTCTAGCTCATCTCAGCTCTCACTAGTCCGCAGGGAGCTCTAGCTAGCTCAGCTGAGTTGACTAGAGTTCACCACAGCTCAGGTCCAGCTACATCCAGCTCCACTCAACTCCAGCCAGTTGAAGATGAATTCATTCCAGCTCAAGAAGCTCAAGTCCAGCTCCCGGGGACTCAACTTAGCTTAACTTAGTTGAGCTAAGCTACCTTAGCTATCTCAACCATCTCAATCCTCCCTGGGAGAACCAGACCCAGCTCACCTCTGCTCCATTCAACAGAAGCCAGCTCACTTTAGCTTGGCTTAGCAGCTAGCAAAGAACTAGCAAGCTAAGCCAGCTAGAGTAGCCCCATGTTGACCTCTTCAGTAGCTGCCAGCTCCAATTCAGCTCTAGACTCTTCATATCTAACTCCTCTCCTCAAACCCTAAGCTCCACATGCCTACTCCTCCACTCCACTACTAGCTAAGCTAGCATAGATTAGCTTAGCTTAGCTACCATCCAGCTCCTTGGCCATCCATCAACCATAACTTAACCCTAGCTAGCTCCATTTACTAAATAAACTCAAGTCCACCTAGCTAGCTCCACCTCTACTCAAGTTGGCACCACCTTCTTCACCACCCTTCACCCCTCAATCACCACCAAAAATGCACCTAGATGTTGGCACCAAAACCACCCTAACCACCCCCCTTTTTGGCGTCAACTTCAACCCACATATCCACCCTACACATAACCCCTCCAAGCCACATCCACCATCTACCTCAACCCCTTCTAGAAACCTAGAAGTTGGTGCCAACCCATGGCAACTCTCCAAGGTTGGCGCCACTTTTAGGTGTCCCTTGGCCACCAATAACTGCCCCCCTTACATCCCTTAGGTGGCGCCAACTCCCCTTAGCCATAGGATCACCTAACCACCCCCATCTTCCCATCTTAGCCATCCATCTCAAGAGTCACCTTAACCCTCTCATCCTACCCTATAAAAAGACCAACACCCACCACCTTACAACCCATCGTTGGCTAGCAAAATACCTCTCATATTCTACCTAAAGCTCATGCCCAAGAGAGAAGAAGAAGAAGAAGATTAAGGGGATATTATGTCCCCTTGGTGCCTTCCCCTCTTCCTTTCTCTCTTGTGCCCACGCCAGCCAAAGGAGAAGCCAGGCAAGGAAGACCTTTGTAGGAGGTCTTGAAGGTGGTCCATGCTACCTTGGAGGAGAAGCTTAAGGGTGGTACATGCCTATCCTTGGAGGACAGTTAAGGTGGAAGCTTCCACCTTGGAGGAGCCTTTCAAGGAAGGAAAAGGAGGAGCCCTTTTCAAGCCAAGGAGCCACCAAGCTTGGAGCAAGGAGCTTCCCCTCTTCACCATCATTTCAGGAGGATTTGTGTTTTACTTTATTTATTACATTTATTGTAGTAGTAGAAGCATTCCTCTACTAGGTTTTTATGTAAAACACTTTTTCATCAATCAAGTTGCCTTCAATTCTATTTCATTTTGTTGCAATTTTTTTTTATAATCTAGTTTCTAGCATTTTTCACTCTTTCTCCCTAATTACTCTAGGCCACCACGTGTCTAGAGTGAGCTTAGGGAGAATCTCTACTTGTCACTTTAGTAGTAGTATAGGGAGTTAGGTGTTAGTCGTTTTCCATTGCCAACAAAATTAGTGTTGTCGTTATTTCAAAACCATAAAAGACTACATATTTAAAAAGACCAAAAAGAAAGTTGATTTCCATTTTCGAGCAAGAGATCAATTTTTTCAATCAAATTGCCCCCTTAGACGACCTTGGATACCCCACTATCTTGGTTATAAATTTTAAAAGCATTTGCGATTTGACTTATTACAACGACTTAAAAACCCGCTTTTATAAATCACGCCAAATTTTGCATCAACTAGTCTTCAGTGACATTTAAAATATTGCTAAAGACCCGCTGGGGGTGTCGCTATAGCATTAACGCCCCTTTGTTGGCGTGAGGAGGCGTGGCTGTAGCTGGAATAGTGCAAGGAGAGTGTCAGCTGTTGGGTTGGGCGCGGATGGCTGAGATCGTGAGGAGATCACGCGTGCTCGTTGGCATGCAAATTACGCGTTCACTGGCAGCCATTGGATCCACCATCGTGCGGTTGGGAGGTGCCCGTAGATCGCACCCTCACGGATTCAAACGTGCGTGCATCGCGCCTTCGAGAGGATCCAATGACCAAGAGTGCATCCGGTTGTCTTAAATGAGTGCCCCTGATTGCATGCGTGCAATCTGGCATGTCTCCTCCCGTCGTTGGGTGGCATTTGGTCACGCATGAGTCATCTCGATCGCTTGATCAAGATCGAGTGTTCCAATTTATCTGACGCTAGAGTGGGAGTGGAGGATTGAGGCTCGAATCCATGCCTCTCATTTAAGGAGTGAGCGCACTACGATTTGGCCAAAGGAGCTACTTGGTTGCATGGAGATGAGGTGCGGCCGTGCACCTTAACCGTTGGATGAAGATCCAATGGTCAAGATCAGGTCTTCCTTGAGATGCTTGAGGCTAGGTGATGTAGAGCGCTTCCTAGCCATTGGATTGAGATCCAACGGCTGAGATCACTCCTTGCGGTGAGGCTGGGGAGTGGTGGCTCATGTGGGGTGGCTTGGATGGCGCCACGTGGTGCCATCTAGGCCATCCATCTTCTTCTTCTTGTAGAGGGTGCTACGGGGTTCCGATCGGGATGATTTTTGCATTGACGGATTGCGATCGTCGCTCTAGATTCATTCGTACGGTCGAATTCTTCATCTGAAGCCCTTAAAGATGTCGCACTACCTCCTGGCCATGTAAAATGTTAGAATTAATGTACAAAATATACAAACTATCCTAAATGCATTGCAATGAACGTTATGTAATATTTATAGTATGATATTCAATGCTGGGCCTAGGAACTATCATACATAAGCGTTTTATCATGAATTCATGTATGTTTTTCATACCCCCATGGTTACTTTTTCTAGTCCCTAGCAAAATTAACCTAAATGCTATGTATAAAAGTAGAATTAGGATTTGATCACTTAGGCACGATTTGTTGGTTGGTTTAGAAGATTTCAACCAAAGACCTAATTACAAAACTTAACAGTGTCCGAGTGTCTACCAAAATGCAAATCGCTCAAGCCCTCGCCTTATTTGAAAAGGGAAGATACATTTTTTTTTTCTTTTTCTTCTTTTCCAATTTTTTGGACTTTTGGAGTTTGAGAGTTTCAAGATAACTTTTTACGGCTACCCTACCTGCCCAAGACTCGAAAAGGACTCTAAGTGCTAAGCATCTTGTGAAAAGATTAAAAGACTCACTCGATGGCTGTTAAAAAGGATTTCGGGTTTCTACGACCCTAGGTGACCTTAAGAGTTTCTGCCTAAATGTTTATCCTTCCGAATGGTAGCTTTCTCCCTACTTTAGTTTTTTATGGGGTCAACACAAGGACATACCCAGTGTATATCTCGATTTATTCTACTTCCCTGCTTCTTCCTTAAGTGTTTTGGGAATTATTGTGCATTTTTGTGAGCTGAGCTCTGGACAATTGAGCAATGGGCTGTTACCCACGACATCTTGCCAGCCATACTTGTGCAGTGAAGTGTGGTTTATTTTTTATTCTCTTTTTCCTATTTTTTCTATTTTTTCTTTTTATTTTTGAGTATCATTTTTTTTCTTTTTCTGAGTAGGTGGCTTCCTTGATCTAAGATTTACCTAAAAGCAGGAGAATGAGTATGGCCATGTAGCTGGGCTCTGGATAACAGGCCAATGAGTTGTTACCCATGACAAATTGCCAGCCATACCACCCTAGATGGTTCATTAGCTACCCAATTTCTGTAAAAATTATTGAAAAGTGAGTCAGTGCAAATAGTGTGTAGATGCATAGGCTTAAAGTCCCCTTAAATTAGAGGGTGGGTTGATAAGTCATGTACATATCACCCTAATTTATTCACCAAATTAAAGTAAAATTACTTGGTGAGAACTTGAGACTAAGTCCACATTCGAGTGGACACCCAGGCTGATTAAGCTTGAAGATCTGAAGAGTCTAAGTGTTCAAGTCCTAAAGTATCAATTCCTAAAGTTCACAACTCCTAATGCCTAAGTTCTCTTCTCCTTATTCTAGTTTTTTTTTTCTTTTAAATAACAGGACAGGTTACTGTTATGGGCTGACAAAATAATCATTTCACAAAATATCCACCCCCCCATGCTTAGGTAATGCAATGTCCTCATTGTTAAAATAAAAGCATAAAGGAGGGCGAAATTGGAAGAATAGCACCTGATTTCTATGAGATTCTGATAAGCTCCAAACAGTCTTTACACATGCTGAGTTTAGTGCCTTCAGCTAGGCGATATTCGGCTAGCGGTGGTTAGGGCAAGGTGAGAGCAACCTTGTCCGAGATAGGTTCAGGGAGCACATTGTCAACATAGGATTTGAGACGTTGTCCATTGTCCTTGAAGGAATTACCCATCTTTGGTTCAGAGATTTCGAAGGTCCCATTAAGAAAAATTCACTCAATAATGAACAAGCCATTCCATTTAGACCTAAGCTTACCGGGGAAGAGCTTTAGTCGAGAATCAAAAAGCCAAACCCTTTGCTTCAACTCAAAGCTCTTACGTGAAATCATTTGGTCATGAAGAGCTTTGGTCCTTGCTTTATAGATTATGGCATTCTCATAGGCATCATTTCTAAGCTCCTCAAACTTAGATAGTTGGAGTTTCCTGGTCTTCCCAGTCAACTCTAGGTCGAAATTACATTTCTTGATGGCCCAAAATGCCCGATGTTCTAACCTACGGCTAAGTGACACGCCTTACCAAACACCAGATGGAATGAAGACATACCAATAGGTGTTTTGTATGCTGTACGGTAGGCCCAAAGAGCATCATCTAGCTTTTGGGTCCAATCCTTCCTATCAAGCCTCACAGTTTTCTGCAAAATGTTTTTGATCTCCTAATTGGAGACCTCAACCTGTCTATTCGTCTAGGGGTGGTAAGGTGTGGAAATCCTATGATTCACCTTGTATGTCACTAGTAAATTCCGAAACTGGGCATGGTTGAAGTGCGTGCCACCATCACTGATAATGGCTCGAGGAATCCTGAACCGACTGAAGATATTTTTCTTCACAAAATCGATGAGCATCTTGTGGTCATTAGTCCAGGTGGGAATTGCCTCAATCCATTTGGACACATAGTCAACAACAACCAGAATATACTGGTGTCCAAATGAAGGAGGGAAGGGTCCCATGAAATCGATGCCCCAAATGTCAAAAATTTCGATGGGAAGTATCAGGTTTAGGGGCATCATGTCTCTCTTGGCCATGTTCCCGAGTGTTTGGCATCAGGCGCACAACCTTGAGAATTCCTGGGCATCCTTAAATAACGACAGCCAATAGAATCCGAATTGCAAAATTTTTGCCGCTGCCTATTTCCTTGAAAATTGTCCACCACACGCAGATGCATGGCAGAACTCAAGTATACTATGGAACTCATTTTCCAGGATGCATCGACGAATAATCTAGTTAGTGCCTATACAATACAACTCAGGATTATCCCAAAAATAATATTTGGCCTCGGACATAAGTCTATCCCGTTATTGTTTGGTCCAATCCTGGGGGATTTGACCAACGGTCAAATAATTGACGATATCTGCAAACCAGGGGGTTCAAATATTCGAGACTGTAAGGATAGTCTCATCTGAAAATGTTTCAAAGATAGGAATATCCAGATGAGGATAATCAATTAGGAATCTCGACAGGTGATCCGCCACTACATTTTGTGCCTCGACTTTGTCCCTGATTTCAAGGTCAAATTCTTGAAGTAACAGAGTCCAGCAAATAAGCCAGAGCTTGGCATCCTTTTTGGCCAAGAGATGTTTCAAGGCTGAGTGGTCGGTGTAAATGATAACATGAGAACGTAAAAGATAAGCCCTGAAATTTTCTAAGGCGAAGGCTACTGCTAGCAACTCCTTTACTGTAATGGTTTAGTTCCTTTGAGCCTCATCCAGAGTCTTGCTAGCGTAGTAGATCACAGAGGGCTTCTTATCCACTTTCTGACCCAAGATAGCCCCAACGACATAATTAGATGCATCAGCCATGATCTCAAATGAGGCTGTCTAGACCAGTAGTTGCAACACCGGGGCACAAGTGATTGTCGTTTTCAATAAATTAAATGCCTTACGGCACAATTCATCAAACATGAACGGCGTGTCTTTGGCCAGAAGATTACTCAAGCATCGAGCAACCTTCGAGAAGTCCTTGATAAACCTTCGATAAAAACCCACATGCCTAAGGAATGATCGGATCTATTTCATGGATGTGGGTGGAGGAAGTCCAAAGATAGCATCCACCTTAGACTTATCAACTTCAATACCCTAATTAGAAACCACGTAACCTAAGACAATGCCTTCTTGGATCATGAAGTGGCTCTTCCTTTAGCTAAGGACCAGCCATTTCTTAATGCATCTTTGGAGGATCAATTCCAAGTTAGCTAGGCATGACTCGAAGGAATCTCTGAAAATGGAGAAATCATCCATGAACACCTCAAGACAGTCTCCCACCATGTCCAAAAAGATGGCCAGCATGCACCTTTGAAAAGTCGCGGGTGCATTGCAAAGCCCGAATGGCATTCTACTGAATGCAAAGGTTCAGTAAGGGCATGTAAAAGTTGTCTTTTCCTGGTCTTTAGGATGGATAGGGACTTGGTTATATCCTGAATAATCGTCTAGGAAGCAAAAGTACTTTTGGCTAGCTAACCTCTCTAGGATTTGATCAATGAATGGCAAGGGGAAATGATCCATTTTAGTGGCTGTGTTCAACTTCCTATAGTCAATACAAACTCTTCAAGCAAAATATAAACAGGTGGTAAAGGATTCCCCTTTCTTGTTAGTCGTAATGGTTATTTCTACCTTTTTGGGTATAATTTGAACGACGCTAACCCACGGACTATCTGAGATCGGGTAAATAATGCCTGCATCGAACCACTTTATTATCTCCTTTTTGACCACTTCTCGCATATTCGAGTTTAGTCTCCTTTGCATTTTGTGAGAAGGGCAGGATCCATCTTCCATGAAAATACGGTGATTACAGTAAGATGGCTCGATCCCCTTAAGGTCGTGGATGGTCTAACCAATTGCCTCTTTATTGTTCTTAAGGACCTTAATCAATCTCAATTCTTACTCCTTAGTCAAATCAGCACTAATAATCATAGGGAGCATATTCTTAGGTCCTAAGAGCTCGTATTTTAAACCTTTCGGCAATGGTTTCAGTTCCAACTGAGGTGGGTTTAGTATAGAGGGTGAGGAGGATGCTGGTGAAGATTCATCAGGACAGTTTAGTGGAAGAGATTGGGAATGAAAAAAATTAGTAGCCTCTTTCGGGTGTGGCGAGTCTGCCATAGAGGGTTGTGGGTTGGGTTCGCTAAGGTTGGTGGAGTCCTCAAGTACACTGATCGTCATACAAGTCTCAACATTAAAATCATGACCCTCGAGCTCCTCAATGAATCCACAATCCTCAAATCCTTTTATCGCCTTGAAAATATCAAGAGTCAACTTCCTATCCCCAAAGGTAATCTCCATACTACCGCTCTCACAATTTTTGTTGGTCGTGGCGGTAGCTAGGAATGGAAGCCCCAGAATGATGGGCGTGTTCCTCAAGTTTTCATGTACATCCATGTCAAGGACCAGGAAATCTATGAGAAAATAGAAGTCCTTGACCTTGACAATAACATCCTCAATAATGCCTTTTGGTGTGATGACCAAACGGTCCGCTAACTGTAGCATTAATAAGGTTGGCCTAAGTTCACCCAACCCAAACCTTTCATAAAGAGAGGTTGGGACTAGGTTGATGGACACACTTAGATCCAATAGTGCCCTACCAAAAGTGTAATCTCCAATGACACATGAAATCAAGGGGGCACCTGGATCTCTCTTCTTCTGAGGAAGGTGGTGCAGGATGACAGAACATGCTTGCTCAGAGAGAATC
This sequence comes from Thalassia testudinum, assembly GCA_037157565.1. NCBI lineage: Eukaryota > Viridiplantae > Streptophyta > Magnoliopsida > Alismatales > Hydrocharitaceae > Thalassia > Thalassia testudinum. The sequence continues at coordinate 31,801,269 of JAZHRO010000036.1, forward strand.
ACCTTCCTCGGGGTGTGTTTTTTGTCTTTTGCTTTTGGGTACATAGATCTTTCAGGAATTTAGCGTAAGCCGAGATGTGCTTAATAGCATCAAGGAGCGAGATATTGATCTCCACACTCTTGAATAAATTCAGGAGCTCCTCATTGCTATCAAGGGTTTTCTTCTTCCTGGTTTCTAATAAGGCTTCAGGGAATGGGATGTGGGTGGTGTCCTCAATTTCAGGTCCTTGGGCCTTGTTGTCTTCTTCAATCTCCTCCTTCTCTCCCTCGATTTCCCCAGGGTCTAGGTTTCTAGAAGGTAATTCGGGGTCCTAGGTCTACTTCTTTCTCCTCAGGGTGATGGAGTTTGCAGAGGCGTATGGGTTCTAGTGTTGAGGTAGGTTAGGAAAGATTGGAGGGCCTTGATTGGTCAAATTTCTAGGAGCAGAAGAAGAGGAGGAACCTTGCTCAACCACCTGAGCATGTGCATGTGGGTCCCTTTGATTTTTGTAGCCTTGGGCTTTATTGCTCTGATTTTGCACATTGCGCGAGTTGGGTACGGGTTGGGATGGTAGAGATTCGGGTTGTCGGGTTTTAGCAATAAACCCAAATTGCATGTTGTCCAATGATGTCTTCATTTGCTACATAAGTTGAAGTATGGACCTTTGCATTTCCACTAGCAAATTGTTGGGCATTCCAAGGTGGCTGAGTAACCAGTCTCAGGGGCAATTGGATGTATACTTGACCCTGACCCATAGGTCTTTGAGATGCATAGTTGCTAGGTCATGTTTGGGTCTGTTGCCTTTGACTTTTCCAGGAGAAGTTAGGGTGGTTCCTCCAACCCAGGTTATAAGTGTTGGAATATGGGTTGGATCAAGCATTCTCCTATATCTCATACATCCTCAGAGGGTGAGGATGGAGAGAAAGAAGGATTAGAAAGCTGGGATCAAAGGTCCCAGTTTGGAACCTATAAGGTTCCGAGAAATCCTGGCTCATAGGTTGAGCCGATTCGAGTTGGTTCACGAACTCCCGCCCTATGGAAGCTCATGAAGAATGGAATTCCACATTTTGCGATTGAGTGGGTGTAGAAGTGTTTCTTGAGTTTCCATCCATCCACTCTTCCATCCTTTTCGCAACAAAGTCCACCTTATCTTGTTTGTTGCAAATCAATTCCATGTCAAATGAATGAGAATTCTGGATCTCATTAGCATTTGACCTGGGTTGTTGGGACCGGTTGAAGGTATCCATGGAGGCATGATTTATTGAATTCTCACTCATTTCCTCAAACAGGTCATATGCGCTATATGCATCCCTATTGAGGAAATTACGTCCATAGGAGGCATCCACGTGATTACGGAGTTGTTCAACCAACCCGTGATAGAATATCTGCATGAGTTGCCATTTCGGCACCTCGTGGTATGGACACTTCCTCAAAAGATCCTGGAATCGCTCCCAGGCACCATGAAATAATTCCCCCAGCTGCTGGGCGAAAGTGGTAATCGCTCGTCGTAAGGCATTGGTCCACCCAATTGGGAAGAATTTCTTTAGGAAAGACAACTTAAGAGTAGCCCATGTTTCTATCAGCCTTCCAATGATTTGGTACCAATGTGCAGCCTTATCCCTGAGAGAGTGGGGAAAGAGCCTCATGATTATCTGCTCTTCGTTCACATTCCTCGCTTTGGTGATCTGAACCAAAGTGGTCAGATCCTTCAAGTGCTGGAATGGGTCCTCCGAGCCAAGCCCATGGAAATGCTTAAACAAACTTAAGACTTAGGGCTTGATTTCTACGTCTTCGGCGGGAATCATGATGCTAGGACGTTCCCCATAATTTGAAGGATCATAAAAATCCTTCAAGGGCCGAGCGCCCTGACCATTCATTCGTTGGAACCATTGCTGCAATTCTTCCAACTACCTCTGAATCAGCTCTTGTTGGTTCGAGGTTGGGGGAGGTGGTTGTTGATGCTTGGCTATAACTCAACCTCTGCCTCTGGGAATGGTGTAAAGGTCCTTCTAAATGAGGGTTCAATGACCTCCTTCCAAGCATACTCTGGAAGGAAGTCGGAAGGGCAGGGAAAAGAAAGAACCCTGTAGCACAAAAATGCAAGCCTATCCTTAGGTTGGGTAGCCTAAAGATCTACAGACTCTTAGAATCTGTCTTAAGAGTATAAACGATTTACTCTATTTTTATCTGGTCAATCCAACCAGTTAGGAGGAGGGGCTAGGGAGAAGGTTCTTCCTTTGGCTTGTGCCTCCGGTTCCTTTGATACCCCCCAACCATGGTCATTTGACGCTACTCCCCTAGCTAGACATCAGATTGACCAGTATAAGCAGGTTAATCGAGAACAATCTCAATTTGTGCCCCAAAGAGTGAATCGATCCTTAAGGCCAACGTCTAATCAATTTTAGTTAGGCTTGGGATATAAGTGCTTCTAGAATGTGATGGGCCCTTATTGGGTTGTGTCCTTAATGATTCATTTGAGAATGTGTGTATGTGCACAACCAAAAAGTTTTCAAGCAAGATTATTGAGGATGAAGTGAGTTTTAGGGTTTATATCTTGCTAAGTAGCTTTTAGGATTCAAGTATTAGGTATATTCAACCAAATGTTAAAGAGGCAAACCAAGTTTGAAAGCACGTGTTGGGTATTTTCCTTTATAGACCAAGAAAATATGGAGTGCTTGGCTTGACCTAACTATTGAATCCTACGGGGCAGCTACAAGATGAATTTCTTTTAGATTAGTTGGTGCAGCTCAAATAGTTCAATCAACTAGCCCAGATGCACCACCAATTCAATCAACTAGCCCAGATGCACCACCGACTAAGGCACACAAAAGGTGATTAACCTAGTTTGATTTATACTCCATTATGTGTTGATTTGTATGTGTACCGGTTCCACAGGTTGGAATCCCGGTTGGGTAGATAAAATTACAAAAGGTTATGTGCCTCAAAAGTGGGTGTATGTAGTGTGTATATTGATTTGTCCCACAATCAAAAGATAATTTGTTTATTTTATTTTTTTTTAATATGCGGGGGTGAGATGAGTGTAAGTAGCAAACAAGACAATCTACCCTAGGGTTTATGCAAACACCTAAGTAAATTAGGTCTTGGTTATTGATGTGGCAAAAGTGAAACTAGTGGGGGGGAACATGAGGGCACTTACAAACCACTCTACCCGTGCTTTACTCTGATCTACCGTACTTGGATCTCCTTGCTAGGGTACCTGCAAGACAATAAATCAGAGGCAAGAGGGGTTAGTAATAAGTAAATGTAAAGAAACACAGAAAACACGAAAGCAAATTCCATTGCCTCCCCGGTAACGACGCCAAAATGATGTACTTGTTTCGGCAAATGGAAAGTTGGGGTTAGGATAAACACGTCGCTGTTGTTGCAAAACACGTTATCAAATAAGATTTTTACCTAAACTCCAAGGGAGTCCCTGGTCAAATACAGGGAGGCGACATTTATTTTCATCGAAATCTGTGCTTTGTGTTTCTTTTTGGCATTTTAGGGTGTTGTGATTTTTTTGGTATGTTTGTAATAAAAAGACAAGCAAGATAACTTCACAAGGTGGAGAAAACAAATATGATATATCACAATGTCATTCAACATCTCTTACAATATGCTAAAATATAAAAGAGATAGGGGTTAGAAGAAATCTCCCGAATCAACTGTTCGGTAAGATGACGACACTTGGCAGTAGCTTGGACGGAGGAGGTGAGAGGCTAGATGACGGGGTTGAGATGCTGGAGGATGCCTAGTAGAGGAATGCTTTACGAAGGCATGGAACAGAGATGAGAAGGTGGAGGTGATCTTCTACTGGAATGAGTTGGGAGGATGGCTCCAAAGCTCCCTATGAAGGTGGTGAGAGGGACGATGAATATTTGGTGGGGTAAGGGATTGCTACACTAGTAGGGGACCTTTCGAGCATGGGAATGAGCTCTTGGGAGCTTTGATGGGCTTCTAGAGCTCTAAACTAGGTGGGAGTAGCAAAGGTAGAGATGGTTTGGAAGGGAAGGGGTCATGGAATTTGTATAGTGGTGGAAGGGAGGTGTTTGCGTGCACGAGTCTTCTGCGACATTTAAAACATCGCTAAAGACCCATCAGGGGTGTCACTATAACATTCACGTGCCTCTGCTGACATGAGGAGGCGTGGCTGCAGCTGGCACAGTACAAGCAGAACATCACTTGTTGGATCGAGCACGGATGGCTGAGATCGCGTGCGCTCGTTGGTGTTCAAATTGCGCGCTCATTGGCAATCGTTGCATCCACCATCATGTGGCTGGGAGGCGCCTGCAGATCACATCCTCGTGGATTCAAATGCACACGCATTGTGCCTTCGAGAAGATTCGATGACCGAGAGCGCATTCGGTCATCTTAAATGAGCCCCTTGATTGCGCACGTGCGATTTGGCGTGTCTCCTCACGTCGTTGGGTGGCGTCTAGTTTCACGTGAGTCATCTTGACCGCTTGATCAAGATCGAGTAGTCCAATTTATCCGACATTGGAGCAAGTGCGGAGGATTGAGGCTCGAACCCGCACCTCTCATTTGAGGAGCAGGCGGGCTATCGCTTGGCCAAATGAGCTGCTTGGTTGCGTGGAGATGATGTGTGGCCACGCGCCTTGACCGTTGGATGAAGATCCAACGGTCGAGATTAAGTCTTCCTTGAGATGCTTGAGGCCAGGTGACGTAGAGTGCTTCTCAGCCGTTGGATTGAGATCCAACGGCTGAGAACACTCCTTGTGGTGAGGCTGGGGAGCGGTGGCTCATGTGGGGAGGCTTGGATGGTGCCACGTGGCACCATCTGGGCTATCCATCTTCTTCTTCTTGTAGAGGGTGCTATGGGGCTCTGATCAGGGTGATTTTTGCATTGACGGACTGCAATCGTCGCTTCGGATTCATTTGTAAGTCAGATTCTTCATCCGAAACCCGTAAAGATGTCGCACTACCTCCTGACCATATAAAATGTTGGAATTAATGTATAGAATATACAAACTATCCTAAATGCAATGCAATGAATGTTATGCAATATTTATACTATGATATGCAATGCTAGGCCTAGGAACTATCATAAATAAGCATTTTATCATGAATTCATGCATGTTTATCAATTTCACCATTTACATCCCCCCATGCTTAAATGATGTAATGTCCTCATTGTATGAATAGGGTGCATACAAATGCATGCTCTGCTTTTTACTAACTTAGACCAGGTGATAGAAGGAAGTCGAAATGAGGAGATAAAAATCTTTGTGTGGTTGATTTCAAGTCTGATACAAGATCAGAGTGGAAAGTTGGGCTAAGTAGTGAAATGCATGACAAATGTGACTATGAATGTAAGTTAAAAATACAAGGATAGACACCTAAAAGTTGGAAAAGAATGAAAGATGAAAATAGCTATATATAAGAAATAGGTTGCTAAGTTTAATGCCTTCAGCTTGTTGTAAACTCAGAAGATGTGTTGTTTGAAGTAGGTTCAAAATATTGGAGTGAAATGATAGATTTGACAAGTCTAAGAGCATGCGGCTCAATGAAAGGTTCTATCTTTGTCCATTGATGGTGAAAGATTCAGATTTGTCAATCTTAGTGATTTCGACAGCACCATTGTCAAATACTCTTAAGATTATGAAAGGTCCAGTCCGTTTGGATCTGAGTTTTCCTAGGAAGAGTTTCAGTCTGGAAGAGTTTCAGTCTAGAGTCAACCAGAAGGACTTTCTAACCAGGGTGAAAAGTTTCCCTACGAATGTATTAGTCATGGAAGGCCTTAAGTTTATCCTTATAAATCCTTGAGCTTTCATAAGATTCATTCCTTAACTCATCAAGATCGAAAATTTGAAGGGAAGTTGACAGGGTTTCCTATACATAAGTCTAAGGAGCATGCCTAATGGGTTTTTGTGAGCTATCCTATACACCCACAATGCATTAGAAAGGTGGGAAGACTAATCTTTCCTATCAGGTCTGATGGTAGTCTGTAAAATCTTCTTGATCTCCTAGTTGGACAATTCAGCTAACCCATTGGTTTGAGGGTGATAAGGTGTAGCAATCTTTTGTGTCACCCCATACTTTTGTAGTAGGGATTGAAAATGTGTGTTCTTAAAATGAGACCCTCCATCACTAATGATGTCTTTTGATAACCCAAATCTAAAGAAGATAAAGTCTTGGATGAATTGTGTCACAACTCTATGGTCATTTATTTTCAAGGGGATGGCTTCAATTCATTTTGAAACATAATCAACTACCAACAAGATATACTCGAAGTCATGAGAATTCGAAAAAGGTCCCATGAAGTCAATGCCCCATATGTTAAAGATTTCACACACCATAATCAGATTCAAGGGCATAATGTCTCTGTAGCCATCACTGCCAAGAGACTAACAGCGTGAACATGCCCTACTATACTCATGTTCATCCTTGAAAATCGTGGGTTAATAAAAATTGCTCTGCAAAATTTTTGCAACTGTCTTTTTGCCAGAGAAATGACCACCACATGCCTGGTCATGGTAGAATGACAAAATGCTTTCTATCTCCTTATCAGGGACACACTTCCTAAGAATCTGGTCTTTACAGTGCTTGAAAAGCCATGATTCTTCCCAATAATAGTGCTTGGCTTCGGATCTAAGTCTATATTTTTGGTGTCGGACCAAATTAGAAGGAACAATTCCAGAAGCCAGGTAGTTGACAATGTCAAAATACTAGGGAAGATCAGAATGAATGACCAGCAATTGTTCAATAGGGAAGTGGTCAACAATCGGAAGAGAAGGAGAAATCGCTTAAGAAGGAAGGCGTGATAAGTGGTCAACTACCAGATTCTACTTCCCAACCTTGTTAGAAATCTCTAAATCAAACTCCTGCAACAGCACAATCCATCTAATCAAACAAGATTTCACATCCTTCTTGGCGAGAGCAAGTCGTACTGCTGTGTGGTCAATGTAGACTATAATGTGGGAAACTAATAGATAAAGTCTGAATTTTTCTAGTGCCAATACTACTGCTAGCAATTCCTTTTCCGTGAGTGTGTAATTCCTCTGAGCTTCATCTAAGGTATTGCTAACATAGTAAATGATTGTAGGTTTCCCATCTAGTTTTTGACCAAGGACTACTCCTACTGCATAATCAGAGGCATCACACATGATCTCAAAAGGGTGAGACCAATCCGGAGGTTGTAGTATTAGTGCCTTGGTAACCAGATCACGAAGTGTCGTATATGCACAAACACAATCGTCAAAGATCCAGAAGTCTACATCTTTAGAGAGGAGATTGGTTAGTGTCAAGCTATTTTCGAGAAGTCCACTATAAAGTGGTGATAAAAACCAACATGCCCAAGGAAAGATCGAATTTGCTTAACTAATGAAGGTAATGGCAAGTCAAAAATCAATTTTACCTTTTCACGGTCAACCTCAATTCCACTCTCAGAAATAAGGTGACCTAGAACAAGTCCTTCTAGTACCATAAAGTGTGATTTATCCTAGGAGAGTACCAGATTCACATTGATGTATCTTTGCAGGACCTTGGTCAGGTGGTCTAAACATGCATTAAATGTGCTCCCGAAGACTAAGAAGTCATCCATGAAGACTTCTAAACAATCGCCTACTAAGTGGAAAAACATTGCAAACATACACCGCCAAAAAGTAGCAGGTGCGTTGCACAATTCAAATGGCATCCTACGAAAAGAAAAGGTTCCATAGGGGCAGGTGAAGGTCATTTTTTCCTGGTCATTGGGGTGGATTGCCACCTGATTGTTGCCTAAATAGCCATCCAAAAAGTAGAAAAATCTATTCCCTACCAATCTTTCCAGAATCTGATCAATTAAAGGTAATGGGAAATGATATTTCTTCGTGGCTTGGTTGAGCTTGCGATAATCTATACATACTTGCCATGAACTGGCAATCCTTGTAGGGATGACTTTGCAAGACTCAGTGGTTATGATAGTAAGTCCAGCCTTCCTAGGCACAACCTGAGTAGGACTTACCCACTAACTATCAGAGATGGGAAAAATTATTCCATTGTCTAACCACTTAATCATTTCATTCTTTACCACCTCTTGGAGTGTTGGGTTCAGTCTACACTGTGGCTATCAGGTAGGTCTAGATCCTTCTTTAGTGAAAATTCTATGGGTGTAGTAAGAAGGACTAATGGTAGTCAAATCAGCAAGGCTCCATCCTATAGCCTGTCTATGTGCTCTCAAGACAAATAAGAGTCATGATTCCTGATTAGATGATAAGTGGGAATTGCTAATCACAGGATAAGTCTGATCTTGCCCTAAGAAAACATACTTCAAAGAATTAGGAAGAGATTTAAGCTCTATAGGTGTAGATCATATGAAGGAGCAGGTGTGGAGATTTCAGAAGGTTCTAGAGACATTAAAGGGATTGGAGGTAAGTCCACAGTCTCTTTAGTAGGTGTCTCAGGAAGAGTTAGATTAGATGTAGAAGGGAATTAAGGTTCTAAGGTCAAAGAATCAATCAATGTATCCTCGACCAACTTGTCTAATGAATCCAAAGAGTAGGTCTCTTCAATTATACTACAAGATGGTCCCTTCTGTACCTTGAAAATGTCAATTTTCATCCTTTGATCTCCAAATTTCAATTCCAAAAGGCCCTCCTCATAATCTACATTTGCCTTGGTTGTCGCCAAGAAAGGACTCTATAGTATGATGGGTGTGTTTTGGATATCTTCAGGTACTTCTATGTCAAGGACAATAAAGTCTATAGGAAAGTAAAAGTCCTTGACCCGCATTATAACATCCTCCAACTCTCCCTGAGGTGTCTTAACTGATCGATTAGCTAATTGCAGGGACACCTCGGTTGACTTCAGATTGCCAACCTCGAAGTGTGTTAGTAGGGAGGTTGGGATAAGATTGATGGAAGTATCCAAGTCCAGTAAGGCTATATTAAAAGTGATGTTTCCTATCATACAAGAGAGAAGAGGGGTGCTTGGGTCATTCTTTTTCAGAGGGAGGATGCTAGAGATGATGGAATTAACTTGTTTCGGCAAGATAATAGGATTACTCCCTTTTTGAACTCTAGCTTTATGCTTAGGTGTACATAGGTCTTTCAAAAACTTAGCGTAAAGTGGGATGTGGTAAATCACATCCAACAAGGGGATGTTTATATGGACTTGCTCAAAGAGCTTGAGCAGATCCTCCTTAGAAGCCACACCAAATTGTTTCTTTTTCCCTTTTCCCTTCTTTTTGAAAGCCTCCGAAATGGTACAGAAGTGGTAATGGGAGGGTCATTCCTAAGTTGAGAAGAGTCAAGAAGAGGTAAATTAGATTAAGGACTAGAAGTAGGAGGTCTAAGAAAAGATGTAGAAGTAGGAAATGGTGGATCTACAATGCTTCTACCACTCCTAGTTGTGATGGCATTAAGTTCAGCTCTAGACGTAGATAGTGTATCAGAATTTGGCAATAGAGGTGGTTGGGGTTGAGAATAGAAAGTATTTGGATCTGTCTAGAACTCAAGTTCATGCAAGGTTTGTGAAATAAGGTGTGCTTGACCTTACACTACATGTCTAGGTTGAACATACCTCTGGTTAGGTATGTTCTTAGGGTTGGGTTGTGCTTGAGATGTGAGTGAATGTGTTTGACGGGATTCCGTCAAGTGTAAAAGCTGGGCTCTCATCTCAGCTAAGGCCACATCTTAGATCTGCTACATTGCAATGTTTTGTTGCTGCATGTTAGCAAGAGCTTTCATGATATTCCCCAACTTATCATCTCGTGTAGAACCAGGTTGAGAGTATTGGGAGGGCCTAGGTTGGGGTTGCTAGTAGGAACGTGGTTGATACCCATGTTGTTCTTGTGGTGGTGGAGGTGGTGCTCGGATCGGGTTTTGAAGTGGTGGTGCTGAAGGTTGTTGGAAATTAGGTCTTTGTGAATTTCCTGACCACAAGAAATTTGAATGTTACGCCATCCAGGGTTATAGGTTTGGGAATATGGGTTATTGTGAATGCTGTGGATCTCCTCCGAAGCTCCAGGAATTGAAGGGAATTCAGTGTATGGAGGTACAAAGGTTCTTCTAGCTAGTGAAGGATGTGAATATGAATATTCAGAAGGTGATGGTGATTGTGTCACAGATAGGCTGTTCACAGCTTCCCTCCCTATGGGAAACTGGAAAGAAGTGTGTTGTGCACGTGACTGAGAAGACGAAGAAGGTTTAGATGGGAATTTCCATACTTCATCTACTTTCTTCTCTATGAAGCCCACCTTATCCAGCTGACTAGCCACTATCTCTAAGTCTTGCATGCTGGATTGGGCTTCGTGTACCCTCAAATGTGTATGGGAATGCAAGGACTTTTTACTAAACACGCTCATTGAAGCATTGTTTATAGAGTTTTCGGCCATGCCTTTGAATAGCTCAATGGCTGAGTCCTCGTCCCGACATAAGAAATTGCCTCTACAAGCGGCATCTAGGAAGTTTCTTGTGTCATCATGGAGCCCATGGTAGAAGATATGGACCTGTTGCTGATGTAGGACACCATGGTGGGGACACTTACGCATAAGCTCGTGAAATCTCTCCCAAGCCACATGCATCTGTTCTCTTATATTCTGTGCAAAAGTGGTGATAGCAAGCCTTAGAGCATTTCTGCGGCCTAAAGGAAAGTACTCTTTTAGGAACTCATGTTCTAAACAAGCCCATGTGTCTATAGGTGTAGTCCGTTAAAGAGTTCTAAACCAGAAGGCGGCTTTATCCTTAAGTGAGAAGGAGATCATTTTCATCATCAACATGTGCTGATTATGGTCCTGCAGACCCAAAGATTGGGCAAGATTTTTCAGCTCTTCTAATTGCTGAAAAGGGTCCTCAGAAGCAAGACCATGGAAGTAAGTGATTAAGGCAATAATGTTCGGCTTCAACTCATCAGCATGACCCCTAGTGGGATAGTGCACCGCAGGCATAGGTGGTGTAATTGTGAAATTATACTAATCCCATAGTTGAGGTCTACGAGCCTGGGGACGGGGGTTTTATAAAAGATTAACTGCTTGAGTAAGCTGTTGCACCTGTTGCTTAAGGGTATTCATTTCAAGTTGTGTATTAAACAGGTGTTGCAGGTTAGGTTGAACACCTTTCTCCGGTTGTGGTTGGTTGGGAAAGTTAGGGTAGGGAGGAGGTTGGAACCTATGATGTGAAGGTGGTGATAGTGGAGGATGTGCATAGAGATGAGGAGGATCGTTATCGTAACACGATAGCTTTGCTTTCATTTTAAAAAAAAAAAAAAGTTTGTTTGAGTGTTAGGGACAAATAGATTGACAGATCCCCGAAACCCTAGCACTCTTGAAGGAAACTGGTGAAGGGGAAGCTCAATCAAGCTAGGACTTAGCAAATTCCAACTCGTCATGGCTGGATACCAGCTCCTTTGGATTAGAGTTAGCTCCATTCGGCTCCATTCAGCTCATCTTAGCTGAATGGCAGCTCAGGGTAGCTCATCTCAGCTTAACCCAATTCTGAGCAGCTCATCTTAACTCAAGCCAGCTTTGATCTAGCTCAACTTAGTTAAGTCTAGCTCATCTCAGCTCCTATCAATTCACTAGGAGCTCTAGTTAGCTCAACTGAGTTGACAGGAGTCCATCTCAACTTAGGCCCAGCTCATCCCAGCTCCACCCAGCTCATGGTAGCTGAACTCCATGCTAGCTAAGCTACTACTTGTCAACTAGTAGCTTAGCTAGCTCTGGAGTTCTCATCAGAGGCAGTTCCAGCTCAACCTAGCTCCAACTAGATTGAGGCCAGCTCAACTTAGCTCAACTACCCAAGCCTAGCTACTAGCATATGAACTAGGTAGCTTAGCTAAGTAGTTGAGCTCCCCATGAAGCTGCCTCAGCAGATTCAGCTCCAATTACAGTAGCCACCAGCTCTAGATTATTTTCTCCAACTCCTCCTTCATAAAACCTTAGTTCCACCATCTCTACTCTACTAGCTAAGCTAGCTTAGCTAGCTTAGCTATCTTAGCTAAGTTCCCAACAAGCTCCACCTATATGGCCGTCCACTCCTTCCCCTTAACCCCAACCAAACCCTAACCTAACCCACTCAAATTGGCACCAACCCACACCAACTACCACCTCATCACATCCCTTCATGTTGGCACCAAAAGCACCACCTGCATCCCTTCATGTTGGTGCCAACACACACCTAAATCCTAGCCCTATACATCGCCACCTAAAGTCATTCCTACCGCTCACCTAACCCCTTCTAGAACACCTACCCTTGGCGCCAACTTGAATCATCCCTCCACCAGCCCTAGTTGGTGCCAAAATATCCTACCCACACCCCTACAAATTGGCATCAACATCTACCCTAATCTCCACCTTACACCTACCCCCATAAGACCATCACCACCATCCAATATTGGTGCCAACCCCTTAACCCATAAAACCCATCCTAACTCTCCTTAAGTTGCTGCCAAAAATCCACCTAACCAACATTTAAGTTGGCGCCAACTTACAACCACACATCTACCCTCCATGTACTTCATAACTTCATCCTAGCCTTCCATTCTCCAACCCAACCACCAACACCTTAACCCTCCTATGGTTAGCGCCATTAATGGTGCCTCTCCACCAACATAACTACCACCTACACAACCTCTCCCTTGGCGCCAAATAACCCTAGCCCTAGGATCATCTAACCACCCTCATAAACCCATCCTAACCCTATACCTCACCTACACCTACATCCCCATCACCATTCCTATATAAACCCCCTACCACCACCATTGAAGGGTACCTTTGGCTACATATTTTCTACCTATACTTCTAGCTACAAAGAAGGCCAATAGAAGAAGAAGAAGAAGATTAAGGGGACACTCTGTCCCCTTGGTGCCTTCCCCTCTTCTCTTCTCTCTTGAGCCCACGCCAGCCAAGGGAAGAAGCCAGGCATTGGAAGGAGACCTAGGGTACACGCCTACCCTAGGAGGAAGATTTGAGGGTGGTACACAACCACTCTTGGAGGAGATTTAAAGGTGGTACACAAACACCTTTGGAGGAGCATTTGAAGGTGGAATTTCATCCACCTTGGAGGAGATCAGGCATGCCCCACCCATCTTTTGGGCTTGCCAGGAGACCACACCTTAGAGGAGCTTTGCAAGGAGGAGAAGAAGGAGCTCCTTTTGACTAGGGGAGCAGCCACAGTTGGAGCAAGAGCCTCTCTTCTTCACCAACATTTAGAGGATTAGTGTTTTGCATTTTCTTTATTTTTAATTGCTAGTAGTAGAAGCATTCCTCTATTAGGGTTTTTGTAAAACATTTTTTCCATCAATCAAAGTTGCCTATTTCTCGATTAGCTTTTGTTGCAAATCTTGTCATTTTTTCTTTAGTGCAATTTCACCCTTTCTTTCTAATTACCCTAGGCATTCACGTGCCTAAGGTGAGCTTAGAAAGAAATCATTTTGTGCCACTCAGATTTTAGCTATTAGGTGTTAGTCTTTTCCACCAACTATTTCGCAATTGCCCCTTTATTTCAAAATCTTAAAAAAATTATATATTCAAAAATAAAAAAGAAAGTTGATTTCCGATTTTAAGTAAGAGACGTATTTTTGCAAACAAATTGCCTCCTTCGACGCTCCTAGATACCCCACTATCTAGGTTTAGAAATTTAAAAGTGTTTGCGAATTCATGTGTTACAACGATTTGAAAACCTTAATTACAAATCACGCGTATTTTCGCAACACTTTTTGGCGTCGTTGCTGTGGAGGCACGGCTTTGCATTCATTTATTTCTCTTGCTTGTTAAGTGGATCTCATCCCCTTTTCTCTCTTTCTCTCTTGTGTGCAGGAACTACAGGAAGAAAGTGGGATTCTGGAAGGAAGAACTGAAATTCCTTGTCTTCTCGCGAAAATTCAGGTTGGTTCCTCTTTCTAGTCACACATAGCCTTAAAAACAATCAAAACACATTAAACTTGGCTTTCATGATCTCAAAAAATTAAGTTAAGTGGAGTGGTTTCATTTAAAATTCAATTGATTGCTTGTTTGCATCATTAAACACTATACCAGTTCAAGTGTTGGTAATCTGATTTTCGGGTCTAGACTTATGTCCGGACTTCAAAAATCAATTCCTGACACCACAGACCTCTAAAAATCTTAAAATTTCACCCGGTAATTCCAAATCAAGTAAGGAACATCTGTTCTAAATTTCAGAGCAATTAAATTTGTATACAATTTTTAAAAAATTCATGGACTACAGAGAGGTCATCTCCTCTAATCTTCCTATTTTGCTTCTGCCTGCTAATTTTAGGACTTTTTATACTCATCCTATTTTTGTGAAATTTAGCTTTCTAGAATTCTTATGAAATTCTACATAACATATAAATTCACAAAAATTTTCTTAGGCTGATGGTGGTACTAAAATGTCCAAAATACCCTCAAGTATCAATTCTGGACTTTGACACTAGCACAAAGAAAGATACTAAAAAAATATCAAACAAAATTTTAAAATCTTAAAAAAATATTATTTAGCATCCTTGTTTGATTTTACATGCAGTAGTGGTGTTGCTTGCATGGTTTGGACCACTACTTAAAAAGAAAGCCAAAAACAAACTCATTGATAGTTAAATTTCTGCTTAGGATTTACTTGATTAGGGTTTCTTTTCATTTCTAGAGACCAACAAATTAAAGGAAACTTATCTTCACCAATACAGCCTAATTTCCTTTTGTTTGTGGATTTTCAAACTTGTTTGAATACTTAAAGAGAAAAACCTAAAACACACTAAGCTAAAGCAAATCCTAAAAGCAGAAATACATTTAATTGTGTGATAACTTGATTGCTAATTGGAATCACTTTCCAATCCCTGCACACACCATAAAAATTGAAATAATAGGGCATTACCCCAATTAACGCCCACCACATTCCCGTGCACATTTAGACACCCAAGCCTAACTTAAAACAAGTAGTCACTTGACCACTTAAGGACTTCATCCATTTTGGGCTTGATATCTAATATTTAAGGATCATTATGCGCTCCCAGTTCCTTTAGACAACACGATGTCAGGCTTAGAGGGAAGTCAAACGATAGGTGCGAGTTTACACAAGGCCCTGGTTTTCTAGGAAATGCTTGGGCCCAATCCACCTCTTTAGTCTAATCGGGCTCTTTTCTGGAATTGGGTTCACTTATTGATTTCTTACTTATTGAGTTCCTAAGTCTTAGGTTTTAAGGAGTCAACCTTAAGACAAGACTAGGCTTGTTTGTTTTAATTGCACACTTTCTCTCATCTCTCTCTCTTCTCCTCCCGTCCATTTCTTCCAAAAAAGTGCATGCACAGGCGAAGGTCCCAGAACCCACATCTTGAGGGGCTATCTGATTTTTCCCCCCACACCAGAAAATCTTTGTTTTCTTCTTCTTCCTCTATTGTCAATGTAGAAAACCTGGGAAACAGAAAAAAAAATTCTGCTTTCACCTCTAACCCGTCAGCCGACTCACAAGCTGACTTCTCCATCCCTAACCTCCCTCATTTGGAGCAACTAAAAAATCCTGCTGGGCCAGGTGGCCCTCAAATCCAAACTCAAAATACAAATCCCTTTGCCTTTATGGTCGACCATATGGTTCAACTTCAACAAAACCAAGAAAATTTGGCTAGGATTGTGACAAACCTAGCCAACCAAAGGCAAAACCTGCCACCCCGTCAATAGCATGTTGTTCCTCTTAAGGATTTTTATGATCCTTCCAATTATAAGGAAAGACCTGGGGTGGTCATACCATAAGGGGACTTTGAGATCAAACCAGCCATTCTAAACCTAATCAAACATTTCCATGGTCTTCCGAGAGAGGACCCTTTCTGTCATCTCGAGGGACTAATTGTCCTCGCTCAAACCACCCGTTCCTGCAATGTGCAGGAGGACGTGTGGTTAATGAGACTTTTCCCTCTCTCTTTAAAAGATAAGGCTTCACACTAGTTTAGAATAGTTGGGTGCCCTATCACCACCTGGCCCCAATTAAAGAGTGCTTTTCTTAAAAAAAATTTCCGATCGGTCACACTAATGCTTTAAGAAGATCTATAACAACCTTTCAACAAAAAATTGGTGAACCCCTCCATGAATCTTGGGAAAGATTCCAAGAACTTCTAAGAAGTTATCTCCACCATGAAATTCCACAATGGCAGTTAGTGCAAATCTTCTATCATGGATTAGAAGATTAATTAAAGAGATTTGTGGATGCCTCATGTGGGGGCAATTTTCTTAATAAAGATGCCGAAAGTGCCCACCTCCTTTTTGAAGAAATGAGTGAAAACTTATTTAATATGACTTCAATGGACACTTTCGATAGAACTCAAAACCCAAGACTCGTAGTCAAAGAAATTGATTCCAAATCCACCTTTGTTCCAGTCACTCAAGATGATCTATATATGATAGCTCAACGACTGGACCAGATGCAAATACACCAGACAAAATGGAAGAAAAGCTCACTCACAAACAAGCTCCACACCTTAATTCTTCACACTTCAACTCTTCACACACTAACACTCCACAACTTCTTAGAAGAGAAAATCTATACAACATTATGCCACACTTGCTGGTCAGCAGCTTTCTACTGATTTTACATAGGATATGATTGGGAATTTTGATTATTTGAATCAGAATATCCTTGATCCCACCACGGAAAATATTTATGCTCTCCAGAAGAAATTTAGAAACCCCTCCAATGCTTACAATCAAAATTGGTGGACCAACCCAAATCACTCTTAGAAAGCTCCGAACCTGATTCCGTTTCCCAAACAAAATCAATTTGGGAATTATGGGAAGCCTGCATATCAACCTGGAACATCCCAAGAAGATATTAATACCCAGGTCATTTGACTCTGCAAGGTATGCAGAGTTAAATGACGGAAGTAACCCGCATGACAACTAACTTGCAACATCAAGTTAAGGTTACTCTTGATCATCAACCTGCTGGGAATTTACCTTCCCAACCCATGCCCAACCCGAATAATCAATGGAATCCATTCCAAGGTGCTCAACTGACTTATGCCATTGGGCTTGCTTAACTGCTCCAGAGCCCAACTGTATAGAGCCGGTGCTCGATCAGAGATGGATCTACTTCCTTTAAGTCGTTGGCTGACCATACGAAAATGTTCGCATATAGGAGGAGTAACTCGTAGACTTTGAATGGGGGCAACTTAGCTCCTATCTGGACCAGTTTATCAGTTGCATTAGGGTAGGAGTAACTCGTGGACTTCGAATGCGGACAGCTCTGTTCCTATCTAGACCAGTTCATTAGTTGCATCAGGGTATAACTGGATAGCCATGGTTGAGGAACCAGGCTTCATATCCTATGCAGGCGGTTGAGCAAGGGGTTCATCCTCCCGCAAGGCATGGACCAAAATTCTCTTCTTTCCCTATTTGTAAGGTTTAGGGGCCTTCTCTCCATCGACCGCTTAAGCTCAATGCGTAGCAACTCCCGGCTGGCATGCTAGTTTCCATGGACAATTCTGATTCCTCATGGGGAGTAGAAGAGTATGAATAGGAAATATGAGGAGGGGCTTGCTTGGAAAGCGTAGGTCATGGTATGACCTATGATGCCATCACAAGCTACCGTCAACCTCGCCACTACAAGGGTGGTTGTTCTTTTGAGGTGTTTATCTCCATTACATATTGACACCGGCAGGCTGATTTCTCCTCCTAGCATTACTTTGTGGTTCCTAAACCCTACTATCAAGAGGGTTGGTGGGGTAGATGTTTCTTGTTGCGACCCAACTATGCAAGGGTCTTAAGGAAAAGCACATCCACGGTGCTACCCTTATCTACAAGGAGACAAGGTTGTTGCCACTCAACCAGGAGAAGCGTTATTAATAAGGAATCCATATGATCTACCGAATCCATTAAGGCAGAGAAGTGCCTTCAGATGGCCTACCTAGCGGAACTCCTCTCTCCCTATTTCAAAGTGGAGTACACCTCCCATATGGCCCCCATAGGTGCAAAGGCGGCACTTGAGCTAGCAGCAATGTTGACACCAAAGATCACATTTATCTGTTCTTCAGCTAAGTACTATAGAAACATTGTTGACTGGGGTGACGAGACCCTAGTTGCATGACCTCCCAGATGCCCAGCCTTTAGTACTACCATAACTTGGTGGTGATACTCCTCAGGCTAGAGCTCAATCGAAATCTCCTACTGGCTCACAAGGGTAGTGGTCTCCACTACCCCCTGCTCCGAAAGAGATACCATGTGGACTCCTCAAAGCTGTTGGAGCTTCTCTCAGTGATAGTCTTTGGGACCCTCCACAGGTTGCTTGCCTTTATCTTGGCCTCCATTTCGTTTAACGAAATGGGTCAAATCACTGTGCCGGATTTGGGACTCAATCTGGTCACGTAAATCCCAGCAATTCTCTGCGATGTGCCCTCAAGCCTGATAGTATTTGCAATAACGTGCATTCTCTATCTTCTTCTTCAAAGGCTTTGGCAGGGGAAGCAAGTCTTTATCCATAGACCATACCTTCGCCAACACGTTTGCTTGATTCATGGCCAGGGGAGTGTACTCTTCATAAAGGTCTTGCTTGAGTTAGTATGGACCATTGGGCCAGTTCTTGTTGAGTCGATCCCTTAGATCTGGGAAATTCCCTTTTCTCTTATTGGGGCGGGGGCTGTTTCTTATCGATATTGGTGCTGCCTTGGTTAGGATCCTCCTCCTCAGGGGAGGCTCGATCCTCACCGTGTCCATTCGCCAGATGACTACGGGAGCAAAAGGAATAATCCTATTCTACAAACTTGGTGGCACGATCCCATAGTTCTGCCATGTCCCTTGGAGGAAAATCATCAATGTTACACTAGAACCTTTAAGTTAGTAAGCTTGACTTAAAGTACTGGATAGCTATGGCATCATGTGGCCGCTTGCATTTGAAATATTGAGTCTTGAATTGGTTTAAATAGAATCGGAAAGACTCCTGCTTCTTCTGTCAGATTTCCGACAGCCTCTCTGGATTATCCTTGATCCACTGTTGGCCGATAAAATACTGACAAAATTTATCAGCCAATTCTTGGAAGCAAGTGATTTTGCCTGTTGGCATTTTACTAAACCACTCATGGCCCATCCCGAACAAATAAGATGAGAATACCTGGTAGAGAACTCCATCCGGGCATCTGTGGACTGATAAACACGCATGAATTCATGATAAAATGCTTATTTATGATAGTTCTTAACCCTAGCATTACGTATCATAGTAAAAATATGGCATAACATTCATTGCATTACATTTAGGATAGTTGTACATTATGTACATTAATTCCAACACATTATATGACTAGGAATCAATGCGACTTCTTTATGGGCTTCAGATGAAAAATCTAACCATACTGATAGATCTGGAGTGACGATCGTAGTTCGTCAACACAAAAATCACACCAATCAGAGCTCCGTAGCACCCTCTATAAGAAGAAGAAGGTGGACGACCACGATGGAGCCATGTGGCACCATCGTAGCCCTCCAACCTGATCGTAGCCCTTCCTCCTAAGCAACACCTGTGAAGTCTCGTCTGTTGGATTCAAATCCAACAATCGTCAAAGCACCTTGTCGCCTACTTCAAGCCAAGAAGAGAGAGGTCTTTGCGCAATTGCAACCGTTGGATCAAGATCCAACGATCGCAGCACACGGAGCCTTACTTCCTAAGCGAGGCACAAAACCAACCATAGCACAGCGGTCAATGCTTCAACTCCCAATGCACGGCCCCACGATCGAAGCCCCGTGAGCAGATTTTATCCACTGAGCACGTGCAGGTAAGAAATTGAGCCGTCGATGGATGATCGGGCAGTGAGGGAAGCAGCTACGTGGCGTCACTAATGCGCGAGACCCATGCACGTGAGATCCAATGCCCAAGCAGACGCACAATCATAACTCTCGTGTGCTCAGAGCCCTTCATCCACCATCCAAGGGCAGGGATCTGCTTCGCACAGAGCAGCACGTGCTAGCAGATGCTCGGTGGATGCTCGCGATGGCAGCTGGCGATGCAAGATGGATGGCCAGCGAGGCTCAAGCATGATCAATGCACGAGATGGAAGGCCAATGCAGCGAGTGCGTGAGTGGGTGCGAGCTAGCTATAGCGACACTTGAGCTTGACCTACAGCAACGTCCAGGAGGTTGCTATTTTTCTTTTGCCTATTTTAGCCTCCTCTCATCCACTCTATAAAGACCTACACCCCTTCCCTTTCAAGGCATCTCTACCTTTGCTATACCCACCTACTCTAGAGCTCTAGAAGTCCATCAAAACTCCTAAGAGCTCATTCCCAAGCTCCAATGGTTCCCTATTAGTGTAACGATCCCTTACCCCACCAAATATTCGTCGTCTCTCTCACCACCTTCATAGGTTGCTATGGAACCATCCTCCCACCTCCATTCCGATAGCAGATCACCTCTGCCTCCTCACCTCCATTCCAGTGCTTAGGTGAAGCATTCCTCTACCTGGCGTCTTCCTGCATCTCACCTTTGTTGTCTTTCACCTCAACTCCTTCATCCAAGCTTCTGCCAGGCATCATCGTCTCGTCAATTAGCCGATTCGGGAGATTTCCTCTCACCCCTACTCTTTTATGCTTTCATAGATCATTGTAACTAACATTGGAGTGATATATATCAAATTTGTTCCATCTCTCTTATGAATTTATTCTACTTGTCTTTGTATTTAGAAAACACAAAAAAATAACAAAACCTCAAAATGCCAAAAAGAAACAAAACGAAGTGTGGTTTTCAACTAAAGTAAACGTCTCCTTCTTGAGTTCGACCTGGGACTCCCTTGGAGTTTTGGTAAAATTGTATTTGATAATGAGTTTTGCAACTACGACAATGGGTCCCTCCAAACCCTGATCTCTACCATGCGAAACACATTCATCATTTTGGCGTCGTTGCCAGGGAGGCAATGAAATTTACTTTATTATTTTTTACACTTCTTTGCATTTACATATTACTAACCCTGCTTATCTCTGATTTATTATCTTGCAGGTACCCTAGCATGGAGATCCAAGTGCGGTAGATCAGGGTAAAGTGAGGGTAGAGTACTTTGTAAGTGTCCTCCACATTCACCCCACTAGTTTCATTTCGCCACACCCATAACCAAGACCAAATCTACTTAGGTGCTTGCATAAACCTTAGGATAGACTTTGGTTGACTTGCTTGCCACTTCCACTCATCTCACCCCCGTATTTTATAAAAAAAATGAAAAAGACACTTTCTGTGGGATGAATCAATATACACACTTTATACACCCACATTTGAGGCTTACAACCTGACGTGAGTTTCATCTACTCAATCGGGATTCCGACCTGTGAAACTGGTACACCAATTCAACACATAAAGGAGTAGAAATCATATTAGGCTAATCACCTTTCTATGTGCCTTAATCGGTGATGCATTTGGTCCGATTGATTGAATTGTTTGGGCTACAGCACCTAATTTAAAAGAGATTCATTCTGTAGCTGCCCCATAGATTCAATATTTAGGTCAAGCTAGGCACTCCATATTTTCTTGATTTATAAAGGAAAAACACTTGAACTTGTGCTTTCAAAACTTGGTTTGCCCCACAAAACTTTGTTGAGTACACCTAATATTTGAATCCTAAAAGCTACTAAGCAAGATTCAAACCCTAAAACTCACCTCATCATTAATAATCTTGCTTGAAAACTTCTTGGTTGTGCACATTCACACATTCTCAAACAAATCATTAAGGGCACAACCCATTAAGGGCCCATCACATTCCAAAAGAACCAATATCCTAAGCCTAACTAAAATTGGTTAGATGTTGGTTCTAAGGACTGGTTCGCTCCTCGGGATCCAGATTGAGATTGTTCATGATTAACCTACTTATATTAGTCAATTTGATGTTTAGCTTGGGGAGTAGCATCAAACGACCACGGTTGGGGGATACACTAAGAACCGGAGGCGCAAGCCAAAGGAAGAACCGTCTCCCCAGTCCCTCCTTCTAGCTGGTTGGATTGCCTAGATATAAGTAGAGTAAATCGTCCATAATCTTAGGATGGATTCTGAGAGTCTGTAGACCTTTAGGCTACCCAACCTAAGGACAGGCTTGTATTTTTGTGCTATAGGGCTCCTTCTCTTCCCTGTCCTTCCAACTTCCTTCTAGTATATGCTTGAAAGGAGGTCATTGAACCCTAGATTGGAAAGAACTTTAGACCATTCCCGGAGGCGAAGGTTGAGCTATGTCAAGCAGAACCAATGGCTGATCACGCCTCCATGGATGCATTCAACAGGTCCCAACAACCCAGGTCAAATGATAATGAGATACAGGATTCTCATTCATTTGACATGGAATTGATTTGTAATAAGCTTGATAAAATGAACTTGGTTGCTAAAAGAATGGAAGAATGGATGTCTGGGAATTCGGGAAGCACTTATACACCTACTCAATCCTAGAATTTGGGATTTCATTCCTCACGAGCTCCCATGGGGCAGGAGTTCGTGAACCAACTTGAATCAGCTCAACCTATGAGCCAAGATTTCTTGGAACCTTATGGGCTCCAAACTGGGCCTTTGATCCCAGTTTTTCTGATCCTTCCTTCTCTCCATCCTCATCCTATGAGGATGCATATGCAATGCAGAAGAATGCTGGGTCCAACCCGTATTCCAATACTTATAACTCAGGTTGGAGGAACCACCCTAACTTCTCCTAGACAAGTTAGGGGCAACAGACCCAAACACGACCTAGCAACTATGCATCTCAAAGACTTATGGGTCAGGGTCAAGTATACACCCAGTTGCCCCGGGACCAGTTACTCAGCCATCTTGGAATGCCCAAAAATCTGCAGGGTAGGTTGATTTAAACAGGAAAATGGTGGAAATGCAAGGATCCATGCTTCAGCTTATGCAGCAAATGAAGATGTCATTGGATAACTTGCAATCTGGGTTAATTACTAACACCCGATAGCCCGGATCTCTGCCATCCCAACCCGTACCTAACCCACGCAATGTGCAAAATCAGGGCAATAGAGCCCAAGGGTACGGGAATCAAAGGGACCCACACACACATGCTCAAGTGGTTGAGCAGGGTCCATTATCTTCTTCTTCTGGTTACATGACCAATTAAGGCCCTCCAATCTTCACTAACCCACCTCAAGACCCAAACCCATATGCCTCTAGAAACTTTGTCACCTTGAGAAATGGAAAGCAGACCCAGAACCCTGAATTACCTTCTAGAAGCCAAAACCCTGGGGAGCTTGAGAGAGAGAAGGAGATTGAAGAAGACAATAAGACCCAGGGACCAAAAATTGAAAATACCACCCACATCTCATTCCCTGAAGCCCTATTAAAAACCAAAAAGAAGAAAATCGTAGATAGAAACGAGGAGCTCCTGAATTTATTCAAGAGCACAGAGATCAATATTACGCACCTCGATGCTATTAAGCACATCCTGGCTTACGCTAAATTTCTGAAAGAACTTTGTACCCAAAAGCGTAAGTTGAGAGAACCCACTCTGAGGAAGGTGATTGATGAGAGCCTCATCATGATCCCTAACTAGCTCATTTTGACTTAAGAAAGAAAATAATAGCTCCTACATAACCTAGAGAAGGGCCTAATTCAAGGAGTTAATGTTCTGAGAAGAAAACATGAAACAAAGGTTAAAACTATAATTTTACCATTGCAGTATATAAACAGGATTTCTCAGAGGCAAAACATAGGTCAAATGGTCTGAAAAAGATAAAGAGTGGGTTGGTTCAGCTAGAAATGGGTTATTATGCAATCCAAGAATTAAATGACATTCTATAACCCTAAAACAGACCCTCTTAATTCAACAAGGTTCTGGTCAAGATAAAAATCAATTAAATCCTCTAAAATTCATGGAAAAATATCCCCTAGGGTTTAGAACCATCAATTTGGCCTTTGGAACCTATTTTGACCTAGATTGGGGTCCGAGCTCATTATTTGACCTAATTTGGGTTTTTGTGTGAAATATATAGTCAAACGTGGTCAAACCTAAAATCCAACTTCATCATTGGATTCCTCATATCCAAATTAGGTTTGTACCAAAATTTGGACCTAAGGGAAGGTCATCTTGACCTACTTTGCAAAATAGTCCACCCAATTACATTCTAGCCCCTAACTTTTGAAAACTCTTACGTATACCCCCTAGCTTTCTCGCCACTCTTACAAATAGGTCCCTCCACCATTAATGGGGAGAAATCCTACTCTGGCGAGGAATGGAAGGGGAGTACTCCCTGATTCCTCAGAGATCTCCCAGATTTGGAAGGGAGATTCTCTGAGGAATTCCCTTCCATCTGAGTGCAATCACAAGGTCTGAATCGCTCCCAATCTCTCGTATGAAAGCTCGGGAGATTTGGGTATCCAACGGATTTGCTACTCCGGCAAGGACTCTTGTTCTTAGAAGCTTGTCTTCCAAGCACAAGAGCCCCTGCCAGCATCTATAAAAGGATCCTCAACCCCAACCGCATCTCTTCAGCTGGACTTGGCCAAAGATCCACCTCAATTTCATCTTCTTCTCCTCCGGTCAGGAAGTCCAGTGAGCTCCGACAAGCCTCCCTCCTCTTTCTCATCGCTCTGCCACACTACTAGTGGCAAAGTTGCCCTCACCATCTTCCTCCACGTCGCGCAACACCCACGTGCGCACCTCTAGCCCTGTCGTCGTTGCCGTCACCCCTCCCCTGGACACCATCTTCTCCAGCGACAGCAGGTATAGCTAGCTGCCAACTCTCCCCCTTCGTCCACTTAGTTAGGTTAGAATTACTCCTCTCTATCTCCTCTTCAATTCCCCTCTTTCTATTTCCCCTTTTCGACCCCTCGCAGCCACTATCCACCACCATCTTCTCCATCTCTGGCCACCCACTGGCGAGGCGCTTCCACCACTCTGCACCTCCACACACCTTGCCAGACACCTCACCACCTTCACCATCATCGACTGATCACCTTCCGCTCATCCATCGACCACCATCACCTCCCTAAACATCCCCCGACCAAACCCATAAGCACGACCACAGAGCGACCTAGGCACGCATGCCTAGGCTGCCCTGCGGCCTGCCACCTACCGTCCCACCTTCGCCTTGACACTGTGAATCATCCCATGTGTTTTAATGGGGCCCCAAGGCCGTGTTTGTGTGTGTCAGATCTGAGCACCTACCGCCATTGAAGCACACAGCAAGAAGGTTGCAAGCTTCATCCCAGGTTGCTGCGCTCCAGGCATCAGAATCCCAGGTGAAGTGGAATGAGTGTGCGAAATCATACACCTAGGAAATTGGCTTGGCGAGCGACCTATCAGCAACAATCGAAGAGGGTCTCCTACAGGCGTGAGCAAAGAAACAGGTGGGACATTTAGTCCCACCTCGCGCATCACACCCATGCCAGTGCACCTGGACCCGAGTGCGCACCTGACCCAATTACCCAACTCTGGGAGAGCGTACCTAAGAGAGAAATAGAGAGAGAGACCCGAGGAGGGTAGGGGGTAGGTTTTGCTACGTGGTGTTGTGCAGGGAAAAAGAAGAGAAGATGGAAGAGGAAGGTGCAGCTGAGCAGGGGAAGGAAGGGTACTTAGCCGCAGAAAGGAAGAAGGAAGGAAGGCCAAAGAGAAGAATAAAAAGAGGAGAGCTAAGGCAAGGGCTGAAGAAGGAAATCAAGGCAGAAGCTGAGCAGGGAAGGAAGGAAAGGAAGAAGAAGAAAGGAAAAAGCCAAGGGAAGGAGCAGCACTATAGTAGAGGTGCGGTTGAAGAAGAAAGAAGAAAGAAAGAAGAAGAGCGGCTGAAGAAGAAGAAAGGCAGAAGATAGAGGAACATAAGAAAGAGCAGAACTAAAGAGAAAGAAAGACGAAGAGGAAAAGTGAAGAAGAAAGGAAGTAGAAAAGAGAAGACTCAAGAAGGAGAAGGAAATAAGAGCTTAGAAAGAAATATCTTTTTAAGACATCTGATTATAGAATCAGACGTCCAATTCTATTTTTGCCACAATTTTGACTCTTAAATTCTTGCATTTATATTCTGAATTAAGTTTTGAGTAATTCTAAGTGTTCAATTACATTATTGAGATTAGTGAATAAATTTCATTTGCTCCCTGTGATCGACCTCGGATACTTAGGTTTTTGAGTTATAAATTCTTATTTGTTATCAACGCTTGGTCACCTATACTACAACGCGACTAACTTATACTCATCTAAAAATCCCAACAAAGCGTTATAACATTTTGGCACCATTGCCGGGGAACAATGCGCAATTTATCACTATTCTCTACATTCTTTTTGACTATATTAAACATTAACTTGCCCTATTTATTTTGTTGTGATCTTGCTAGGTGTTTCAAGAGAAGAAATCTCCTGCGCAAGTCAACCTCTCCAGGATAGGTAACCTTCTTCTTCTCTAAAATCCATCACCTAATCCTTGAAAGACAAAAGGAAGAAACCAACTTAGGAATCAATTGCCTTCTTTCTATAGTAATTATCATCTTTAAGGCAAAGGTTTCCTAATTTTACGATAATTTTTCAAAACCTATTGAAGTAGAAGCGATTTTTTTTCTTTAGAGGTCCTATCCCACAAAATTTTTGTGCCTAATAGAAATCATGCCTAATCTCTGCGGACAACACACTTCTTGTTTTTGAGTCCAAAGAGAACTTTTGTGAAAAAGAGGATTGGAAATAGAACCAAATTAGGTTTCAACAGTAGGGTTTTTGGAGTGCTAGGCACACAAACCTGGTTAAAAGGAAATAAACCCTCCCACATCAGTGTGCTCCCCAAGCCCTTGATTGAAGAGATCTAAACAAGACAAACCCTAAAAATTGAGCTCTAACAGCACTTGAATCTTAAAAATCTTGGACCTAATAAATTGGGAGTCAAATCAAGGTGATCTCTAGGTCCCAAGCCTAGAATCATTCTGCCATCTTTAGGACAGGTCAGGTAAAGTTGACCCCTTAGGTCAATTAACCTTGAAATTAGATCACCAAATAAAAATAATTAAAGTTCAAGTGAAAACCCTAAAGCACCTTTGAAATAAAAGTGATAGACTTAAGAGGTCAAGGTCTCCATTCTGGTCTACCTGGAATCTCAGTGACAAGAGAGGTCAGGTAGGGGAAACCCTGTAACCCATGGGGATGCTCTACCGTGTAGGGGTTTTTATGGGACTCTCCCTCTCTGACTGCCCAGGTAATTCTCAGGTGGATGACCTTTTGATCCAGGGGTATCATCCACCCCAAACCTCCATAGTCATCCAACATTTTTGGGTGCCTCGATTGGGTCAAAAACATCTCTAGTCCCTCATCTTTTCTCTTTAGAGCACACACATACATTTTCAGTGGAACTCTTTATTCAGATTTAATCACTTCATAAATTGATTCTACATCTTGATTCAAACTCTGATTCTACATCTTGATTTCACCACCTGATCCAAATATGCAGCCAAACCACCTAAGACTACCATTCAAGAAACCTGAATATCGGAGATCCATGAGAGATAGGATGATTGAGGATGCCCTAAAATTCTATGAAAAAGAAGACAAAACCTCAACACCAGTAGAAAACATTCAGGTTGATGTCTTAACAACCACAACCTTTATCATAACTTGTGCCCAAGTGCTATTGGCAGAAGCCACAAAAGGATCAACCTGAGACATGCTCATCACAGGATACATTGAGATAGAAAAATTGCACAATCTTGAATACCTTCAATGCATGACAAATCTTGTACTTTGAGAGCAACACCAAGATGATCTTGAAAAATGGAAAGAGATAATGAGATTATTAAAATAAATTATCGACCAGAAATACCTGTATATGC
Source organism: Thalassia testudinum (assembly GCA_037157565.1). NCBI lineage: Eukaryota > Viridiplantae > Streptophyta > Magnoliopsida > Alismatales > Hydrocharitaceae > Thalassia > Thalassia testudinum. The sequence continues at coordinate 31,828,922 of JAZHRO010000036.1, forward strand.
CACAAACAGAGGATGAACCATCTTGGGACAACATCGAGGACCAATCTGATCTCGGGTTTGAGGAACAAAATGGTTGTGGATTCCCAACCCAGATGGATTACAATATGCCTGATATTGAAGAAGGTTGGGAAGTTCTAATTTCAGGAGAACACAATGTTGAGCCAACCCTAGACCATGAATCACCAAGCGTAGAATTCCAAAACTCCTACAATCATGAGATTAGAACTGAACTTCTCGAGGGTGTAAATTCCGCCCCTTATTCTGATAAGGTGACCCTCGAAGGTTATTCGAACCTAGATTCTAGTGATTCAACACACATCCTAAGCTCAGAATCTAGATCTAAAACCTCTTGGGAAGATTTCGAGTCCCCATATGAGGAAGATCAATTTTTCAATGAAGAATATGATTTTGGGCTGCTATTTGATGAATATCCCTTGCCAACATCCTCAGAGAAACCAATCGATTTTTTTAAAGTCATGCCAATTTACGATACAGAAATCGAGGAGTTGGACGAGTAGGGCTTCAATTGGGTCTGCCCTACTAGCTTGGAATCTAAGCCTTTGCTAGATAAGGACACCTTTTTAAGCTCAGAATTGACATCTAGGCTAGACACCAGTCAGGCTGTTGAATCTACACCATATGATTTGTTCTATGGTGGAACTCATGATCTTGAATCTCATTCAGATTTTGATTTTCGCAAACTCTCCGATGATTTCGAATCTGACCATAACATCAGAGAAAATCTGCTTCCTGATTACAACAAGCCAATCTACGACCTCAGCTCACATGACTCATTCTCTAACTCCGAGTCTGAGGTCCCAGTTCCCGAGATCACTGATTTTAGTTCAAGTTCTAGTAACATGGAATCATTTCTTTTCAATCCTCAGGAATCAGAACCAGAAAATGCCAAGAGTGATTGCGACCCAGAATATGAATCTTTTCTCGACGTCGATTTCCAGTATCCCATAGACACTCTCCAGGCATTCACTTTTGATTTTGAAAACTACTATAAGGACTCTCTACATGAGACCACCTGTCATTCCTTTCTAGAAGAGCCCTCATACACAATTCTCATTAAAGCCACCTCTTCCACACATACAAAACCAATCAAAACCCGTTCTCAACCCTGACCCGCAACCGGACTCAATTTCTATTTTGATGCACCTCTCACTAAAACATTTGTAGATGATTCAACTCCACATCTATACCGGGCATCGGGTAGTGATCAGAATGAAAAATATGCTCCATCATTCTCTGATCTCCCCTGTAGGGTTTCCACACCATTCACTGATCATTTTTTGGAACCTTACTCTGACAAGGCTGATTCGACTCAGCCTAAACCTGAGTTTTCACTTCCATATCCATCTGAGCCACATTGCATATGGTAGGTTCCGCATCTGTTGATCTACATCTATCAACCCACCAGACTGATTGGGTTTAGGCTGCATCATCAGCCTGTTTATCTTAACAAGCACCTGGTTAGACCAACCATGCTCTTAATCAAGGTGCTTATTTTACAAAAATCCGCTGATTTAACCATCCCTTCTCCATCCCTTGTACCGCTTGGCTGAAGGCGTTGAATTTAGTGCTTAATGGGAGACAACCCATTATTCCAAAAATAGAGACCCGTCTGATTATCTGTCTGTACTCCATGTCTATTGCTCATCGAGTTCAGCCTTAGACAGTTGACCCCACCTCTGGTACATGTACTAGAGCTTGAAATCATTCGCATCAGTCACTTCTCGACCCATTCACCCACCCGATGTATCCTGTTCTAAGACCCTGACTTCAACACTGTTTCACACCCTCTATTTACAATGAGGACATTGCAAAACTTAGGCATGGGGGGGTGGTAAAGTGCATACATACAGAACCAAGAAAAAGTTAGAAGGATTCTCACAAAAAATTTCACATATGTCAAAAACACAAAAAAATGAAAAATTATGAAAAAGAGCAAAAAAAATGGAGGGAGGAAATTTTGTGAGCCACATTATCATGAGGAAAAGAGCAAAATGACAACAAGGAGCACAAAATGAAAAAGAGATAGTCATTAGTAAGAGATTAAGGAATTAACCAAAGTTCTAGACCACATCAAGAAAAGAGAAAAATGAAAGAAAAGTGCTAAGGAGACACAAAAAGAGATTAGTAGGAACATTGATCTTAGGCCTTTTGGGGTATACTTTTAGGCTTAAAAATTCACGTACCTGCTAAGATCTGGATAATCCTCAAGAGGTTGGGGAAAATGCGAAGCTTAAGTATTAGGTCTAAGGCTTAGAAAGTATTTGGCCTCGTTAACTAACCTTCAGTTTGCGAGATTCGGTAACCTAAGCACCCCAATCCACACACAGTCTGGTTCAGTGTGCATAACTATCAAAATCACGCAAAAGAGGTTTAATGTTCTCAAAAAGTTGCCTAGATTAGGAGTGGCCGATCAACACAAGTTGATTTGGACGAGTTCCCAGCGTGAAGAGGTAGGAAATTCCCCTCGAAGATGCGTAACATATCATCTCCTCGATGCTTGTCTCTTAGGATATTTAAATATCCAACCAAGGGCAAGTAAGCACTCTGCTAGTTCAGATACCATGGGCGGCACTATCACGAAATGTCAATTACCAGGGTTTGGATTCGGCCACAGAATGCCATGGTCAGGATTATCTCGAAATGTCGAAAGCCAGGGTTCTGGAGGTTGCCATGGGAGATGCTATCACAAAGCATCGATTGCCAGGGACCCTTGAGGATTGATGATGGGGACGAGGAATCCGATACAGATCGTGTTGAGAAGCCAATCCGAAGCTAGAAATAAAAAGAAAAGAGAGAGAAAGCTCTCCAAATAAATAAATCCTCTGTCTCTCTCTTACAAAAACACACTTCAAATTGAACCAAGGTTAAAAATATCTCAAGCACGAGTGCTTCAACCACGGAGTCCAACAAACCCTATGGTAGTTTCTGTGGGTCTTAAAAACCTTTGCAGAGGACTGAGGCTAAAGCGGGTCAGGTCCGGATTTTGGTTGATACTTGAGTACCTCTCGACCTATTGTCGGCATTCTAACCTAATCACAAAAGAAGAAGAAAAACACTTTTCATAACTGGTGACAGAAACTCAGGGTCTAGAACAAAAGTTAAAACATTAAAATTTTGCTAAGGGACTAGCAAAAGCTAGGCATGGGGGTATGATGAGAGCCTTATAATGAGCCCTAACTAGCTCATTTTGACTTAAGAAAGCGAATAATAGCTCCTACATAACATAGAGAAGGGCCTAATTCAAGGAGTTAATGTTCTGAGAAGAAAATATGAAACAAAGGTTAAAACTGTAATTTTACCATTGGAGTACATAAACTGAATTTCTCAGAGGCAAAACATAGGTCAAATGGTCTAAAAAAGATAAAGAGTGGGTCGGTTTAGTCAGAAATGGGTTATTATGCAAGCCAAGAATTAAATGACATTCTATAACCCTAAAATAGACCTGCTTAATTAAACAAGGTTTTGGTTAGGATAAAAATCAACTAAACCCTCTAAAATTCATGGAAAAATATCCCTTAGGGTTTATAACCTTTAATTTGGCCTTTGGAACCTATTTTGACCTAGATTGGGGTCCAGGTTCATTATTTGACCTAATTTGGGTTTTTGTGTAAAATGTCTAGTCAAACATGATCAAACCTAAAATACAACTTCACCATTGGATTCCTTAGGTCTAAATTAGGTTTGTACCAAAATTTGGACCTAAGGGGAGGTCATCTTAACCTACTTTGCAAAGTAGTCAACCCAGTTACATTCTGGCCCCTAACTTTTGAAAACTCTTGCGCAGACCCCCTAGCTTCCTCGCCACTCTTACAAGCAGGTCCCACCACCATTAATGGGGAGAAATCCTACTCCAGCGAGGAATGGAAGGGGTGTACTCCCTGATTCCTCAGAAATCTCCTCCCAGATTTGGAAGGGAGATTCTCTGAGGAATTCCCTTCCATCTGAGCACAATCACAAGGTCTGAATCGCTCCCAATCTCTCGTACGAAAGCTCGAGAGATTTGGGTATCTAATGGATTTCCTACTCTGACGAGGACTCTTATGCTTGGAAGCTTGTCTTCCAAGCACAAGAGCCCCTGCCAAATCTATAAAAGGATCCTCAACCCCGGTCGCATCTCTTCAGCTTGACTTGGCCAGAGATCCACCTCAAGTTCATCTTCTTCTCCTCCGGTCAGGAAGTCTAGCTAGCTCCAGTGAGCCCACCCCCTCTTTCTTGTTGCTCTGCCACACTATTAGTGGCAGAGTTTCCCTCACCATCTTCCTTCGCGTCGTGCAACACTCGCATGCGCACCTCTAGCCCATCGTCGTCGCCGTCACCCCTCCCCTAGACACTGTCTTCTCTGGCGACAAGAGGTACAGCTAGCCGCCAACTCTCCCCCTTCGTCCACTTAGTTAGGTTAGAATTACTCCTCCCTATCCCCTCTTCAATACCCCTCTTTATATTTCCCCTTTTCAACCCCTCGCAGCCACTGTCCACCGCCATCTTCTCCATCTCTGGCCACTCACCGGCAAGGCGCTTCCACCGCTCTGCACCTCCACACGCCTCGCCAGACACCTCACCACCTTTGACATCATCCACTGATCACCTTTCGCTCATCCATCAACCACCATCACCTCTCTAAACGTCCCCCGACCAAACCCATAAGCATGGCCACAGAGCGACCTAGGCACGCACACCTAGGCTGCCCTGCGGCCTGCCACCTACCGTCCCACCTTCGCCTTGACACAGCGAAGCATCCCATGTGTTTTAATGGGGCCCCAAGGCCGTGTTTGTGTGTGTCAGATCTGAGCACCTACCGCCATTGAAGCACATAGCAAGAAGGTCACGAGCTTCATCCCAGGTTACTGCGCTCTAGGCGTCAGAATCCTAGGAGAAGCGGAATGAGTGCGCGAACTCATACACCCAGGCAATTGGCTTGGCGAGCGACCTATCAGCAGCAATCGAAGAGGGTCTCCTGCGGGCATGAGCAAAGAAACAGGTAGGACATTTAGTCCCACCTCGAAAACTCAAAGGTGAGTGGCAACACTTAAATTGAATTTGTGTTTTGTGCTGGTTGCCTCAAGTCACACAAGGGTGAGGTCCCTCACCCTCACGCCTCATTCGCGACTTGCCCCCGCGGATCTGGCACCCAACTCGATTACCTAAACCTAGCACTCCTCGTGCATCACACCCACACCGGTGCGCCTTGACCTAGGCACGCACCCGACCCGATTACCCGGCTCTGGGAACGCGTATCGAAGAGAGAAATAGAGAGAGAGAGAGGCGTGGGGAGGGTAGGGGGTAGGTTTTGCTGCGTGGTGTTGTGCAGGGAAGAAGAAGAGAAGAAGGAAGAGGAAGGCACAGCTGAGCAGGGGAAGGAAGGGTACTTAGCCACAGAAAGGAAGAAGGAAGGAAAGCCAAAGAGAAGAAGAAAAAGAGGAGAGCTAAGGAAAAGGCCAAAGAAGGAAATCAAGGTACAAGTTGAGCAGGGAAGGAAGGAAAAGGAAGAAGAAGAAAGGCAAAAGTCAAAGGAAGGAGCAGTACTGTAGTAGAGGTGCGGTTGAAGAAGAAAGAAGAAAGAAGAAAGAAAGAAGAAGAGCGGCTGAAGAAGAAGAAGGGAAGAAGACAAAGGAACATAAGAAAGAGTAGAACTAAAGAGAAAGAAAGATGAAGAAGAAAAGTGAAGAAGAAAGGAAGTAGAAAAGAGAAGACTCAAGAAGGAGAAGGAAATAAAAGCTTAGAAAGAAATATCTTTTTAAGACTTCTAATTATAGAATCAGACATCCAATTCTATTTTTGCTACAATTTTGACTCTTAAATTTTTGCATTTATATTTTAAATTAAGTTTTGAGTAATTCTAAGTGTTCAATTACATTATTGAGATTAGTGAATAAATTCCATTTGCTCCCTGTGATCGACCTCGGATACTTAGGTTTTCGAGTTATAAATTCTTATTTGTTATCAACGCTTGGTCACCCATACTACAACGCGATTGACTTATACTCATCTAAAAAGCCCGACAAAGCATTATAACAGTGATTCTCTCTGAGCAGGCAAGTTCTGTCATCCTGCATCACCTTCCTCAAAAGAAGAAAGATCCTGGTGCCCCCTTGATCTCATGCGTTATTGGGAAATACACTTTTGATAGGGTACTATTGGATCTAGGTGCATCCATCAACCTAATCCTGACTTCTCTTTATGAGAGGTTTAGGTTAGGAAAACTTAGGCCAGCCTCAGTAATGCTACAATTAGTAGATCGCTCAGTCACCACACCGAAGGGTGTTATTGAGGATATAATCGTCAAGGTCAAGGATTTCTATTTTCCTGTAGATTTCCTGGTCCTTGACATGGATGTACCTAACGATTTGAGGAGCACGCCCATCATTCTGGGGTGCCCATTCCTAGCTACCGCCAAGGCCAACATAAACTGTGAGAACAGTAGTATGGAGATTGCCTTTGGGGATAGGAAGCTAACTCTTGATATTTTTAAGGCAATAAAACAATTTGAGGATTGTGGATTCATTGAGGACCTTAAGGATCATGATTTTGAGATTTGTATGACAATCAATGCACTCAAGGACTCCACAGCTTTAGTGAGCCCAACCCACAACCCTCTGTGGCAGACCTACCACATCCTAAAGAGGCTATTGATTTGGTTCATTCCCAGCCTCTTCCACTGGATCATCCTGATGAATCTTCATCAGCGTCCTCTCCACCTTCTATACTAAACCCACCTCAACTTGAATTTGAAACCATTGCCTAAAAATTTGAAATACAAGTTCCTAGGGCTTGAGAACACGCACCCTATGATTATTAGTGCTGATTTAAGTAAGGAGCAAGAATTGAGGTTGATTAAGGTCCTTAAGAACAATAAGGAGGCAATTGGTTGGACCATCCACGACCTTAGGGGGATCGAGCCATCTTATTGTAATCATTGTATTTTCATGGAAGATGGATCCCGCCCTTCTCGTGAAATGCAAAGGAGACTAAACTCGAATATGCGAGAAGTGGTCAAGAAGGAGATAATCAAGTGGCTCAATGCTAGAATTATATACCCAATCTTGGATAGTCCGTGGGTTAGCCCCATTCAGATTGTACCCAAGAAGGCGGGAATAATCGTTACGACTAACAAGAAAGAGGAAACGTTCACCACTCATTCAACTTCTGCTTGGAGAGTCTATATTGACTATAGGAAGCTGAACACAACTGCCAAAAAGGATCACTTTCCCTTGCCATTCATCGATCAAATCCTAGAAAGGTTAGCTGGGCAAAAATACTTTTGCTTCCTGGATGGTTATTCGGAATATAACCAAGTCCCTATCCATCCTGAAGACCAGAAAAAGACAAATTTCACATGTCTTTACAGAACCTTTACATTCCATAGAATGCCATTCAGGCTATGCAATGCACCCGTGACTTTTCAAAGGTGCATGCTGGCCATCTTTTCTGACATGGCGGGAGATTGTTTTGAGGTGTTCATGGATGATTTCTCCATTTTCAGAGATTCTTTTGAGTCCTGCCTAGCTAACTTGGAATTGATCCTCCAGAGATGCATCAAGGCACGGCTGGTTCTTAGTTGGGAAAAGAGCCATTTTATGACTTGGGAAGCCATTCTCCTGGGTCATGTGGTTTCTAATCGGGGTATTGAGGTTGATAAGGCTAAGATGGATGCTATCTCTAGATTTCGTCCACCCACATCCGTAAAACAAGCCTGCTCTTTCCTTGGGCATGTGGGTCTTTATAGAAGATTCAATAAGGACTTCTCGAAGGTTGCTTGACCCTTGAGTAACCTTCTGGCCAAAGACACGCCATTCGAGTTTGATGAATCATGTCGTAAGGCATTTGATTTATTAAAAATGGTAGTCAGTTGTGCCCCGGTGTTGCAACCACCGGTCTGGACAACCTCCTTTGAGATTATGGCTAATGCATCTAATTATGTCGTTGGGGTTGTCTTGGGTCAAAAGATTGAGAAAAGGCCCTCTGTGATTTACTAGGCTAGCAAGACTTTGGACAAGGCCCAGAGGAACTACACCATTACTGAAAAAGAATTGCTAGCTGTAGTTTTTGCTTTGGAAAAATTTAGGACTTATCTTTTAGGTTCTCACATAATCATTTATATCGACCACTCGGCCTTGAAACATCTCTTGGCCAAAAAGGATGCCAAGCCCTAGTTTATTCGTTGGATTCTGTTACTTCAAGAATTTGATCTTGAAATCAGGGATAAAGCCGGGGCACAAAATGTAGTGGCGGATCACCTCTCGAGAATCCTAATTGATTCTCCTCATCTGGATATCCCTATTTCAGACACTTTTCCAGATGAGGCTATCCTTACAGTCTCAGGAATCTGAACCGCCTGGTTTGTAGATATCGTCAATTATTTGGCCATTGGTCAAATCCCCTAGGATTGGACCAAATAACAACGGGATAAACTTGTGTCTGAGACCAAATATTACTTTTGGGATGATCCCGAGCTATACTGCATTGGCGTAGACCAGATTATTCATTGATGCATCTTGGAGATTGAGTTCCATAGTATACTTGAGTTCTGCCATACATCTACGTGTGGTGGACACTTTTCTAGGAAAAAGACGGCAACAAAAATCTTGCAATCTGGATTCTATTGGCCATCATTAGTTAAGGATGTCCAGGAATTCTCAAAGTCATGCACCTGATGCCAGACACTTAGGAACATGGCTAAGAGAGATATGATGCCTCTAAACCCAATACTTTTTTTCAAATTTTTGACAGTTGGGGCATCGACTTCATGGGACCTTTTCCTTCTTCATTTGGACACCAGTATATTCTAGTCGCTGTTGATTATGTGTCCAAATGGATTGAGGCAATCCCCACCCGGACTAATGACCACAAGGTGGTCATCGATTTTGTGAAGAATAATATCTTCAGTCGGTTTGGGATTCCTCGGGCAATTATCAGTGATGCTGGCACACATTTCACTCATTCCCAGTTTCGGAATTTATTAGGGAAATACTGGGTGAATCATCGGATTTTTACACCGTACCACCCTCAGACGAACGAATAGGCCGAGGTCTCAAATCGGGAGTCAAAAACATTTTCCAGAAAATCATAGGCCTGATAGGAAAGATTGGACCCAAAAGCTAGATTATGTTCTTTGGGACTACCGTACGGCGTACAAAACACCTATCGGTATGCCTCCATTTCTTCTGGTGTTTGGTAAGGCATGCCACTTACCCGTAGAGCTAGAACATCGGGCATTTTGGGCCATCAGAAAATGTAATTTTGACCAAGAGTTAGCCGGGAAGACTAGAAAACTCCAACTATCTGAGTTGGAGGAGCTTAGAAATGATGCTTATGAAAATGGCAGAATTTATAAGGCAAGGACCAAAGCTCTCCATGATTAGATGATTTCACATAAGAGCTTTGAGCCGAACTAGAAGGTCTGGCTTTTCAATTCTCGACTGAAGCACTTTCCTGGTAAGCTTAGGTCTATGTGGGATGGCCCATTCGTTATTGTGCGGATTTTCCCTAATGGGGCCGTCGAAATCTCTAATCCAAAGATGGGTAATTCCTTCAAGGTCAATGGATAGTGTCTGAAACCCTTTATTGACCATGTGCTCGTTGAACCCGTCTCTGAGAAGGTTGCTCTTACCTTGCCCTAACCACCACAGGCCGATCATCGCGTAACTGAAGGCATTAAACTCAGCACATGTAAAGACTTTTCCGAGTTGACCTAAATCTCACGGAAACCAGGTGTTATTCTTCCACTTCTACTCTCTTGCATGCTTTCATTTTTAACAATGAGGACATTGCATTAGCTAAGCATGTGGGGGTGGATGTTTCTTATGAATCTTTTTGTTAGCCGAAATAGTAATTTTCCATTTTTCATCTTAAAAAAAAAGAAAAAAAAGAAAAAAAAGAATTAGGAGACAAGAACTTAGGCATTATGAGTTGCAAACTTTAGGAATTGATACTTTGGTACCTGAATACTTAGAATCTCCAGGTCATCAGGCTTAATTAGCCTGGGTGTCCACTCGAATGTGGACTTAGTCTCGAGTCCTCACCAAATAATTTTATTTTAACTGGTCAATAAATTGCAGTGATAAGTATACGACTTATCAACCCGCCCTCTGATTTGAGGGGACTTTAAGCCTAAGCATCTACAAACTTTTTGCATTGACTCACTTTTCGGCAGTTTCTTCGAAACTTGGGTAGCTAATGAACCGTCTAGGGTGGTATGGCTGGCAAGTTGTTGGTGGTAACAGCTCATTGGACGATTGTCCAAAGCCTAGCCACAAGACCATTTTCTTCGTACTGCCTTTAGGTAAATCTTAGATCACGAAAGTCACCGACTTAAAAAGAAAAAGAAAAAGAAGAATAGAAAAAGGAGAAAATAAGAAAAAAATAAATAAAACCACACTTCACCGCATGAGTATGGCTGGTAAGTTGCTGTGAGTAACAGCCCATTGGCTGGTTGTCCAGAGCCCAGCTCACAAAAATGCACAATAATTCCCAAAACACTTAGGGAAGAAACAAGAGAGTAGAATAAACCAAGGAGATATACACTAGGTTCGCCCTTGTGTTGACCCCATAAATAAAAGTAGGGAGAAAGCTACCGTTCGAAAAGATAAACCTCTAAGCAAGGTCACCTAGGGTTGTAGAAACCCGAAGTCCATTTTAACAGCCTCCTAGTGAGTCTTTCACTCTTTTCACTAGATGCTTAGCACCTAGAGTCATTTTCGAGTCTTGGGCAGGTCGGGTAGCCGTAAGAAGTTATCCCGGAACTCTCAAACTCTAAAAGTCCAAAAAAATTAGAAAAGAAGAAAAACAAAAAGAAAAAAATTATGGATTTTCTCTTTTCAAATAAGGCAAGGGCTTGGGTGGTCTGCATTCTGGTAGACACCCAACACTATTGGGCTTTTGGAATTAGGTCTTGGGGTTGAGATTTTCTAAAGCAATCGACAAATCTTGCCTAAGTAATCGAATCCTGATTCTACTTTTATACCTAGCATTTAGGTTAATTTTGTTAGGGACTAGCAAAAAGTAAGCATGGGGGTATAATAAACATTCATGAATTCATGATAAAATGCTTATTTATGATAGTTCCTAGTCCTAGCATTATGTATCATAGTATAAATATTGCATAACATTCATTGCATTGCATTTAGGATAGTTGTACATTATGTACATTAATTCCAACACTTTATATGGCCAGGAGGCAATGCAACTTCTTTACGGGCTTTAGATGAGAAATCTTGACCATACGGATAGATCCGAAGTGATGATCGCAGTCTGTCAATGCAAAAATCACGCTGATGAGAGCTCCGTAGCACCCTCTACAAGAAGAAGAATGTGGATGGCCATGATGGAGCCACGTGTCACCATCGCAACCCTCCAGCCCAACCGTAGCCCCTCCTCTTAAGCAGCACATGTGAAGTCTCGACCGTTGGATTCAAATCCAAGGGTCGTCAAAGCGCCACGTCGCCTGCTTCAAGCCAAGAAGAGAGAGGGCTTCATGTAATCGCAACCGTTGGATCAAGATCCAACGGTCGTAGCACGCGGAGCCTTAATTCCTAAGCGAGGCACAAAACCAACCTCAACATAGCGGTCGGTGCTTTGGCTTACAACGCACGGCGACACTATCGAAGCCCCGCGAGTGGATTTTATCCGCTGAGCATGCACGGGTAAGAAATTGAGCTGTAGATGGATGATCGGGCGGTGAGGGAAGCAACTACGTGGTGTCACTGATGTGTAAGACCCATGCACACGAGATCCGACGCGCGAGCGAACGCGCAATCATACACACACCGGAGGCATGAACCAATGCATTCTCTCCTGTGTGCTCAGAACCCTTCATCCGCCATCCAAGGGCAAGGATCTGCTTCGCTCGGATCAACACATGCCAGTGGATGCTCGATGGATGCTCGCGATGGCAGCTGGCAATGCGAGATCGATGGCCATCGAGGCTCGAGCGCGATCAATGCATGAGATGGAGGGCCAACACAGCATGCGCGTGAGTGGGCGTGAGCTGGCTATAGCGACACATGAGCTAGACCTATAGTGACATCTAGGAGGTCGCTATTTGTCTTATTCCTATTTTAGCCTCCTCTCATCCACTCTATAATGACCTACACCCCTTCCCTTCCAAGGCATCTCTACCTTTGCTATACCCACCTACTTTAGAGCTCTAGAAGTCCATCAAAGCTCCCAAGAGCTCATTCCCAAGCTCCAAAGTTTCCCTATTAGTGTAACGATCCCTTACCGCACCAAATATTCATCGTCTCTCTCACCACCTTCATAGGTCACCTTGGAGCTGTCCTCCCACCTCCATTCCAATAGCAGATCACCTCCGCCTCCTCACCTCCATTCCAGAGCCTCGATGAAGCATTCCTCTAGCTGGTGCCCCCTTGCATCTCAGCTCTGTCATCCTGCATCTCAACTCCTTCATCCAAGCTTCCGCCAGGCCCCGTCGTCTCGCCGAATAGCCGATTTGGGAGATTTCCTCTCACCCTTATCTCTTTTATGCTTTCATAGATCATTGTAATTAACATTGGAGTGATATATATCATATTTGTTCCATCTCTCTTGTGAATTTATTCTGCTTGTCTTTTTATTTCAAAAACACAAAAAAAATAACAAAACCTCAAAATATCAAAAAGAAACAAAACAAAGCAAGATTTTCAACTAAAGTAAACGTCGCCTCCCTGTGTTCGACTTGGGACCCCCTTGAATTTTTGGTAAAATGGTATTTGATAATGAATTTTGCGACTACGATGATGGGTCCCTCCAAACCCTGATTTCTACCACGCGAAACACATTCATCATGGACCAACATCATTTTCTTGTAACTCCCAACAAAGCTGTTAGGGTCTAACATCCCGTTGTACTGAGCCAAGACGAGTTGCCTGAATTTTTCAGGGAGAGACGCAGTCATCACCTCCTCAGTGAAGGGGTATGTGGTCACGTACACCTGGGGCCTCATGCCCCTCTTGGCCTGGGTGACTTGGTAGACAATCTTGGGGATTGAGCCTCCATCGTTGGTCACCAGAGGATGAGTCATCGATTGCTCATCTGACTCCTCCAAAGGTGGGAGGGGGGCCTTCAGCGGACAAGGAGGGACTTCACCCTTTTTGCTACTAAGCTCACACTTTAGCTTTTCGAGTTGTTCATGTAAGCGGGCATTCTCCTCTTCCACTACATGACGCCACTTTAGTTGCTCATTGGTGGGGCTGGAACTTTGGGGTTCTTCTTGCCGAATTTCAGCTCGATTCTCATCAACCGGATCTCCTGCAATTGCTTCACCACCAGCTATTGCTCTACCCTTAGGGCCGCCAGCTTAGCCTCATACTCATCTTCCTTTTCTTGCATATTGAGGAGAGCATCTTTCTGAGGGCTCTCCTGACGGGAAGGTGCCAGAGGAAGACTTGGTGGCTATACCTCCTTGCCTTTGCTTGGCTCGGAGGGCTGCTGGCACTTCCTTGACATGGAAAAAATAGATTGCGTGGGGCCAGGCTTCTCAAGATTAGCACGAGAAGAGTGATGCGTGGAGGGAGTCATCGTAGGAGGGACGAAGTTGAGAAACGTAGAGCTGCACATTTCCCACAGACAGCACCAATTGATCACGGGCTTTAGAATAGGAACCTCGACTCAAACAAACAATCACAAAGAATATATTCAAGAGGTTTGATGACCCAGTTCCACCGAAAGTGAGTGTACATCTGGGGGAAGGATGGTGCTCCCAATTTTCACTAATGGTTTAGTGGTACAAACTCTATATAATTCTCTTTACTCTCTAAATGCGTAACCCTTAAAAGCTAGTCCATCCCCAGTATTTATAGGGTGGACTTCCTCCTTTTGCGGGCTTCTTTTCTGTTCCCACAATCTCAGGATTTGGCTATTAATAGCATATAATGAAATAACCGATAGGCAACTGTTTAGAATTTATGTCGGTGCCATACTCGCATGATTCCCCTCTGATTACCATGTTTAGCCCATCGGTTGGCTATTGTGCAGGTTTGGCATAACTCGCCACTTTGCTGGGTGATAGGTCCACTTTAGTGGACAATAATTAAGCCTAAGTACATTATTATTGGGATGAGAATTCAATTTAAAGCATGAATTATAGTGAAAAATTAGAGAAGCTTGTAATTAGTCATTTCTATATTTTTATTTAATTAATGTACTTTGCATGCATACGATTTTAATGCGTAATGGTGCATTGATATATTATTTGAGTTGATTGCATCTTTGACGTGAGCAAATTTGTTGATTATTGGATTTGATATTGACAATCTGTGATGTGATTCAGTTGACTCATGCATATTAAGTCTAATATTTGTTGATCTGGGATTTTTCCACCATGAGTTATACTGCGACATATTATCATCGCTATTATTATCACTGTTAATATTTGCAAAGCGAAAATTCTCTCGATCAAATGACGCCGTTGTTGGGGAAGCAACAAACGCAATAGGTTTATATGGATATATTTCTAATTCATTCTGAGGTGTACCTTGATTTGACCATTTTATATTTTTCTGTGCGAGGAAATTGACGTGTTTGGATGAGAAGTATAATCGAGCCACCGCGTGGACCTTGAGCCGTGCCTACGAGAAGACATGAGGAGAAGGAAGGAACTTGGATCCCACAACCAAAGGGGATTCTCCTTCGTCATTTACTTGATTAGTAGATTAGATCTTAGGTGTAAACTCTAGACTAATATAGTTTCATTTCTCGATTTTCTCACCCTTGTAGCATCAGGGCTAATTATCGGTGGTGTGTCCCCACCTTTTTTTTAGGCCCTTGTTCTAGGGTATTTTGGGAGCATGTTCCTACTTCTTTAGTGATTAGGATTTTATCATCTATTGTGTGGTTTGACGTTGCATGTGGTTATTTTAGTCTAGTTTAGTTGCTTGCTTACCTGCCTTATATATATATATAAGCTGCCTGCTTAGAAGTTGCATTCCCTTAGGTAGGCGCATTTTAGGGGTGATTAAGCAGCATGTTAGATCTATCTTACCTGTATTGTGTACATTACTTGCTCAAAGATTGCTGGAGTAAGGTATATTCTCTCATCTTTACATCTAGCTCCTATTCACACATTGCATCTAAGCTAAATTCCAAGACCACTAAATTGATTGAAGCTATTAACTATGTGGTCACCTTCTAAGAAATTGGGGCTGCCAATTAGATTGGGCCTTAAAAGAAAAATCACACTTGATTTGATTAAAGGACTTGTGTGTGATTCTTTTCAAGGCAAATTGATTTTCGATGTGATGCACATGAGCACCACATGAGCACTTCACTAAGGGACACTAGAGACTTCTTTCTATCTCATCCCCTTGCACCATAAAGAGAGTTAGCCAATGATCAACAAGTCTATCTCATCACGCAACCCGGGGGAGTTTGTGGTGAGTAGTCTCGATTTGAGGCTAAATCTCTTTGCAAGTAGGTCTTAAGGCACTAACGAAGGTCAGCATAGGACATGTAATTGATTGTGTAACTTGTTGGCCACCAAGACATAACATAATAGACTTCTTATCTTCTCCAAGGAGCCTGTTAGGAATCTCATGTCACATGCTCCCTCTTATACCACTTAAGTGGGAACAGGCGGGCCTGAACTTGACTCTATTTGACAACTTTGAGGGGTAAGTTGGAGGTTGGCTTAAAGACCTAATGAATCTTTAAACAAGAGGAGAGTCCCATTGTTTTGTGTTTGATTGGGGGTGTGTTTTTCAAGACTTACTTTTCAAATTGATTACAACTGTGTCACTTCTTTCCCTCACCCTAAGGATGAGCACCCCAATGACAGGAATGATGAACTTCAATTATTTACTAAGGCTGCTAAGGATGAAATTCAAAAATGGTAATGGGTGTTGGGGATGAATGCTGAACCTCTCAAGCCCTCTTTGACTTGCTTCACCACCCTGCAATGTAGCAACTTAAACTCCTTAAGAACCAGCTTCCTAAAGTCCTTGCTTACATTTTTGCTTTACTAGGGGATAGCCAAACCAATACATCCTATAGTGGAGTGGCAAGTTTGGATTGATGCTTGTCCAAGTCAATTCATCATCCTTAGGGTGTTCCTCTTAGCACCCTCTCTTCCCTACACATCTCTACTTTAGGAGCCTTCGCCTCCTCGCCCTGCACTCTCAGAGGTCACTACGCATGTGTATTATGTGAGATCTCTACTGAAGACCCAAGAATATCTCATTATCACTAGTGTTTAGCAAGCATTTGGCATCACTCTCCATCACCAGCTTGCCAACATCTTGGGTTGCCTATTCACAAAGCTTGCTTTGTTATGCATATTTTTCAGGTCTCTCTCTACTTTTCTAAAACCCTGATTTACAAGAATTGCCCATTTGGCTCGTTGGGAGGAAGCCTAACTCTTCTTCAGGTACTATCTACCATTTTGCATGCAATGAGGACATGGCACATTTTAGGCATTGGGGGGTAATGGTAATACTTGGGGATATGAAGAGTGTATTGATATATATTTCCATATGCAAAAAAAAAAAAATTATCATCAACATAGAGAGAGAAAAAGAGCAAAAACATGTTAGTCCTAGTATTTGATCATGAAAGTTCTGGGCTGGAATGATTGATGAATTAAGACCTGAAGTGCCAAACCTTTGGGAGATAAGAGAGATATATTGACTTTAGGCCTCTTGGGCCTATTTAGCTCAAAATTTGAGTATTTGTTAAGATATGGATTATTCTACAAGTGGTTGAGGAAGTTGAGAAGCTGTTGTATTAAGTCTAAGGCTTAGGGAGTATCGACCTCTTTTTCTACCCTTTGGTTTATGGGTCTTGGTAACTTAAGCATCCACATCTCACACATTGGTTTGGTTCAGTGAGCTTATTGAAGAAAAATGTCAAAAATTCCTCTATCTAAAAAAATGGTTTCTCTAAAATCTGACTTAGGAAAGGCTAAACAACACAAGTTGATTAGAAGAGTTCTTGCTACATGAGAGGAGTAAATACTCCCCTTGAAGATGCGTTATAACATGTTATCTCCTCGATGCTTGTCTCTTAGAATATTTAAATATCTTACCGGGTGATAAACACGCATGAATTCATAATAAAATGCTTATTTATGATAGTTCCTAGGCTTAGCATTGCATATCATAGTATAAATATTGCATAAACATTCATTATATTGCATTTAGGATAATTGTATATTATGTACATTAATTCTTTCGTCTTACATGGCCAGGAGGTAATGCGACATCTTTACAGACTTCGAATGAAGAATCCGACCATACGGATGGATTCGGAGCAACAATCGCAGTTTGTCAACGGGAAAATCACCCCGATTAGAGCTCCGCAGCATCTTCTATAAGGAGAAGAAGATGGATGGTCAAGATGGTGCCACGTGGCACCATCCAGACCGCCTTACACGAACCACGGCCCCCCAGCTTCACACATGGAGTGATCTTAGCCGTTGGATCTCAATCCAACGACTGAGGGCACTCTACATCGCCTCTCCTTCACAAGAGGAGAGCTAAAGATTATATCGTGACCGTTGGATGAAAATCCAATAGCCACGATCGCATGATCAGTGAATGCCACATCGCCCTCCACACGACAATCCATCTCCTCGGTGCAATAGGGAAGACTCACTCCACAAATGAGAGGTACGGGTTCGATCCCCGCGGCCCCCCTAATTTGCCAATAAGTGCATAGCCGCACGCACATACAAGGGCGCAGCGCACATCTGCGCACGTGGATAAGGGCGCAGTGCACAGCCACCTGCATCGCAGTGCCAATGCAGTGCTAGCGTACGAGCGTGCACGTGACAAGGGGCACGTGATGCATGGGCCAACAAGGGCAAGGGTTGGCGCAAATCTTCAGCAACAGCCTGGGCGGTCCTTTAGTGATGCTTAAAGCCATCACTAATTGCTTGTAAGCGCAAGGATAGCTGCGAGCATGAGCGGTGGGGGCACGATCTTCAGCGACAGCTGCAGGGGTCTTTAGTGTCACTTGCAGCTATCACTACAACCCTCTATACAAATTTCTTCTTCCTTACACTATATAAACACCCCTACACCCCCCATTCCTCATCATCTCTACCTACTCTACTCCCACCTACTCTTAAGCTCTAGTAGCCTACCAAAGCTCCATTAGAGCTTACTCTCAAGCTCCAAAAGGCTCCTATTAATGCAATATCCCTATTTCCCACCAAATATTCATCCTTCATCCCACCACCTTCATAGGTTGCCTTGGAGCTGTCCTCCCACCTCCATTCTGGCAGAAGATTGCCTTCGTCTCCTCACCTCCATTTCGAAGCCTCAATGAAGCATTCCTCTACCCGGCATCCTGCATCTCACCTCCTTCATCCAAGCTTCCGCCAAGTGTCGTCGTCTTGCCGAATAGCCGATTCGAGAGATTTCCTCTCACCCCTATCTCTTTTATGCTTTCATAGATTATTGTAATAAACATTTGCATGATATATCATACTTATTCTGTCTCTCTTGTGATCTATCTTGCTTGCTTCTTCAATAAAAACAAAAGAAAAAAATCACAAAACCCCAAAACACCAAAAAGAAACAAAACGAAGCATGGATTTCAAACAAAGTAAATATCGCCTCCCTGTATTCGACCCGGGACTCCCTTGGAGTTTCGATTATAAATTGTATTTGATAGATGCGTTTTGCAAGCTACAACGATGGGTTCTCCAAACCCCAATTTTAATCTGCAAAGCACGCCCCATCATTTTGGTATCGTTGCTGGGGAGGCAATGGAATTTACTTTCTTGTTTTCTACGCTTCTTTGCATTTACACATTATTAACCCCACTTGTCTCTGATCTACATCTTACAGGTACCCTAGCATGGAGATCCAAGTGTGGTAGACTGGAGAAAAGTAAGGGTAGAGTAATTTGTAAGTGCCCCCCCACATCCCCCCCCCCCACCTGCTAGTTTCATTTCGCCACATCAATAACTAAGACCTAATCTACTTAGGTGTTTGCATAAACCCTAGGATAGAATTTGTTTGTCTTGTTTGTCACCTCCACTCATCTCACCCTTACATATTATAAAAAAAAACAAAAAGATACTTCTTGTAGGACAAATCAACATACGCACTACATACACCCACAGTTGTGGCACATAACCTAACTTGATTTTTATCTACTCAATCGGGATTCTGACTTGTGGAATCGGTACACCAATTCAACACATAAAGGAGTAGAAATCATACTAGGTTAATCACCTCTTTGTGAGCCCTAATCGGTGGTGCATTTGGGCCAGTTGATTGAATTGTTTGGGCCACACCACCTAATCTAAAAGGAAGTCATTTTGTAGCTGCCCCATAGGATTCAATAATTTGGTCAAGCCAGGCACTCCATATTTTTCTTGATTTGTAAAGGAAAATACTTGAACTCATGATTTCAAACTTGGTTTGCTTCTTGGAAACCTGGTTGAATATAACTAATATTTGAACCCTAAAAGCTACTAAGCAAGATTCGAACCCTAAAACTCACTTCATTATCAATAGTCTTGCTTGAAAACTTTTTGATTGCGCACATACACAAGCTCTTAAACAAATCATTAAGGGCATAACCCATTAAGGGCCCATCACATTCCAGAAGCACCAATATCCCAAGCCTAACTAAATTGATTAGACATTGGCCCTAAGGACCGGTTCGCTCGTCGAGATCCAGATTGAGATTATTTACGATTAACCTGCTTATACTAGTCAATTAGATGTCTAGCTAGGGGAGTAGCATTAAATGACCACAACTGGGGGGTACACTAGGAATCGGAGGTGCAAGCTAAAGGAAGAACCTTCTCCCCAGTCCCTCCTCCTAACTAGTCGGATGGCCTGGATACAAGTAGAGTAAATCATTCATAATCTTAGGATGGATTCTGAGAGTCTGTAGACCTTTAGGCTACCCAACCTAAAGACAGGCTTGTATTTTTTGTACCGCGGGGTCCCTTCTCTTCCCCGTCCTTCCAACTTCCTTCCAATGTATGCTTGGAAGGAGGTCATTAAACCCTCGTTTGGAAGGACCTATTGACCATTCCCAGAGGCGGAGGCTGAGTTATAGCCAAGTAGATCCCATGGCTAATCAACAACCACCTCCCCTACCCTTGAACCAGCAGGAGCTGATTCAGAGGAAGTTGGAAGAATTGCAGTAGATGTAGCAATGGTTCCAACAAATGAATGGTCAGGGCACTCAGACGTTGAAGGATTTTTATGATCCTTCAAATTATGAGGATCGTCCTGATGTTGTGATCCCCACCGGTGATGTTGAGATCAAGCCCCAGGTTTTGAGTCTAATTAAACACTTTCACGGGCTTGGCTCAAAGGACCCATTCCAACATTTGGAGACCTAATCACTTTGGTTCAGACCACCAAATCGCGGAATGTGGATGAAGAACAGATGCTCATGAGGCTTTTCCCCCCATTCACTCAGGGATAAGGCCGCACATTAGTATCGTACCATTGGAAGACCGATTGCTACCTGGACAATTTGAAATTAGCCTTCCTAAAGAAATTTTTCCCAATTGGGCAAACTAATGCATTGCGACGGGCAATTACCACTTTTTCCTAGCGGCAAGGGGAACCGTTTCATGGGGCTTGGGAGCGATTCCAGGATTTGTTGCGAAAGTGTCCACACCATGAGGTGCCTAAATAGCAACTTGTGCAGATTTTTTATCACCGGTTGAATGATCAACTCCGTAATCATGTGGATGCTTCTTGTGGAGGTAATTTCCTCAACAAAGACGCAAATAGCGCATATGATTTGTTTGAGGAAATGAGTGAAAATACTTTAAACCATGCCTTCATGGAAACCTTCAATCGTTCCCAACAAACTAGATAAAATGCCAATGAGGTCCAAGATTCTCATACATTTGATATGGAATTGATCTGCAATAAATTAGATAAGGTGGATCTGGTTGCTAAACGAATGGAAGAGTGGATGTCTGGAAACTCTAATTTTTCTAGATCCACTCAATCCCAAGGCTCGAGATTCCATTCTTCGCAAGCTCCTATGGGACGGGAGTTTGTGAATCAGCTGGAGTCAGCTCAACCTTCGAGCTAGCTCTTCTCGGAACCTTATGGGTTCCAAACTGGGGCCTTTGATCCCAATTTTT